>JAGSMT010000028.1:1205670-2411340 GCA_029286875.1 Lamproptera curius
TATTTTTACCTGTGTGTCTGTTTGTTCAGGCTAATCTCTGGTAATAAAGTCTGGTCCGATTTGGACAGGATTTTCATTGAAAGATAGCTGATGTAACTGTGAGTAACTTAGAATACTTTTTTTATGACGCGGACAAAATCGCGGGCATCAGCTAGTGTATACATAAAGTAATATAATTTATAATTTATTTAGTCAAGCTACTCTTAAGGCTCCGTAACTATCAAACTATAAAGATTTAGTCCAAA
Source organism: Lamproptera curius (assembly GCA_029286875.1). NCBI lineage: Eukaryota > Metazoa > Arthropoda > Insecta > Lepidoptera > Papilionidae > Lamproptera > Lamproptera curius. The sequence goes on from JAGSMT010000028.1 coordinate 1,205,916, forward strand.
TGTGTTTAGATATCTAATTTCAACCTAATTCATTTTTTTTTAAATAAAAAAACTCATGACAATGTAATAAATTTAAAACTGTTTTTTGCAACGACTTTTTAAAGGATTCAGTTGGAATAAAGTAAAATGTATACATCGATAACTCTGATATAAATTGTTGAATGTATATTCAAATATTTTACAATCAGAAGATTTACGGACTGAATTTATGTGGGGTTACAATTTTGTTTGCTAGAAAATACGCTTTTGTGAAACGTTCTATTAATATGCTATTATTTACGTAAAGACATTCGAAATATTGATTACATATGCTTCTGCACTATTTTATAATATATCTCTTGAATTATATATATTGCCAATATTAGTATTATTAAAGGTGTCATATATAAGGTGACTTAAATATAATTATTATAAATGTATGATATATAACATATAAGAACCGCCTTGTACCCAACGTAAAATTTGCAACATACTGGAAGTTTTAACTATTTTTTTTTTATTTTCACTTTGAATAATTATTTATTATTTGCCCTTGAAAAACAATTGCAAGTGAAAATTATAAAATAAAGCTATCCGATGATGATAACGGTACATACAAAGTATACATTGAAATTATTTTATCATGGCAACTCAGTTAATAACTTATATAACCAAGAAAATCGTGTACGTTTTTATTTAATGATAGTCTGCCTTGACTACCGTGAGTAATAATGTAAACGCTTCCCAGCTCCCAACCCCAAGCTAATCGATGTTACGAACCAATGGAGCGGATGTGCTCACCTTCTTCACTTAACACTCAGCCGAGTTTCCGATGTGCATAAATCAATGAACGCCTCGAGCGACAGCCTCGTAAAGTTGTGATAGAGGCACGATCATAAAGCCGTTATGGTACGCTGTTCGTGAAATCTGCTGTCGCTTATAGGAACTTAGGTCGTAAACTTGTTCACGAATGTGTAGATACTTAGAAGAGATAGATATATAATCCGAGCCGATTTTGACTACGGCGACTGATCTATATTAGGGATCAGCCAACTGCACTAGATTTTCCCGCTTCCTTTGGGCTCATAATCTGAGGGGAGACCAAGCGCAGGACCTACTTTTTACATGCCCTTCCCGCGCATCGATTATCTTTTTAACAAACAATCTGGTGGTCAGATCAGCCCGCAGTGCCCTAACCAACTAGGAAACGACAATGAAAATTTGTCCGTGCAGGATACGAACCCACGACTTCCGGTTTCTAAAGCACATTGTCGCCCCCACCGTATAATCCCGTGAAGCGCTTACAGGGTTGATGCTTTTATGTCAATATTCTGAATCTATGGGTCCTTTTACACCTAGTGATTTTTTTAAAATTTTTATTGAGTAAAATAGAGATAATTTATTTTACCGGATAATTATTTTATTTTATGCAACCATTATATAACACGAAAAATACTTTATTACACTAATACGTGAAAAAATAAAAACATTTGTAATCTTCATTATGGCATTCAAACGATCTCAGTATCATTAAATCTTAATATAAAAAGTTATAAACGAAAAACAGTTTCTGGCTTCTCATGTAAAATTATTTAATATTATTTCATGTTTCTGTTATCTCTTTAATCTACAAACCTAATTATTATCAATATTAAGCTCATGTGTATACGTCCACTGCTGACATAGGCTTCCTTTTCACCTAAAACGTCATTAGTTTTGGACATCACACTAGTCAATGCGTTGATGTGACTCTGATCTTTACATGCCATCCGACATGATCATCTTACTTCAGACACAATCAGTGATGCCAGATATTGCTGAACAGATAGAAACAACTATACTTGAAAATTTGTTGATGCCATCTGATTTCAAGACTTCACCTCGATTTCATTGCAATTTCAATGAAGAGTCTAAACACAAAGTTACAGCAACATTGTGCTCAGAAATATAAGAAGGCACATATCAGAAAGAAGACACAAAATTGTGATTTTTTCAAAAAGACGATCTTATTATTTAGATACTAAATGAGTCAGATTCCCACACCACTTTTCTGATTATGGTAGTGCTTAAGATCTAATCAACAAGAAAAAACTATAAAACTTGTAATCCAAATTGAATGATCGTCATTGTAATTATGGACATACTATTTAGTTAGAAAAAGGTAAATAGACCATATGAAATCATGCCAACAAAAATAATATCTTTATTTTCTAGATTATACTGCATTTACATTTTAATTTTAATTGATGTTAAAAATCATAAATTACATCACAGAAACAAAATATTAGAACGATTTCCGAAAAAACCAATTCTGTGTCTTTAGCTCAGTAATTAAAACGATACTCTTAGGCATAAACTAAAATGACCTATACGAATACTACCTCACTTAACATTCTCAATAGTGGGACAGCCCTATAAATTAATCAACTAGAAAATAACTATCTTACTTAGTTCAATTGCTAACGAGATCTTTATTTTAGGTGATAATGTAAGATTTTCCTTTTGTCTATTCGTTTGCTTTCCTTTCCTATTCTTTCCAATAAAAAAAATAGATCTAGTCCGTTTTGGAGTTCATACCTAGGCATGATATCCTTTGGAGCAATAGTAAAAGATAATCTACGAGTTTGTCTTTTACTATATATATTTATTTGTTCATTTTGCCCGTTCCGTTCATGCATTTAGGTAGGCATGTAAACAATAAAATATTTTGAGGTTAATATTGAGTTAATCATGCCTATTTATCGTTAAAACTAAGTAATATAAACAATAATCCCAAACAAAATCACAAAATCCCCGATATCTTTAACGTAACATAACTGTAGGCGATTTGAAATTGCTGTTTTACATCAAAACTTGCAAAAATAAACTTTCCTTGACAAAAACGTGTGCCGCTGCATGACCGCTTCAAGGACGCTGACCAACTCCGAGTGGAAGGCGACTAGTCAAGTTGAATCAAGTTGGCAATAGACAGCACTAACAGTATTAAAGTTATTAGTCCGGTTCGTTTTACCTTCGTTTCCCCTACGTTTCGTAGTTTCTTTACATTTTCAAAATTTCGTAAAAATTATTTCTTAATCCCAGTTTCAGCTAACATAGAACCAACAAAATATTAGTAATGTCATCGATTATAACTAAATAATCACAAGACTTAAAAAAGTATAAACAAAATAAACTTATATTTAGCAGTTCTATGGAACGGACTACAAAATAGGAAGGAATCGGAAATACGTAAAATATAACGTAAAATTATACCTACAAGGAAAATAACATCCGTTAACTCGTTTCGCTTCTAATTCGAATGAATATAATTATGATTACACTGAACAAACGGCTTCCTGGTATATTTTCAAGAATTATAGGGCTAATTAAACAGCAGGGGAGTTATTTTAACAAAGTCCTGCTCATTTGTAACATAAACATTTCGTGGGATTCGGGCGTGTTGCCAAAACACGCCAAGTATATTATCAAGAAAATATATGGAGTTTCATAATAAAGTATAAAGAATTGTAAATATTAGTGATTAACATTATTAACAATTTATATTATTTTTATTGGTCAAATACACTTTATATGCAATGTTGTTCTAATAGATTTCTAACTTACAATTTCTATTTAATCACTTTCCATTATGGAATGATTGCAATGAGAAAATTATTTAAAGGTAACGCACAACGTAATATATAAAACACTTGTAATTTTTTTTTTTGTAAAAGCAACTTATTCAGATCAAAATTTATAACCAGTTTGTAACGTGTTTTTCTAAGGCATGAACATTTCCTTTCCTTAAGTTATTGTTTTCAGATTACTTTACACATTTACGACTTATATTCCATAGTTTAAACGTTTTTATTGGTTAATGAATATTTTAAATTCGAGGTACTAAACTATTACTAAGCTGTGTTTATACGCGTAAATATACTAAGTAGGTTATTTTTCATTTCCAAATGTTGTTGTTAAATCCCTTGTTTAACTATTTAACTTATCGTCGTATGTTAATGCTCTTGGTGTACCTATTTAATTGAATAAATAAACAAGACATCAAGACTAGCCCTTTTTGATATAAGGTTTGGTTTGTGGGTTTATTTAGCATATGTATGAAAAAATGATTCAAACTAGTCAAACTGGTGACCAAAAAAAATTTTATATATAAATAGTAAATAAGTGAAGTCTTTGTATGTAACATTAAAATAACCGTTAAAATCAATTAGTCATAGACCGATGATATGTAACCGGTACATATGACTAAGCATTTTTTTTTAGTTTTTTGTCTGTCTGTCCACTCATTCTGGTTCATAGCTGTTCTGATTTTAATGATAGCCGAGGTAACTGGGAGTAATATAATATCTTTTTAGAAAATAAGTTCTTTTATATTAAAATTTCAAAGTCGCGGTCACCAGCTAGTAGTAAACATAGTGACTATCACTTACGAGACAACTGACAAAAATATATCCGAAATAAACAACTGAAGTTAACAGGCTCTCGCTATGTCGTAGCGGTGGGGTTTAGGTACCTGCGGCCTGCCAAGCCGCGGGGAAGCTAAGAAGAACCTGGCCTGCCTGTGGTGCAAGGCCGACCGAGGAGGAGGCTGCTTCAAGCGGGCTGAATAAGCCCGCTTTCGATGCGCCTTTGGAGGGTGCGAGGGACGGGTTCCAGGAGGCAGGTGTGCCACCCTTCCTGTCCTTCGCAACCAAGGGGGAGTCGACGGGGGAAGAGGACTGTCGGTAGTTTGTAGGCCGCTCTCCCTATCCTCCGCGACTCGGCGGGGCCGCACCGCCGATGCGGTGTGGAGGGGCCGTGGAGGAGGGGTCATTCGGCATGGTGTTGTCGATCTCTCCTCCTTCTGCGGCCGAATATTTTATAACACTCATTTTATTTACCTTATGTTTGTCTCAAACAACTGATAGATACAAACTCAAGCTGCAATATGGGTTAAAAAAAATAAAGAGAGACATTTTTTTATCCATTTATTATTTTCATTGTAAACTCATACTTGATCTATTCATCAATCGTTTATTATAATTTAATTTATGCACGTTGTTTAATCACGAAAGGAGACACTTACGCAATATCCTCGCGACAATATATTGTAGGGTAAGTTAGAGCGAGAAATATAGCTAAATAAATATAGCTATATCTATAAGTAAAAACGAGACAGCAAGAGTTTACAAACCTCGCCTCAAACCCCCCACAATATACCGAAGCAAGCTCATTCAAACATTCGATCGCACCATAATTGACTCGAAAAAAGCAGAAATAAAAAATAGAACGCATCAAGCGACTGTTATAACAAACGATAAACTAAAACAAGATCTCGAATTAAAAATAGTTATTAGAAAGCTTTGAAATAATTCAGAAAGAGAGTTATCAAAATCTATATGGCACTTAATAAATTTGGAATAAAAAAATCTATTGATTTGAAACGAATAAGCAAAATCATTTCTAAATCTGTGCATAAACTAGCAATTATTTTTGCAATCCTTTCACCTTTTACTCGAGAAACATCTCAAATTCAATACAAATGTTTTAACGTGGTAACTATACGTGCATGCAATGTTATACAAAATCGCATAACTTATTCGAATATTCGAGTTTAAATACGGAGCAAATAAAGTTGCGAATCGTTCAACTCCTATAACAATACATCAGCCTAAATACATTTCTCAATGATTACGATTATAAATATTGTGCAGTAATTACATGAAAAGTCCGTGTAAATTACATATATATGTATTATATCGGTACACAGATTCGTTAACATTATTGCAATCCACATATACTTTTCACCAATACCAATGCTAAACAAAAAAATCTTAAATATAAAATGTATAAATGTAAAAACAAAAGAGGAACTATTGTCACAGGCCATATATAGTTGTCCTTTAGAGATAATTGAAAATAAATAATGCTAAAATAAATTATTACATTTTCAATAAAAACTAAGGTAAACCAATCGATTGATCCAGACTTCTCTATCAGAATCTTTCATATACATAAAAGTAATAACAAAATGCAGCTGTGAAAAATAAAAAAAAAACTATATTATAATCTCTTCGAAGAATCGATTGAAAAGTTAAACACAAAACAATGTAAATTGATAGAAAACATTTTCACTGTTACACACAGGTACGATTATTAAATTTTTTTATTAACAAAAAATTCCAACAAAAGACGTTACTCGGCGTAACAGTGAACAAGTAAAACAGCCCCGGATCGACCGTATTTGAACCACAAATTAATAAAGTCCATTCAATAGCTTGATCATCTAGTCGTTGTTCTATTACAAACCTTATAAAGCAGTACTTAAAGTTCAAAATAACACTGACACCAACATCGGAACAATCCGGCCGACCCGAGCGTCGGTGATATGGCAGCCAATGAAATAACCGTGTACCTACAATAATCCTAAACCTAACTACACCTTACTTAATCAATAAATTATGCATTATCTTTGGCGAATACACTGCTCAAGGTACCGAAAGATTTGTTCGAATCAAACTAAACAATAACATCGATCGTAAAAAATGTACCAACGTCGTTGTAAAGTCTCACAAAATTCCGCTATTTTAAAAATACAGAATAAAAACTGGTACCGTTTCGCTTAACATTAATACTATGTTATTATTAAAAGATCGTTTTATCGGGAACCATCGCACAGAATCGTTGCATTCCAATATCATCCTTAACTATACGCATTAAGGTACATATTTAAATGCGCACGGTTTCCTATCAACGCGACAGTCCCCATTCCTATATTATTATCAAATACATTTGTGGTGTTACAGCGCGAGCATTGTCTTTATAAACTACAGCACTAGATTCATTTGCTTCCTTCAAACAATGGCAGTATCAATTTGCACCTTATAACCAAGTGATAAGATCGGTTTTTTAATGAGTTACGAAATAACACCAGACTCTCCTTAAACTACACACAAACGTTGGAATGCTTAATCATATACAGATATCAAATTAATCAGCAGTAAATGACTACTAATAAAAAAAAATTGCATTTCCGATTAACGTTAAATATATACAATTAGGTCCGCTCGTATCTAGTTTCAATCGTTTTGAGCAGTAAATATATTATACAGTAAAGAAATTTCTCGAAGCGCAAATCCAAATGGAGATTCGAATGCTGACCAAATATTAACCGAGTAATCGTGTTCATTCTAAATAAGTAGGACTATACAAATATAAATACCCTTAACTAATAATAACATCACACAAAACCGAGCTTAGTTGAAATAAATACAATCGTATTTGCGTCGTAATAAATACATGTTATATACAGTGTACATAAGAATTATCTAAAGTCATTTTACGACTACATGTCCCTAGACACAATAAGGTTCATAATCGCTTGCAGGATATGAACAATACATCTGCCGTCTAATCGAAGGCAAATATTATATTGAAATTTGTTAACAGCATAAACCATAGCAACTGTTAGACTTACTATTATTATATCAGCGCTAAGTGAGTATTAACACCAATAAAATATAAAGACGACGTCATTCCGTTGCTATGGGTTACGATATAAACAAGAATTTCAAATCGTATTTGACTTAGACATTACACAATCGCGCCCATACACTCAAACCAACTCTACTTTGGCATCGCACGCTAAAAGCGCCCTTATACGCTTATAACCTTTAATGTGATCTCTTATAGTTATATTGAGCTACAATAGAGTCCAAAGTCGGATGATGCGTCGCCGCTGGACGACCACATTCGGTACATCGACGTAATTCCATCGTCATTGGTCAGTTAGGAGACACAGCCATTATTATGGACATCGTAGAAAAACGGAGAACGAATCGCTTAAAAGCTAATAACGCTGTAATTACATACGTTCAGAGATAATACCCTCAACTTAAAAATGTCCAAAAATTCAGTTTAATAGTCAAAACACGTACAAATATAGGCCTTTGATAGTTAGTAGACGAGCCGAAAGAATTTTTTTCAGTTAATTATAAGTACAACATACAAAATCCGAAATGTTTTTGTAGAATATAAATTAGACCTTTTTGTTTTATTTGAGCAAACTTTGAGTCAAACAGTTCTCAGACTTTAAACAGTTTTCATGATTGTTATGAACTTATAAATTGCTTATACATCTTACTTTGTAATGGATCAAATTATATGCAACACTCATTTTGTTACTCTATGATTGGCATAGATACATCAGAGTGATTACAGATTTATTACTGCCGAGGAATTATAAAATATGTTTTGTTAGTACTGTATTAAAACTTTCACAGTGTTCCTTGTAATCCAACTACATATTTATTACAAATTCACCTTAATCCTAAACGACCTGTACGTTTAATAATTAATATTACATTAATGTAGGTTATAAATATCTTTATATTCTATTCGAGCCAATTTCGACCTTAGGGCTTAGACAATAGCGTTCTTATTCTTTCCATGCAGAAACCATTGAATTAAAGTCAGTGATTTCTGCATTAAAGTGCACGAGCCAAAGGTTGACAATGAGATTGTCTAATTATCCTTCTTGTGATTTACAAACTGGGATACACCCGACACGAATGTCTCTTTTACGCACATACAAATTTAGTCCTTATGTGCAGCGGCACATAACTCACAATTCCGTGTTCGTTACGTAGCATCGAACACCGTTTGGAACCTAACAACGAACAATAACCGTTTAGTTATTGTCGTTTATAGCCAAAACACAATTTCAATTTATAACGTATTCATGCATATTTGTGTACACTGCACTCGCAAAATCCAGTCGTTTCGCTCAAACGAAGATTAGAGATTGAGTGCTGAAATTGCGTTTTTCGATACGCTGCTAAATATAGTTAAGTCTAATTGAACTGACACATTGCTATATATAACAGAACGCTTACAATGAAATCATATTCGATACGTACAACATAAATTCATAAAATTTATTTATGTTTACAGCACTGCAATAACAGCAGCTACGATGGATCTTATATGTACCAACGCAGCATTTAATCAGGTAAAGGCTAGGCTTTACAAATCCGACCGACTACACTTAGCAGCGTAGCGTAACATTCACACATCGGTTACCTAACCACACAGTTCCACATCACTTCATTCGATTTTAGACGTAACTACCCATGACAGAGAGCTCACAATCAACTACAGAAAAATCCAAACGCGCGCACATTCGAAACTCGTCATAACGTACTCGAAAACAACGCTCACAATTCCGTGACCGCGTACAGATCGCGCTGGTCGTGGTGTCGCTCCGGGCGTCGTCTGTGCTGCGTGGCGGTGCCGGGTTGTTGGCGCCTCGGCCGCTGGAGGCTCCTGTACTCGAGGGCGGCGGCGGAGAGGGGCTGCTGCTCCGCGCGGCGCGGGGGGCGCACCGTCGCATACTTGTCGGGGGGCGGGTGGGTGCCGCGGGGGGCGGCGGGCGACGGGGCGGCGGCGGAGGAGGCGGCGGCGGGGGCGGGTGGCGAGGGCGCGAAGGTGGCGAGCGGGGGCGCGGGGGCGGCGGGGCGCGGGCGGGGGGCGCGCGGCCCGAACGACGCGTACTTCGGGTCGAAACGGTTCAGGCTCGCCGCGCGGCCGGACTGACCTGCGGGTCGATAATTGGTATATTCAGTATATATAAGTATTGAATATGTTTGTGGATCAAGGTGTACTTGCATATTCTGTGTATAGGTATCTAGAATGTTGCTACACAATTCGAATGACAAACTCTGTTAGCAAATAACGCATCATGATATGTTCAACAGCAGTACAATAAAAAAGTTTTTGCTTTTTTTTCAAACAACTGCTACAAAATCAGCAAACGAAGAACAACAGACGAGACCCATGACGTACCGGTCGCGGGCTCGTCGAGCGCGCCGCCGCCAGGCCGTTCTCAGTAGAAGTCGCTGCTCTCCAGCGTCTTGCACTGCTTGCTGAGCGTGGCGTACTTGCCGTTGTGCGGCGCGCGGCCCAGCGTGTGCGAGCCGCCCGCCGCGCCCAGCGCGCCCAGGCCCCCGCTGGCGCGGCCCAGCGTGGCGCTGCCCGACAGCCGCGCCCTGCGCGCGCACGCCTCGCCGCTGCGCGGGGCCGAGGTGTGATTGTTAGGTGGTGCCCAATCGATTATTTGCTCGCTTAAAACACACAGGTATTAACACACGTATTATATTTAATAAGGAGTGTCACTTTACTGATGGTGGGTGGCGGTTACGTTTGTGTCAATCGGCGAGATATGTTAATAATGGTGATCGGTTTGAATTTAGTTAATGGGTGAGCGAATATCGTTCGATTCGAATCGAGCCGAATATCAATATTGGATTTGAAGACGCAGTTTAGATTAACTTCTGCTTATTATCGGATTGATGTAAAGCTACATGAAATTACTTTACAATTTTATTTATAGCAAAACAACTTTATCTATCATATAATAAATTAGTGTTAAATATTCATTTTTAAATTCATATATTTTAAATGTAATTATTACCTTGGTCGTTCCCTGTCGGCTAAGTCCATAAGCTGAACGGCAGCGCTGTACGAGGGCGGCTTTCCGTTGGGGTATGGTGCGGGGCGTGGCAGCGAGCGGGTGGCCGCGCTACTGCCGCTCGACAAGAACGGCGCCTGCTCCTCGCCGCTGCCACTGCGCCTGTTATTATTAAAACATCGTGTTTAAAACGCAGTTTTAACGGCCACAAATAGAAGGCCACACAATGTTATTGCGCCAGTAGAAGCGACAAAACAACGTAGTTAAAAACGCTGTTTTGGTGGCTACATAAACAAGTTTTCGTGCCATACATTACGGCCAAAAACTAGCTCATTTATACGAATATTCAAAAGAAAAAGATTTATATTTTTGCAGAGTTTCAATTATACGATTTCAATATTCTTTATAATCGAAATGTATTGTACCCTCGGGTAACAAAAAGTAGCCTATAGTTTTTACCGCGGAGAAATCAATGCCAAACATCTCAAAATACAGCCAGAGCCGTGAACGGACTGCTAGTCATTACTATTGGAAGCCACTTAATGCAATATTTCTAATTAATGATATTTTCAAATAATCAAATCGCTCACTTGGTGTTGATATAAATCCACGCGTGCGAATCGACCAAAACGATAGCCGTAAAGAGGAAACCGGCAGCGATAGCGGCCAGCAGCTGGAGAGATAGAGCCTGGAAAATAAGTGTCAAAGTTTTATCTAAAACAATAGCTACTGTAGAACCACGCCAAGTTCGTACTATGACAACTAGTTAACAGAAAAACACAACACTTATAACATATGTCTCTAAATCTAAAAATATTAAAAATCACTGTTATTATCACACAATGCTAGTCACGGCATATCACGTGCGTGCGGATTAATAGATATGCAATCGACAGTAAAGGCTGTTATTGTGGAATTAAAAACAGCCTTTACTCTCGATTGTATCATAAACGAAGTCCATAACAGTTATATATACCCTTGTAAATCAGATGTCTTGCATACATGAAACATCTAATTTTTACAGCAACATAGGTAGGGGGCCGCAAGTCCACACTTCCAGTACATACCTGCAATCCTCCGTCACAAGCGGCGCGCGCTGCGGCCACGAAATAAGCGCGAGCGGTGCGACACTCCAACGCCCCGCTGAGAGACACCAACGCGCGCTCCGCCTCGCCCGTTCCGGCGCCCAACGCGCCCAACGCCGGTTGCAGTCCTGTAAATAAACAAATATAATAATGTTCTCCAGTCGATTACGACTACGGCGGCCGATCTATATTAGAAATCAAGCAACTTCGCAGGAGATATTATAGGGCACAAGTGTACGCGCAAACACAGGCGCACACCCTGTTCCTTTTACTCTTAAAGCCTGATGGGACGGATAACCAACACGACCAGAGAGAGTAACGCGCAGGACCGACCATTTACATGCCCATCCGACGCATGGATCACACAGCACACGCCCTTACCACTATGCTACGGAGGCAGTTAAAACAATTATATAGAAATAATAAACGTATTATAAACTATATTAGATAGAATTATTGTAAACAATATATTTAGTATACCCCATGTGAGAAACTTGATACGTCTATCGTTCTTACTGATCAACTTTTATAGAGTAACCAATCACAGAGTTGAGCCTACTGCCTTCATAGCCCGCTGTAGGGGGCTTGCGCTTAGAGACCGGAGGTACTAGGTTAATAACTTTTTATTGTTTTTTCCTAGTTGGTTAAAGCTATGTGTCCTGTTCGTCCGATTTTCTGTAAAGTAAAACGACGACGATCTTACTTCGGTCGTGTCGATTTTCCGTCCCATCGAACTATAAGAGTCTGTGTATGTGTGTAAACGTATATAGTACAATATCTCCCACGCTGTAGACTGATCTCTAATATAGATCAGCCGCTATAATCAGAATTGATTACGAGGACATTATAATTTAACACCATACATCTAATGTTCTGACATATGGGGTTATTACTAAAACGGTAAACGTACGACTCTATCAGTTGTAGATTATTTACGTTATCCTATATTTTAGCTCTAACAAAAAAACACACTCAAGTGTCGTCTGCATTTCGAATATACTGATGTTCTTAACATTGTAAAACTTTAATGCAATATAGGAGACACATTATTTATTATATTGCGCAGACTTTTTCATACGTAGCGTCATTAACCCACCTGGATCCGTGAACATTTGAGGCGCCCCACGCGACAGCACGGCCAGCGCCTGCCTCACCGCCACCACAGCTCTTTGGGCATTCCTCAGTTCAGCAGTTAGGACGTTCTCCCGAGACACCTTACACGACAGGTAATAGTACACCATCTGTAGATAATACAAGAAGGAAGATTGGTTATATAATTAAACCATAGGTGAAGTAACTGTAAACTGCCTCCGTAGTCTAGTGGTATGGACGTGTGCTTGAGAAACCGTAGGTTGTGAGTTCGAATTCTGCGGGGACTCAACGAATTTAGGCATGTAAAAAAGTCGGTCTACCCACCAACCTGCAATGGACCAGCGTGGTGGGATAAAGTCCACAACCCCCTAATGGATAGGGGTGTATTAGGGGAGGCCTATGTCCAGCAGTGGACATAGGCTGATGATGTGATGTGATGTGAATGTAGCTGTACGTAAAACAGTAATAAAACTAGAATGCTAGATGATCTCCAAAGCCATACAAACCCCAAAACTCTATATCAATAGTTTTTAAAAATCATAAAATAAAAACTCTCTGCATTTTCCGTCTTTTTTAAGACCATTATGGTCTCGAGTAAAAATTATTTTAAGTCTGTGCATCCTGATGTTTAAAAAACTGAAGTACTTAATTTGTACAATATCTCAATATTAGCGTTCAACATAAACTATTGAAGCCAATATACTATTGGAGCCAATATAGAGATAGAAGTAAGCAAACTTTTAACCTCCTAAAAAAATTATTTAATAAAAAAACTTTTATTGCTTTTAAATAGTTTTACAATGTTCCCGACGTTGTGATATTTATTATGGACATTTTAATCCCATCACAGACTGCGGTATTGTTAGTCTGTCAAAGTTTTTTACGCGGACACAGTCAATTTCGTTTTTTTTTATTTGTGTCCGTCCTCAAATATATTAGAACTGGCCGAGTAAATACCAAATCGTTGTCTATGTATTTTGCTACAGTGTAGGGTTTGAAGCTTAGTAGTTTTTATCATCATCATTATCAGCCTGTGTTAGTCCACAGCTGGACATAGGCCTCTCCGAATGCGTCTTCTCCATTAAGGGGTATTTGGACCGCACCACCACGCTGGTCCAATGCGGGTTGGTCGGTGGACCGACTTTTTAAATGCCCATCCGACGCATGGATCATATTACTTTTCAGACAATTGGGTGATCGGCCCGAAATGTCCTAACCAAAGAGAAAACAACGGTAACACGAAGCTGTTTCCCCGCAGGATTGGAAACCGCGACCTCCGGTTTATAAAGCAAGGGCCAATACCGCTAGACACGGTAATTAGATTTGGAGTTAGAAACATGTGTATCCCTTTCGCTGTTCCTTTCGTTGTGATGAGAGTTTTCTAATCCTTTCGGCCTTTCCTGATCATTCCGGCTCAACAGAATTCTCTACTCACGTCGACGGGCAGCCTGTGGGGCGCGTGGTGGGCTATAGCGCGCGCCGGCTCCTGGCAGGCGTCGGCCGCGGCCACCGCGCCCGCCGTCAGCACCGCGCCGGCCGCCCAGCACGCCACCAAAGCGCCTAAGGCGCAAACCTGTACGAAAGGAATCGATAACGTTAATGTGTACCTTAGTATATATACAAATTGATGCGAAATCAGTGTGATTGGGTATGAATTGGCAAAAACATAGAGTCGGAATTCTATTTATAATGCGGGTACTTAGAAATAAAAGTCTGAATATTGACGTTGTCTCTCCGAAATCGTGTATAAAAGACGGGTCTCAAATATAACGGGACAGCTTCGTATAAGCCGCTACCCGGAACGGAACTCTCCTCGTGTGTGATACGTGTTGTGTTGTGTGTATATAGTGTTACTGTGCAATGACTCGTCCATATGAAAAACCGTGGCTGTTGTCGGGGTCACGTGAGCCATTTCAATGTTTTTTTGAATAAGAGACGATCAGTTATTATCATCATTTTTACTTTTTGGAATTCTCTTTAAGATTTCTACAATCAGAAATGGGATAAAGAATTTTAATCATTTTCACTTTATGGAAGTCTCTTTCAGATTCCTAAAAATAGGGTATTTTTTTAACTCATACGAATATTTTTCGTTCATCAGGTGGACGGACAAACAGGCGGCCCACCTGATGATAAGTGATTACCGACACCCATCGACGTCAACAATACTAAGGCTATCACCAATGCACTGCCTACTGAGGCACCGGATGTTTACGTCTCGTTTACTCAGCGATCACACACCCACCACCACCTAGTACCACTCCAGGTTGCCCCCTGTAAAAAGGGGACCTACCTCTTAAAAATATACATGAATTGAGGTCAACGAAAATAGAAGCAGTTATTTTATGTTTCATTGTTTGTAATATCTACATATCTTTGTCTAAATAATAGTGTACATCTTGACCCAAGAAAACATAAATTTTGAAAACGACGTCATGGACTTGGTATTCAAGTTTAGCAAAACACTCACAATGAAGAAACTGTATATACAGGCGTATTCAAAGGGCGCCTTGGAAGCTGAGACACGCGTTCGTGGGGTCGACAAAGACAACGTATAAATAAAAAGGGGACTTACACATGGTCACCTCACCCAACTACTCTACACGGGTAACCAGATTGATGTTATGGAATAACATAGACGTTTGTAAATCCTCATAGAACATTAAACACTTGGAAACTTAAAACATCTTATCAAATCATCGAACACTATAGTTACAGTACAAATGGCATACACTCTCTACAAACACGGTTACTCGGATGGTAGATCTTAGACTTTAATAAGCATTCAGCTTCTAATGATAAATAGCACTGTATCCAATAACAAATACCTTCATCACAACCAACATATAACGTATAATTATAACGTATTAAAGTAAAATCCGAACAGTTCCTCGCTTATTCTGTCCTGTACAGCTCATAGCTTTCATAAGAGCAGGACACAGCCAAAATGAAGAGAAATTAAACTCACACATAGCAATAGCAGCGCCCGCCGCGACCTCCTCGCCGCGGCCGCCAACAGGGCAACGCAGACAGCGCCTCCGCAGCACCAGCCGGCCATTCCGCCCGCCCACCGCGCCGCCTCCCACACCCAAGCACGCTGGGTGCAAACGGACACACATTACAATTATATAGCAATAGTAAAGTACAGTTTAGCTAATTAAGACTGGGAATAGATAAAATCTAATGTCAAACACCAATGGCGCTAGAAGCGAACTGCCTCTGTAGCCTAGTGGTATGGGCGTATGCTTTAGAAACCGAAGGTCACGGGTTCAAATGCTGCGGAGACTCAACAAGTTTCATTGTTGTTTCGTAGTTGGTTTATGGCAATTTGGGCAGATCATTCAATTGTCTGAAAAGTAAGATGATACATACGTCGGATGGGCATGTAAAAAAGTCGATCCTGCGACTTTCTCCGGTCGAGTCGGTTTATCCGTCCCACCGGGCTTTGAGCGTATAATGGAAGAGGGAGTGCGCCTGTGTTTGCGCGTACACTTATGCACTATAATATTTGCGAAGTTGGCTGATCTCTAATATAGATCGGCCGCCGTAGTCGCAATCGACTGGAGAACATTATTATTATGACAAACTCTATTACCTCTAAAATGTCGGTTTCTTCATTGGTTAAATAAATAGATTACCTAATAGAACGCGTTCACCTTTCGCGGCATTAGTCATAAGACTTTGGAGTAGTCGTTAAGATCAAAACTCAATTTCTGCTTTCTGCAACTTCACCGTTTGTTTAAATACGTAAATTCTATTTTATTTTAGGTATTCACGAAGAAATTTTATCGTATCCTTCAGTTTTTGTTTATTCGTATATTTATATTGGCGTAGATTAACATTCCGTCCTCATTTTACGTGAACGAGATTGATTTTTGAGATTCGACAACTTACGTGGGACCTATGGTCACTCTATGGTATTTTTGTTCGATTGAAAACAATATTCAATAAAACAAAACAATATACACACCTTCATGACCGCGTCCAAGTTGAGAGCGGCGAGCGGGCGACGGAGATTGTCAGCGGCGGAAGCGGCGGCGGTAGCGTTGTGCCGTAGAGCGGACAGGGCCCTCAAGAGGGTGCCCAGAGCAGTTTGGTTGGCGACCGGCGCGTCTAAGGCGTCCGCGAGACGGGCAAGTGGGGCGCGCGCCCTGGATCCCATCGCTTCTTCCAAAATGCTCGACTGTAAATAGAAAATGGAGAGGGTTTATACAACGGAACGATGATAATTGTGCCATTAATAGATGCAAATTAGTCAATTGAGTAAGAGCTACAAAACGTTTTGTCTCAAAGAGAAAAGTTAAGTGACGGTATCGATTGTTTGGTTCTTTGAAACTTGTCTAAATACTAAAGCGAAGTTTTATCTCACAGTAATAAAATTAAAATATGACAAGTTGTGTGGTATTTTAATAAGAAAAATGTATAATTTTATTAGAAAATCAATTTAACACAAATTTAAATTGATATTTAGCAACAAAGAAAAGACCATGTGTGAACGCAAAAATATGTGACGTATCTTATAAAATGCTTTCAAATTTTATCAACTCTGTTACACCTTCTTCAGTGCGGCTCCAATGGATTAAAGTGTCCTACGCTACAATTCTGATTACCAAGACGTATCACTTTTAATTAACTTTCTTCTAGTCGTAAATATTTTATATCTAAAAAGATCTGAAAATCTAAAAAAATTGTGCCTACAGTTATTTATTTTATTACCATTTAATTATTTTAATCTGGTTAGAAAACTTACAGCTAAGAATGAAGGCCAATAACAAGTTTCCACATATAGGCAACAGTAACATTTGAAAAAAGTAATCAATAAAGTAGAAAAATATAAAGAACAATACAGAAAACAATAAATACCACAATCAATCTATTTAAATATATTCTTGATAAGTTTTTTTTTTTCAAAATATGTCAACATCGTATTCTATAACTATTTTATTAAAACACCTGCAAGCTCTTACGAAGAAGGTGTATTGACTGTAGTTAGTTTTGGTTCGGAAAATATGCAGTAAAGCTAGTTTTCGATGTGCAACGTAGGATTATAGGTACCATTGCCCTTAATCCTGATGGGAAGTAGTCACCAACGCCCATAGACATCGGCAATACTAGTGATATCACTAACGCGCTGCCTACGGTGAGACAAAGGGTGATAAGTCTCGTATACCCAGTAAATACGCCAGCTACGGTGCCTTTCAAACCGTAACACAGCACTGTTTTCACACTACTGATTTGCAGCAGAAATAGACACCGCGGTGGTACCAACCAATCACGAGAAAAGTAATAATAATACGACAGTCACACTTCCCGTATATCATCCAGCATTGATGCGAATATCCTCACCTGATTCTTGACCGTGTTAACCAGACTGGCCAGTTGGTTCCCAGCCTGGATGCTCTGCAGCATCGCGTTGTGCAGGTCGTCGTTCCCGAAGAGGCCGACGCCTATCGCGCCGCAGCACAGTACGGACAGGATCATAAGAGTTATCTGTGGGAGTACACGAATAGGTTAACAGTTGTATAAGACCGGAACTGGATAATGAATTTAAGTAATCAAAGACTAAACTGACGCTGATATTTACGTCAGTCACCATGCCGTAAGTAGCGTTAGTGTTAGACAATCAACTTTTTATAGAATTCGTATAGATTAGACAGAAAAGATTTTCCTTCGTCATTTTTCGGAAAACTTTGTATCTATCGTGCTCTCTCAAATATCTTTAGTATATATACTTCTCTTAACTATACAATGACATTATTAATTTTGACATGTGACACTAAACAATAAATTTTCATATTAATAGATATGAAAATGTCACTCCTTTAAAACGATTATACATTGACAATTCGGGTATCATCGTATTCCGATAAAGATGCGAGTTTTCCCGGAGGAAAATAGTTTTTCACGCATAGTTTAAACGCACACTTCCGTTTTTATTAAAAACCTTTGGATATATGAAGTCCATCACACGTCACAGGCGGGGCGGGTTACCTTTTACATACCCTGGTACTAATTGTTACATAGATATTATGAAGATTTCAATAGGACGGTTTCGCTTTTATGTACATTTGAAAAAAAGAGTCTTTTTATCGCCTTAAATTTAAATAATAAAACCAATTCTAATGCTTATTACAGAGACTGGGTATATGAACCTTGATTTTATTTTGGTACGTAGTATCAAAAAAAATTAATTGTACATTACAACTATTCTACTATTCACTAGGTCAATCATTGAAGTCATTACAATAATGAACAAGGCGCCTTCGATTACATTGACAAATATCAACACTCAAGACAAGGCCGTATAAACTATTACGTCTACTATTTCGAGTATACCAATCTAGGCGAACTATTGGGGAATTGATTAATTATTATAGCACAAGAGAGCTATGTGTATCTGTGTGTATACGGAAAACAAATAACGGCCGTAAATTAAAAGAAACCCCAAAGACCGTATCTATATATATCTGAGTTCTATGTAGATACCCGTAACGTACTTCTCAATAAAATATCACTAGAATATCGATTACAGTGCGACAATCGAGTAACAAAATGGCTTAACATTGTTATGTGTATAGATATAGTGAGAGAAGATTTTCCCTCGTAATTTATTTTAAAAAGTTCGTATTTATCGTGCTCATAAAATTACATAAATAATAACAATAAAAAATTAAGTTTCATTTTAATGGATATGAAAATGAGTAACTCATTCGATACGATCATTCATTGACAATTCGGTTCTAATCGTATTCCGATAAAGATCTGAGTTTTCCCGAAGGAGAATAATTTGTCGCCGGTTCTATAACATGGTTTAAGGACACGCTCTTTTACTTGCCAACGTCGTGGTAACAGTAATAATTTTAAGGAGGCTCTACTATTGAAACACAAGTACGGTACCTTTATGTGCCCCAAAGTAGTAGTGTAAAAACGCTACCGCGTTCCTGTTTGAAGGCGCTTTAACTAGTCATTACCGAGTAAGTGATAAGCGACATGTAAAACGGCGTATAACGCTGCATTTTGTATGAGCAGCATATTATATGAGCGTACTGCTCGTTTAATTAAAAAACAAATATAATTATTGCGTGTACGATAAGATTAATTAACTAGCATACTTTGTTAAATAACAACATCTATCGTGCCCTTCAAGAGTAAGTTCACTGACCCTAATGGTTGATATTAAAAACAAAATATTGTACCGTGAGTAAATGGTGTCATCGCTAGATTTACCGTGGGTTATACAAGCTGAGGATATTTTCGCCACATATTATTTAACCCTTTAAAACTAGGCAATAGCCAATCTTACGCATTTTCGTTGCAATTATTTTATAATAATATGCTTTATATAAGAATTTATACATTATCATATCTACATCCGATCCTTTTTAAAAATACATTTTGATAATAAACTCACATATATTCACATTAAACTAAAAATTAAAAAAATACTAAATAAAGCAATCGAGTTAATAAACTTATAATTGAACTAGGAAAAATTTTAATTGTCTCACCAACGAACTATACGAGTGAAATAATAACGATAAAATAATTTGTTGAGGTAAAATTTCTGACACATTAAAACCCGACACATTTCAAGAACCAAATTTCTTGAAATCTGTCGGTTTTTAATATCGAACAATGACGCAGCGCTAACCATTCCCTAAGCAAAAATAGCTAGTAGTAGTAGCAATTCAATAACTGATAAATCCACACCCGTAATAAATTATGCCTCCTAGAACTGCCTCCGTAGCCTAGTGGTATAGGCGTGCTTTAATAATCCGGAGCGGAGGTCGTGGGTTCGAATCCTGCGGGGACTCAACAAATTTTCATTGTTGTTTCCTAGTTGGTTAGGGCAATTTGAGCCGATCACCCATTTGTCTGAAAAGTAAGATGATCCATGTGTCGGATGGGCATGTAAAAAATCGGTCCACCCACCAACCCGCATTGGACCACCGTGGTGGGATACGGTCCAAAAACCCCCCAATGGATAGGAGCGTATTAGGGGAGGCCTATGTCCAGCAGTGGACTATCAAAGGCTGATGATGATGAATAAATTATGGTCAATACGTAATATCGATATTTCATTCTCTTAAATAAATAAAAAATAACGGAAAAATAAATCTTTGATACAAGCTTTTTATAGCGGGAATCGAACCCACGCTCCTCCACGTGAGTAACCTTCGCTGATTTATTCATCAAAATATCAAACGAAATCAGAACAATAATTACAATTTACAGCACGCGTGGACAACCTAGTCTCGGACACGTGTTTATTGCATCATTGAGCGCACTGTGAGAAATGTTCAGATTGTGTTCACAGTAAATTTTAATAAACGCTTAAAACAAATTATGAAGTTGTTAAACTAATCTAACAAAACGCTTTAATTGAATCAGCAGCGATGCGGGCGATCACAATTTTATTCTAAATCGTAATTTAAATATGATAGTTACTTTCTTATTGTAGCTAAAAAGGAACTAGATACTAAGTTCGTCTGAATAGAGGGCTTTATTATTATTATTATTACCCAAAGAGAGTTTACGTTAAAAGTTATATCATAAAACCAAAGAACTATTTATTTTAAAAACGATATATTTAAAAAAATCGATAAGGTCTTTATAATAAGATATCCCTAACTGTTTTATTTACGTAAATACACACTTTATCAAATAACGGTGACCAATTTTATAGCGTTTATTTGTATTTTAATAAAAAAATTCTAAATAATATTTTAACGAAATAATCACCATGAAGTTACTATTGCATAGGGCGGAGCAAAAGTAAAAATTAAAGTATCATCTTAAATTCAACAGTCAATTAAAATATCATATAGATCTTGATCTGGCAATCGCTATTTAGCAATGGCAACAAGGCGCCTGAATTTTCTCTCTATCCCGTTACCAAGACCCCTCGAAAATTGTTCGAAACGTCAGGTATATATCTAAATAGACGCGATGTAGTCGGCTAAAGCAATTGTATAACATAGCCCTATTAAATAACACAGTTGTAAAACAGACCATAAACTTACCCAATTAACGTTTGAAATCCAAAGCCTTACCTTGAGCGCAATGATACTCTTCGGAGGCCGCTGCTTCCGGTCGCAGCATCTCGTCAGCAGATATATGAGCAGAACGGTCAGTGTAAAGATCAGCCAGGCGCCGGGGATCGAGCCAAGGATACCGAGACTCTGAAATCACAATATTATGATTTCATCCGCCTTGTAATAGAAAAAATTGAAATCCTAGGGCTGGTCCTGTTTTGAAATCCGGTCCAAATAGGACGAGCTATTGCAAAGATTACCAAATTTACTGGGTAAACGAAGCATTTTACGTCTCACAATAAGGCTGCGAAGATGATACCCCTGGTATTGCCGATGATAATAGGCGTTGGTGACGACTTCCAATAAAGTGAGCCTGATTGCTCGTCTGCCATTATATGCTAATAATAATTTTATTTTATTATTGTTATGTGTATCTTCACATATCAAAATTATTAATTTAAAAACGGTTGTTTTAATGTTACAAACAGTCACTCCAGTTTTATATATCTGTGGTATTTGTGGTAACGTCTTTGACAATCAAAAAGTGAGTGTAACACTTGTAAATTGAATAAAGATATTTAAATATGTATATATCAGTCGACAAGGAAAACCTATATTACTATCCTGGGTAATCTACGATTGTGAACCTATTTTGTCGGTTATGGTATTCGCATAACGTCATAAAAATATTCTTTTCAACTAAGCAAAAATACTTTAAATATTTTTCATTGCGTATGAATCTAAAAACTAATATTCCAATTTACAGGCCATCGAGCGGAAAATCAACAGATGAAAAGTGCACTGATCAACAAAACAACGACAACATATTTTTGTCATAATCTCCTAGATTCAAACCCAAGACCTCTGGTTAGTAAACGGAACTAGATCATTAGGTTATCGTGGCGAGGCAGATATAATAATGCCTATAAATGATATATTAGCACGCAACCTAGATGCCTGGATTAGATGAAAGACGTGCACATTCTCCTTGCATATTAGAGTGCCCACTGCACATTGTGCAAAAGTGGGCCCTTGCTTTGTCGACGTTTCCTCATAATAGAGCGGCCCCAATTATTTCATACGCTTAAACAATGATATTAATAAACTACATAGATTAGTAGAAAGCCTCAGTTTTTAATAATGAATTGCAAAGAATTAAAAAACTTTTGTAGCTAAAAATATAAGTGTATATTTTAGTTGTTGCTCTTTTAAAACTGTAATCGGTAATTAATAAAATTTGTAACCATCGTTAATCGAGTATTTTAAAAAACTTTTTAAACGATACCATATATTCTAGCTTTATCTTTCACAGAGAAAAAGTATAAGCTAATATATAAAAATAGCCAAGAAAATAATGTGACGTTATTTTGTGACAAGCTGTTCCCCTTCCTATGGTGTTGTTTTTGATGAATTGTTGAGCAGAGTTTGATGACATGATTTCGTCTACCAACAACAGTTTTTAAATAACGTTTCAATATTGCATTATCATAGGTCTTTAGACTCTATGGTAGAAATAGTCTCTTAATAAATACACCAAGCAACTTCTAAATAACTTAATACGTGTATTGCTTTAATTAAAACTGATTTTTAGAGCTATTAGTATACAGACTGCCGCGAGATAGATTGCATTTGTGATATAATTATAACACAGTCGATGCAAGAAGGCAAATTTTTACCAATTTAATACATAATCTGTTCCTCATATTTTCACAATAAACTAACTCCACCTACAATGTATATCGATTCAAAACAATAATTAATAACAAATAAATTAAAATAAAACTAACATCACGTGTTGCTGAATCAACGGCGCAATTGTGAATGTTCCGATTCAAACGATAACAATTCAAACAATAACACAATCGAAGTGGAGCAAAACCTAAATTACTATCATTGCTTCTCATTTAAATCAGAGTACATCTGCTAGTGAAACGAGCGTTGCTTTGTTCCGACCAAAGTATTGTATGAAATTTCAAATGATAACATCCATATGTATTCGCCAGATTAGGAAAATAGATTAAAAATATGTTTAATGTTTATTTCATGAGAATGAAATTTTGTATTTATACCACATGAACTGTTAATAGTCTCCCTTACCAAATTGACAATTCCTATATATCCCTTTAGTAATTTTTATACACTGCCTCCGTAGCCTAATGGTAAGGGCATTTGCTTTAGAAACCGGAGTTCGTGGGTTGGAATCCTGCGGGGACACAACAAAGTTTCATTGTTGTTCTCTAGTTCGTTAGAGCTAATTGGGCCGTTCATCCAATTGTCTGAAAAGTAAGATGATGATGCGTCGGATGGTCATGTAAAAAGCCGGTCCACTCACCATCCTGCATTGGACCAGCCTGGTGGGATACGGTCCAAAAACCCTCTAATGGAGGAGGCGTGCCTTAGGGGAGGCCTATGTCCAGCACTGGTCTAACACTGGCTGATAATGAATGTAAAATCTAAATTCTATACCCGAGCCAAATAAACTGGGGACTTATAAGTAACATAGAAGCCTTTCACCAACAAGCAGTGTTGTATGTCTATCATTCTTATTGATAAGCCGTCATCAAGATATCAATCGTTTAGCGAATAACAGCAACGCTATAGGTACATACCTTTTTAGTGCCATAATTTACATTGTTTACACTGTGTTTACACATAATATAGACGTGTAACCTCGTTAGGCACCCCTAGTTCTGTACTATTACATTATTTTATAAAGTAATTTTTTCTGTGTGTGTGCTGAATTGATTAAATTAGTTATAATTATTATCAATGTTTTGTCTTATTAAACATCAGTTCTATATTAAACAATAAAAACTTGCACAAGACATTGCATTAATAATGTATTCCATAAACATCTAAACTCACTACCAATTTCAGATGAGTTTACCCGTTTATAGGAAACACTATATTAGATTCGAATTCCCTGTTCATATATTACCCCCTTACCTCCAGGTAGATAGGTGAGTTCGGGGCGAAGGTGTCGTTGACCCTATGCAGGGTGACGTTGATGTGGGGCAGCGAGTGGAGTAGCCGAGAGAGACGCGGAGGCGAGTACTCGTCCGATAAGCCGGGCCCACCCATCGCCACCGTTCAATGGACTACCTGCGAATGGAGATGATAAGCTGATCATAATACAACAATAAGATACTGACACGACAAGCTCGTTGTTTAGAATTGTTTAGCACCTGTGTTATTGTTGTTTTTTGGTTTGTTATGGCAATACGTGCCACTCACCTGAAAAGTAAAATGATTCATGCGTCAGATGGGCATGTAAATTTCGCTCCCGATTGTCAAAACCATGTTTAACAATCGTTATAAGATGTCAGAGTCTTAAAATTTAATAACAACTAATTCATCCATAGAATGCAGTATTGTCCAAAGGTCAGCCTAAAGGGCATGCAGTAGAAATGCCCTTTCGGTCGTGGAAGCCAGTCGCTCCGCGTAAAACTGATATTCAGGTAAATCTGGATGGATTAAAAGCCCACCTCATGATAACATAGGTTAGTAGATTAATAGCTAGGCGAAATAAAAGCTGTTTAGTTTACGTAGTTGCAGTTTAGATGCACTGAGATTATTACGCCGGTGCCTCTCAGGTCAGACGCTTCCTTTCCGATCCGGTGGTGGATTAAATGACGATCAGTAGGAAAGTGTAAAGCTTCTACATTTATTAAAGATATTAGATATTTGACTTTGACTTTCAGCCAATTTAGGAGATATAAGTGCAAACAAAGTAACCAATGGCAAAGAAGTGTAATTTAAATGTCAAATATCGTGAGTTCACCATTGCTATGAGTTCATCATCATCGGCCTTGTGTTAGTCCACAGCTGGACATAGGCCTCCCCTAATGCACGCCTTCCCCATTGAGGGGTTTTGGACTGTATTCTACCACGCTGGTCCGATGCGGGTTGATAGGTAATTGGTCCAAAGTGGGTGGGTGCTATGGGTTACATTTTTACTTTTATTCCGAGTCTGAAATAGCTAAAATGTAAATATCAAGAATAGTGTAATGGTACAATCATCATCTTAAATCGACGATATGTATTGTATCTTTATACAGTGTATAATGTGTCTTTATACAGTTATTAATATCACGTATGGTGAAGGCCGGTCAAATGTGAGACGTCTAAGCGCGTTGTGACCTCCTAACTATTTTTGGTATTTTCCCTTCGAGAAGCTTGCCTAAGAAATATTCTTAACAGCATCTGCACTGATTGCTAAACAATAGAAGAGATAGGCAATGGATATTTTTAAATAAGCAACATACAAAGGACTCAAAACTATTAAACAGTTACACTTAATTACTAAACAAATATGATTAATACAACCATTGCTAAAATTAATACAATTAAGCAATTTGATTAAATAACAACGTCCTTTAGTGCTCAGTCAATGCGCTGCGTTTAATGTTGCTTTAATTAAAAACACAGTTTCGCTGACGCACGCTCTTTAATTAAATTTAGTAGCACATGGAGTAATTAAAAGTTGTATTACGTCACGAAATTGCTTTGTCATATAACCGACATGTTGTGAACTAGAAACTGCCCGGAACTTTACATAACGTGGACATAAAACTTTTTTTTGTTTATTATATTTATATATGTAAGCCTGAATTGTTAATATTTCCAATAAAGATTGAACAATTTAATACTATAGGATAAACATATTTGTTTTCTGTAATAAGAAAAATAATGAGGCGGTGTTAAATAAATGATGCCTGAATCTTACTCCTGGCAATATAAAATATTCAAAAAATGTATTACTTACATCTTCGAAGCAAAAAAGTACGAAGAATTCAATACACACAATAAAAAATAGTTAAAAAACAAGCAAAAAAAAAAACAAGCAAAATCGTTTCATAGACAAATACAAATTACGGAATTTGTGCCGATGATCTTTTCCTAGTGTAAAATGATCTGCCTCAATATGATTTATATTAATCAACTATATTTATCAAAAAAATAAACATGTTAATAATATCTTTACAAAGCAGCATAATAAGTAAAGAGGAAAATTAAATAAATCGGATAAAGTTAGTATTTAGTTTAGCATTCACAAGCGGAACGAACAAGTTCATCTGAAGAAGTTTAATCAATTATACATTCGCCTCTGCAAAAGCTGCTCATGTTCAATTGTTTCAATTCTTACTTTTCTTTTAAAGTAGAAGTTATTGAAATCTAAGTTACAAATATACATTACCATTCGAGTTAAAGGATTGCTTTAATTTTTTGTGACGTACTTGCTTAGAAAATACATCAATGTTTGATTCATGTGTAAGAAAATTTGATTCATGTGTAAGAAAATTCATCAACTTATTGTACTATATCAAATATATCGTATCCCATCAACACGCATTGGACCAGCGTGGTAGGATACGGTCCAACAAACCCCTCAATGGATAAGGCGTGCATTAGGGAAGGCCCATGTCCAGCAGTGGACAAACACAGGCTGTTGATAATAATGATGGTAATGATGATAAGATATAAACCAATCAAATGTAATTGAAATATTCAAATAATGCTGCAAACAGTTAGAAAAGTCCGTAGCAGTTCATGTAAAGTAGCTAGGATACTCGTTTTAATACGTGGTACTGAACTAATTAAATATAATTCAAGTGTCGATTTACCACGAGTTAGGCGATAAAGGAAAGGTTGTTAAGGATTCTACATATGATAAGAATAAAAAATGTTATAAAGAGAGGATCCAAGCCACGTTGCCCGCGGTAAACATTTTCACCTAAAATATTAGTATTCTAGAGGCCTTTGCTGAGCAAATAAAAGAAGCAGAATAATCATTAAGCCAATTAACCATATAAGAACGAACATACAAACGATTACAAACAATATATGCTGAACATTAGGTACTAATAATATTTAGAAGCAATAAAATATTAAAGAGGACGCTTTGTCCCACATTATTCTATTACAACAACATCTGTTGCTTATTCTGAAACTACTAATCCATAAGATCAACGACACCATCCAGAGCATGGGCGGGTCCAACACTTGTGTAATTTAAAATAACATTTCACCGCCGACTCCAACATGTGACCGGGAAGACACAACACATTGTGTGCAAATGTTGAACGTGTTTCCAATTCGCTGATATATTACAATCATCATAACTTTTAGTAAGTAGAGTAGGATATAGAAATAGTGTAAAAATATTTTCTTTCAGGAAAACTCGGATCTTTATCGATATACAATGATACCCGAACTGACTATCAATCCTATTAAATAAATGTTATTTTCGTGTCCATTAATATAGAACTTTATTGTTCAGTGTCAAATATCAAAATGCATAATGTCTTCGTATAATATAAAGATGTGTAAATACTAAAGCTCTTTAAGAGAGCAGAGAGTGCCATATTAGTCTATCTGCGTCTATTTCTAAATAAATTTACGCACATACAAAAATTTCTTGACTAGGTTTTTCATATTTACTGTAACGGAATAGATGATATTGGATGTATGAAGATAAAACAATAAAATCTTAAAGGTGTTAAAATTTACCCGTGTTGAGGCACAGTCACATAAGCAATAAGACCAAAATGTTATTCAGCCTATTATTTTATTATTAACCGTCATAGAATTAAAAAAGGAGAGATGTTATCATTCATTCATCATCAGCCTGTGATAGACGGCTGGACATAGGCCTCCCCTAATACAGCTCCATCCATTAGGGGATTTGGACCGTATCCCACCACGCTGGTCCAATGCGGGATGGTGGGTGGACCGACTTTTTACATGCCCATCCGACGCATGGATCATCCTACTTTTCAGACAATTGGGTGATCGGCCCAAATTGCCCTAACCAACTAGGAAACAACAATGAAAATTTGTTCCCGCAGGATTCAAACCCACGACCTCCAGTTTCTAAGGCACACGCCTTTACCACTAGGCTACGGAGGCAGTTCGCCGGAGAGATGTTATCGCTGCCTCGCATCCTTTATACAGTGATACTGTTCCTTAAGATAAATATAATCAGGTAGAGCTTACTCACTACTAAAACTACTACAGAAAGTCGCAATCGTATTTCGATAAAGATCCGACTTATTCCGAAGTTTTGAATTATTGACATTACGGATTTTTTTGATTCACTTGCCGCGGTCAAAGCCCGCGATAAATGCCATGCGATAGCTTAATAACACAAAACAACAAATAGCGATGACCACTTACCGCAAAACTTAACAATTGCAAGCCGCCTCTACGCCATGACCCGTACGACTGATGGGTCACACCTCTACCGGGAACGCATCTGCGGGACAAAAAACAAAAGGTATTATTGCTAACCGTAACATCTGTTCGGGGACTTGACCGCCGGCTGATTCATGGCGGCATTGAAATGTTTACCACATTTCAAATCACTTGTAACTAAAACTATTAGTCATCATCATCAGCTCTCTTAAGCAGTCCACTGCTGGACTTTAATTATAACTTGGCTTAGTCAAATATGGGCTCCTAATAACTAAGACAGGCCATAGTGACGTCATAGCGTCATTTTTATTGGTGTAAATCTAAGAAATATTCAATAAAACCATCACATGGTCATGACAATTCGAAAATATTTTGTTTTTAAATATTTAAATCTCATTTGTCATTATTGTGTGTGTAAATATTTAAATCTCATTTGTAAGAGTTTCTTATCAACTTTGATTCAGAAGTCTTTGATCTTGAGAACGCCTGATTGTAGTTTCACCGTGGCATCTATTAAGAATGACCGTCGCGTAGAGACCATGCTATGGTATCTCTAAGCCCGTCTTTTATTGACAACAATAGTCTTTAATTAACAAGCAGGGAAGTTTCAATAGAAAATTATTCCTGAGTATGAATATTACAAATACACTGATCCAATAAAATCATTGTTTTCGTATAAAGAATTATCTATAAAGCATAAATGAAAACGACAGGGCTTTTTCTCCTATTAACTACTAAAAAAGTAAAATTTACGATTTCAAATAATTTTTGATGCAGTAATTGAATTGTTTCACGTGCGGTGTGCACGTACTATCTATATAACAATATTAATCGTTACAGCTTTTAATGTATTCTTCAATGTCGCAATCTTCTGCTTCAAATAAATTACGTTCAGCATAAACACAGACCTATTTAACATACGTAACATAAGATGTATTGCACTATAAATCAGAGTGAATAATGGAAACAGTTACGATTAGCATATATGGTAAAGAGATAGCAAAGTGTTCGGAAATCACAGTAAAACTAGTTTCACGCGCATAACATTATTTTCCAGTATAGTTTTAAAATGCAAATCGAATGATTGTGTAATGATGCATCATCATGCAGTTCTTAAGTTTCGAAAGATTTTTACTGCATATTACATGCTATGCTAATTTATTTATTTACAAAGTTTGAGAAATAAGGAGGTCAAATGGAAGAAACGAAATGCTACATACATTAGTTTATATGTAAAAACGGTTGTAAAAACATCATCTTTATCATAATCTTTCGACAAAAATATGAGAGAATTGCTAAGCAGAATTCGTTAAAGCGATTAAATGGCGCCAAAACTAATTTCTCATAGGAAGACAATTATAAATGAATGACGTAATAGGGGGCGACATAGTTATACATGTAACGCAGACTTGTATCTTTGCTTTTAAAAATTACTTACGTTGTTCAACACAAATATAAAAAAAATCTATCAAAGCCTTTTTTCACTTACGCGAATACCACACATGATTTTATATAAGAGTTCACGGTTAATATCGCGTTTAATTTTGATTTAAATAATTCCTGTCGCTTCAAATCCTTTGCAAGTTTCATAATCATGGGTAGTGCACGTCCCGTTCAACCTGACTTTATCATTAGTCTAAGAACCCACTGCTTACTTTGTTATCTAGCAACACGTCCTATTACATTAACAGCAATGATATAAAATTTTATACGGAAATTGAAAGGGCTAGGCTTGTAATTGCTATTATTACGACACAGAGCATTTTGCACTTTAAGTAATGAGGAATAGAGTCTGATTTACATCGCGGACCACAAGGACCACACGCACGGTTATGGAAACATATTAGAGGTATACATTGTTGGAGGTAATACGTAATAACTTTGCCAATAACTCTAATCTCTTAAAAACTAAAATAACCACCTTCTATTAAACTCAAACTGAACTTGATTTACAAATATAATATAATGAGAATAATAATAAAGTCCTCTAAGTCGATACCGACTTCGGCGTTCGATCTACATTAGACATCATCCAACTGCGCAGGAGAGTTGTGGAGCAGTGCACAAGTGTACGCTCAAACACAGGTGCACGCTCCAATTCTCTCAAAGCCCGATGGGACAGATAACTGACACTACCGGAGAGATTCGAACTTACGACCTCCGGTACCTACAGCGCAAGGCTACAGAGGCAGTCCCTCGATTTACACAAATAGTGTCACGAAATGACATCAAATTAAATTAAAGAATAAATAACAAAAAAGCTTTATTAATTAGAAAAACTCAAATTATTGTCCGAGTTCACTTTTATTATTAAACAGACAAGCACTAATTGTGGCCTTTAATTTTAAACTAAAAAATATAGCATTCATTTGTTATTGAACATAAATAATTATAATGAGAATACTTATATAAAAAAATACGAAAACTCATACAATCTTTGTTTAAAAGTTTAATTAGTTCTCCGTTGTCTTGATATTGAGCCCTGTCTTTACTTTATGTGATAATAAAATTACATTTCAAACTTCTTGTATCTCCGTTGCAATAAAAAGGGCTTAACATAAATTATAACATGTAAAAAGATACAAAATACAAGAAAAAGTGGTGTTTAATATATTTTAAGACTAGCAACCCCGCAACTCCACTTGTGGGTGGAATTTCGTAAAATCCGTTCTTAGCTGTCCTCTACTCGGCGAAAATATTATTCCTACCAAATTTCAAGTAGCTATTCCCTATGGTTCCAGAGATATAGTGATAAGTCAATATATAGGTGGGAATCTCTTTTATATATTTAGATTACACATTTAACACAATGACATCGCATCAAGGTTCTGTCATATAATCAGTTCACGCTATAAAATTAAATTTTTTGCCTAAAAAAAAAATATATTCGTCGGTAAATAGTCACAACATATCACACCGACATTAACTTTAACAAGTTCTATAAGGATATAAGAAATTATTCGATTTTCATTCATCATAACCATTAGCAGCCTTTATCCGTCCACTGCTGGACGTGGCCTTTTTCAATGAACTCCAAGACGGCCGATCCCTTCTTTACGAAAGCGGCCTCCACACCAGAAACTTATTGGCCCATCGACCATCCGTTCTCCTGACCACGTGACCGGCCCACTGCCACGTCAACGAGCTAATCCTTCACACTAAATCGGTGACTTTAGTTCTTTGCCGTATGAATTCATTACGAATTTCGTCCGACAAAGAAACTCCGAGCATAGCGCGTTACGCAACAGCAAACTTGTGGACCAGTCGCATACAGTCACCACGTTTCGGCCCCGCAAGTCATCACGGGAAGAACGCTTTGATTTTTTCGCGTTTACAATCACTAATTTGCGTTAGGTGCAGCCTTACATAAACTTGACGCCTTGAAGCATAATTTATAAAAGAAATTATTTCAAATGCATCGAATACTACGCTTCCCTAAAGTTCACATAATAATTAACACTGTCTGTTACGACCCTTTCACATAAAGATGAACAAATCGCTACTTATCCGACAAATCGCAACGACAAATAACCTATTACAAGCAATCATCGTAAAAGCTGTTATTGAACGTCAATACGTCTCAATGTTAGCACATTGCAATCAAGAAAACCTAGACACCGACCAGATAAGAGGACAGGGCACCATACAAGGCGATCGATGAGTCACCAACGACCAGTTCTGAAACACGCCCAAGACGAATAGGGCACGAGGAAAGTTGATTTTATACGGATTGAGATAGGTATGTGAGTAATTGCAACTTCACCGCAGCTGCACTAGGAAATTGGGTTACTTGGATCGGAGTTAGTCGAGAAATGGAAAGAAAGTGCTGATTGGTATAAAAAGGTCGATCTAAACGAATGAAATAGGAGTGCCGGTTCATGACATCAAAATAACTGTTTCCAAATGATTACGTCGTAATATGTAACCGATACCTACAAATATTACCACGCGGACCAAATCGTGGGCAACATCTAAATAACAATACAAAGTTAGTTAAGGTAAACTAGTACTACGGTAAACGTAGGTTTAGTGTCGGGTAAAAGTTATAGTGCGCACTACCCCTGCCCATGGGAAATGCAGCGTAAGACCCCACGAGATCTCACATCTTGTTCACACAGTAATTGCACTAGGAACAATGCCTCTAAAGGAAAACACAGTATTCCTTTTAAACTACTACTTTACTAGAAAATTTGCCTCTATATTTGGTCCTCTGTTAGTAAAGCTGTTATCGAAGTTAATCATCTATTAACTTCAATGATCAAACATACAATTGCAGAGAAAAAAAATCCTAAATTCTTAATCACAATCGAAAAGGGAAAGTATCAAAAGCTCCTACGCGTTCGCACGTAACACGTTACATTCAACACCCACTAATCGTATCGTTGACTCATTTGTACACCATTGTTTGAACGTTGCAACACAATGCAAAAACAATAAGCTTATCACAAACAAAACAATGGAATTGTCATAAAGATGTAACGAAACTGAAGCGTTGTACGGATTGAACGTTGTTATGATATGCCCCCTTTTTTTTTGTACAATGATTGTTCATTATTCTCATTGTAACTATGATTAAGGTAAATTTACAACGAAATGTGTAACGTTAAGTTCTACTTAAGTTAATCATCATCAGTCATCACTTCAGACATCACATATGTCAGTCCACCGCTGGTCATAGGCCTCCCCAAATGCACACCACTGCTTCCGATATTCGGCTATTCTTATCCAGCTCAAGGCTTAATCGAACAAAATATAGAGCAATAACAATTTGAAATATGTTGAAGATTATTTATTTATCTGTATAAACAGACACACACATGTCGCGTGTGTTCTTGTATTCACATAAAAATCACGAAAAAGAAAAAATGTTATTCATCCAATTTTTAACAACTTTCTTTTCTGTTTCATCCCTATTCCCCAACATGATGATATACAGCCATAGACTTATTTGTGAAAAATTTATGCAATTCATTATTTCAATAACAAAAGTATTTAACGACACTATCACAATGCATCAAACACAACCTTCGCTTTAATAAGTATATTGACATACAATACACAGATAATAACTACACATGTCATATAGGTCACGGATATAGTCCGTCCATAACCTCTACCACGATTAAGTAGTAGGGTCATTGTTCTCAATCTCAAACTCTACAGCGTAACAAATAAAAATCGAGTTCCGACGAGTGAGCACTTCACCCGTGGCGTGCTTGGGACCGATACGCGCCTCGAAAACCGATTCACGACCCAAACTCGATGGCAATCGATACGGCACCAGCGGGACTTACGTTCAGGGAATATTAGAATCTATTCCTAAGGGGTTAAAGTTCAAATTCACGCCATAGGATCTTATTTATGCCAGTGTTACAATAAATCTCCGATTACATCGCCTGTCCAAATTACACGGCAGCGCCGTATTTACTCGACGGCAACACGTTGATCTTTAACGGTAAAGTCTATACTTAACTCACAGTTCCGTGGTGTATACTTAGTTTCTAATATCGCAAAAAAAATCAAACCTTTCTGTAAAAAAAAAAACCAACCGCATATTTTGAAACTTTCAACTATAACTTATTATTAAGTCTAGATATGAAACTAAGAAATAATTCAAAAGCTTGAGCAGAATTTAGTAATCAGCTTCATTCAATAAATTTAGCCCAAATAATACTCATCCACCCATCAACTTGCATTGGATCAGCATGGTTGGGATACGATCCAAAAAACCCTCTAATGGAGAAGGCTTGCATTGGGGGAGGCCTATGTGCAGCAGTGGACTTACACAGGCTGATGATGATGATGAATACTCATCTCCCAAAGCGACTGTTATGTGAATAAAACAAACCAAAAGTAAAAACCATATTCGAAGTATAGATTAGAGGCCATTAAACTAAAGGCTCTGACATCACACAATCGATCTAAAATGTTAGTTTGATACCAATTCTACACACCAATAATCACATTTTTACAGAAAAGTGAATCATAAATGTGTAACCAAATGTAATTATTTTCATTCAAGTACAAGTTTTTTACTTGTTTTCTTATTAAAACGCCTCAATAGAAAATTAAATGAATATATTTCACTAATAACCTCGAAGTGAGCATCGGCACGTAGGTGTCCTTTCAGAAACTTTAAGAACGACCCAACAAAAGAAAAGCAATCATCGGAAAAGAATTAAACTTTATCCAATATGTGTCGGCGGAAACGGGCGTAGCTGCGGGTTGTGCAAACTCGTAAATGTCATCACACAACCGAACGGCTGTTCGTGACGCGAACACACGCCATAAATCATTCGTTCATTGAATGATTTTATAGTGAATTCTTTACCAAAGTGAAATTCCAAAAAAATAAAAGTTAGTAGTGGGGCTGAAACTTCGAAAATGTTGTGAGTAAATAAAACACAATAAACTCTATAAAGTTATTATAGTACAGAAATTCGTATTAGCTATCTCAAAACTAAATGTCTCATCATGTGCATCATCAGCTTGTGTAAGTCCACTACTGGACAAAGGCCTCCTTTCTAATTGGGGTTTATAGACTGTATCCCACAACACAGTCCAATGCGGGTTGGTGGTGGACCGAAAGTGCCCATCCGACGCATGAATCATCTTATTTTCAGACAATTGGGTGATCAGCCTAAAGTGCCCTTACTAACTAGAAAACAACAATGAAAATTTGTTGAGTCCCTCACAGGATTAGAGTCCACGATCTCGGTTTTAAGCCACACGCCTTACCACATAGGCTACGGGCAGATAAAATTAAATGTCTTTACTCATGATAATTTGTAATATGTTTATAAATAATATAATATTGTTAGTAATAAACACTGTCAGTATCATTTAAAAACTTCAGTGACAGATTTTGTATAAATATTGTAATAAGTATACCTCATATCCTTACTTCAATCTTTCAGGCTTAGAAAAAAATTGTACTATCACATATATTTAATTTTACGTTACCAATCGTCGACGATCGGTTTACGGACCGCGACGCCGACGGTCTGGCGACTGTATTAATCGATTGCTGGGGCGGTGAGAACCGCCCCTGGAACGCGGTGTATCTAGTATACGCGGTGTGTGTGTGCGTGCTCGTAAGCGAGGGCGAACTACAGGTGAGTGTGTGCCTATCCCTACTCGTGGGTGTGTAGGGTCTGATGTAGGGACCCCGTTGGTCCGGAGTCTCGGCGACCCCTTCCTCGTCCGGGTCGAGAAGAACGTTTCGTGGTCGACGCTTTTGGCTAGACGCGTTTGGATTGGCCGTATACGATTGCTGCTTTACCAGCTGAGGGTTGCTGGGGTTGACTACTTTATCTATGTGTTTGCGAGTAAACTTTCTAAAGTGCTCGCGGAGTGTCGGCAATTTGTAGTCGCTGTGTAAATCTACGTTTTGTTGGTACCACTGCGCCCCGGTGGCGCGGTGGATGAATTTATTTTGAACTACTTGTAGTTGATTTAGGAGTGTGGAGGATGCGTGAGCGAAAGTTTGGCATGCATAAGCCATGATTGGTCGTATGCATACCTTGTACAATAAAAGTTTATATTTTAGCGACATTTTACTGTTAGAATTCGTTAGGTGATAGAGTCTGGTCGAAACGAACAAAGCCTTTCTCCTAACGTCCTGAATATGACTTTTGAACGACATGTTGCAGTCGAAGGTCACGCCTAGGTATTTGGCCTTCCTTTCCCATGGAATCGGTTGGCCGTAAAGTTTTAGTTGCCCTAGTGTCTGGTGTCGGCCAGCGCGTGGCCTTATCCTGACGCCTGGGTTGAGGACCGGGGGTATCGTGTAATCACGACGTAATCTAGACCGATGAAAGTGTATTGCTACACTTTTATCGGGATTGACGTCGATTCTCCATTTACGAAACCATTCGCCTAAACGATTGATCGCGTTCTGGAGCTTTTTATAGATATAGTTCGGTCTAAGCGACGAACAATAGAGAGCGGTGTCATCGGCGAAAAGTGCCAGATTGACATCGTCGGGCTTTGGAATGTCGCTCGTGTAGAGCGCGATAAGAAAGGTGATAGGACCGATCCTTGAGGGACGCCCGCTTGGAGCGGACGGCTCGTGGACAGGGTACCCTCGACTCGGTATCGGAAAGAGCGATTTGACAAGTAGGCTTGGATGATGTGAACCAGCCTGTCCGGCACTTTGAGAATGTACAGCTTGTAAATCAAGCCGTTGTGCCAGACTTTGTCAAATGCCTTTGCGACATCGAAGAAGACGGCCCCTGTGATACGGGGTTTGAAGGCCATTCAGAATGAATTCCGTCAGGCGATAAATTTGGTCGGGACACGAGTGCTTCGGACGAAAACCGAATTGCTCGTCTGGGATGAGGTTATTGGAGAAGGTGTGGTCTTTCAACCGGAAGAGAATTATGCGTTCATATAGCTTGCCCAAGCAATTGAGCAAGCTAATTGGACGATAACTCGTGGGTAGGTTAGAGGGTTTGTTCGGCTTGGGAATACCGATGACGATGGCTTCTTTCCAGACATCAGGAAAAGTACAGTTGATAGTAAAATGTTCAAAATATTGACCAATACACAGGCAATAGGGCCTGGCAAGTATTTTAGAGTTCTATTTGAGATACGGTCTGGGCCAGGTGCCGACCGGTGTTTAAGACCCTTAATAATATCGCGAACCTCCTCCGGTCACTGGCTTTAAATTATCGCCCTCTGGTGGTAAGGCAGCCCTAAGTTCGACTAGACGGTCCACCTCCGATAGGAGGGCCGCGTCGGCGTGTGCGCGAGATGGCGTACATTGCTCTCATCCCTATTCCCCAACATGATGATATACAGCCATAGACTCATTTGTGACAAATTTATACAATTTATTATTTTAATAACAAAAGTATTTAACGACACTATCACAATGCATCAAACAAAACCTTCGCTTTAATAAGTATATTGACATACAATACACAGATAATAACTACACATATCATATAGGTCACGGATATAGTCCGTCCATTACCTCTACCACGATTAAGTAGTAGGGGTCATTGTTCTCAATCTCATAAATCTCACAGCGTAACAAATAAAAAATCGAGTTCCGACGAGTGAGCACTTCACCCGTGGCGTGCTTCGGGACCGATACGCGCCTCGAAAACCGATTCACGACCCAAACTCGATGGCAATCGATACGGCACCAGCGGGACTTACGTTCAGGGAATATTAGAATCTATTCCTAAGGGGTTAAAGTTCAAATTCACGCCATAGGATCTTATTTATGCCAGTGTTACAA
This sequence comes from Lamproptera curius, assembly GCA_029286875.1. Lineage (NCBI taxonomy): Eukaryota > Metazoa > Arthropoda > Insecta > Lepidoptera > Papilionidae > Lamproptera > Lamproptera curius. The sequence goes on from JAGSMT010000028.1 coordinate 1,243,992, forward strand.
TAAATCTCCGATTACATCGCCTGTCCAAATTACACGGCAGCGCCGTATTTACTCGACGGCAACACGTTGATCTTTAACGGTAAAGTCTATACTTAACTCACAGTTCCGTGGTTTATACTTACTTTCTAATATCGCAAAAAAAGTCAAACCTTTCTGTAAAAAAAAACCAACCGTGAACTGGGTATATTTTAAAACAACCATTTATCATTATTAAGTCTAGATATGAAACTACGAAATAATTCAAAAACTTGAGCAGAATTTAGTAATCAGCTTGATTCAATAAATTTAGCCCAAATAATACCCATCAACTTGCATTGGATCAGCATGGTTGGGATACGGTCCAAAAAACCCTCTAATGGAGAAGGCTTGCATTGGGGGAGGCCTATGTGCAGCAGTGGACTTACACAGGCTGATGATGATGAATAGTCATCTCCCAAAGCGACTGTTATGTGACTAAAACAAATCAAAGGAAAAAAACTATATTCGAGTATAGATTAGAGGCCATTAAATTAAAGGCTCTGACATCACATAATCAATCTATAATGTCAGTTTGATACCAATTCTACACACCAATAATCACATTTTTACAGAAAAGTGAATCATAAATGTGTAACCAAATGTAATTATTTTCATTCAAGTACAAGGTTTTTATTTGTTTTCTTATTAAAACGCCTCAATAGAAAATTAAATGAATATATTTCACTAATAACCTCGAAGTGAGCACCGGCACGTAGGTGTCCTTTCAGAAACTTTAACAACGACCCAACAAAAGAAAAGCAATCATCGGAAAAGAATTAAACTTTATCCAATATGTGTCGGCGGAAACGGGCGTAGTTGCGGGTTGTGCAAACTCGTAAATGTCATCACACAACTGAACGGCTGTTCGTGACGCGAACACACGCCATAAATCATTCTGTCCATTGAATGATTTTATAGGAATTCTGTACAAAGTGAAATTCCAAAAAATAATTTATTAGCTTCAATCCGTTTTATTAGCTTCAATAATCAATAAACACACCACCAGCTTTACACAAGCCCGTTTAAAATACAATCAAAACACCCTGAGAGGAATACGCACAAGCTTTTCAATAAAAATGCCAGTATATCCCGAACCAGATCATAGTAAGATACTGAACAATCACCATCTCCGCTCGGGGTCCACAATGACTCCACAATGACTACGTTGCCCAACAATGGGTCCGCGAAATCGGCCCGCGACTGCGCAGCGGACGCACAATACTGTTATGTGGGACGCGCTCTCATAGTTAGCGACTGAGGATCCTTTGTCGACGACATCTGGGCCACTGAACTAGAATCAGAAATATTACTCAAAAAACCATGATTTTATAACCGAAATTTTAAACTTGAAACTAATGCTCTTTACGATAACCCTCGTACTCGGAATAAGGATTGAACGAAATAAGGTTATTGTGTTTATCATGCTCACGAGGTTTCTGATTTTAACTACACATTTTAACTGCGTTTGTGCAATCAATAATATCATATCATTTTTTCTAGAAAAAATTATAATTACGTTTTACATACAAATTGTTATCAATCGCGAAGAATGACGAGTACTTCATAGATTTCACGTTATCAATTCTATGTAAACGGTTATCAGTTCGTATTTCTGCAACTTAATTAACAATTTCATCAAGTCCATCTTCATATTTTGCATAGCAATTTTAATCTTCAACACCATGCAACATAAACTGCGACTTAATTAAATATTTCGCTTTAATTAATTTAAACATTTCAGTGCACTAAGCAAGATGAATGATGCACTTTACGTTCCTGCTACGAATTAATTCCGGACTGCATTAAGCTTAAGATACTTAAAAGCGGTGCATCTTATTATGAAAAAATAACCAAAAATTTATTATTGCGGGAGTTTTTAATTAATTTTTGCGTGCTAAGAGTAAAAACCATTTTGGATAATGACATAAGACATTTTCTTACAAAAACAAAACGATAATACTTCCATTATGCTAATTACAATTAAAGTAAATTTTACAACATTCAAAATATATTAGAATTAATTAATAATGTAGTATAATAAACAGTAAGCTGTGGTAATTATAAAACGGTAACACCACAATATAATGATTATTATTATTATGAACAAACATACAACAGTACAATTTTTATGGAGTAATCGACGGGTTGTATAATATTGTTAGGGATACAAAATTTTGATATGAGGGAGTTAAATAACGTTTATCTAACTGCCTCCGTAGCCTAGTGGTATGGGCGTGTGCTTTAGAAACCGGAGGTCGTGGGTTTGAATCCTGCGGGGACTCAACAAATTTTCATTGTTGTTTCCTAGTTGGTTAGGGCAATTTGGGCTGATCACCCAATTGTCTGAAAAGTAAGATGATCTATGCGTCGGATGGGCATGTAAAAAGTCGGTCCACCCACCAATCCGCATTGGACCAGCGTGGTGGGATACGGTCCAAAACCCCCTAATGGATAGAGGTGTATTAGGGAGGCCTATGTCCAGCAGTGGACTATTACAGGCTGATGAGATGATGATGATGAACGTTTATTTTAGCAAAAACAAAACAATATACACAAATCCATATCCATATAGTTTCACACCCGTACAACGCTAGAAGGCACGTTGTCGAAGGCGGAGGGCGATAATGTGCAGATCTTTTCTTAAAAGTACCAATTTTATTATTACCGCTATACTAAATAAATACATCAATATATTTGTATGGAGACTTTATGTTTCTTATGTAATGTCGGGACAAAACTAACTATTCCATGACCTAATAGGATATGGAGTTGGTGTAAACAATGTATTAATATTTAATTTGTAGGTAAAAGATGACAAAAAAATAATCCCGCTGAGTTTCTTTAGCTGGTTCTTCTCGGGTCAGAGGCGCACGGGCATCGATCGATGTAATGGTAGCATTTTTTTATACACTTGAGTGTACGTCCGGCATTAGCAAATAAAACCTTTCAATATAAAGCGTTAAGGAAAAAAAAATAAACTACATCAAATAATAAGGAATGATATGTCAAGTAATATACATATTAAAATACCAATTATATTTTATACTATTAAGTACTAATACCAAATCGTAATTTAATTTAAAATCGTATTCATATTTATATATATATCTTTGTCAAATGTTGTGGCCGCATAAATTCTATCCGCACTTCTAGTTATAAACGTTAACTGGTTTTAAGATAAAAAAAAATTGCCTTTCAAATTAATTGTTATTCCGATACAGTCATATATATAGTTACTTACTAGATAAGACACCGCGGTTTCGCCGAACCACAACCGCAGTTGTTGTAACTGCGCGGAAGTATTTAAACGACACACTTACGTTATCAGTGATTGTTTGCAACGTGTTGAATGCAACGTGACCTAATAACGATTATTTTTTAATAAACAAATATTTCATGGCGATAAGACCACCAGCTAGTCTGGAACTCATCTTGCACTATTGCAAAACAGGTATGTAGTCTTACTTTTTTAAATAAACAAATGTTTCGTAACGAAAAGCCTGCACTCAGTCTAGTCTTAATAAAAAAGCTTGTGCAATTGCAAAAAAATTCAACTGATATGAAACGCATAATTATATAACGCGTCTTAATTAAAATACACATACACGTAAGAAAACCATTTGTTTCTTTATGACACTTTCTTTAATCAAACCCACAACCTCGCGTAAAAAAGTCAAGACACACCATGAATATCGATTTTGCTATATGCGATATTAAATATGTAAACAAGGTGATAAAATTTCGCACAAGTTGTAGAGTAATCTTTCCTTACTTCTTATTTTGTACATGCATTACAGATGTTTTGATGTTATAAAATTTTAATTGTATTAAAAGTTTTAGTCTTTTATTAGTGTAGCTGTTTATACTGTTGAGAAGGTTACATTTAATATTCTATATATATAAGAGATTCCCAACTTAATATCACTCATCACGATATCTCTGGAACATAAGACGTAGCTACATGAAATTTGGTAGGAATATTCCTTTCGCCGAGTAGAACTAAGAACGGATTTTACTAAATTCCATCCCCAAGGGGCCTGCGGAGTTGCTGCTATAATATATATACGCAATATCTACATACATCCTGAAGACTGAGTGGACTGTGGTGCTCAGCCGCAATAATATAATTTTTTCTCTCATATCATCATCATCGAAACAATTGTTTATATCAAAATAACGCAGATATGTCGTTAAAATACGACATCAATCACTAACAGAAAGTCCATGTCACATCGTTAAACTGTTAATATAATATGTCAGGGTTCGAGTTATAAATTTAAAACAAAGGCGAACAGCGCTGGTGGGTTTCTCAGGAGGTTTATATTTATTTTATTTAAAGTTGATTATTTATGAAAATTACAGGTATATAATATTAAGTACTTATTATTTAATAAGTTAGGGCAATACAAATAGTATTTCCCAGTTGACAAGAACATGTCCAACGTTTTGACACTTACAGACCATTTTCTAAAATCTATTCAATTCTGATATCTAATCAAAGCATCGAAACAATTAATCGCTACTAATTTGGGAAGGTCAATTCAATCATCATCAGCCTCCAAATTAATAGTATATAAAAAAGTTCTACAATTTTTGACCGTGTCCGACTGAATATAATAAATAAATCGTATTGTGCTATATATATAAAGATGACCGGATTCCCGCGACCCGCCTACTTCTCCGGAGGTGCTAGTGATGCGCGGGAACAACAAAAAAATGAGGCAAAGAACAATAAAACGTGTGCCCCAAGAGAGTGTAACTTCCTAAGGAAAAATCAATATAATTATAGCAAAAACTAGTTCCCAGACAATACCTAGATATTGCGATTGGGATTCGTATCCCGCCCCAGGTGAGTCGAAGGCAATTTGTCCATTCCGAATGCAGGATGAGAGCAATCAATTGCGCGATCAAGACGGAGCATCCTCGGCTAATTGGATGATCCGCATGGTAGATATCCAATTATTCTGCTACATCCACTAACGTCTCCCCCCTTTTGTCGTTTGACGCTAGACGATTGTCTACTTTGTTGCAACACGACTGCGCTAGGACATTATGTTTGAGAGTATTTGCGTTTCAAATTGACACGGACTATTTATATGCGTTGGCTGAGGGAAGATAGAGAAAAAAGACAAAGAATTGAGATACTTCAAAGAAATATAATAATGACAGATGGCTCACAGTTTCACTAAGTGTCAAAGCTATTGATAACCTGACTGAAGATATTTTTTTTAACAACAAGTAACTATACCAAGGTTACATTTAAGCTGTGTTAATAAGTCACGCATTTGTGATATATCATGCTTATGTATGTAAAAATTCATCGGTGTCTTTAAATTCTTCCCGCTGGTACCAATTTACGAGCGCCACGATTCAAATACAAATACTTTATTAACGTAACATAGATAGACTACGAAGGGACCGATTCAAAAAAGACTCCACTGACCCGAGAAGAACCGGCGAAAGAAACTAAGCGAGACTATTTTATGCTATCTTTTACAAAGGCAACTGGCATTTGCAATCTGTATATATAACGCTTTTATGTACATATAGTATATTGGATTGTATTAAGAAAAAAGAATGGCGATCATTACATTACCTGAACGTGTCATCGTTTCAATATTCATTTATATTGTAATAACCATTAACACACAAACGTTCTAATAAAACATATAATTTTTTTAATAATAATTTTAATAAGCTCATAAAATCAAGTGAAATGCATGGGAAAACGAAAAGTATCCATATTATAAGGAGACTAACGTCATGTTCTCTTGAAAGACATTTATAAACAGCTCAATCTTACTGATCCTTACTCCAATAGAATAGAACGTATTTCCTATCACAATTCATTACACTAATTAAAATACTTCACAAAATAGTAATTAGTCGACTATATAATGTTGGTAAATTACATCTTTATAAAGAACATTTGAATGAGAACAAAATATTTTGAATTGGTTTCTCGCAACATGAAACGTCTCATATGTACTGAAGTATGAAACAGTGATCTTATTTATGGCATTCTGACTTAATTGATAAAGGACCATAATTGAATCACGGAAATAAGCACAGACTACGCTAAAATGGTAAGCAAGAGGAACGTATCACTGAAGCAGTAGAGCAACATACGAAACTGGAAGTGAAATTGGAATTGTAGACAAAGCAAAAGCCAACGTTTAGGTACGGCAACACCTAGCTGGCAGATGAGGCACTCCTAAGCTAACCTATCCATTGAGAGATTTGACCGTATCCACACGCTGGTCCAATGCGGGTCTGGAGGTGGACGACTTGTTAATGCATCCGAAGCAGTCATGTCACTATATCCAACATTTGAAGTATCAGCCAATTTATCACCTAACCAACTGAACAACACATGAAAAATTTGTTGCGTCCCCGCAGGATTCCAACCCACGACCTCCGGTTTCTAAAGCACACGCCCATACCACTAGGCTACGGAGGCAGTTTCCTCCTGTATGGTATGTATTAAAACAAATGTATTGGAATGTCTCTTATGTGTGTCTTAAAATACGTATCTCAAATTGATAATATATTTTCGGTACACTAAACTCTGCATGCATAAATTTATCAGCTACAGCTTTTGATACAAAAAGCTTAAAATACTTAAATCGTTACAAATTTTTATGTATATATATACCACTAGCAACCGCACAAAGGTGGAATTTCGTAAAATCCGACAAAATTCTTAGCTGACCTTACTCGGTGAAAGGAATATTCCTATCAAATTTCAAGTTGCTACGACTTATGATCCCATAGATATCGCAATGAGTCAATATATAGGTGGGAATGTCCTATATATATAAATTTCACACATGAACTAACAATATAAACTGCAACATAAACTAACAGTAATGACTGAAAAGTAGCATTGACTTTTTCTTTTTTTTATAGCTAACGCAGGCAGACGAGCAGTCGGGCTACCTGATGGAAAGTGGTCACCGACACCCATAGACATTGGCAATACTGGTATTACCAACGCGCTGCCTACCGTGAGACATAGGATGTTAAGTCTCGTTTACCCAGTGAATACGCTGGCTACGGTGCCCTTCAAACCGGAACACAGTAGTGTTTTCACACTACTGCTTTGCGGTAGAAATAGGCACTGTGGTGGTACCCACCCAGACGGTCCCATGTAAAAAGGGAACCTACCACCGGTAAAAATTTCGTAATTATTACTTAATTTGTAAAATGAAGCAATGCCACCGATATAGCCCACCCGATTAGTAAGCTGAGGTGGCAGCGTGCCGGTCATATAAGCCGCAGAACTAACGACCGCTGGAGTCGGAAACTTCTGGAATGGAGACCGAGGCTCGGCCAACGTAGTGTAGGACGCCTTGCGGCAAGATGGAGTGACGACATTCGCAAAGTGGCCGTTGGGAGCTGGATGAGAATAGCCGAAGAATGAGATTGCTGCGTGATGAATTACGGGAGGCCTATGTCCAGCAGTGACTGACAAAGGCTGATGATGATGATGAAGCAATGTCATGTCACATAATCCACACTTCTTGCTTTTAATATTAGAGTTTTATCAAACAGTAATTACCTTTGTCAATAACCCTCCTGTACAGACATTGACAAACATCATGTAACATACGTGAAATGTAACACAACGAAACCAAATTAATTGCAATTAGACGATATTAGAGCAACAATTATACATTTAATGAAATCATTAAAACGGTATATGGAGCACCGATCGATGGCTGTAGGTATAAAGGGCAATAAAAGCCTAGCCAATGCACCGCTAATTAAAATACAAAGCCCGTATTTCATTGTGGTCGTTAGCTTTTCAGGTGCGTATACACGCGGATTTGTATTTATAATAGCAATAAGTAAGCAATAACTTAATGCGTTCTCTTTTTACAGTATTCCAGTGTGGGTCAGTACTATCGCGGTTCCGTTTCTGCCGCAAAGCAATAGCAAGTGAAAGCACCACCATGTTCCGTTTTTAACGACACCGTAGTTAGCGTATTTACTGGTTAAACAAGACGTAAAATCCTACGGTAGGCAGAACGTTGATGATACCCCTGTATCTCCGATGTGTATGAGCATTACTGACCACTTTTCACCTAGTGGCTCTTATTGGGCTCATGGGTGAGGCCTATGTGCAGCAGCGGTTTGTCTGGCTGATATGATGACGACGATGATAAAACTCCAATATATAAAATAGAACTTAAATTCGTTGGATGCACCACCGAATTCGGTTCCCCAATGGGCTTTGATACCTAGAAAATGATAAGAAGGAGGAAGATAGTACACGCATCTGACACGGTTCATACAGTGTGTACGCACCTCCTGTAGGCAGGGCCCGGTTTTCCCGGGGATGACGCATGCGTATTCGACAGGAGAAAAATTTCCCTAGCTTCTACAGGGGAAGGAACAAAAGAATTAAACAAGAAATGCGTAAAGCTTTAGAAGCTCACTGTAGCGGAGGCACTATAGCATAATAATTCTAATCGAGTATTATTATTAAACGAGTTTAATCTCGATGTGGTATGCTAATAGTAATATTATTGGACGAATAACACAACATCATCGAATTGAAACGTTTTAATTTATTTTAATTGCTTACGTAGAGTGCTTCCACTCAACGTAAGCTGTTATCTTACATATCTTCTCATAAAGTCATATTACAGCATGGGTAATGAAAAAGTGTTTTCAAAACCCTTTAACTCACTACTTGGACTAGATAATTTGCAATAGAGTAGTCCATAAAAATGTTTAAGTCCATTTCGTCCATTTCCACCACGTCGATGAATAGAATAAAATAACTTTTACTCCGCGATTCAAAGTATCAAAGGGTCACTCGAAATGCAATCGATGGTTATTACGGCACGCTACTAGGCCGTACTAATCTTACTAGTACATATTACTACAGCACACTAGTATGTATAGTACGCCTAGTATCACTAGTACGGACACGTGGTCGGTTTGTGAATGGAGCACGTGGTGGGCGCGGTCGGTCGATAGTTCGGAGGATGCGCCCTGCAACCCACCCGATACAGTAACCAGAACAACTTGACACATGTAAACGACGTCACGCCTTAACGCGTTTGGGATAAGTGACTAGCGTCGTAGCTCAATCTACTTCGGTCGTATTAATCACCAGACGATCAAGAGCTGTCGACTAGGCTACGTGTATGTTATCGAGAGATATCAGTCTAATGGGCGTATAGTAACTAGAGCCATACCCAAAGATAGATTATGCTTATATCCGCCGCAAATCAGTAGTGTGTAAACACCACTTTCTTCCGATTTGAAACAAACTGTTGCCAGGGTAATTACTGGATAAATAAGACATAACACCTCATGCCTCATGCCTCAGGGCTCGTGTCGTCGGACGCTTCTTTTCTTATAGGCAGGGGCAGGTATCACCGACCACCAGGTGAATGTCCTGGTCGTCTCATCGCTGTAACCAACAAAGCTTCCCCAGCCACAGTTGAGTTATCAATCCATTTATATTAAAATTCGATTGAAGCAAGCCACGGCTCAAAGTCCACTGGTCGTTGTCACATACCATAAACCATTGGGTATTATAAACCAACCCCCGCAGATTTGCCGTTTCGGATACAGATCTGTAAGCTTCGTTATACGAAACGGATCGTTGCACATCACAGTAAATGATTTAATTGAAGCGACGCTCGCATTTAATTTAATTTACATGAATCTGAACATCGACAGCCCTATATTTTACATCTTACGTCCATATAAAGCTATAACACGGAGTTAATCGGTTATTGGTGTTTTTTTACTACTTTTATAACATAAAAATACACATTTGCCATAACAAATTTATCTCTAGAAATGAATAGTGATTCCAAATTTGGACGGTTTGAAACTGAGTGTTTTACAGATAGATTTCTTGAAGACGACCGTCAAAGGTTTGGTTCAATAAGAGCCAAAACAAGAAAGAAAAGCGATACAAAATAAAAAGCAAATAAATCAATAATTTCTTTCTTGCCGAAAAATGCTAACGTTCATACATAATATTTTAACTATTATAAAACTAGTACCTTTGTTGAAATAATACTAACAAAGTGCACAGAGAGCCAATAAATTTTAACGTGGACGACAGTAATACATAATTTAAAAAACAAGGAAAGGCTATTCTCAATAGTCCTAGACGAATTAAACAAACAAACGTACAAAACACACAATAGAGCAAACGGCCTCAAGGAGCTACCACCGTTATAGCCCGAACGGATTGCCACAAGAGTTGAAAAGCGAGCAACAATACAAACTGACCGCAAAACGCTAAAAGAAATACAAAACACTTAATCAGTGCAACAGGTTCGAGTCTTTCTTGAACGAAAAGAAAAAAAAAAACCTCATAAAGGCATTGGAATAGCTTTTATAATGGTATGGATTGGTTTTAATAATACTTCGAACATTGTTTCATTTTCAAAAAGGACACCTTTATACCTTAAAAGGATACATTAACCCTTTTCAATACTTACCAACGTTACGAAACTAATAAACTGAATCTATTTAACACTAAATGACGTTTCAAATTCTAATTTAGAGACAGAAAATTTTGTGGCCGTAGGTACTCCTTGACAAGAGGCCGTCTGGGGCGGTACCAGCGCGGCGTCTATATCTGCTGCAAAGCAGTGATGTGTAAAATACAACTGTGTTCCTGTTTGAAGGTCACCGTAGCCAGCGTGTTTACTGGGTAAACGAGACTGGAGTGTCTCTGAAGGACAGCATCAGAAATTATGTGATCCGTCAGAGAGCCAGTCATCGATATAGCCCACCGGATTAGTCGACAGTGGGCCGGGCATATAAGCCGCAAAACTAACGACTGCTGAAGTCGGAAAGTTTTGGAGTGGAAACCGAGACTCGGCAAACGTATTGTAGGATGCCTTGCGGCAACATGAAGATCGAAAACGATGGCGTGCATTAGGGAACGCCTATGTCCAGCAGTGGACTGACACAGGCTGATGATGATGAATATGATGATAAAACGAGACTTAACACCCAATGTCTTACGGTGGGCAGCGCATTGGTGTATTGCCGATGTCCATGGGCGTCGGTGATCACTTTATTCCATTAGGTGGCCCGACTGCCTTCGTTGTCAACAGAAAGAAGCAAAAAGGAAAGAAATTTCCGTTAACAATGATTTGTAATACCTTATTTTACATAAAAATATATTCGAAACACAGACTCTCGAGTTATTATTTCAGGATTTAAACCCACGACCTCCGGATTCTAAAGCACACGCCTATACCACTAGGCTACGGAGGCAGTTAACGGCTTTAGATTAAGTTGAATCAAAGTAATCTACAAGTCGGACGGAACGAACCATAAAACGTTCAAGTATCAGTATAAAAGTGTAATGTTCGGAGATGAAAGGTCAGTGAATGTATAGCACCTTCGTACTCAAAAGAAAAACAACGCCTTTAACGTAGATAAACCTGTAGGCCTCATTACTTGTTTATAGCTTCGTGCAGTCGTTTCGTTTTTAGCTTTAACCAATGAAGGACTTTTAAAATTGTTGAGCACGAGCTTTTTTTATTTTCCAGTGTAAAATTATATATTAAATTGATGCAAATAATGCAAACCGCGGCAACGAAGTGGCCGGTTGTTGAGCGGTTGTTGTCCGCTTGGTAATATTTTTTATTGCATACGCAGGCAGACGAGCAGTCGGGACCACCTGACGGAAAGTGGTCACCGACGCCCATAGACATTGGCAATACAGGTATCAGCAACGCGCTGCCTACCATGAGACATAGGATGTTAAGTCTCGTTTACCCAGTAAATACGCTGGCTACGGTGCCCTTCAAACCGGAACACAGTAGTGTTTTTACACTACTGTTTTGCGGTAGAAATAGGCACCGTGGTGTTACCCACCCAGACGGTCCCTTGTAAAAAGAGGACCTTCCACTGGTAATATAAGAAACTATATATTTATATATGTATACATATTTAAAACAGTAGCCTAATATACTTCCGTTACATCAGCTAACTTTCAGTAAAAGTCCGGTCAAAATCGGAGAAGCTCAATCTAAATCCAGAGATGAGCCAAAACGAACATACAGAAAGACCAAAAAACATTATATGTACCGGTTGTATATCACTATTTTATAATTTTAAAACGGTTATTTTAATGTCACATACAGTCACTCCAATTTATTTACCTGTATGGACGATCCCAAAGATACATTTCTCGCAGATAACAACACAATACATACAACGCGGCAACGGAAATTCCTATGAATTACAATAATGACCACTTCTTTTATATTTTATTCGCATATATTAAGAAATACACAAGTTCAAGTGAAATCTTAAAATCTTCCGCGTAATTTCAAATATCGCATATATTAATTATTGAGGCCAACATAGTATTTTGGCACAACGTTAGCCAGACACGCTGGTATTGTGCCAACGGCTGATTGAAATCTAATTAAAATAGGTCTCCACGGCCGATTGAGTAAAGAATTTCTGCCGCACAACCAATCCGGCACGTTTTTTGTGGATTACAATAAAATACTTCAAGTCATGTACTTTTGTTAATGATATAGAAATAGCAATTATATCGTTTCTCACACATTACATAATATTAACCCCTACGATACAAAGAAATATCTCAAATCGCATAGCGAATTCTTTTAACAAATGCATTAATTATATTAGGGCAAACGATGATTACTATTTAGACAAAAACACAGATAATAGTAATCGATTCATATGCTCAACTGTTGGTAATATATCTTAACTTATATAATACACCTATGCATTTATTATACCTACGAATACTACGTAAATAAAGTCATTGCACAAGCTTTTAGACAATCTAAATTTGAACGATTTAAAAGTTCTAACTAATCGAACACGTTAACTTTTCTCACCTTTTGCGGTCCGAATTAGTAAAATTAAAACTACAATATTAGCAAAGCAAAAAAACAACTTGGAACATACGTAAGGCTAAGTTCTTAACAAGTTGTATAACGAGGAAGTGAATCAGAACTCCTTACAACTTACAAATGCCTCACACGGGTATAGCAAGTAACAGGTTTGCAATGCAAATTAACTTCAACTTAGTAATTATGTGCACTGAAACAGCTCAAGCTATTATTTCACGAATACTATAATTCTACACTAGAGTAAAAGGTTAAAGTGGAAAGAGAAATTTGAAATTAACCAAAAGCTCAATTATCTGTGAAATTAGTTATGCTTTTAAACCAATTGTAGCCTGCAGAATCTTTTAGGGTCCTGGATATGGGAGAACCTCTGCGTAGCCTATATCTGCCGCAAAACTGTATTGTAAAAACACTATAGTGTTCCGGTTTGAAGGGCACTCTGTCTCTTATAAATACAAGGTACTCGACCCAAGTCTTACGGCATTAAGCGGGCTTATGTACCGGCGTTTTAATGCTTATAACTCAGCATCATCATTCTGCTCATTTTCTCACTTTATAAGAAACATATTTTTCCAAAGCTTTATATATAACGTTGCATCGTTAGTAACAACGACAGATGCATTGCATGACAGTGTACGACATTCTTGATTGATACTAATGAAGTATAAAACGATACCGGACCCCGATAACTGCCTTATTTCGTATACTGTTTATATTTAACCATTGAACAAAATAGAGAAATAATACTACTGCTTATTAAACAACACCACATCAAAGAATAGGAAAGATAGCAAAGCTCTAAACTAAGGCAACAAACAATAATCCCATGTTTGATACTTTAAATTCTAACGAATCTTATTCGGCTTATCTTTGAATAGAAAGAAAAAAAATCTGTTTTTTCAACAACTCCGTTACCGTCCGCACATAAAAGCTTCCCAGAAAGGGAAGCATCAACATACCTAATAATAATGTTCAATTTGTTATACGCTTTATCGCTTCATATCCGTCTAAGCGGGTTCTAAGAATTGTTGACTTTCCGTGAAATCGAAGTACAGAAACGTAAGCGGTTTATATTTAACCAATACTTACGAAATCGGGTAACGAAAAATGACATATATAGAATAGTTATGGCAGCGATTTCTTTGAAAGCTCTTGATTTCAATGAAGAAAATGAAAACCAAAAAATAGTTTGATCTGTTCTCTTAACAAACCGCCAATCACGTTTTTGGCATATTTTTTTCGGTATTAATACAATGCAATATTTGTATTATTGTGTGTACTATTGATAAGCTAAATAATCACCCATTTAGGAACAAGGGCTGGGTTTGATATTGACATTGGATATCTTCTAAAATACCTCCTAGATCGAACAAGACGTATAAAAATAGGGCATAAATGTCTTTAATCGTTTGTACTGCAAGACATATTGAAAAATAAAGTGTACGATATAATGGAACATATTTAAGATAGTCCTTTTGATTGAAAATTACGTTGATTGATTATGCCAATATGTTAAAAAATACCTGTGCGAAGTGTCAGGCCAGTAGTTCTAAATAAATAGATTGTTTAACACACAATAATTGATACAACTTATATTTTTTTAATTCATCGATGGTAGTGTAATAACGGTAATGTGAGAAAAAGGCTTGTTTCAAAACGAATCAATTAAAGTGTAAATTTTATGTGTTACCCAACCGAGTCTCCTCTGCTATTACAGTACTTACGTAACTTCAGGTTGATTAAAATTGTATTTTGTCTCTTAGTAATAACGCCTTTATCAAGCTCAAAAATTAAGATGAATTTATCAAAAACATAAATGCGTCTTCTACTTAATCATCAACCGCGCTTACTATCATCATCTTCGTTAGCATCTACTTAGCCCTTTTTCAATGAAAGCAAAGAGTGTCGATCCTTTGCTACTAGCCTCCAACTCGAATTGGCTACGCGGAGATCAAGCTACGTCTTCCCGAACGTGACCTCCAATCCAGAACCTCATGGACCCATATCGAACATCCGTTCTGCCCACATGACCGGCCCGCTGCCACTTCGACGAAGTTTAAGCGCTAACTTTAGTGCTCACATATTTCAGTCATAAAAGTCGATTTCATCATCATCATTAACAGCCCCTTTCCGTCCGCTGCTGGACATAGGCCTATCTCAATGAACGCCAAGTCGATATATTTTCTAGAATTAATTTCAGGGTAAGACCACTTTAATAGCAAAACAAAGGACACGTTTTTAAAAGCTACATCAAAGCTTGAGATTTATGCTATTAGTTTCCAAGAAGAGCTATTACAAACTAAACCTAATTTCGTCGAAGCTGTTGAGCCAAGCTGCCGCCGTAATCAAGCGATTGACTAAATCAATACAAATGTATTTAATTACTTAACTCTATGCTATAACAAAACTAAAACTTAATTTCATTAATTAATGCCGTCTTAATAAAGCAATGTTATAGAGATTTTCTAGCTTTAATTTTTTATACTTATATCAACAAAATGCGGTATTAAGTTGGTTTGTGTGTCTAATGTCGCACCCCCTGATTGGTTAATCATCGCGTAGGACAATTGGCAGTGGCAGCGATCAATAAGAACGCTTCTGGCGCCATTGATTATCATCATCATCATCACTATGTGTTAGTCCACATGCTGTACATAGGCCTCCCCTAATGTAAGCCCTCTCTATTTGGGTGTTTTCGGACCGTATCCCACCCCGCTGATACAATACGGTTAGGTGGCTAGACCGATTTTTTACATGCCCATGCATGGATCATCTTACTTTTCAGTCAATTGCGTATGTACATTAAACGAAAAGATATTCTACACGTATTACAGCATGAGTTAAAAAGATTCGATATAAAATATTTGATAAATTAATGGGTTTTTTATTCACACCAAGGATGACGTGGACGGTCCTCGAAACAGCATACTGAACGCGGCATTTCCACGATGAAGTTTAAGATGGCGACGACAATCGCTAGTACACTTACTTTTAATCTATGTGCGTACAAATACCGGTGGTAGGTCCCTGTTTTACCGGTGGTAGGTCCCCTGTTTACAGGAGACCGTCTGGGTGGAATACCACCACGGTGCCTATTTCTGCCAGAAGCATGGTGTGAAAACACTGCTGCGTGCCGGTTTGAAGCACCGTGCCAGCGTATTACTGGGTAAACAAGACTTAACACCTAGTCTCATGGTAGGCAGCGCGTCGGCGATACCACTGGTATTGTCAACGCCTATGGTGTCTTGACCACTTCCCATCAGGTGGCCGACTGCTCGTCTGCCTGCGTATGCCAATAAAAAACTAATAAAAATAACTCGTTTTATGGTTAATGATATTAGCGATTCATATATGTTCAAACAAATAATTTGACGGATTATTTTCATTTACTAACTCCTATAAAGTGACCATGGAGAAGAATTGATAATCGATTTTATTTAGCGGAGTCATTTTTTATAAACGGCGCCAAAAAAGAAAACCTAGGAAACTTTTGTGTTAACTTGTAAACTAAACATAAGTAAAGTAAAAAGAGATTAATACTTGTAAAGTATTTGTATGCGTTGTAACCCATTAAAAATGCCACAGGAAACACCAAGACGTAAAAATATAGGAGAAATACACTTCTTTTCGGTCCTTCCTATATCTTAATCACTTTCTGGATCGTTAAATAAAAAAGACAGCTGCAGACGTGACGCGTGAAAAGATTTCAAAATGCGAGCGAGACGATAACAATCGGAGAGTTGAAACTGTTGTACTAAATTCGTCTACTCGAATGGACTTGTGGGTTTATTGGTTTCGTCACTTGCCAAAGAGACAAGCAATTAATTTACTAAAGAACTAATTTCTACTACAAGAAATATAGTGATGGAAATTGAAAGATTCCGACATGTACTTCTAAAATTTAGGTTTTATAATGATGGGGAAGAAGACTTGTATTTCTAGAGATTAGGTTTGATCGTAATGAATTTAGTGTGAACACACAAAAGTGTGGTTAAGTCTCTTTACCTTCAAACCGGAACACGGAACATTGCTTACCGCTGCTCACTCACAAATGTCCATTAATTTGGTAAGCTTCTACAGGCTACAATGATTCACCAATGCCAAAACATTACCACTCTTGCTAAT
The DNA here is from genome assembly GCA_029286875.1 of Lamproptera curius. Taxonomy (NCBI): domain Eukaryota; kingdom Metazoa; phylum Arthropoda; class Insecta; order Lepidoptera; family Papilionidae; genus Lamproptera; species Lamproptera curius. The sequence continues at coordinate 1,261,016 of JAGSMT010000028.1, forward strand.
CTATCTATATAGAAAAAAATTGCATTTACTTATTAAGTTTATTGTGCTTTAATGTTACATTTATCGCCACACCATTAAATTGACATTGGTTTCGTTTCCAGCTAAGTCCTGCGTTAATACTAATTTGTGATAAATATGATTACACATAATAAGTAGCCCAAAGGATATTGGGGTCCATGCCAAAGTAGGTGGCAAATGGCACTTTCTACTACATTTAAATAATTCGCACTATATCGTTATGCCGACTGAGTGGTCTAGCGGTATTGGCCCTTGCTTTATAAACCGCAGGTCGTAGGTCAAATCCCGCGGGGAAACATAGTTTATTGCGATATGTAAACTATTCTATTTTAAAGTTCCATTCAAATTCAATATGAAGTTCAATCGCGAAAGAGAAACAAACATACATTACAAACTTTTGCACTTTCAAAATTAGTAGGATTACTTTTAATTTCCTTCTTCCCTGGCAATGGGAGTGGATGGTTGCAGTCTGAGGCGTTCCCTGACCTATATTCCGGCACCATTGTTGCTCCGACGCACTTCAAAACCCCTCCAGTTGGCCCGACCTACTCGAGTTGGACTCAATGAGTTTTTTTTTTTTTAATACCACCGAGCAAGGATGACAATATCCATAAACCTAGGGCGCCACTCGACCTTGTTTTGGACCGACGAAAAATAGAAAACGCGATAATTTTTTTTTGCGCTGCATAACTTAATTGCATGTTGTTATACTGCTGACCATCTATAGCTTTTGACTGCTAAATATTCTGCCCAAGCCTGAACTAAATACGATCTACTTGATAGCAAGCAATTATTAAACGACATTATTACGGAATACCATTTTTAATAATAGATATCACTTAGCTTTGGTAATAGTAATAAGAACCTAAAAAAGCATAGAGTTGGAGAACGTTCGCAAGACTTCACCATACGTATGTCATTAACGAATACTTTGCATTGTATTTAAATTAAACCAATTGATATCTGCTATCGGACCTGACATAAGGTCCGATTTTAGAGTTTCCATATTCTATTAGACTTATTCCATCAAGACAATACTAAATAAACAAAATACATTTAAGCCACCCTTAATTTAAACAAGAGCGGACAGACCATGAGGCATTTATTTTGTTAGTTATCAAATCAACACCCTCTAATGGGGAAGGCGTGCATTAGAGGAGGCCTATGTCCAGCAGTTAGTTCATAACACAGATTGATGATGATGATGACGATGATGAAATCAAACATCAACCTAACACTTTCTATAACGTCTGCAAATACTATACATGATAAACAATAGTTTTACGGATTTAATCGCCTTCAATACATTCACAGTTACTTTAAAACCTTACCAGACGTCACAAACATACATAAAATGTATAGTTTATATATATTATATATCTCTATATATATATATATATATCAGCTATACTTTATATTATTCGTATTATACTTGTTAATTTGTTTTTTTTTTTATATATCGTTTGGTTGCCTGGTATAAAATGCCTTTGGCATTTAGTCCGCCATTGTACTGTTTTTATTGTACAAGAAGTGTAAATAAATAAATAAATGAACCCGTCTACGATTACCTCCAACGTTTAAAAGATACATACGTATATTGTGATATTATACCCAAACGCAATAAAAATAAAACCACGACCGTACATGAGTCACAATCGAGTCGACGGGGGGACGGTGAGACATTTAAAAAAGAATGAGCCCGCAGTGTGCACGAACTTAAAGAGAAAGCTGCAAATGAGATGTTTATAAAATGAAATCATCTATTGAAGGTACGCTTAATACCGTAATACAGATGAATCAACTGTAAGCAATAATTCTCTATAGTTTATTGATATAATAATTATATAGATTTCAAAAATTCACCAAAAGTTTAGTGTTATAGAACACTATAAAGAGCTAACTGTAGAGAAAGCTTAGTAGTGAGCGAGAAGTATTTAACATTGGACTTTTTTTGTCGCACAATCCATCTCTTAAATCAGTATCAAATATCAGTAAAAGCCTCAGGCAGTTAGGTAAAAATGTTGAAACGTGGCATTGCGACTTAAACGGGAAACAGACTGATCAATTACAAAAGCTTCAATATTGGAAAGTTTTTCAATACTTATCTATATGCTGCCAGCTAAAAAATCTTTTTCTTTGACTTGTCCAGTCATGAATACATCACAGATCGTGACTATGTCCGACAAACTGTGTTTACGACACGAAACCTAATACGATCCCTTCACACAAAGTTTTATAAGGACCCATATGCAAACGACCTTGTCAACGAGTAGTGAAACCGACTTTTAATGCCCATCGACTGGATATCATTTCCTAAACGAACAAATTGGGTGATCAAATGGCCCTATAGTTGACATTCTTACGCCTAAAAACTTGATAAAGTTTTGTTAAATTCAAATACATGAATTCATAAAAGTAAGTTTCATGATTTCCAAACAACACAGAACGAATAGACCTATGTTGTATTCACACTCTTGATCTGTCAATATTATACTAACTTGAAAACGAAGATTTATTGTGAAACGTTTTAAAATAGATCAAAACTACAGAATTCTTAAACCATTAACTTCCTTACTTTGATTAACTTAGCTGCAATCCCAGAGAATACAGTACAAGAAACCTAAAAATGACAAAGAGCGTTACGATCACTAGTTTTCAATAAACAAACTAGATTTAATTTCTTTTAAGTTAGAGTGAGAATGAATAAAGAGGGAGTGTAATCTGTATTTGTGCGTACACTTATGTATGTAACATATATACTATATGTCCTGCGCAGTTGTCTGACCTCTAATATAGATCAGCCGCCGCAGTCGTAGTCGACTTAGAGGGTATTATACGCATAATTTGTGCATTTAAAATTATTTTAGAACCGATAAATGTTTTCACTACCATAAAGTGCACTCATTACAAAGTACAAGCGGAAAGACACGAGTCCAATAAAAAAAAATGACTTTCCGAGTCAGGGCAGGGAGAACAGGGCATTTGGCTGATGGTCAATTATACACATTGGCCATAAGTGTTGTGGGTCAACACTCTTCACGTTCCTACCTCTCGTCACGTTCAGACGTAGGATGTTACATATATTTGGATAAGATAAGGAGCTCACTGCCCGTCATGTTATACAAATAGCAAATAGGACGGGTTTTTTTTTTATTTCTAAAGGCGACATAGTATTTAGGTGTCCATCCATTTCGCTTGGATCATCTTACTTTTCAGGCAATTAGGTGATCGATCCCAAATTGTCCTAACCAACCAGAAAACAACTACGCGGATTTGAACCCACTAGCTACAGTTTAGAAGGTAAGGACCAATACCGCTAGACGGCGATGGTGGTGAAATATTTACTAACACATAATAAGGTATCGTGATAAAAATAAAAATAACACAATATTAAATTTAACAAGGCTTTTAACAAAACTTTGTTTGAACAATTTCCATGTTTTTTTTTTTTGGCTCTAACATAAAAACGTTTACATTTCGCCGCTTCAACGCGACGGGGCACCAAAACCATAACTCAGTTTATTTACGTGTCATGCGCACCGCATAACGTTGTACGTACGAACATTTCCAGTAATGGAATATACAAACGCCGCAATTAAAACGAGATACGTAAACTCTCAAACATTTGTCGGAGACATAAGATCTGGATTCTACACGCACCATTTTATCTATAGGCGTAAAGATATTAAACATCTACAGACTGAGATAGTCCACTGCTGGACATAGGCATACACAAATACACCTCTATTCGGACCGTATGGTCGCACCATGCTGGTCCAACGCGGGTTGGTGGGTGGACCGGCTTTTAACATGCCCATCCGACGCATGGATCATGGTAAAAAAAATATTTCTTTACAATCAGACTAAAAGTACCGGAGATATAAGATTAATATATTTCTTCCGAATTCCTTTTAACCTTTCCGATAGACATAGCATATCGATATGAAACACAAACAGAAAAACAAATAGAATCAAGATTACCTGCGTTATCTCCACACCCGTATCGAAAGAGTCATATTCTCGGGAATTTTATGTGCACACCGCAAGCTATTGCCCAATGCTAGGATCAAACTGAGAGACTACATTATTATCTTAGACCGCGTTTCGATAAGGGCCATCGTTGAGTAACAAATGGTTATTGAAAACGTGGCATTGTGAGCTAGTGGATAAACATGACTATGACATTCAAATAATAATATTGGAAATGTGTTATTATAATGCCACTAAAAAACCTTTTTTTTTACAATCTATGTCATCATCATCATCAGCCTGTGATAATCCACTGCTGGTCATAGGCCTCCCCTAATGCTCGATTCCTCCATTAGGGGTTTTTAGACCGTATCCAACGACGCTGGTCCAACGCGGGTTGGTGGGTGGACCGACTTTTTACATGCCCATCCGACGCTTGGATCATCTTTCTCTTAAAACAATTAGGTGATCGGCCCAAATTGCCCTAGCCAACTAGGAAACAACATTGACAATTTATTTAGTCCCCGCAGGATTCGAAACCACGATCTCCGGTTTCTAAAGCACAAGCTCATATGACTATGTGCATTCACACTACTTGCTTGTCAAAATATATACAACTTGACAAATCGAACTTCGTAAGTCATAAAAATGTGTAACACACAAATTATACTCAGCTCCTTGATTTTCTAGCAAAAATAACGGTGACAATGAAACGATATTTCAAAATAACTACAATTGTTTATACTCCATTACGACTATATTATTATCAAAGATAATAATAACGATGAACCATTTCATAAATCAAGTTGACGTTGTCAAAAGACAGGCCTCATTAGTCACAATTAGCATAGATTCCCGGCTGATTGACAACTGACGTATGCACACCGCGAGCGTCTGAATAAGCCTGACAGTTCACAGATGACATTTGACAGATGGCGTTGTCAATGGTTACGACGTGACACTAAACTGTCAATGGATTTACGGGGTCATGTTAGAGGATTACGACGGTCTTAGCAGTCAAGTTCGATTGCCAAAGTTGAAGTGCGTACAATAGTGCTATTACGGGGAAATGTCACGGTTAAAACACAATTCGTTTACAATATATAAAGAAAATGAAATATAGAACAATTACAAACAAACCTGCAACTTATTGACAAATGAAAATGTAGAGAAATAATGTTTGTGCTTTAAGGGTAAATAACAAAAACAAGGTTTATTACATGAGACATACGTTTTTTACTTCAATAAATAAAGCACATTTCGCACAAGTCTATAGTCAGTTTAAATTTAAAAAAAATACTTAAAATGTGAAAAAAGTATCATCCGTAATGTATAGGTTATACATATTATGAATATTACGCAATATTCTCATTCATTTTATAACATGAAACTAATATGAAAATCTTGAATCGTTCATTTAAAAGCCGGTCTTGTGTAAATTAAGCAAAACTTGTTACGAAACTGTCGCAAAGGTAGCGCAGTCAAATTTTAATAGAGAATTAAACCCCGGCACTAACCTAATAAACGAGGGTTACAGTTCCACATTTACGAAACACGACCTTTTCATTTGAACTACAAGCGTAATTAAACATTTAATAAGAAGGTAGCCTTAATTATAAATTCGTTTAATTAACAACACATTTGAAATGATATCGTTAAACTTTAATTTCTGGTTCATTACTATATCTTAAATTATATTAACTGTGACAGGAAAGGAAAAGAATTCTTAATTATGTTGACTGCAATCATTTCTAAAAATCATTGTAAATTGACATAATTTTGATTAAATTTTAAGTCAAAACTATTCACGAAACTTAACTAATAACTTTACAACTAACTTAACAAAATTACAAAAACAATATTTTTTTTATTTGCAAAAAAAAACGATAAAAACATTAACGCGACCAGCTTCGTAAGCAGTTTTATTCGATCATAGGTAGTATCTGCGTGATTGCAATAAACTAATATTATTAATATTAATACATTATTATAATAACTAATATATAATACTAATATTAATACATTATTAAGGCCCGTTTACGGCGTTCAAATAAATCTAACTCTACACAAACCTCTCTATGCAAAGTAAAACACAAATCTTAAAACCAAAGTACAAAATAGCGGCTTGAATTTATAAAACAGTAAACATCGGCAGGTCATAGGTCTCTTTTTTATAATAGACTGTCTGGCGTAGTACTCTTGTAGTTTAAACACTAATGCATTCCGGTTTCAAGGGCACCACCGCAGCTAGCGTTATTATTAGTCGAACGTGGCATAACATCTCATGTGTCATGAGAGAAACGCGAGTTTTGATTTTTATACAACTTCCAGATATTACTTGGCTCTGGTATATGTTGAAATGTTAAATAAATTTCAAAAATATCTATAATTTACTTCTGATGAACTCGAAAAATTTTAACTCGTGTTATGTTTTATCCCGAGCTTGCCAATTAGAATTTCAAATATCCTTATTACATAAGGGATCTTGTGGGTATTCTCGCTTGACAAATTGAAATTAGGATTCAAACATTAGGACAACTATGATGTCGCACTTAGTTATAAGATGCAAGAAAATAAGACGCGACGAAATGTCACTATATATAAAACAACCTTTGATTCCATTTATGCCTTTTATTGATAGAGCCCAGAAGAAAACCTTTCAGGTTAATCACTCTTCAGTTAGTAAGATAAGACGCCGTTTATTATGTAATAAAGCTGCTCTTTTATACTAATAAATTACGAGTATATTGCTATTTTAATAATAGCAATATACAGTTAAACGGTTAAAATAGCCATTCGCACCAAAACACGGGTTATTAGTTTATAAATGGGGCGGGAACTTTTCATATGAGAGACGAGATCATTAGTGTTACGTCCTAAAGGAGTGACGGGACTCGACCTAGCAATAGTACCACCTTTTTACCCCGTTCCCCGCGCAAACGGGGTTAAGTGCGTACACCTCGCGAACGAAACATCCAGAAACGCGAGAGATAAACGCACACAACAGACTGGAAAATGCACCAATTAGAGAGATAAGCAATTATCGCGACTGAAAGGAACCATCGCTAGGTTTTATACGCCCTCGCGGATTCATATTTCACTTGGTTAATGTTACGTGGAGGCAGCAGGGAATGCGCTAATGGCTTGTGTCGGGTCGCGTCCTATTTTGGTTACGGGAAATTCTTTATTCGGGTTCCACAGCTCCACGTCTATTAAAATAAAAATTCCCTTAAAATGTTCGTTTATTGGCCTTAAAAATCTATATCTCTAACTGATACATATAAACCGTGATATTTGTCAAAAAAAGGTAACCAACGTATATCAATGAAGTGGATTTCATACATAGATGCGAGTGGCTTAAAAATTAATTTAAGCGTACATGGACACTACATTTGCGAACTCAACATGCTAGCTGTGAGTATCATCGCTTACAATTTTTTTTTTTAAATATAATTTAGACCGGCGTACATATGGCTAAATATAAGATAAATTTTACGTAAGAAGTCTAATGTCAAACTCAATTGACGCCAAAGGGTCAGGTTTGTACGTAGCGTGAAAATTTAACATGTACCACAATAAGATCACATTTACCATATGTGTCATTACTATTTAACCTATTTTTTTTTTATTTCTACATTTTATTTAGCAGTGACCATGAAGTCATGAATCTTTAACTACATAAATCTTGTATCTATAACAAATCTCTTTCAGCAAACAAATGTGATGACTTCACAGCTAGCTACCACGCTAAGATGATCAAAAATTATACGATTAAAATGTACATTTGCAGTTGTACACATGCACATATGATAATGATGTTTTTTCACACGTTCACCGTGTACGAATGAGACTGTGTGGGTGCTACATAAATTCCATCTCTAATATGGCCTGGATATAATATGCCACATAGTACAGAACCCACAAACCTCTACGTCAATTCCAGCTCTCCCTCCGCTTTTTAACTACACGCACGACCGAAATAGACGAAATTCCATACACGGATCAAGCCGTGACCGTACGACGTAATAAATACTTTAACCACCATCCATATCGTGTATTCGGCGTAGGGTTTAACTGCGTGGGCGCGCGTGGGACGCCTATTGCCCCTAAAAGCGTTCCCGGTGTGTCCCACTAGATATTGAGAAACGATAATGTTTGATTTAAACAAAATCGATAGCCCAGAGTTAAAAACAATAAAGAATGGAGAAAATTAGAGTATCTTGGCCATATAATGCGAGACAAAAAATACAAACTACTACAGCTCATTTTACAGGGAAAGATACAAGGAAAAAGAAATCCAGGAAGAAGACGAACATCTTGGCTTAAAAATCTGCGCCAATGGTATAACAAGAGCGCAAGTTCTTTATTTAGAGCAGCGGTGTCAAAAGTTCAAGTTGCCGTGATGGTTGCCAACCTCCGATGGGAGACGGCCTCGAAGAAGAAATAACTTTCGTGTTCCTTTGCGTTTTTCTTGCAGACCAATCACACCGTTGTGTCCCACATTAAGAAGAGCTGTTTTAGGCAACATCTCTCCTTTTTAAAAATTTTGTAGTGAATGTCTTGACTTACGCTTCGACTCAATCGCAAAAATGTCAAAGATCTTGTCTAAATTAGAAGGGAAATATTACAATATGTCAATAATTTATAATCAATAAACCCAGACACAACTTTTAGTTTTTCGTTTGTTTCATATTTTATTTACTTTTTGTAAATTAGGTATATCTATCTATATCTATATCTATCTATATATATATAAAAATCAATTGCTGTTCGTTAGTCTCGCTAAAATTTGGGAACGGCTTAACCAATTTAGCAAATTTTGGTCTTGAAATATTTGAGGAAGTCCAGGGAAGGTTTAAAAGGTAAATCAATATAAAAATTATTGGAATTGAAAAAAATAAATTATATCTTTCTGCCTACTTACATATTTGTTCTCAAGAGGTGAAAAATAAAGTTATTTCATTAACGTCAGTATATTTACTATTGTTATCTATCTATCGGTTTTTTTTTATAAATAGAAATTAATATATCATATACAAAAATATATAAATTTTATTTATCGATTGTGGTAGAACCAAGTCTACCGGGTACAACTAGTCTACATATATATAAATCATAGTCAAGTTTTCAATTTCTTTATATACATGTGGTATTTATCTTAAAGTAACTGTTGCACTATTATTAGTAAGTTAGCCATAAGGTAAAACTAGTGTAAACAATTGTTGACAAACCTATTTAACTAAATAAATAAATTGAAGACCGTATTCGTTTCTCGCTCTTGACCCTTACGATGTAGTGTCAAAGTCACGTATCGCTGCTCAAATCTGTCATTGTCAGAGAATCTTTTTTTAAGGTGCCAATTTTTAATATATTTTTCGGATGGAATATTTCAAAAGGCATGTATTTTACATTCGGGTTAACTACCGAGTAAATAAAATTTTAATTCCTATTTCGTGCCCGTGTCTGCCGCAAAGCAGTAGAGTGAAAACACTACTGTGTTTTCGGTTTGAAGGACACCGTAGCCAGCGTATTTACTGGATAAACGAGACTTAACACCCATAACATGTCTCAGGGTAGGCAGCACGTTGGTGATACTAATAATATTACCGATGTCTATGGGCGTCGTGACCACTTCCCATCAGGTGGCCCGACTGATCGTCTGCCTGCGTAAGCAATAAAACAAAAATTCAACATTTTACGTCTTTTTGGAAATAGAAAAAGATGTGTGGACCCTAAAATCAAGTTAGAAAACACTAAACAACGTGTTACGCAAGCGAGGACGCTATTTAAATACCACAGCTGTGTTACGCAATCTCAATATACATATATGAACCTCAATATACATGTATGAATACTTATTGTACATCTCATAATTTTTAAAGCATGATCAAAACCTAAATTATACAACAAAAAGACGTGAAAGCATCTTACAGATGTAACGAGAAATAATTTTCCTTCGGGAAAACTCGGATCATTATCGGCATACGACAACAACCGAACTTTCGATAAATACTCGCATGAAATAAATAACATTTTCATATCCATTACTTAATATGAAACTTAATTGTTGAGTGTCAAACGTCAGAACGAATAATACAATGGCATTATTCGATGCCATTGTATAAAATAGACATGTAAAGGTGCAGAAGCTGTGGTGTGAAAAATCTTCTTTCACTATATCTAGACTATTCAATGCTTCGGGGTAACAAATTTAGCACATTCTATTTAACTAAGATAAAAAGTGCAAGAGCAGAGCAGCATAGAGAGATGCAAAAAAGAGCAAGCAGTCCATTATAATATTCATAATAACCCAGCTTACTTACAAAAAAAAGGTACAATTTTGAATAACTTCACCACGTAATGACGAAATTACGTCGCCCTATGCCCGTTTTATTGAGATTTTAACCTTTCAAGACTGGAGGGAGGTCCTGCGGCCGCCCACCGCATTGAAAGTGCCGTTACATTTCGTTTATTTAGAACGTAACCACTCGCTAGAAACAGCCGTTGTCGTGATGAGATAATGAGAAGTAGAGTTGTACTTGTTGTCAAACTGTTAAGTGAGACACTTCGTTATAAATAAATATATTTAAAGCGTTTCCGAGCGTAGATGCATACGCTCAGAATACTATTTAAATTAAACTGCCTCCGTAGCCTAGTGGTATGGGCGTGTGATTTAGAAACCGGGGGTCGCGGGTTCGGATCCTGCGGAGACTCAACTAATTTTCATTGTAGTTTCATAGTTGGTTAGGGCAATTTGGGCCGATCACTCAATTGTCTGAAAAGTAAGATGATCCATGCGTCGGATGGGCATGTAAAAAGTCGGTCCACCCACCAACCCTCATTGGACCGCATTGGACCAGGGTGTGGGATACGGTCCAAAACCCCCTAATGGATAGGGGTACACCCCTTAGGGAAGGCCTATGTCCAGCAGTGGATTGTCACAGGCTGGTGATGATGATGGCGATGATAGGTTTCCTTTTTACGAAAAACCAAATGAAAAAGTACCATCTCGGTGTAAACTTCTGCCTCAAATAGGGTTTGATCACTATTGTGTTCCGGTTCAAAGTGCATCGTAGCCAGTGAAATTCGCGAATCAACTGGACGTACCATCCTATATCAGAGCGTTGAACGGCCGTCTGGCGTCGAACGCTGTTATTCTCATAGATAATACAATCAGAATATCACTTATATTGCGGGTACTTTGAGAAAAGAAGTCTCGATATTGAGTTATAGTCCGCGATTGTTATAAAAAGACAGGTCTAAATATATATGAATATCTCCTCGTGTGTGATAAGTGTTGTGCATCTGTGATAGTGTTTGTGTGTTGAGTGGTGTTATGTATGGACCCGTCCGTACGAGACATCGCGGCTGTTGTCGGGTCACGTGAGACATTTCAATGTTTTTTAGTATAAGAGATGTTCGGTTGTTGTCACCATTTTTACTGTTTGGAAATCTCTTTGAGAGTTCTAAAAATAGATATTACTTACAATCGGCTGATATTATGCTTCCATAATCTAGACAAATAATAAAAAAAATTACCGTAATCACTTAATCTATACAATTGAACAGAGTTGAATGGAAATAGCTTCGCGTGCAATATCCAAAGTTGGGGACAGACGAAACGTTCCGCAGAAGCGAGCTCGAGTTATAGACATAGATATCGATTCTAAGACATTGTCGGTTTACAAACTTCGTGGGACTTTGAGATTGAAATCAACCAAGTACAGCAGCCGCCGAAGTATTCGGTATTGAGGAAAAACTTTTCACAAACAAGTTTCAACTCGTCTTATTGAAGAAGATTAATGTAACGCGGCGAATGCTTTGCAGTCGGAAATATTGTAATTTATTCAAGGCAACGGCTTACCGGTCCAACGCGTCGGTGTTTAGACCAATTGCCTTATTACCCTAATTCCGCTAGATATATTATAGCCGCGCGTGAGTTACAATGTAGCGGAGGACTAATGTGCACAGGCATAGATGTTCCGTGCGTATTACATGTAAGACAAATGCAAATTATAGCTGTGAAGATGTAGAGTTTCCGCTTGTTAACCAAGAAAAGTAGCAATTATTAGAGGATTTATGAAAACGGTACGTAAAAATAATTACTTTAAGGTAGTATTACTATAATAGTCGATAGCTAATAAAATAAAACTAACATGACTCTAACATTATAAGACAAATAGATTATTAATAGTTTATCATTAATTAAATAGTAAGGTTAAATATGAATATACTGCAATAGACTTAAGTATTCCTGTGCTCAAACAGAGAAAAAAATGGGTGCGTGTACTTATGTACGCGCGTGAGAAGTTATACTTCTTTGGCATCATTAAAAATAGTTTTTAATTGCATGCAAATAATTAATTACAATAAAATAATAGAAGGATTGGAAAAGGATAATCAACAAAGTTCAGTTTAAATTTGAAAAATTAAATAAATAAATATTTATTTTCTTACATTAAGTCTAACATAAATTGTCTTATTATTCGAATTGTATTTTTAATTAAATGATGTCCACTTCAATAGTATCTTCCCGTATTGTCTGAATCGGAACTTCAGTTATCATTTTATCAAAAGTTTTCATTAAATTTATTTAGTTTTTTTATAAATATTTATTATTTATTCAATTTAATAGCAAATATTAAAAATTAATATTATAATTTGATGTCAATTTTAATTTTTATCACAAACTTTTATTAAATGTTTTATTAAATTTATTTTGTGAATATTAAATAACCAATAATAAATATTTAACATTAATAATTTATTAATATTTAGTGTTAATTATATTAAATAAAAGTATTTTAATTTATATCAATAAATAATACATACGGATAGTTAACCTCAATTATATTGGAGCACTTGAAAAAGTATATAAGCACAATTTTTTCACTAATATTCACAAATAGTAAGTAATATCAATCAAAATATTCAATTTAAATCACTACTGAATATAATTTATTAGCACATATATAATTCGCACTTGATGAAACTCAAACACGTGTTGTGAATGTATAAACTAGAGACATGTTGATAAATATTATAAATATGAAAACAGTGATCAGAGGTGACGAGCGTACCAACAAGCGCAATAATATCGAGGTTCAATTAATATTTTGTTGGTAGCTTTTTCGAGACTTAATGAGCGGTTAAGCAGACGGCTTCATACTGTTAATTTTGTGTCACAGGTGCGCGCATCTTAAAATTTCACTCTCATCATTTTTCATAACGCGCCTAAAGAAGTATAACTTCAAAAACTTTTTACATTGTAGTTTGGCTACATAAAGAAGTAAAGAGAATGTCAAACCTAAGCTTAAGCCTATACGATAAAAACGCCACGATAAATATAATTTTGCCAAACCATAAAAAGAGTGTCGAAGTATAAAGGTTGCAAGCATTATTCTTCGCATTCCTACAAGTCACAAAGCGTGGCAAGTACACTTCGATTACAATTGCACTAAAACTTTTCGACAACCCTAGTTTCAGTGCATCAGCTGTGCACACGTGGGTCCCTATTCCGGCACACGGGTGAACGTCCCCCGGCCTTGGCCAGCCGGCGGACGAACGAGCGCCCCGGCCTTGGGGCGCATTCGCGGGACGCCGAAATAGCGGACCGAGACGTGCGACAGCTCGACCGAAGGTCGCGCGACATTCGACGCGGCGAGTGACGTGGGAATAGTTACGAGTTACGAGAACTGAATCAGTTTTGAGTACAGTTATTCGGAATAAGAAAACTAATATTATGAACAATATGCATCCATTATATAGGTGGTCTAGCGACATTGGCCCCGGCTTTATACACCGGATGTCGTGAGCTCGAATCCTGCGAGGAAAAAACGTTTAAATGTTTGAATTATTTAATATAATAGTCAGCGTCGTTTTCTGGTTGGTTAGGACAATATGGGCCGATCACCCAATTGTCTGAAAGGTATGATGATTCATGCGTCGGATGGGCATGTAAAAAGTCGGTCCCGGTTGTCAAGACCATCTTTGGCAGTGGTTATAGAAAGTCCATTTTTATACAAAGTACATATACATGTACAAAGTCAATTTTACTTACAATTAATTAATCCTTCGAATGCAGTCTACCCTTTGGGTTGAGGAGGTCGAATGCAGTTTACCCTTTGGGTTGAGGAGAGGCAGTCGCTCTGCTTAAAAACTGTTATACAGGTAAATCCGGATGGATTAGAAGCCGACCCCATGATAACTTGGGAAAGTGGCTAGGTAAAAGATGCACCCACAATATAGGTAAATTATAATATGGATATATATATAGTTACCATATAGCAATCTTGTTAAATGTATCAAATATGTTCATAAATTATTCTGCCAACAATCTGCCGATTACCAAGCGAATCCACCTATAATATTGCCATTAAGTATACCGGACCCAAAGAAAATTCGGAACGTATGTCAAAAATGTAACCCATAGCAACGAATTGACGTTAAAACATATTTATTAATAAATTATCACCATGTTATCGAAAATCGATCGACAAATACACATTTAAAAAATTGGATCGTCTGGATCGAATATTAAAATATCCGTTTTAAATCATTATATACTGATAAGTAACCGGTTGATTCGCTACCAAAATAAGTTATGACTAAGTGTCCTTTCCGACCTACAAGTCGTATTGATCATTGTTATTACGAAACGCAGCATGTGTTTATTTTTAAGTGCTATTGTGACAAATTTTAAGTGTCACGTCATCATCATCATCATCAGCCTGTGATGGACGTAGGCCTCCCCTAATGCACGCGTTCTCCATCAGGGGGCTTTTGGACCGTATCCCATCACGCTGGTCCAATGCGGGTTGGAGGGTGGACCTACTTTTTACATGGCCATCAGACGCATGGATCATCTTACTATTTCACAAAATTGGATGATCGGTCCAACCAACCAACTAGGAAACAACAATGAAATTTGTGTAGTCCCCGCAGGATTCCAACCCACGACCTCCGGTTTCTAAAGCACACGCCCTTACCACTAGGCTACGGAGGTAGCTATATATTAATAATCTAGTAAAGTTTAATTCTAAGCTCTATGTTTAGGAGTTAGGAGGACGCAGGCCCGCATTTTAACAGTCGGAAAAAGTGAAGTAATAACCCGCATCTTTTAACAGAACTATGCTATTTCCTGTTTTATTAACAATACGGGTCGGTCACCAGTCGTCAAATGTTTAACTATATTTCAATATGACTTATTCGAATAAATATAATATAAAATAGTAAGTTAACTTTAATTATTCATTTGATTCAGTGTAATCTCTAATAATACATACGTTAAGTCTTTCTCTCAGTGTGTCTCACGGAAACTATACCGACAGAAACATGTTTGACAGGATATCCGAAGCAAATATTTACATAAAACGACTGAAGGAAATAAAATATAGACACGCGTCGGTAGCGGAATTCATTTCGAATGGATAAGATAGCACAATAAACGGCTTCATTCACACAGTCGTTTCTAGTAAATGTCGATTGCAGAATATAAAAGTAATAAGAGATATAAATGAAATAAAGTGTATTCAAATTATTAGTTATTTAATAATATAGTTCATTGCTACCTTTAAATTTGATAAATTAAACAAATAATCAACATCCTGACTACCTTTTGTCAATTAAAAGTATTGACAATGGACCACGGAAAGAGGAAAATGTTTGAAACGACGGGAATTTGAAATGAAAAGTAAACGCGATATAAACCGTTAGGAGTCCTATTATGGTATGATGTGTATTATTAGCAAAGTTAGAGGAATTAATAAAACAAATAGCTGTAAAATTGGCTAACAATTCCACAACAAAGGCAATCTTAATTTTATGATCATAATTTTACTTACCACAAGCCAACCACTGCACATGACCCTGAAACAAGAGAACATAAGTTACTGGTAGTGCTGTTAAAGCTTCAATAAGTGTCCAATAAATAAACTGTTATAAGAATAAGAAAATTGTTCTCTGTCAACATCAATACGTGTTTCATAACAGCTTAAAATCAAAAAGATTTTATCAGTGTCCATTGACAAAAACAATTCCCCTCCTATTTAGCCCTGGTGTAAAATTAAATGTCGTGGTCAAGAGTAACAACAATGTTGACAAATTGCCCATACTTTATAAATCTCAAATGCTGTTTCTTAACCGATTAAGGTTATAAAACAAATGAAAAACAACAATTCGGTCGCTTGAGGTACAAAATAAAAAACGAACGAAATAATTATTCACAATTCGCATTACCGTTTAATAACCCGAACGAATCCAAAAAAGATATTGAAGCGATCGTAAAGTTTTATCCCCGCTCCATACGACGCTTTTGGCGCAATAAAATCCGCAACACTCCCCCGAGGCGAATTAACAAATGGAAAAACATATCATAACCTATTTCTTTGTTTTTTCGAATGCGCACTATAACTATATTTATGCATAAACTAGATGACCCTGTATCTGCTGTTTTACCATGTAAATGATTTTATATGGTAAATAATTCCATAAACCGGTAGACAATTAAGTTAACCCTCGTTTACCAAGCGAAAATAAAATTGACAATATCGAGTGGGATAAAAACTGATAAAATTATAAATTGACTATTAAAAGCAAGGGTTGATTATGGAAAAGTAAAAAATTGGTTTATTTAATGCCACATAATAATAAAATATCAAAAATAATTATCACAAATAAAAAAAATATTTGGGGCGGACCCCCAATCAACACATATTCTTAATATAAATTATTTAAACCAATCCGCTCAAGATAACAATTGTGTTCAGGCTTACATGTTTAGTTATCTTTACTTGTATACGTCACCATATAGCTTCAGCTTTAAAGCAAGTACCCTCTGAAAGAGCAAACAACAGTATTGAATGTATCCAAGACGAGACAATGTTGCGTGTTTAATACATTCGCTACGGGTAAGTAAATCCTAACACCCTTCACATAAACCCAAGTAAACCGTGTGAAGTCTGTACTACAGCTTAAAGATATTTGTCTTCACGGACCCCGTCAATCTTAAGGTGCGTATACGCCAAAGGACGTTGGACGGAACATTCAGAACTATTTTTAAAATGTTGATAAATCACCCGTCATCCGTTTAAAACTCCCAAACTCACACTCGCTTAATTTAAATGTTGTTTTTTTTTTAACAAAACAAATACAATGTTATAGGCAGCAATGTCTTATTCCGATGTAAAGTATGTTTACTTGTTAGTATGTATCGGTTTTAGGGACATAGTGCCTAATTACTGGGTACACGAACCACACCATCGGACGTCAAAATTTTTAATATTCATAGTATCTTACGACAAATCAAACCTTTTAATTAAGCTGCAAAAACAACTGTAATAACCCTCAATACCAAGCCAAAGAATAAGCGAAAGTTATGTGAACAATAGCAACGAAGTGACGTACGTTTAAGGTTCTTAATCCATCAACTGTCACAGAAATGTCAATGTCAATCAGCAAATTAACGTCAGTGACAATCAACCTAAAATGACACTATACTTAAATACCAAACATCTGTCTTGAGCTTAACCTCTTAGGTAACTCAAGCAAATAAGTTTTATCGTCTTCATACGGTACAATTGTCAGGACGACCAGCCAATTTCAAATATATACGTTTTTCCCAACCATTAGATTAGCAGAAATATACATATATCTGACAGAGTCATTGCACTGAAAACAAAAACAACGCCATACATTAATTCCATCTTTTCTTTAGCTCAAGTACATTATATACGCACCGTGAGACGTGGCCGGCTTCAAATGAAACCGTATACGATGACGCGTGAATCGAATGCGTTGACGGCCAACTGTTAATTCGCTTTGATCTCTTGACGCCTTTGAATGAACCGATTGAGCGACGAAAGATACCCTGAGCATAACTCAGTTTCCCAACCTGTATGACGTCATGTCTTTAGCTTTCTTCGTTTTTTTTCGTTACTTTTGACATTACAGAAACCATAAACACGTGTATATACAAATACAGCATTTCAGAAGCAAGTGTTCCAGTTTTGAAACAATATTTACGATATGATCAGTAAAGAAAAAATGTTTTCCATAACTTTAAATAATGGTTTGCAGTTCTACAAATAATTTCTAAAAAAATCGACAATTTCTAGAGTAAGACAATTAACAAATATTAAAATTTTATTACCACAAAATAAATACAAGACCATCTTCGTCAGCATGTAGTTACCGTTGCATAAAAAGCGTGCAATGTCAACATTTTTGTGACATGTTTTGTGAACAATGCTTAAAGCAGACAAATGTTTTATTAAAAGCAAAATATATGACACAATCATTTTCGTTACAAAGACATAGATGCACCGTCTGTGAAACATTGACCTCGAATGGTTTAGGATTACCCATCCCTTCGATGGTATTCAATTAGGATGATGCACTCATATCCGATTATTAAAAAAACCGTATCCAATTTTACGAGCCTACCACTTAAAGTGGGACCGTCGGGATAATTTTGATCATCAGCAGGTTTGTTGCTACATTTTTAATTTGGAGATAACTCTGTGTTTATACAAGAGCGATACGGGTGTCGTTTATATAACAAGTCTATTTTCTTTTTATAGACTACGCTATAATACTTTTATGTGTATTATTTATTTATTTTTGAACAGTTATCACTGATTGTTTTAATAAGCCGCTTTCGAGATTAAGTTTACAAAAGAGGTATAAATAAAATTTACGATCGATATTAATTTACCAACAGTAACATTTATTACTTGTCAAATAATTAGTTATTGTAACCTACCGGTCTCATAAATATTACGATGAAATGTCTGTCCGATAAAATAAATGAATATTGCAGTGTTTGTCATTACATATATTTACGCAGGTTAACCTTTCCCAAAACTGCACTGATGATGTATGACCTGTCTTATCGCCTACACCCTATTTATGCAAACGAATTTTAACATACCTATTTATTAAGTTTTATATAAAAGATCTCCTCCTCCTCCTCCTTACGTCGTATTCCTCATTCCTGAGGATCGCGACCTCCATGTGTTATCTTGTAGATGATTGATTTCCACTTGTCACGGTCTTTAGCTATATGGACTCCTGTTCTAATGTTGACCTGCCCAATGCATGGGAATTCTTCTTCTTAATCGTTTACCTTGTATTTTCCCTGAGATCAGAAGAGCCTCTCAAAAATCGAAAACGGAGACAGAGTTTTGACAACGTAACAGCGACCCTTGACTTTGACAATCTCTTGAAGGATTGACTCGTTTGTGCGGTGGGCTGATCATGAAAATGATCAAATATTCTACTGATTGTCCATAATTTAAACTACGTACCGTATAGGTATTCCGTATAAGTAAATGTCGTCTGTAAGCTCTTCACAACCATTAAACAATAGCCATAACATGTTTTGTTTACAAAGATTTCCAATCATATTTGAGACCGTATAATCGAATAAACCTCACCAATACTATCCCAACAACAAGTCTTACATAACAGTTCCTACAAGCAAAACTAAACATATCATCAGCCTTAGTCCACTGCTGGACAAAGCCCCCCCCCTAGCGCACGTCTCCTCCATTAGGGGGTTTTGGACCTTATCCCAACACGCTGGTCCAATGCGTGATGGTGGGTGGACCGACTTTTACCATGCCCAATCGACGCATGGATCATCTTACTTTTCAGACGATTAGGTGATCGGCCCAAATTAACTCCTAACCAACTAGGAAACAACAATGAAAATTTGTTGGGTCCATGCAGACCACAGCGCACATGCACGCCCTTACCACTAGGCTACGGAGGCAGTTAACAACTACAGCAAACTAAACATATCCCCATACATATACAGAATAATAACGTACGCCAACGTTTACACGACATCATTAAGCGCGGCCATTAGCTCCGAATCAATACATTACAGCCGCGCTCGGTAAACGACGCCAAGATTAAAGTATTAACCGCCTGGATGTAGCCTGCGTTACACGCCGCGCGCTGGTTCCCCGACCTAGTTGAATAATATCATGTTACGCGTAGCTATTGTGCGTTACAATTGTGTTTGAACTTTGAGGTTAATAATGCGCAAAGCTGGTATGAATGTCTTTCATATACAAAACATATATTTTACAGTGTTATTTCATAATATTTCTATTTGCAACGAAGCTGATTTTCTAACGAAAGTGAACATTTTGGAAAACCACGTGCCTATGGTCACTGCATTGAGTCATTATCTGTTCTTGAACAAATTAAGAAAGAGCGGTTAAAATGACACTAACGTCTTTGCGAATACTACAGAAAATATTTCTTGTATTTACGCGACTTTTATGAAAATTAAATTCAGGCTTTAAATATCGCGTCGGTTTTAATATTTTTTTGTTCCCAACGTTTTAGGACTCTTGACGTGGCTGGTGGATTATCAAGGGATTTCTGCCACTTGAATGACGCTCTAAAAAGTTGGAAACGAAAAGTAATAACCAACGGAATAATTCCGTAAAAAGTGAATATAAAAATTTATAGGTTCCGGATGCATTTTCTTTATCCCTATTCACGAGACAACCGTACATATTATATCCTTACATAGGAATATTTCTGAATGTATGAAACGTGAATACTTGTAAAGTATGCGACAAAGCTCATAAGAGCTTTATTTATTACCCGATAAATATGTAACTGCCTTCACGAAATAGCGGTCTTGGCTTGCTTTATAAACCGGAGTCGTGGAATCGAATAGAAACAACTTTGTGAAATTGTTGTTTTCTGGTTAGTTAGGACAATTTCGGCCGATCACCCAATTGTCTGAAAAAGTAAGACGATCCATGCGTCGGACGGGCATGTAAAAAGTCGATCCACCCATCAACCCACACTGGACCAGCTTGGTAGGACATGGTCCAAAAACGACCTAATGGAGAAGGCATGAATTAGGGGAGGCCTTTGTGTAGCAGACCAATACAAGCTGATGAAGATGTAATCTATATATATAAAAGAGATTCCAACCTATATATTGACTCATCACAATATCTCTGCATGGTTCCTTATGGTTAAGGCATAGCGACTTAAAATTTGATAGGAAAACTCCTTCGCCGAGTAGAGGTCAGCTAAGAACGGATTTTACGAAATTCCACCCACAAGGGAGATTTGAGAGTTGCTAGTATATTATAAAGTGTACAAAGATAAAAAAAGCCTTAATACAAAAAGTATTACGTTTTACTTATAGCCTTTTTTCCCACACCCTTACGAAAGTCACTAATACTGAGGCACCGTCTTAAGAACTAAAGCAGTGTTATAACTTTACGCTCTTCACGTAATTTAATAAGTATTAGAACGTCGCAGAACAGATAACTTCCATTTATCATTACTCATTGCACATCAGAAAGAGCCACCCGCGCACCTTAAACTTTTATATCCAATTAATAAATTTCCCGCCCCCTCTCGCTCTAATCCCGTCTAATCTAACTTCTTATCGGGGGAACGGACGCCGCGATAAATTGTAATCCAGCTTTAATACCTTGTATACGTAAGAAATCTCGTGTACATTAAGCTAAATAAGTGTAGCCTTTTGAAGCGGAGATAAACGTAAACGTGTGAATTAAGAAAATGCGAGAGTTAATTATTTCCCACTCGATGTTGAAGAAGATTAGTTAAAGTCAAATATTTGCTATTCAATATGGAAGCACTTTCAATTACACTTTCTTATTGATTGTCAAATAATCTATCACCGGTTCGGAAATGGAAGCCTCTGACTTAAGAAGAACCGGCGTAAGAAACTCAGCGGGATTTTTTCCTTTTTTCAATAAATTTACAAAACTTTTACATAATACCTTACATTTTACTACTTTAAATAGCCTGAGCGAACAGTCATTACCAGGGTGTGTTAACTATCAAGTAGTCATTACAACAATAATATCCTTTAACACACAAACGTTCCTTTACAACTTTTTTAAATTTAATTTACAGATAAAAGCTGAACGTTTTCTGGGATTTTATGGTAGTAGAGTAAAAATAATGAACTATTTATGTAATTCATTGAAAAACGCCGATTTTAAAATGACACGTTCCTAACTTTAAATAGGATGGGTCGGATAGCATCTATAATATCAACAGTCCTATCATCTAGATTTTATATCGTAACTGCGTTCATAGTCTTGTGCATTAATAGGCGGAGGTCGTGGGTTCGAATCCTGCGGCGAACCAACTAATTTTCATTGTTGATCACCTGATTGCCTGTTAATATACATAATCCATACCTTGTTTGGGCATGTTAAACGTTGTTCCTGTGCCGGGTCGTGCTAGTTATCCATCATAAAAAAGAGATGGCCATATGTATTTACGTGCATTATCTTCGGCGAGGACGTCTGATCACTAATACAGATCCCCCGCTGCGTTCGAAATCGTTTTCAAAGACATTATTATTAAAAAAAAAACAATACATCAACTAATCCTAATTTCTTTTTCTAAATACTAACGACAAAACTTAGCAATATACAGTTATTGCACAGCCACAATAAGTCCAGAGACAAAAATGCACAAAAAGAGGCCGGCCACAACGAACCTACGTCTCAACAGTATACACTTAAAAAGAAAAGCTTAACAATCAACTAAATAGGTTTGTAGCCCGTACATTTCCGTGCAGGAAGGGGGGGAGGAATAATCAACGCTGCCCGCTAATTGCAACGACTCGACGCTTTCGTGCTCCAGGAAAACTCCATTCGCTTCGGGAGTTTGCGACTGGACCGAAATAGGGATTGCGGCGGCCTTGTTTGATGCCAATCGTGTTTGTTAACAAACAGTTGACAGTGTTGGCCATATGTTTATATACTAATATTAACAATCATATAAAAAAAGTATTACGTTTTATTTGTTATCAACACAAAAAATAATGTTAAATAAATTTCCTAAATAAATAAACCTTTGACGACAGAAGAATACAGTTAAGATATATGCCGTTGAGTATTTATCATAACACACAGCGCAATATGTCGTTTCACTGCCCATAAACAAAACATATACATACCAGAGGTTATCATACCATTTAAACCAGAACACGACAGCAAAACACTACAAATATAATTCACAAGCGTTCAATTTAATAATGTCCGGAAGGTCGCTTTAATGTTCTTCATCACTGTCAACAGTAAGATACAGTTTTAATTTGCCTTTCCTCACATCTTACCCTGAAAAGAAACGACCGTCCGATACCTTTTCGCATTTCATTCGCGAGATAAACCGAGAATTAATCGGTGTTGTCAATAATACAAAATGCACGTTTGTGTAAATTTTAAAACTGATACAAATCTCAACGTGTTAAAATAAATTTAAACGCACATACAAATTACGGTCGTTAATTTCGTACATTGATAATTAATTTTATTAACGCCAGTTAACCTTTAACTTTTTTTTTATAGCAATCGGTGGTTGATTGGTTGGTAAAGAGGGTTAGGTGGACACCACTCTTACCATAAATATATCGAACACAAGTACATACGTTTGAACACTTTTTACAAAGTGTACAATAAATAATATGTACACGTGTTTTGACAAATTTGAGCTGTGCTTCCATCTATAAGGACAACCTATGAACCCCAATACCGGGGATTTAAAATTAAGCGAGTGTAAGTGTAAGCTAATCCTACAAGTTTATATTGAAAAAACCTTATATGTTCCTGATTGAAAAAAAATCATAAAACAATATCGAAACTCAAAGTTTAACAGGATTCTTATGCTTTGTGAGATACATTTATCAATTTTTTTCCTAGATCATGTCTATGTAAGAAAAGAGTTAAACTTTGACAATTTATTACGAATGATATAAAATTGCCAGTTGCCAGACTATAGACAGTTCAATGCTCACTGGATCGTTCTTCTGTGACGCGCTTCGCAGACGCTATGGATATTTTTAGAAGGACGACGGAGAAATTGAACGACAGCGAGTATAAAGAAAAACATACAAAATGTTTTGTCTATCCATTGTTAAAAAGTTAACGATAATAACATGCTTTAGAATCTAAGACAAATTATATTATGGCAACCGCTTAGGTCTTTTTTATATGGATAGAATTATATTTATTACACAAACATGTGTAGTGAATCATACTTTACATTTCCATTGTTTTGAAAGACTTGAATCATGGCACTCAAAATTTAATTCAAAAATAAAACCAACATAGATATTGTATATGTATTTTCAATAAGTTTTTACTGATTCAATTGACTATAGACTACGAAAGCTAGAACTAACTCAACTGTCGCCTATTTGTTACCGCAACCGATTTCCAGTCCAATGGGATGTGATCAAAATTCAGAAATTATCAGACATCGAAACTCCTTCACCAGATAGCGAGCCTTGACCGCAAAGGGGTCACCTTCTGCCTAACGCAAATCATTCTGTGGTCACATGAAATAAGTGACCATTAATTCATTATTGGATGATATAATGATTACCAGCCAAACTGTGGCTATTGAGGTTTTTTTTTTTTATCAAATAAAGTGGCGATACGAACAAAGACTCTCACCTGGCGTTAAGCGACGCCCTCTGTCAATAAGAAATGATTTTGATGAATTTACCCATGTTATGGCCTCCAGCGCCCTTCAAACCGGAACATGTCAGTGGTTACAGACCACTGCGTGCTCGTTGATATGGGCAATGCGGTACAGTATAGTCAGTACTTTGGTACATAACTTGTCAGTCTTGTCAGTTTAAAGATAATCGCATTCATGGAAAAACAATTTACCAATAAACTAACATCATCATAATTGCCATGTACATTACAATTTAAATATTAAGTGAGCCATTTATTACAAATACCTATGACCTAACATTTAGTTTCAAGTCAGATGCTGTCGTTTAGACAGATATCTTTAGATTTAGAAAAAAATAGTTTCATGACCTATTTGAAAGAAAGAAGACTATGCCTGAGTCTAAAGGCAAGTTTAGAACTAAATCACATAATTGATCTTAAAGGTATTAAGTTTATACAATAACAAAGAAACTATCATTGCTTGATGCTAATATAATTAAAGACAAAAATACTATTTTCCAAAAAAATTATAGGATGCAAAATATGTATATTTTCTGAGAAAAGTAAAATTGCCCTGCGCTTCATATAGCTGTAACACCATATAAAGAGCTTTTTGATGCGGAACAAATAGTTATTCGCGAAAATCACTGAGGTGTGTCTTCATATAAAGCGGATCAGTAAGCAAAAACGTTCCAACTTTTCTATAAAAGCACAAATTCTTGGAGCATCAGACTTCCACTTGCTTGCCCTTTTAAGGTGGTTTCTTAACACAAGATTTTGTTTTAACGTAAACGAACATATATCTACTAGAATCTATTAGAAAGCTATGCCTAGGTTGGTTTTGTTATATTTTTGTTTCTTACGTGAGTACGTACAATACAAAATAAATGGTAGTTTTAGGGATTTTATGCCTCAAATCATTTAAATTTTTTTTGTATTTGACAACCTGATTAGTACCTAACATATTAGCTCTAGAAGACTATTATAGTATAGGGAGAAAACTTAAAATAATCATACAAGAAATGTAGTTGGTCGTAAAACAAGAAATGGCGGGAAATAATATGTCGAAATTCAAATGCCGTTGGAAATTGTATTGGTTGGTAATAGTATTGAATTGATTTCCGTCACACGGATTCGCACAAAGGACGCTACATACTACACCACATCGAACATCGAATACTGAACGTGTGTGGGGAGCTTCAGTATGCGACAAGAGGACCAAAAGGCGCCTTCCTCCGAGGGTATTTCCAAAAATATCGTTGATCTGCGAAAATTGGACTCACGACCAAAGAGCAAAAGGTCTAATTTCGATTGAGATGTCGAAAAAAAAGGACGAGCGCGTGTCAAAGTTCAATTCGAGGACTTGTGAAACAATTTCAAGGGAAAATCATACCGTTTACCATAGATATAGAGTTTAATTTGCTCTGGGAGAATTTAAAGTGTACATTTTTTATGGCATTGTTTGCTATACGTTTTTGGGTGACGGGCTTCTTTGGCCTTTGCGTATTAATCAGTGTATGCATCTGGGACGAGCTCGCGTGTCGATTTACATTACCCTGCACTGCTTTAGATAATAGGAAATATTCGTTATGAGTAAATAAGGAATATAAAGCAGTTTTACAAAATTTAAAAAAATTACTAAAAAGAATCTAAAACGTTTCGAAAATAACTTTAATGTAATAAAACGGGATGAATACGGGATGAACAGTTTATTTAACATGTATAGTATACGCGTAAATGACAGATAATGCAAAGAACTAGAATAAGATAACCCAAAAACGTTAGTTGTAGTTCTCAGAAGCTAATTTCGGGCTATAAATTAATCAATTATTTAACATATAGCTGCTAGTTTTCAGTGAGTTATCAGAACAGTTTGAGGCGCTAAAGTGCAATAGCGACCATTACATGCGACCTTATTGAAAATTATCACCGACTGTAAAAACCTGTCCGACGCTTATATCAATATAAATACTTATCAGGCGAACGCAAGATCCTTCCACACCGCCTTTATCATAAAAATGAACAAAAAACCTTTCCAAATGAGACTCGAACCCACAACGTTCGATTATAATCACATGTACCACTAAAACCAGGCCTAAAAGTCAGTCTATACAAAAAAACAAGGTCTTAAAGCCCTCTTTAAACACTTCAATAACATCTCTCGTGTCCTCAGATCGTGCTTAAAAGCGGCTTTGGGTGATATCATATCACGTCCCGACCCGGTTCCCACGACGATGCTTATCATGCCGCTGTCCCCATACAAATAGGCCAAAAGGAAGCAGACACGAATCCTTCATTAGATAATAAACTATGCTTTTGATGAACACGCGACGCCAGTTATTAAGTTATTTTATAGTTACTCTGTTTGGTTTGGTTACAATTTTGGTGTTCGCGTAAACAAATCAATAAGCTACGTAACTAATCTATATTTAGTAGTCAAACTAATGTATCTTTATTGAGTAAAAAATTAATGTAAAATAAGCTAAAACAATTATAAACAAAGTGACAAAGAACAATAAACTAATCTATAGATATATGTAAGTATAAAACTCATCTAATAATATAACAGATCAGTGTAAACTGATTATTCGATTGCCTGAAAAGTAGAACGATCCAACGTCAAATAGGCCCTCGTTGTCAAGAACACTTTGTGAAAGCATTCAAATATCTCGATGTGAAATCGAACTATCGAAATACTATCGAATCGAATATACATCGTGAATAGCAATATTCACGATGTATGTTCGATTTATCATCATCGAACATTCGCTTAAATAACAATTAGAGACGATAACACATTACGTAGGCGAGAGTAAGAAAATAAAGATAATATTAACACAAGACTGCTTCGGCGGGTTTCGAATCCTGCGGGGACTTAAAGAAATTTCATTGTCGTTTCCTAGTTGGTTTGGGCAATTTGGGCCGATTACCCGATTGTCTGATAAGTAAGATGATTCATGCGTCAGATGGGCATGTAAAAAGTCGGTCCACCCACAAACCTGCATTGGAACGGCGTGGTGGGATACGGTCCAAGAAGCCCTTATGCAGAGGGCGTGCATTAGAGGAGGCCTATGTCTAGAAGTAGACAAACACAGGCTGATGATGATAACAACACAATAGAAAACATAAAATTTAAGTTACATTACATTTTGTCATTAATACATATAATACTTTCTAACCCATAAGCATGCACGCGTTTAAAATATATTACCTTAATTATACTTACCTTAATTATAATTCCGTTCAAAAAGTGCGGGGGGGAAAATAAAAGTCACGCAAATCCAACGCAAAAACATAATTGAAATGCGAAACGAACATCCTGGCCATCTCCGCTTAGGGTCGCTGGCAGTTACAAAAAAAAAGCAAAAGAAAAAAAGAAAAATCCTCCGTTGTTCGAAGTTCAAAGTTCAGTCGATCGCCAGCCCCCTTCGCTCGCGCCCGTCGCGACAAAGCCCACGGCGCTCTCCAATTTGCAAATGAAAGCTCTGGCCTCGAGTCGTGTTCAAATATTAAAGGACGACAACGGACCGGGCGGGGTCCGCTTTGAGGGCTGGCTTTCGGCGACATTACTATCGCGTTTCCCCTTGCGAGAATTAAACTCGGCATTTTACTGGATAACAGCGCACTCCGTGTCATTAACTGAAGTTGTAAGTGAATAAAATATGCCCACCAACAATATACAGTTTAATGGACTTTTCATAACAAGACTTCCTAATATTTTTTATTCCAATTTCTTATTATCATTCATTTCCTTAAAAAATACCCTAATTTGTCCATAAAAAAGGAACATAACGTATTTTGGGATAACAAAGATATTGAGACACTATACAACTAAAAATAACATTTTCCTGTTTTTAAAGTTGTTAGCATACAGATAGTGTGCTTGTATCGAAAACCACGTACATATTAATTTTATTATAGACAAACAAGTGATATAAAAACGGTTCCGAATGGAAAATTTCATTTGAAATCGAAGACTTGTTGCAAGACAAAAAGTATTGTCCTTTTTTTGCTAAATAGCATCGCTGGTTGCCAGATTTCTCGCAAGTCGCAAGAAATAGTGTCCATATTTTTTATCGACTGTATTTGTTTTCTGTTTATTACTTTGAAATCTATCTTCTGAAACTTATTCAGACGTAACTCGTCTTTTACGACTCAATAATATAAATTTCCATTAATGTGTAAAATTTTGGCCTCAAAAACTTAATTAATAGTAGATTAAATCGTCTCGGTTTGTTCAAATATAATTATTTGTCAACTCTTCATTTACTTACGTAACAAAAATATACAAAATGCGCGTGTAAGGGAAAACCGAATCCGCATCCCACCTTGATACATTACACATCAGTTGCATTGTTCAGCTTGGTAATGGAATGTAAATTGGTATTGTAGCGCACGATTCAGTTTTTTCTCAATGATATGACATTTATGTATTAAAATTGTTTGTTTATTGTATCAATCTCATTGTAAAAAATGACAAAAGATGGTCCCGCTGAGTTTCTTTCGCCGTTTCTTCTCGGGTCAGAGGCGTCCTTTTCCGAACCGTCATAATTCTTGAGAATCAATAAGTAAGTTTAATGCTTCTTTGTTCAATAAAGATATTTGAATTTGAATTGTTTATCCTAGAAATACAGATACATTATCTCCGGTTTCCTTTACACTTTCGTAAAAGCAATAAAAATCGTAAAAATGGATTTAATATGAATTGTAAATAAAAGAAATAACAGTAATAAGAACACAAAGTCCACAATGGCTTTCATAAGCACTCGACGTCCGAAGCTGACCTTGGCCAGGCCACAAGCATATCCTTCTTGCTTAATAATTCATATTATTTCAATTTCCCAAATTCAATTCTTAGTTAGAAAGACAAAATCAAGGATAGATTATTTATATAACATACATTAAAACTAATGGCTTAACATTATTTTTGCATCTGATATAAAACAATTTGCATAAAATAAATACAAAGTCTAAATACGAAACTATAATAAAATATGCTAACAAGAATTTCATCCGCTTTTAAAACCAGTTCAAAGAATTAATTTCTTTCCTCTATTTTTGTTTTTAATACTCACATGGAAATAGGTCAAACGGGTGAGTCATTAGACTAATGGATATTATTAGATACATTAGTAAAAAGCGATTATTTCCTTCCAATTAAGAGCAGTGAATAGTTTATTTAATTAAATTCTGTCATAATGAATAAACAAAATGTTCTTTTGCAGTGTCGCTCGAAAAGCTCTATCGTGTAAGGCAGATACTCAATACAATAATTATATATTTATTGCAACTGCGGCGATAAATTGTAAGCCGTTGTTTACATTAATTCCATGCTAGTTATTTATTAGTAGAACCGCTAGGCTCATATACTCATAATACCTGTTAATTTTTGATTCTAAAGATAAATGAAATATAAAGGTATTGTATCTAACTAATCTAATTACAGAAACGAACTAATATTAATCTTCACATAAAAACTTGTGATATAAAGTTATATTGCCTTATTTAAATATTATATAATAAAATTAAATCATATAATTAAATGGTACGTGAACCGTGAACGCATGATAGTTGAGAACTCTTAGAGGTCTGGCAATACTTGTGATATTTCACGATAATGATTTAAATATTTGTATTAAGAATTTAAGTAAAAAATATACATTGCATAAATTTAAATTCAAAACAAATTTGTAATACACTTAAGCAATCATATAGTAACAGATTACTTTTTTTTTTAAATGATGTCTTTTTTTTAACATGAGCACAACTATTAGATTTTGATATTTGCTATCTTTTTGCTGTATTTATCTTTATCTTTTTTAGGCATTTTTTTATAAGACGGCAAAAAAATGTCGGCCCACCTGATAGAGAGTGGTCACCGACGCCCATAGACATTGGCAATATTGGGGGTATCACCACCGCGCCGCCTACCGTGAGACATAGGATGTTACGTCTCATTTACCCAGTGTTAATTAGAGCTTACATTATAATCACAATTGGTATTACATTGTACACAGTAACATACAAACTTATTGCGGTATAGGTCAGGTTAGTTAGGTTAAAAAAAATGTTTTACATATTATGAATTATGCAAGTATTGCCGTACCCAAGAAGTTCAACGCCGGTTTCAATAGTAAATAACAAATTTTACGCGTCTATTTTTATTTTATTTCCGACGTTACAGACCTTTTGTAACATCCATAGTCTACGAATATTGCTCACGTAAACGAATTAAGTTAAAAATTAAAAACTACACAAACAAAACATTTGGATGCACTAACTAAGCATAACCAAAGTTACTATCTATATCTATACTGCCTATGGCATCTTAGTAATACGCTCAATATACTCGGAGTTATTGATAAAGTTAATATTATACAAGCCAAATACGTACATGAGCTTGTAAAGTGTAAACAAACCAACAAAACTACTTTGCTTCCTGCCGTTCAGTCAATACGCGACCTCAACTTTAGGAGCATTCCATAAACTGGTTTCGTTCTTTCAACGACCGATAGGTTGACGATGTACTTACGATCAGTGTTTAAAGTGCATAAAACGAAAAATACTTTTTGTTCCGGATCAAGTCCGTTTTCTAAATTAAAAAAATACAAATTCCAGTACTATTGTAACTCCTAGAAAAGTCACATAATACCAAGATCTTGGGTTTCTAATGTTGCTAAATCACCTTTGTATTTTTTAAATGCGACTGTCTGTGTAGCCTAGTGATATGGACGTGTGCTTTACAAACCGGCGGTCGTGGGTTCGAATCCTGCGGGGACTCAACAAATTTTCATTGCCGTCTCCTAGTTGGTTAGGGCAACTTGGGCCGATCACCCAATCGTCTGAAAAGTGGGACGATCCATGCCTCGGATGGGCATGTAAAAAGTCGTCCACCCACCAACCGGCATTGGATCAGTGGTGAAATACAGTCTAAAACCGCCTAATGGATAGGGGTGTATTAGGGGAGGCTTATGTCCAGCAGTGGACTATAACAGGCTGATGATGTATATATGTAATTGAGCACGGCGACGAGATGTACAGGCAATTTAACTGATGGTAACTGTTAGGCCTCAACCAAAAGTCTAAGCGCCACACTAAGATATGGGATATTAGGTCTCGTTTACTCAGCAATTACGCTAGATACGGTGCTCGTTATACTGGAAAACAGTAGAGGTACTTTATTAGTTTCCACTGAAAACCAGCAATCGCGAAGCTTATAAACTTCGTGTTGTTACGCTGAGTGGACGCCTTTTTAGGTGCAATTGTATATTTTGTATTACTAATATAGTTTTATTGTTGTTGTATGAACTTATGTACCGAATAAACCCGTTTCTTTTTTTTCTTTCTTTCTAGGGTTTTCACCCAAACCTATTCAATCCGTCAAAAAGAATAACAATAAGATATTTATTTATATCAATGGTCTACGTTTATACAGTCTATTGCTCTTACCACGCACAGCCTGTCCTATGAAAGGGGAAGAGGAATCTACCATCCGTTACCGTTTTAAGTCTCGGGACAATGTTGGCTAATTTTTCGATCCAGCATGACGATCCATAAGCGATAAATCACTCGGGACACTGAAGAATACTACAGTTGTAGAATGTCAGCGTTTTAAAATGCCCCGACGTCGAAATCAACTACCAAATTTTATTTGTCAATGTTAAATTTGTTATTGTATATGCATAAATTTGAAATGTTCCGATGTATCCTTTTAAATGTATGTCGATATAAAAAAAACTTAGATAAAGGCAGTAAAGAAACATTCAAATCAATCCCACTCCTTCGTACTACATTCTGTCTAAGAAGATCCAATCATAAGTTACACACAAAAATATCGACTTCCGTTCACAGCGTATCACACATCGTTCAGACTGACCCCACATCTTTTATCTAATCTAGACAAATAACGCAGTCGAATTGGCATATCGCAAATTTCTATCTACCTATCATTCGATTTTGAACCTTATTGTCAGAGACACTAAGGCTGGTCGTCACTAAGTTCTATTGATTTATATAGGCTCTATTATTATACACATAAGGTTGATATTGCCCGATACGAGATTAGATTCCGAGGCGAGAAGATGGGGATCGTAGATGTAAGACGCCGAGATAAGGGAGTTCGTTGACCCCGCCGGGTTCCTTCCTTTTATATGCTGATTTCGTTTTGATTCGATAAACTTTTATTGTTCGAGAGGGGGACAATTTTAGTACCCGCCATTATTGCTTCGAGAGACGAGATTCTTTTTTTTACGCTCGCAATTTTATACATTGGTGGCGACTCGCCGTCTTATACGCAATCAGGCTGAAATAAGGATGAAGTAAGTTTTATACTAGACATTCGCATGCCGGAGAAAATAAGTTATTGCTTGATAAATATTAATCTATAGTTTATTGTCCGATTCGAATCTAATTTGGCAGAAACTGTGTCGTTTGTGTACTATAATAAAAATGTTGGTGGTCCAATGCACAAGACTGGTTTGATGTATAGCGCTTTCAGAATATCCGTATGTCAAATTTGTAACAAAAAGAAAATTATTTCGATTAAACATAAAAAAAATATTATTAATTTGCAACGTCATATGTTTTGTTTTGTTTTATGTCCTTCGCCATGTAGCTTAAAGCTTATACTGCAGAATTTACTTGAAAGCACTTGACGACTCAAAAGTCATGCGTCTTCCATATCATTCTTCGTGATAAAGCAACACGGCTGATATGTGCCTATTTAAAGATGAAATCTACATTTTACTAAACAGTTTTCTATTTAATATATCTGCTCAACATATGCATAAATAACTACTAAATCGATTAAATACGATACACATAAAAAAAACGGACATTAAGCAAACAACTCAGAGCCAGAGTAGTTGAAACTGAAAACCGACTGACAATCGCGGATGCCCATTATAAACTCAACGAGCTTGGATAGCTGGCTGCATTTAAAAATTAAAAAAGTTAAAAACAAACACGAAACGCTTAATCACATACAACGGGGCCCGTGCAAACCTCACGTGGGCCCCCGTTCAAACAAATGTACGAAACAAACGGCACTGGAGAATTGAGGATCGGAACGTTCGCGCCGCACGGGGGACGGTGGGCCGTGGGACGCGAAAACATCATTCTTTGCCCAGAGTGGGCAGGCAGCATTAAACATCGGCCTGTTATTACTCGCGACGTTTGTGGGCATTGTTGCAGGGGAGGGCTCTTCCCGCGCCGGTTGCGCAACCAACGCCCAGGGTTGCCGGTGTGATTATACAAGGCGACTTAGACTGCTAAATAGGAGAGAAACTAAAGAGTTTAAAAAGGTAGCTGTTCATGGTAGTTTTACGACATGGCCAATACATATGGACATATTTTTGAGGCGGCGAGCAATTATGCGAAAACTTTATGGCGGTCTAGACTAGACCGCCATAAAGTTTTCCAGAAAGACAGTGTGTAGCTTCATATGGTCGTTGTTAATAAGCTAATCTATCTAGATTTTATCAAACCGTCTATTGCGATAGCTAACAATTACGGCATTACACTTATGTCAGTGTGTTTTTTCTATATTTTTTTTTTATATTTACGTGCGTCAATAACCTACTGTCGTATAGAGAGGAATACAGCACAGTTGTCAAAGGTTGCGCGAACTATTCGGAAGGAGAGCTAATGTATAGAATCGAACACTAAACTATTAGTTATTAATCATTTGATTATATCGCAATCAGGAAAATCAGTATATGCGATAAAAATATGCAACGCGTAGGTTAAAAACCTAATATCCTTATAATAGCCTGGAGAATCAGTGATAGAAAATAATAAACGGTTTCTGCCAACCGTACAAAAGACGGGTACTAAGTTTAAGGATGTATGTGTCACAGAAGATAAACTGAGTTGAGATGTTCTCCTGATAATACAGGAAATGGTTAAGAAAAACTGTTCCGCGAAAGAAACAGATACCGTGACGTGATTGTTTCACAAATATTCGGTCATGTATTGAAATAATAGTATCGGCCTTCGTTGATAAGAAAGTTTTAAAAAAGATTTTAGAGGTAGTAGGTCCGCCTTTTACAGGGGGGACGTCTAAGACGGTACCAATATGGTGCTTATTTCTACCAAAGCGGTAGTGTAAAAACTTTCGCTCAGTGATACCCCTGTCACTGCCGTCGCCCATGGGCGTCGATGACCACTTCCCATCAAGTGGCCCGACTGCTCGTCTACCTGTGTTTTCAATAAAAAAGGACAATGACCTTATCAGAAAACATCCCTTATTTTTTTATCATTAACATATATCTCATCTCTTAAATCGCATCCGGTAAAAAGTGGCAACCCTCACACGACCAGTTAGCCGAGAGCTACGACTCCTAGTACAGCTTCCGCTAGTGTCGAGCGATAGGGGCAGAGGGGTTGGGCGGAGGGTGCAGGGGTGGGGGTGTGGGGTTCAACTGGCGATGGACGGAGAGGTTCCGGGCAAAGGCTCAGAGCGCAGCCTCCGCAGTATCGAGCGACCGCGCCCGCCGCCACGTGCTCCATTCAAAGTGCTACCATGTGACTATGGAATGGACCGAGCTCTGCTAAAGTATGCGCGCCTAGTATTCTAATATATCTTGAAGTACATTTAGAAGATAGACTAAATTCTTTTAAATTTTTGTTTAAAATAAGTAAAATATCGCGAGTTTAAGCAATGCTCGTCGATATTAGACAGTTCCTATTCTCTATCGTAAAAAATGACAACATTTTATATACTATATTTATTAAAACGTACCTTGGCTACCATCAATTTTTGTATCTTCTTTCCGGCTTTTATTAAAAGCAAGGCAACCTGCTATAAAAAGGTCTGAAAAAAAAGAAAACACATTCCATCTATCATAAAACATACTTTACCATTCTACACAAATTATTTTATATCTTTTTCCATTCATCTATGCACACAAAACAAAAATCATTCGCACTAAACATAAGCTAAAAACTCACTTATTAAAGGCATCAACCCTAACCTACTGCACTTCACAATCAACCGCGTACTACACATAGATGCGCAGTAATTTTTCAACTACCAAAGAGTAGTTTCGATTCAGCAAAGAACATTACTCGGAATACATTGAACCAGTTACTACTTGGCAATGCGTCGAACCGAAATTGGCACACGCCACCGCTGACATTCTAACCCGTAATACAAAAACGATAAAACACAACAAAAGGCGAACTTGACAGCGGAGATTTGGCTCCGCGGTCGGGCTAACGATCGGGATACGGTGGCAATAACAAAATGGCCTCCAACGTGAAGCGTTTTAATTGGTCGACTGGATCGAAACGTCATTCACTACCAATTAGAATCCTCAATGGCGTGATTGTTTGATTTATCTATGCTCTAACTGGTATTAGAGTCAAGTATAGTTAACGACACTTATGAGCTCTCAAAACTATTTCAATTATGTTTTTTGCAAGTTTTTTTTACATATTGAACACATATTAGCTTGCACTAATAAAAGACAATAAAATTGTCTCCCAGCTAGTGGAAAGGGTTATCGCTTTTATTATTATTATTATTGCCAACGAAGGAAGGCGAGTAGCCGGGCCACCTGATGGTTAGTGGTCACCGACACCAATGGACATCGGCATAGGATGTTACGTCTCGTTTACGCACTAAATCATCATCATCATCAGCTTGTATTAGTCCACTGCTGGCCATAGACCTTCCCTAATGCTTGCATTCTCCATTAGAGGGTTTATTGAACGTATCCCACCATGCGGTCCAATGCGAACCAGCCCCATTAAATACATTGACACTCTATATTTAATATCGTACATATTCTTCATGATCATAACGATAAATAAACAACATTTTACTGTTACACACAACACTTCATAATTTACAGCGAAAAATATACGTCACAAGTTACGCTTACGTTATATCGTCCTTATATTACGTAATATTCAATCATATCATGAAAAAATTAACAAAACCTGCTCCAAAACATAGACTTAACTTTACTTCCACTGAGATACAATATAGAGGAAATCACTCCGTCGATAAGCCAATCAAAGCCGACCGGTGACGAATACACACCGGGTATTGGACGAAGCAGGAAATAATGTACATCCGAGCTCACCACCGCAAGATACTTGCGTTAGGCGGTTATTACGACAAGTCGGGGGGAGATCGGTATGCAAGTATATCCGTTGCAATAAAGCACTCCCATAGGAAAGTTCATAGTTTACAAATGCAACGTAATGATTGATTTACAATAAAAACGTAAACAAGAAATAATCACAGACGATGGATAAGTTAAGATGAGGATAAAAAAAGTTTGAACATTGACGAGAAATCGTATAACAGACTAGATAACAAAAATCCTATAAATAGTTCAACAAATTAAGTTATAACGTTACAATTATTCCTTACGTCACACAGAACGCAGGCCAGACGGCACGAAACGTAGAAGCTTAAAAATGCGTGATACGACAAAAGTTATTTATAAAAAAAAAATTAACATAAGTATTATTGACGTACCTAATAAACGTAACGTATAAAACAAAACCACTAAAAAAACAATCTAACAGTACACTTTTGCGACTTTCTAAAACCGCCATAAAACCCTAAATTATCATCGCAAAGTAAGAAAAATTGAACCATATCAATCAAACGCAAATCCAATCACGGCTGAATGACAAACCGCTCTAGTCAAACGCATAATAATCACACCGCGTTATACGTGACCTAAGACGTTATAAGACAGTGCACAAGAATATGCATAATACAACTCCCAGACCGCGTTACACGAAAGACAGTAACCAGTTCAAATACGCGAGACAATCGCTATTACAGCGTAACGAGCTATAGCCTCGAAGAGTTTATTGGCACCGCGACACACATTTCCAAACAACCTGCGGCCTTTGCCTGACAATTAGTCGGCGCACTTCGGTCTAGACGGAGCGCTCTGCGACGCGCTTACGAAACTAAATCGGTGCATTTCTATACTTTATACTGTACAGTGCAATAACCGCCTCCATGGCCTAGCGGTATATGCCCTTGCTTTATAAAAACCGGTGGTCGCGGATTCGAATCTCGCGGGGAAACAACTTTGTGTTATCGTTGTTTTCTGGTTGATTAGGACAATTTGGGCCGATCACCCGATTGTCACTTGATTATTGTTGATTGAAGTAAGATGATCCATGCGTCGGATGGGCAATTAAAACGTCGGTACGCCCTAAAACCCGCATTGGACCAGCGTAGTGGGACACGATTCAAATACCCCTAATGGAGAAGGTGTGCATCAGGGTTGGCCTATATCCAGCAGTGGACTAACACAGGCTAATGATGATGATACAGTGTGACAAACTATACAAAGTTAGATGGAGCTTACCATAGACAAGTGTATAAAAGCACTACTTCATAGTTAACAAAAACCTATACTAAGCCAAAGAGAATAAAGAATTTATGTTTACAAAGTTACCCATGGCAACAAAGAGAGTTATTATTTCTCTAGCGAGCATCGTAAAGCAATATTATTAGTTGATCGACCTACATCTTGGTGACAATTAATCAATAATAACTGGAGGCGTACGACGTCGCTTCATTGCTTTCGGCTGAATTCTTTTCCACATTAATTCCATCTTTTCCTTAATTTCGGTATAGGGAAGTAGTAGCATATGTAATCTAGTAAAAGTTATATTTAAATCTTTTAAAGTACGCAACGGATTTCGATGCGGGTTTTATTAAATATAGAGTGATTGAAGGATTGCCTCCGTAGCCTAGTGGTATGGGCGTGTGCTTTAGAAACCGGAGGTCGTGGTTCGAATCTGCGGGACGCAACAAATTTTCATTGTTGTTTCCTAGTTGGTTAGGGCAATTGGGCCGATCACCCAATTGTCTGAAAAGTAAGATGATCCATGCGTCGGATGGGCATGTAAAGTCGGTCCACCCACCAACCCGCACTGGACCAGCGTGGTGGGTTACGGTCCAAACCCCTAATGGATAGGGTGTATTAGGGAGGCCTATGTCCAGCAGTGGACTAACAAAGGCTGATGATGTATGGTGATGTGATTGAAGAGGAAGGTTCATATGTATAATTCATACACAATATTGTAGAGAAACGCTGATAAATTTATTAATTATTCCATACATTTTACAGATATCAGTATAGCACCCGTGCAGAGCCGGGGCGGGTCCCTAGCATGTTATAAATTGTATATATCATTTTATAACGTCAAGCACTATAGAAACGTACTAGTTCTACTAATGAATGACAAATTATTAAAAACATTAAGCATAAATATATCAATAGGGTCATAATCAAGATGATGAATGTAGGGAGCTAAATGACAAATTCATAACCTTTCCTCATCCGTTTAAACCATGGCGGTAAATAACCGTTTTTGTTGCGGACTTTACGAATTTATCTTGTAGTTAATTTTTATGCCGAGTATAGGATGACCACCAGTCTGCCAGATGGTAAGCGGTCGCAGTCGATAAAAAACACCAAATCGAACTATAATTACAAGCAACCAATTTATTATAATTTACTAAGGAATCACGTTTTGCAATACACCAGTGGGCCGCAATTGAGTTTAGTTATTATAAAGTAACAACATCATTTATTATATAAGTAGTTCACTGACCTTGGAAAATTTTAATAGTAATTTTACGTCGTCCGATTCAGAATGACTATTGACGAGTAATATAGTGCAAAAAAGCATGCTTAAACATATGTGTACACGTCCACGTCCACGTCAGTCCTATATCCCGATAAAACAAATAACCGTTATACTGCCTATAAATCAGAATCATCTTTACAATAATCTAATGTTTTGTCATCACTAGTCGTTTGCCACATTGATTCCCGGTCAAATTTCACTCAGTCCTATACAATATTAAAGATGGACCAAACAAGCAAAACACACTAACAAATACGTCACTAAACCTAACAATAAAACCATCAAAGAAGACCAAACAACTCAGACTAGACTCATCTATGCATAAACGCGTACACCCGATAAGCGAATTGGTGTCGATTGATGTAGTCCAATAAAGCTTGTACGGGCGAATTGGATCCCATTGATTTCACGGGACAACGCCGCGTGCGGTTAATCAACTCGCGTGCAATAAGCGAGGCTTCAACTATCCTGCGGGATCCTGATTGGAAGCTGTGAGCGGAGTGACTAATTTTGAACGGTTTTATTGTGTTAAACGTTGGATATATTGAAGGACTACATAGGGAAATAAACTATATATTTTTTTGGGAAAACATAAACTTCTATTGTTTATAATAATATTAACCTTTTGCTGGTCAATGTCAAAATTTAACTGTAATTTGTCTATTGTTAATAAGTATATGAGTTGCTTTACAATATGATGTTTTCACCTTTCTAAGGCTAATCTGCATAAAAACATATTTGCAGTTCAGTTTTTATTGTTGTCTCTACTGTATACATGTGAGATTCGCTTCGATGAATTGTTAAATCTTGTTGATATTTTCGTTTTTACTCCTCCTAAAATATTCATTAACTAAAGAAATACAAGTATTAATAAACTGCACGCTAAATTTTAAATGTTTAACGTTTTCATAAAAGCACTACACTATGAAAAAAATTCTTTAAAGTTAAATCCAATAAAAACGATACTAATAACGCAGTGCAAGGAACATTAAGCAATATATAAATAAATATCTTCATAGAAATCTATTTTCATAAACATTTATCTAACTTCCCTATTGTCCAGAGAACTACTTAAACATATACCGATTATGCTTCCGAAGGGATCACTTTTTGAAGGAACGCCATCCATCAATATGCGTACATAGATAATAGGCATTGAAGTTTGCTCAGCAAAGTTTGTCCCATTTCCTTGCCTTGGGTAAAACTTCTTTGACACTTATGATCTCGGTAAAACAGAAAACAAGTAACTTAACATTTTCTGGGTAAGTAATTTAAAAACATTTCACTAGAAAATATTAAAAAAACACCATTTTAATACTTTAGCGTTAACTAACATTTTAGCGCTTCAGTCTTTTTACGTAAATTTCGTCTCAATAGAAAACATTAAAAATCGAAGCTGAGAAGTGTCTCAATAACCCGCAAACCTTTAGAATAAACATCATTACTGCAAATTGCTAGACATAAATATAATGATACTTAATGCTATTATTTCGAATCACATGTTTAATAACACTATTGTATGGACCTTCGGTTACCGTACAAATATATCCATATTTTTATTTCTTTTCATCCTTTAAATTATACGCAAAAAGTTGCCGACACCGATTGATGCTAACATGAACGTAATAAAAAACGCTATATACATGTTTAAACCGAAGATTTGCTAGAAAAAGCCTGTCACTCTCGAATCTCAGTACAGACATGCAAATTCCGACCGTTACAAACATCTGCCGACGTACTCGCTTTGATTCCGATTACTTAGAGAAGTCCAATTTGGACCCCCTCCGGTTTATTGGAGGCCTCCCACGCCACGTCAACGCCACGACATATGGCTTTCTGAAGGCGGGTTCAACTTGGCGGTGTTCAAGTGTGAAACTTGTCCTGCACTCCAGTGCTACTGGTTACATAAGACATTCAAAAACATGGCCGCTCTCCATACAAAAAAGATGACTTTAAAGTAAGTTATTAATTATAATTTCGACTCTAGAAAAGAATGCGTAGTGTCTATTTTGCATTGGCTTGCTCGGAGTAATATGTTCAGATCATATTGCCTTTTGACCTTATCTATATATATAGTCTAAGTAAATGCAGACAATAGTTACAAACATTTATTATTAACGTAGATCAAGATCAATCAAGATCATATTTGGCACAGAAAAAAATAAACTATGATGTGACATGGCATACCCACATATTGACTTTAGTAACGTATACTAAATAACCTTTATTGAAATAATAAACAGTTTAGGTTCATTGACCCTAATAGAAGAATTTATCTTTATTCCTGTACATAAAGGAACTTCTTAGGGCAGGATCTAAGTTTCCGAGGCAGCGGGAACATTTGGCGTTCCTTAGATTCTTTTTCTCAGTTAATATTAAAGTAATAAAATTGTTTAATTTAAACATTTTTTCCGAATTAATAATTATGAAGCAAAATTTTTACCTACCGCAAATTAAATAATTTCCATGCAGTCATTGTATATTTTGTAATACCGTATGTTAGAACAAAAGATAGTAATTCAAAGTTACCTTAGATTATCCTTCAAACACTTTCATTACGCGTCATACTTTTTGGTTCCAACACTACATGAAAATATTTCCCCCGAATTCTCTTCTCACTACTCCAACTGTACAACCTGGCGTATTTCCGACACTTTCAAAGAGCGCACTGCGGGCCAAAATCTACAATTTTCAATAGGGCCCAACACACAGCCACACAGCAGTTTCTGAAACTATTTATAGCCAGCGACCGTGGAGAGAGCTTGATGCATTCGGAATGGCTCCATGAATGATTTATGCGGTGGCATCCCCTTGCAAATTGTCGCCTATATTGGAGTCGACTGGTGCTAA
Source organism: Lamproptera curius (assembly GCA_029286875.1). Lineage (NCBI taxonomy): Eukaryota > Metazoa > Arthropoda > Insecta > Lepidoptera > Papilionidae > Lamproptera > Lamproptera curius. The sequence continues at coordinate 1,302,967 of JAGSMT010000028.1, forward strand.
CATTTACCACACATACCGAATGAACATCTGTTGCCATATAATACTACTTTTCTGGATATTATGAGGTTGACCGCCTCCGTAGCCTAGTCGTATGGGCGTGTGCTTTAGAAACCGGAGTTTGGGCCGATCACCCAATTGCCTGAAAAGTAAGATGATCCATGCGTCGGATGGCCATGTAAAAAGTCAATCCACCCACCAACCCGCATGGGACCAGCGTGGTGGGATACAGTCCAAACCCCCTAACGGATAGGAATGCGTTAGGGGGCCAATGATCCAGCAGTGGACTATTACAGGCTGATGATGTATGTATGCGGTTGAGATAACAAGTACGATGATAACATATAGATATAATGACCAACTTATGAGTTTGCGCTTTAGAAAGCCGTGGTTTAGAATCTTGAACAGACGCGATAACCTTTGTCGTTGTTTTATATAATGGTTCATTGTCTAAAAAGTAAAACGATCAGTGCGTAGAATGGGCATGTTGTGGTGTGTTTCCAGTCGTGTCGGTAATCCTTCCCATCGAACTATGAACGTAAAGGAAAAGTGGGTGCACAAAAAACAAACTAATGATCTGATTTATTAACGCTACGCGAGATGAGTCCCCGCAGGATTCGAACCCACTACCTCCGGTTTCTAAAGCACACACCCATACCACTAGGCTACGGAAGGCAGTTAACCCACTATCGCGCATGTATGAATATTGTTTTTAAATAATCAGTCAGACTTCAGTTACATACATACGAGACCAGGGCTAGCTGTGATAGCATAACGTAGTATATACGTATTCAACTGTTTTACACAACTTTAAAATGTAATGTGTATAATGACCTATAATATAGTCAGTTTTTACATAATAGTACAATTAGGATATATCCATAAACATATTATATTGTAATAGATACAATTTCCTTAATTATATGACAAAGCCTTCTTCCATACCCTTTCAAAGTACGTTATTCATACGACAGAAACCACGTTTCTCGATTCAAAATGCGTCACTCCAAAACCGCACACAAAATTAATGAAAACAAAACCTGAATCAGTCAATACGCAAAATATGCGTAGTACAAGATAACAACTCAATACCACATCTCTGGCAAATATAAAAAGCCTATTGTCCCAATAACAATATTTATACCAATCAAAGAGCAGAAGTATATTATCATTCATACTAACTTTTACCCGCGTCTTTATCCGCGATGTAATTTATTAAAAAAAATTGTCTAAGTTATTTCCAGTTACGTCAGCTGTCTTCTAATAAGTCCTGTCAAAATCGGACAAGCCATTTACAGATTAATCAGAACAAACAGGCAGACAGAAAAAAATTAAAAAAAAGTTATATATATAGTTATAAATCACAATGTGATTAATTGAGAACGGATATTTCGATGTTACGAACAGACACTCCAATTTTATATGTTTGTACAGATTTGTTTTATAAATATGACGATAACTTACCAGAATAATTTATTTAACCGACTGCGCCTCTGAAACAAACAAATATAAACATTAATAACAATTAACCAGCTGACACAGAATGAATGATCAAATAATCAATTTAATGTTTTTCTCATTAATAGTAACTTAAAAGTGTTAAATAAGTGTTGTCATACTTGGAAAGATTAAGATAAAAGAAATAATATAAGAAGATAATTTTATCACAGTAACTTGTGTTATTATTTAGTAGGTTCACAGGTCACTTCTTATCTTCGATCTTTACAACACATTTTAAATTGCGTACGAATACTCTGATAAATACGTAAAATTTAAAAATAGTTCAGGTATAAATTAAAAGCGAGTTTTGATTATTAGGTTATCGTGAATTGAATATTAATTATTTAGATGAAGGAATATTGTTGTTATATATTTAGAAATCGTTATATATCATTATATTCAGGTACAGTAGTAATATATTATGATCTTTTTCTTTTCTTTTATCGCATTCGAAGGCCCCACCTCATGTTAAGTTTTCACCGACGCCCATAGACATCGGCAATAGCAGGGTATCACAAATATACCGTGCGACATGGGATGTTACGTCTCGTTTACCCAGTAAATACGCTTGCTACGGTGCCCTTCAAACCCGAATACAGTAGTGTTCACACTTTGCTTTACGACAGAAATAGGCACTGGGGTAGTCCCACCACAGACGGGTACCTGTAAAAAGGGGCCCTAACTATTATGATTTGAGGTATTACTATAAAATCTAGCAGTTACAAGTTAGTAAAATTCTTTTTACTTTAATATCTTTCAACCTTTGCTCTGCGACGTCCTATAAAACGTTATTCTTCCAGTACAAACAAAAGTCACGTACGCGCTACATATATATGCCTTGTATATCTCACATTATACTCATAAAGTGAATCACGATGAATCAAACAACCGCAAGTACGAGGCGAAACGAATCAATTAATGTGCATCCATTGACCGGGCGAATCGGTTGCAGATGACACAATAAAAAAAAACACATAATAATACATTGGACGCCGGTTCATATCAACTTGTTCACGATGTATGTGAACATGAAAAATTACGCTAGCGGATTAGTTTCATTAAGAGCTATTTATCTGTCGCGGATTTGAAATCTGCACAATCACGTGATAAACCCATATTGTGTATTCAATGGTGGGTATGGGTCAATCACCTGATCTGATGGAAGCAATGAGAAAAAACGTCAACGCGTTAAAATTTATTTAATATTTTTAATGCCATCCTTAAAGTGGTTACAGAAAGTCCGTGTCTTAAAACGTCTGTTTTCTAGCAGTGATTATGGAGTCGCCTGTTCATCTATACAATATTACCAGAATTACAGTAACAACTACTAAAGACGGTCGTGATAACTGGACCGAGTTCTATGCAGCCCATTTCATGCATGCAGATGCATATATTCTCTTTCTCATCGGACATTTGGGTGATCGTTCGATATTATATAATATATATAATATTTTTAGAGTATATCATATATACTATAAAAAACCGAAAAATAACGATAACACACAGACGTTTATCCGCAGGATCGGAACCTAAGACCTGCATAAAGCAAGGGCCAGTACAGTCAGTGACTTTAAAAATATTAACGTCACGCATCCATTGCTCGAAAGCAGCTATAACTTTTGTTAACTGATAACCCCCTACTGGATAGGGTGTATTAGGAAGGGCTATTTCAAGAAGAAGATGATGATGACGATGATGATGATGATGATGAACCGTTATGGAAGTAATGTTTGTCGAAACTTATTTTGTGATATGACCAAAAATATAAATAATACTCAAACATAATGCTGCAGTGTAATATGCGATACTGATTAAAAATGTAAGGTCGAAAGTTGACTACTTTCATTTGAACTTGTCCAAGAATTATTGGAAACAAAAAGCCTAAAAAGGCAAAAAATAAAACTAAAAGTTTATTTATAAACTAGCTGTTGAACGCGACATCGTTCGCGTGATAATAGGATTTATTTCAAACATAAAAGTACCCTTAGTTACTCCCAGTTACATTACCTTTCTTCGCCACAATGTAAACAAGATTCCATCAAAAAAGTAAATGTTTTTCGTTATATTTATCGGTTACATACATGTTATCATAAACAAACTATTTTGATGCTACAAACAGACACTTCAGTTTCATTTATTTGCATAGATAAGATCGTATTCACATGGCAAGTTACTTCTAACAGAACATTATCATTTTCAACTTGTAACAATAATGAATAACGCACTAAATTCATAACCACGTTTGGGATGTCAAGACTATCTTACATTATACATATAAACCAATCCTATTTGTCGTACCTGTATAATTCAACACTAACATGACACCGCAACAAACGTACATTAGAACATACACAAACAGCATAACAACACGAGATGTATCAATCATCCAAGACAACAATCGCTTCCAAGACATTTCCAAGAGTAAATTCATGTCTTGTCGTGTCTTGTTCCACTTCACCACTTGAGATTAACAAGAAATCTTTACACCCACCTCTTCTACTTAGTACTTTAACAGATTCCGTAATGTTATACCCGCAGTTGGTGTACACAATTTTCTGTGTAACAGTGTTCCTACACACGCAATACAACGATTTACTTGTAATGAGTTTTAACTACGTCTAAAATCGGTCCAGTTACTACAAATGGATTTAGGTAACATAAATGTACATTTCTAGAAAGTTCTTTCTAAAAATGAAATAGTAATAGTTTGTATGATGTAGATACAACATTACTTTTGTAACAACGCATGACTTTGTAAGGGATCTTTAATTGAAACACATCATCATCGTCAGCCTGTTATAGTCAACTGCTGGTTATAGGTCTCTTCTAATACACCCCCATCGATTTGGGTTCGAATCCTGCGGGGACTCAACACATTTTCATTGTTGCTTACTCGTTGGTTAGGGCAATTTGGGCCGATCATCCAATTGCGTCGGATGGGCATGTAAAAAAACGGTCCACTCACCAACCCGCAGTTAGATATGGTCCACAAACGCCCTAATGGATAAAGCGAGCAGTGGGGGAGGCTTATGTCCAGCAGTGGACTAACACAGCCTGATGACGATGTTGATGTAGCCATACTACCTGAGTAGAGTCATACTTAACACTGTTTACCTTCTGTCTGCGTCTTACGGCCCTGATATAGCTTCCACCGTAACAAAAATTACAGATCGCCATCAACTCGAGTGCAGTCAGCAAGTTTCCAATCCCAGCTTTAGCTCACTTACCGGTGAGACCATAAATAGATTCGCTCTTTAAAATTCGCCACCAAAATTCAGCATACATATTGCCCGCGCAGTACAATCTCTTGTGCAAGCTCGAACAGAGCCGTCCTAGTTTATCAGCTCTTTTTTAATAGAAAATTAGGCCAGTGCAATAAAGTGGAGCACACTGACACATTTCCGCGCGACAAACGCAACGTCCTAGATTGTATCAGCCTACGTAGAGATCTAGATGTTGGTATCTGTCTGAAAATGGAGCAGAATCTAGTGTTCGGTTTTATGGTTGTCGGTTGGGAGTTGTGAAAATGTGAAACGAGACAGAGAATTCGGCTTTTGAAAATTTTCAGATGTAAAATATAAGCGCAGATTTCGTTATATTGACAGATGTGTGATATTTTAATGTTTTTAGGGGAGTTTGTATAACGATGCACAAGATTTACGTATGTGTAAATATAAACAAGCATAATCTATATTGAAAATATAGATTACACTTCAATATTATAACTTTTTTTACCCATATTACTTACGCGATTTTAGCACATCGTATTTTTAGATACATTGATGCATTTCTTATCGATGTCTAGTGTTATAACGTTTAAATTATTGCATATTTTAATATATTACAGAATTAGATGTAATTTTTTTGTGTACAGTCACTTTTAATTAGCATTAAAAGTTACGTACATGCATCATAGGACTAATTTTCAATTTAAATTCTTTTAAAAATAGTACTTTCGTTACACATAAATTTAAACATGGTACTCGACTGTTTTACGCTTCAAAAGTTGCCACAAGAAAAGGACAGGAGTCGCCGCAAAATAATAGCGTCTCAAGTACAGCAAGGGCTTACGGCTCGCTTCAGAATTTTCACGTAGGAAAAATCTTAGGGGCGAACGTAGATAAAACATGTTCTAGACCGTTCACGTGTTATGGCCGAGGATACGAGTAAAATTGTATTTTAAACAGGAATTAAGAAGAAAAATCTATCGCTCAAAACAACTTTCGAAGATAATGGTCATAAAATAAGTTTGATGCATACTAAAACAATTTACTCGGAGACATATAAAGTACAAACTTGAATATCAATGACTTATTTTAATAATGGAGAAATGTTTTCATGAGCATTCATGACAGAATTCACGAGAGTATGTAAAGTGAAATTGCAGCCTATAACTGCCATGTAAGATTTCTAACTGAATCTATCAAAGAGACTATATAAGATGTTACAAAATATGTTTAAAAACAGGAATGTTCTAATAAAAAATCTATACGAAAATTGATAATTTCTTTTTTTAAACATCTTTTTTATGGCATACGAGCAGTCAGGACACCTGATGGGAAGTGATCACGCCTATAGACATTAGCAATACGAATGGTGTCATCAACGCGCTACGGTGCCTTCAAACCTTGGAACACAGTAGTGTTTCACACTACTGCTTCGCGGCAGAAATCGGCACCGCGGTGGTACCACCAGACGGTCTCCTGTAAACAGGGGACCTACCACGGTAAACAGGGTAATCTGCATCGGTTGCCGACTAGATTCGGTGCAGAGATGGAAGCGGCCGTTTTATCTAAGTTATCTACTCGTCCTGATGAAGGACCTCCGATGGGTCCGAAACTACCCGTATGTAGTACACATTTTACGAGCAATATCTTTTTTGTTTCTTTGTTTGCATTAATTACGAAACTAACCGGTACGATTTCAAAAATTCCTTAAATGTTAGATAACTGATTTGTAACGGTGAACTTTAGGCTAAAATCACTACACTAAGCAGCACTTCTATCAAGCTACCAAAGGATATCAAAAAACGGAAACGTTTACAATCAGTATGCATTTAAGTTGTTAAGGACGATTCTAATTCCTACACCGCGTTCAGTGCAACATCCTTTACGCAGTGAACATGATTATCTCCTTTCAAGGACATATATCAGGGATACATTTCAAGTTTTCTATTGAATGTATATAATACATCTACACTATGCTAAGCATTATATTAAGTTTTATAGTTTTATAAACGCATTCATTTATGTACACGCAACTTTCAATATGATTTTTATAACGCGCTTTTATTCAAGTAACTTAACAAATTCTATTACAAATTTGGCTACAACATTACTGATCCCTGTTCCAAAAGATGGTTGAAGTATAACCTAAATCCCGAGTCATGTTTGGGAATTGAATAAAAACTTCGTAGAATAAAAATGTTAATTTCACCGACCTCGTCCGGTTCGCTTCCAACTTTGGTGATTTGTTGTTAATCCCGTAGGCCCAACTTTGTAAAATTTATCTTGTATACAAACCCAATTGAGTAATATAATGTTACCAATGGTGTTATTATATTATTTAATGGGGTTTATACCAAAGGTATTCAAAAGATCCGATACGTCCGTCGGTCCCGACACGATGACAAGAACAATTTCTTGTCAACCGCTAAGGAGACCAAAGGTACACGAATAATATCACCGTAAACGCCACGAGCAAAACGTAGCAGTGAATACACGTTTAAAATGTTGCGAAACTAATAAAATTGAGACATCCCATCTCGAATATCCATACTCATTGATACTTGGCCGCTAACTGAACTTTAAATAGATCTTGCGGTCATGTTGTGGGCAAGATAGAGTTACACCTTGAGGATTGTAACTATATTTAAAAACCTAAGATTGTTGTTAACAATTATGACGAGCGGTTGAAAAAATAAAAGACTTAAGAATTTACTATTCACTCACATGATGTAATAACTGTTTCGGATAATTGATGAACTTTATGAGTTCTGAAGCCAAGACCTAATTATTTCTAAATATTCAAAGCGCTCAATTTCTTTCATGAGTGTGTGTGTGTTGTTTTTGCACTACACCTTTACTCTGCAACATATACGTCTGCATAGAAACTCAGGATTCGGCCTTTGTAATGTAGGTAGCACTAACAAAACCAGCGATCAGCAGCCTTTATGTCGCCATGGCGATACTTTATGGTCGGAGTTATCCTTTACAACCATAATTTTTATGGTCACCCATAGATACGTGCGTACACATTTGGTCGGCTTCGTATACGGAAATGGCGGGATTCAATGCAGCCGGCGTCCGCCGGGTTTATATTAGGACACGAGCGCCCATATTGTCTATGATTCGGCCATCCGCGCCTTCCTGTACTATTTAGGCGTCAGGGTTGCCAAATGTTGAAGTTTCATTACCAAGCTAAACAAAAAATAAACTCCAGCGGTGATGGGAATATGTGGTCATGATTATTATACACATTTGTAATAATTTATAGTATCAATAGGAAAGTAGGATATCATATTTTAAATCATAACTCGTGAAGCTCTCTTTTATAAGTGTCCAAGTATCCATTCTATGAATTATATACGTAATAAATTTGTATTATTTATGCTAAAACGCTACTAAAAAAAAATCAATAACTTTAACGTCGGCCGTCATCGCAAGGACAGATCATGTAAAGTCGCCCTAGAGTTTAACGTTAAAATTAAAGCGTTAAATAAACAGTCGAGGCGAGGCCTAATGTCCAACACTGCACTCGCCATCACGATGGCTGATGATGATAATCGATTCAGGTATGTGTTAGTAGAAGCGTTCAAACTCTAAAGGTTCCTGTTATTAAATAAATTTCAGTCGAGTGAGAATGTGAAAATCATTCCTAAAAGTCGGCAACACCGCACTCGCCATGCAGATGGGCCGATAACCGCCGACGAATCGCTCACGGGATGTGCCAGTGGGCAATAAAACTACGTGAAACGCCGGCGGATTTCGCTTGTCTTGCACTTGTTACAATGTTACATTTTTATTGCAGCCACCATAAAGCTATTCGAAGTTGAAGCGGTTATTGATTTATGGCACTTTAATGTAGTGCAATGTTGTCTTTAATTAAAGTATCCTTTGAAATATAAATGTTTCAAGCCGCGCCATAATTGTACTATGAACTTTTGACTGATATAGAACTATACACCGAACTGAATATTTTTAACAGCATCACATCTATAAAAAGGTAAGCCGCTTTTGATCCACAACATCAAGGCAACCGTAACGATAACAAAATCGAAAACATTCCGTCAGTTTCTTGCAACTTCAAACGCATCTTGAAATCAATTTGTTATCAGGATATTAACACACTTTCGGGTTTTCCTACGCGTTGAACTTATTTCAAAATCAACTTCTAATTTATGTACGTTGTTAAAGCGTGAAGATATATTTTGTTCGCTAACCTACATTGTACATAGCTACATAACATAGTAATAGTGAACATAGTTGTACATATATTTTTAGAACGGAAGACCAAAGACTACGCAGTGTAATAGTAAATGCACAAACACGTCAAATCGTTTTAATTTTATCTATATATATTTACAATTGAACGATCCAAAACCAATGGACTAGAGTGTAAGTGGAGCCTATGTCCAGTAAATGACTATAAACACTGATGAGAAGTCAAGTTTAATTGATCATATTAATATTATAAATGGGAAATATTTGTATCATTGTATGTACGTTTGCAATTAACAAACTCAAAAACTAATGTGACGATTTATAAAATCTTTCACCATTAGACAGCTACATTCACATAGGCTGGTTTTACCCCAAGCATATCCATCACAAAAATCTAAAAATAACACGGACAGGGCCTCGGACGAAGTACTATTATTGAATAAAGGTATAAATATTAATAAGAAACATAGTAAATAGTGTTTGGAAAATACTGCTTTATAGCAGAAAGCGTCACCGAGGTTATACTTTAATCGTAACTTCGCCTGTAAAAGGAACTACCACTCCTTTGTAATTTCATAAACCTACTAGCTACTTTCGGAATCAAGGAACATTTCTTACACATCTCTTAGCAAGAACCTTATGGTTCCAGAGACATTGTAATGAGTCAATATATAGGTGGGAATCTCTTTTATATACATAGATAAATAGATAGATAGATAGATAACAGCCTTTGAGTTAACCATTCGATCCGACCACCCATTACGGCCGGGACTCGAAGCCGGGACGTTCAACCGCCTCGCATCGTAACGCGTTCGTGTACGCGTTATTAATTGGATCAGTGTAATTACGCGCCCCGTTGACTCGTACATCTCAATTGTGCCGCGGATTCCTCCCTAATGGGATGATTTAATGAGTCGGTTGTGTATTTGCGTACGTATACGACCCCGTTAGCGGTCGTGTACGATTGTATGCCATGCGATCACGATCGAGCTTCGTATCTAGCGACATTTTTAATTTTTTAAACAGAGTCGATGAAATAAAAGCCTTAAATTTCAGACATTCGAAAGAGTTACTTGTGCTATAAATACCTAACATGGCAGTCGCTTAAAAGGCTCCCATGAGCCTGGATTTCATAGCTTAGTTTAGTTAAGTTTGTCATGATGCCGAGGACTGTGTGGTGTTTGAAGTATTGAGAACTAATACTTTAAATAAACTAAATCTATTAAAATACATGATAATCTAATTGAGCAACTAACGAATTTATGAGCATAAACAAACAGTGGCTTTCAAATAGTTAGAAGTGATTTACAGATCATAATATTTAGACAATTTTTACACAATTAAAAACAATTTTTTAATATGAAAATATATTAAACATACACGTGAATCACCAGCAATAGAACTGACCTTTTCATCAATACACGTTCGCCAAAAAATTTAGAGGTACAAATCAAATCAATTTGTTACACCCATACTATGAATCGATCGCCTTGAAACATAGTGAAATACTATCGAAACGAGCGTTGGCCAACAATAGACCATTCTCTTTATCGATACCGTCAATTTTGCGTGTGAAAAATTTGATACAACCGCATGAAAAATTGTGCACTCAGGAAATATACACCTATACCAACTTTGTTTCGATGTGTTGGTGAGTTTTCATATATTATAGCTTAGGCACTATATTTGTTGACTGCCTCCGTAGCCTAGTGGTATATGTGTGTGCTTTAGAAACCGGAGGTCGTGGGTTCGAGTCCTGCAGGGCTTAACAAATTTTAATTGTTGTTTCCTAGTTGGTTAGGGCAATTTGGGCCGATCACCAGTCGTCTGAAAAGTAAGATGACATGTCGGATGGGCATGTAAAAAGTCGTTCCACCCATCATTGCAAGGTTTTGCATTTAATTTATCCGTCAAGTATTAGTTGAGGCAATAAGCCCGCCTGTGTACTAGTAAATAGTGTAAAAGTTTAGAGAATTTACTGTATCTTACTACATCTAAAAGAATCCTAGTGTAAATATCGCACGTTGACTCGATAATTATAATTCGTTGTTTACATTCGAAACAAAAGCTCTCATTGCGCTATTCGATTATAATAACGCATCGTAGGGAATAGTGCATTCGGCCGGTCTATTGAGGGCGATCGGGGCAGGACGCGGGTCGCCTACGCGTCCGATACGAAGGGCGAAGTGATGTCACCCGAGGGGCGAGAGGGGCGAAACGATAACCAAAAGGGGCGCGGGGGGCGAACCGGTATCAGCGACAGACGCGGGGGCACAGTGATATCGGCGCAGGGGGTGTACTGATATCCGCATAAAGCGCAGATCTTTAAATCATCGGGGAAAGACCCGGTCGGTTCCCACGGCGCAGTCTAGATGAGAAATGTGTTGTATATGTGCGTTATGAGCTCTTCTGACCCATTTTGAGCTCGACGCAGAGTAGACTCAGTGTCGCTAAGCTACGATTGTAATACGGAATATTGCTAAACATTAGATATAAGAAACTGGTCTAGATTGAAATGGCAAAAAGCTAAAAAAGCAAGATTTTATGTCAAACTAGTGTTCGGAATGGCTTTCGCCGCCAGATATCAATCACTACGAATATGAAAAGTTTGTGCTGCAGTACCTTTAGAGTTTGTTGAGTAACTCTATCTAGATAAAAAACGGATCTTTATTGGCTATAGCATCGTTGACAGAGTACTCGTATATTGTATGTGGCGAGTGTGCAACTCGAATAGCAAAATCACGTAATAAAAAACATAACTCCCATTCATAGACAACTAATAGCTCATTCTAACTATTTACTAAATACTTTGCTTTTATAAAATTGATAAGTTTGTACAACTTCGTGGTGATTCAAGTGAATCATATGACCTAAATGAAAGAATTAATTGTACTCTATCATCGTAAAGTACAATTGAACTAAGGAAATATCTTGTTCAAATTAAATTGGTATTATAGTTACAACACCACACAATATAACGTTATCGTTTTGTTCAACGAACATTATGTCAATACATAAGTAAATAACCGTTTAAACATTCAATGAACTCGAAACGGAGTGTAGCTCTTGTATCCATAATAATAAAAAGCAAATATGCGCTTGTTCAATTGCTTTATTTGTCAGCTACCTAATTTAATAAAATAGAAAATGACTAAGACGTCTCCTAGGATTACAACCGTCCTCAGAGATTAGAAATTGCAATAAACCGAAATGAGGGTGCTTGATTGGATTTGCACCCTCGATATCTAAACACATAAATCAGAATAGCAAGTCAAGCCCGAATTACACAGTTTATTTAACATAAATTGCACACACAAATAATCAAAGAAAAATAACTATTTCTACTGTTTACGCGAATATTATACATTATTAAATAGAATGACTTTACGGATTTTTTAAATTTCCGACTTTCCTGCGGCCGTGGTAGACGTCTACCCCGTGACTTTAAAATTTAAAAATGTTAAATAAACGCGATAAAATCCGTAAAGTAATTTTATTTAATAAACAAAAATAATTTAAGTATGTACATAGTTTTGTGCGAGAACTCAAGCACTGCATAACACTGATAATAATTATAGATTTAATTTTCTATAATATATTAAAATGAATATAACTAGTCGTTTCTTTTAATGAATGAATAATCGTATTAAATGTGTGACATTTTGATATCCCTTAAAATGGAACTTTATTGTTTAGGGTCAAATATCAAAATGAATGATGTCATTCTATAATATAGAGACATATAGGTTCTCAAGCTATTTGAGAGAGCACAAAAAATACTTTTTTCTGAAAAAATTACAAAGGAAAATCTCTTCTCACTATATCTATACTGTAATTATTGACATTTAATTCTAATGCATAGAAATCACTTACGTGACCGTAACGTGATACGAAATTTGCACATGTGTTTGCAAGTTGATAACGTTAAATCTATATTAATGAGTAAGCTCGATTTATCAAATGAAAAACAGACACCACAAAGGTCAACAATTTTTTTTTTATATTCATGAAACTGGTCTATCGCTAAAATTACCTACTAAAATAATTTGAGAATAAAATTGAAACGCTTATTGGACCATATACCTGCAAAATCTATCGATAAAATCTTATCGATATTTACCCACACCTATCGACATCCGCACAGACGGTCGTCAATCAAGCCACATCACTGGCAGCCGCGTGTCGAGTGCAGGCACTAGATTGGAGTGATACGAGAGCGATTCCCCATTCATCCGCACGGCTGAATGGGTGCATTAACCCAATTCGGTGCTCGTTAGATGGTCGTTAGCTTCGCCGATGGCGCTGTGCTATCGAGAGAGGTCGCGTGGGTGCTTGATATATTCAAAAGTACCATAGTATCCTACGATATCGCGTGGCAGCTTAATTACCAGCGTTCCTAGACCCCATCAGTGTTCCCGTTTATGGTTTTGATTAACTTTTAGTAGATCGAACCGAACAAGACCTACTTTCAATTTAGTCAAAGTGTGTATTTATCTATTTATCAATTTTAGTTAAGGCTGTTTTATTAAGGCGATTGTATGTGAATTACACAACAACTCTTGTGACGGCTACGGAACTGTATTGTCTCAAACAAATGCCACCGAATCTGCGACATCTGCTACAAAAGACAGACCAGTACAATGTGAAACTTGAGAAAAAATAAGATAGACCTAAGCGAAACAGTAAAATTATAAAAATAATAAAAGGCGACAGCAAACAAATAAAACTGCCCATACATGCCGAACAACAGTACAATCTCATATAAATCCTCCACACTACATTTGCACCAAAGAACTTGTGCGTGAAAAAAAACTCCAACAAGAAACCCATGTCACAGCTGGAAACGACCAATAATAGCTCAAGTGCTTAGAGGAGGGGAGTGATTTATGTTGCGTGAGGCAGTTGAGCGTACGCCACGGACAGGATGGGGTTCGAATCCGAACACACACTGGAACACTCTAGTAATAACGATTATGGAAACACTAAAGTTTTAATATGATTGAGACACCATTAATCAGGTATAAATATAGACTTATAAAATATGCAATATATAGACGCTTGTTAGTTTCTAGGTTATAAATATAAAGGCTTTTATAGTCGATTAAGGCGATGTTAACGGAACTTTACCACCCGAAGAGAGGAAAACTGTAGATACATAATATTACAATGTAACTCTGGCAACGTATCTTGAAATGCCCTACGGCAAGATGGAGCAACGAAGTTCGCAAATTGGCCTATGTGGGCTGGATGAGAAAAGCCGAGTATCGGAAGCGGTAACGTGCATTACGGGAGCACTATGTCCACCAGTGGACTGACACAGGCTGATATGATGATGATTATGAACTCCGACAATTTCCTATATATTAAAATGATATCCATATTCGCCGTCGTCACCACCTTTTACGACGTGCAAGTTATCGTACATGCCAAACATATACCGTACAGCCACTTGCCATTTGTCACGCAAAATGTATACACGTGTTTACTATGAACGAATTGAAGATACGCCGCGAACGCCGCGCGGAGCCCAATCAATATTCAAACGGCGCTGTAGCCGAGATGCAACGTACAGGTGCGTATACATTTGACGAACGGACCGAAGATTAAAATGTATTAACATAGAAGGTAGGTAGGCAGGATTTTTAGAACATTTTATTCGTAGGAAGCTTTAAAAGTTGCTAATTTTTTATTATTACAACCGACTCTTACTACTAAGAAAAAAACTCATAAGGAATGTATCGAATATAAACTCGTCTCGCAAATTGTCGTTTACAAAAAGAAATGAGGTAATTCTGTTCTAATATTTAAATAAGATAAATGGTACCGAAATCAGGACACTACTTTAGGGCTCTAAATTTTACTACAAAACTACAATTACGTTCCCCCAATGGATTACATTCAGCGCACAAAAAGTGTTCACAAGACATCACAAACTAGGCGATCTAAGTAAGATGTTACGTTTCGTTTACCTTTAGCACTAGATACTGTGTTTTTGACACCAAAACCCAGTAGTACTTGTACAATACAGGTAGGAGACGTTCCGCGAAGTTTACTTAAAAACTACTGATATATTTGTTAACGGAGTTCTAATCCGAACGTTCGTCGAACGTTGAGGTTCCGCTCGTCAATCATATCCGCACCTTTAAAGCAGATAGGATGCGCTGTGATTATCATATGAATTCCTTCTTTGCAATTTTATGCACCTCTGCCAGCTGAGCACCAAATGCAATCTCGGTTAAGAATACTAGTGCAGAATATTTTAATTTAATTATCCCATCGAATACTTTGCTTAGATTTTTATATATCTATACAAATAAATAAAATTGGCGTGTCGGCTAGTAACAATAATAATACCGTTTTCAAATGGTTACCTTATGATAAATTACCGAAATAAATTACCGGAAAAGAACATTTCTTATTAATGTTTGATAATTATCTATCTGTCCGAATGTCTGGCTGCTTATCTCTGGAATAGCTGGTCTAATTTTGATAGGGCTTTTACTGAAAACTGGCCAATGTAACTAGGAGTAACCGTTTTTTTTTATATATCGCCATAAGGACGAAGTCGCGGGCAACTGCTAGTATTTTATAATTACAAACAATTGTATTTACGATTATTGATTTCTTAATACGTCTTACGAGTTTTTTTTTTTTGACTTCGATGTTATGCTTCCAGACTCTTGTCTTTGATAAGCTCCAACTAACAAAGAGTTCGCGGGAAGCTTCCGTCCCCACGAACTAGGTGGCCAACATTTTTTGCGATAAATGAGGGCCAGGAGTTACGAGTCTTACGAGTTTATTGACTGCTCAATGCTCTCCAATAAGTACAAGGGCATTTAAATTGACTATTTCATCATCATCATCATCATCACCGATAGTCACTGACATACTCTACACATCATTAGTTTTGGACCGTATCCACCAGTGGCCAATGATTGGTAGAGTTGAGTTCATATTTGCAAAAGACCAATCGCTTGTGGTATTTAAAGCATAACATTGAGACTAAAATAAATCACGAAAGCGCGTGAAACAATTCTATACAGAACACAGTGCCGAAAAATGTAACAATAACAATAATAAGAGAATAATTACAATAGAATAACTACAAGAGAATAACTACAACATGGTCATTTCCGCAATAGCGCGAGGTCAACAACCGGTATGAAAGATAGACATACATGACAACATACACTAAAGCCTTTATTTGCTCTTGCAAATTTGTATTTTATTGAGAACGTTAATATTTGGTATCATTATTGTATTTAGGTAACATCCTGTTAAAATTTAAATGAATCATCTTTCTGTTACTAACACAAAAAAATCTTTAAACAAAGGGCTTCCATTTCCGAATCGGCGGTAGATTAATTGACGATCAAAAAGGAAGGAGCGTAATGCTTCTGTAATGAACATAGATATTTGTCTTTGACTAATCAAATATAAACCACTATATGTACATGAAGTACTATTGAAAAAAAGGCTCATAAACCAACAAAGGAGCGTCTTAATTAGTGCTGCGCATTGTTTAACTTAATTAGTCAATATAAGAATACATCTATAACAGTTTTTCATGCTTAAATGCATTTTATAAAAGCAGCAGAAAAATTAAAAGTATATATTACGGAATAAAACAAAAATAGGCCAACCACAGTGTAATACGGTCAGCATAAAAAGACTACTACAAGCTTTTGTGCAAACGCGAAACAAAATATGAAGCCGCACTAAAAACCCAGTTTCGCGTTAAACATAAGAGTAATACAAATAAATTTACATTGGCGCAATTTCCAAAGAGCGTTACATACATTTCACTGTACTTGAGCGTTCTAGTGTTTTAATATGTATGACAGAGTACAAGGCTACAGGACAGAGAGTGGAAGTGGAAGAAATATCAAATATTTCAAAAAGTTTCTAATGGATATCATAAATAGGAAACAAATAAACATTTAGAACTTTTTTCTTATGACTAATCTTCAAAAATTTAACTTTAAAAATGGTATATTCATTGATTAACAGAGTGGACATAGATTTTGCAAAGTAGCAGTGAAGTCATAGCTTGTATAATATGTTGAAAGATATGACTATATCTGAACTATCGGGGCGACGACAGGATTACTGGCATCTCATGACTTAGCTTATTGCTTGCGATGAAATTTTATAAAGCGACCCGAGGAGCTAACATCCTTTTTGACGCATTATCATATCAAATAAAAAACAGATATCATGAAAAGAAGACAGCATTACAGCTTTATTTCATGTAGTGAGTAAAAACGCATACTTTAAGCCTTTGAGCTACTACATGTGACTTAATAAATGACTATCTACGTATTTTATCGCGTTTATTAGTTTACAATATTCCCGACGTTTCAGGTACTTTGCAGGATATAATATATAATGATATAACGTTATCTATCGTTTTTGTAAATGGAGAATTGCAAACGTTCAACTCGTTCACCCGTTTAATTATAACTTACCAAGAACAATTACCCAGCAGATCGCATCAATTGTTAGCTAAAACGGGCAACGGTCCTTGCAAATATTGATTCGCGAAGGAATTCAATTTTCGCTAGAGAGCCATCGCCTTGATGGAAAGGGTCCTGTCTAGGGGCAAACTTAAACGAAACTCGGCTGTTCAAAGAGAGTGAGATGGTGTATTTACGTAGCACATTTACTTTCAGAGTAACAGGGTGAAGTAAACGACGAGAATTAATTGCTTTTCCTTTAACATGCGAATCTGTCGAACATTTTGAATCGAAAGTTTTCAAGTGACAAGTTTCTACAGACATGCCTATTTCTGTCACATATTAGTACGGACGCTTTAGCGTCTCGTATTGAAGGGCACCGTATGTGATTGACTTGGAAAAACACAAACAAAGTAATTCATAGCAACAAAGCGTGGATCTATATAATGGCAGTCTGAAAACTAAAAGTAATTACAAAACAGTAATGTGATGATTTTGCTTCGTAAATATCATTATTTCGACTAAATTAAGCTTATTACTAACGTTTCTAATACATGTTTCGTGAGACGTGACAAATCTAGCCGCCCTGACACATAGGATGCTGCCTCTCATTTCCTCAGTAACTACACCAGCGAAGGTGTCATTTAAACCCTAACCCAATAGTGTCCCACACTTACTATAATAATTATTATTATTAGTACTTTCCGGCTCAAAGGGCACCGCGATGGTACTCCTAGTGGGTCCACAGTATAAGGGCATTCCACCACCTTCAAAGCAAACTAAAACTGTTTGTTCAACATAGCTGACCTTGATCACCCCATATCTCGTGCTTTAATTCGTAATGAGTCACGCACTGGGGTGAGCGCTTTTATTGCTGTCCACCCCCAAAACAATATAAGGGGTGTGAAGGCGGAATGCCCTTTCACGAATAACACAAACTCCGAAGCGTTAATACAGATTAACGCAAGTCGAAAATATCTGAGAGAATACAATAAAAATAATAGTGTTATCCAAGTCCATTACGACTACGGCGGCCGATCTATGTCAGAGATCAGCCAACTGCACAGGAGGTATTATAGTGCACACACGTACGCGCAAACATAAGTGCACTCACTATTCCTTTAAAATCTCATAGCCCGACGGGACGGATAATCGACACGACCGGTCAGAGATAAGGCGCAGGACCGAGTTTTTACATGCCCACCCAACCCTCACAGGATCAACTTGCTTTACAGACAATCGGGTGATCAGCCCGCATTGCCCTAACCTACTAGGAAACACAAGGATCGAACCCACGACCTCCGGTTTCTAAAGCGCAAGCCCATACCACTAGGCATCGAAATATTACATTATGAAAGTAAAGCTTTTTTTTTTTATTTTAAAGGATGTGCTAAAAATCAAGGGCACACTCTTGTTTTTTATTCATCAAAGGTATCGGTTTCAGTATTGTGTATTTTATAACGCTTCACCGGACGGAAGTTAATTATTCTGAGGAAAAGATAAGTGGATATTTCTTTAATATAAAATTTATGTTTGTTTTTAGTCAGTCGCTGTAGGCGACTATACACAGCGCTGTAGGCGACTATACACAGCTATGTTTCTCAGTGATATGTTTAGTATCTACAATATCAGTTATAAAAAAAAGTCAAAACATCATACATTTTTTTTTTATTAACGGTCAATTAATGTAAATGATTATTCCTTTTATTTAAGCGATTATTATGCGTTTTTTTTACGGATTTCTCGCGTTAATTCGTTATATTTCAATTTCGGGGTTTCGGACTCTTTCCAGTTGCTTTTCCTTGTCCATGATCACGGGCGGATATCGCATGTCGATTTAATGAATTAATATGAAATCAAAACCAGAATAACTAATAATAAACTTGTAACTGTCTAAAACACGAGCCCATTGTTAGTTTTTTATATAGAATTGTTTATTCCAATTTTCTTTGAAATAATTAATATAATCTTTTTACGTTACCACATTTAATGGAATATTAAAAGAATGTGTATATATAAAAAACTACCATACAACCCCAAGCTTATTATTAAGGCCTCGCAATTTAAGAAATCAATACCTCATTTCCAGTGACGGATATTAAAAGGTTCAATATCATTTTCAAAAGAAACGTGATATGTCACGCCCCGAACAAGATTTACGGCATAATTCTATGATGTACAATATAATCATATTCTAAGTCAAACGATCAATATTCGCTTTTAATTATTTAGATGCCGTGTATAACTAAAAATAATATCCGAAAAATGTTTATTTCAGTGACAGTTTGACCCCACATTACAAACGACCGTGAAAGGATTAATTGCGATGCCTTTCTCCAACAATAGTATTAAAGCTCTACTATTTTGTGACGGTTTGAGTGGCAACATAGGCCATATTATTACTATGTAACTAAACTATCTTATGTCCAAGGGTCTTACGTTTTATTTCTTATAGGTAGGTCCATTCCTATTACGTAAAAATACACGTTTTACGCTTGAAATTAAATGAAAGCATCTACCAATTACGGAAAAAAGAGGTTCTATCAATCGACCTATTGAAAGCGATATTTTCGTCTTTAATGTTAGATAATTTTCAATGAAAAGTTAGTTTAGACGAACAGGACGTTCGCCGCTAAGCCAGCGCTGCGTCCTGCCGATTGGGAACTCGGCATAAGATTCCATAACTCGTCAAATAATAATTTTACATTTTCACCCAGAAATTGTACTATTAAACCAAACAAACACGCAGCCTAGCCTAGTCGAGTCTGAATGCTTTATAGGTTACTAGCGACCCGGCCCTGCTTCGCACGGGAGCTATGCTGATAGAAAATATACCCACAATATTAAGCATTCGTTATACTTATAAAACTTCCTCTTCAAACACCCTATCTATTAAAAAGCCCGCATCGAAATCCGTTGCGTAGTTCGAAAGATTTAAGCATACAAAGGGATATAGGGACAGAGAAACCGACTTTGTTTTATACTATGTATTGAGAATAAGAATAACACACACCCCTCACGTTTGCCATGAAAGCACTCCACTCCGTTTCCCATGACCACGATTGACCTTACTCCAAGTCTAAATAGAGTCACGCACGCGGTCATGTCTGTGCTCCATATGTTGGTCTTTATGCGTAAAGCTTTGCGAGATGACACGCGTAATGTCTTCTAGTTCGTTTGTAATTCATTTGAAGGGACAAGTTAGCAAGGGCACAAGCTACAATACTTACTATACTTATTAAAGTCTCTAACGAGTTTAAGCGGCAGTTTAATTTACATAAAAAAAAGCGTGTCAGATTATTTTAACAACGAAGCCATCCATAGAGCGCAGTTACGGTTATGGATGTCCGATATAAAGTTCTTGACGTGAAAACGATACTAATGATACTGAAGAGATGGAAAGTTATGTATAGAAAAAAGTCTGGAAAATTATCGAGGTTTTATCTCTTTCATAACTTCATAATTTGGTTCGGTTCATTGCGACAATTGGTTGAAGAGGCGTCCTTTTAACATATGCTCATAGTTTGACTCTAAACTCGCTATTAAAAGTCGACTAGACAAGTCAGCATCAGATCAAAAGAATGTTTAGTGTAATAGACCATAATCTTCAAGTATTTGCTATCCTCGACATTAATTTTGGTTTACATTCGACGAGGGTATCGACTCCTCAGTAGTACATCAGCACGTAAAATGTACATACAGATGTAAAATGTAATAAAGAAAAACATCGTGAGAGCAATTTAAGGGAGAGGGATAAATCACAAGTCGTGAAGATAAAAATGTCATAAAATAAAGATTAGAAATTAAGAATAGAATAGAAATTACATACTTACCTATTAAGTTTATCTTCATAAATACTTTTTAGGTAAACTTTTAAAACAAGAATTAAAAAAACAACTAATAATTGGTTCACTAGCTGTATTTATGAAATACAATTTACTTACCGTTCCTACCAATAATACCAAATATAAATAAATACATAAAAACTAACCATTTCGATAAGAGTCGTTGTACTCCGGTAACAACATATAACTTGCTGGATTCACCAAACACTTAAAAATAAAATATCTAATACGACAAGTATAATCAAAGATAGTTAAGACAGAGAGTTAATTCAGCATGCAAGCACACTCATTCTAGCTTCGGTAAAATCTTAGGGTGGTCACCCTTCGATCGCGTATATGCTCCCTCTTGCATGATATTACATATAAATCATACATTACATGTTATTCCATAAAAAAAATATATCACGTTTCATTTTATAGGAAATACAAGAAATATTTAGAACTTACCTCAGAATCGTTAATAATCAAGCGTAAAGCGACCAAACAGCTTAGACCGGGGACAAATCCTTGCACAACCACAGAATTCAAATTGTATAGAAAATAAAACTACACAACACAAGCAGTTAACTCTAAGGATAACTGAATATAGCGGGTCAAATAATATCACAAGCAGATTGTGTTAAGAAATAACATAAAGTCAGTCACAAAGAAGGAATATTCAAGCATTTCTCTATCTAAGAATCCGCACTCGATTAACACGACCACCACTTCAAAAATCTTTACAAAACTGAATAACATCTATGGCAGCGCCACTATCGCAATTTGGCGCACGCGCTGTCAAAAATAATTTCAACATCGAAACAACAATTGGATACGAATTGAGATAAAATAGAAAAAAATCGTATTTTTGTAATATTAATTAATTCAACGTAGTTTTTGGAGTTTTATTCCGTTTTTGAAAAAATAATAATTTAAATACTTCATCCATAGTAAAATATAAAGTTAAGTATGTATGAAGCGACTAGCTTTATGTGAAAATAAATGATCTTTGTTTTTATCGTATAAAAATTCTTAAATATTATTTATTCACATGTAGACATTGGTTGTAATGATTTTCTTTTATCATTGATGACCAAATTAATCGGATCAAGAATGTTACCGATTAAATAAAATAGCTGTCAAATTGACGTCTTATCTTTTAATGAATAGTATTTTATTCTTTTGATAAATATACTATACGGTTCCTATTTAACCATTAAAATAATGCTTGAATCAGTAAAAAGCATAATATTAGTACTGTCAGGAAAAGGTGGTGTTGGAAAATCGACAGTAAGCACTCAGTTGGCCCTAACTCTTAAAGAAAAGGGATTTAAGGTTAGTTTTTTGTTATTATCCATTGAATATTGGTACAAGTAAACTTAATAAATACTCTTAAGACTGGTTTTCGCCAAAAATCCACTTATATATTTGACATTTACCTTTATCATATTTGGTAACTAATAAAATTATTTTATTTCTAGGTTGGCCTACTAGATGTAGATCTTTGCGGTCCGAGTGTACCCTATATATTAAATTTAGAGAATGAAAGTATTCACCAAGGCGCTTCAGGATGGGTGCCAGTTTATTTGGATAAGGAGCAAAGACTAGGTGTTATGTCCATTGGATTTTTATTAAAGTCTCGCAATGATGCTGTAGTTTGGAGGGGACCGAAGAAGACATCGATGATAAAACAATTTCTTGAAGATGTAGATTGGCAAGAACTTGATTTCTTAGTGATAGACACACCCCCAGGTATGTGAACCAATTTGTGAAAAATATTGCTTTAGTGGACTTAAAAATATAAATCTCTGTCCAACTTTACTTAAATTCTTTATCTATACTTCAGTTATCTATATTATAATAATGACTATGATAATATTTACTTCCTCATTTTCCGTCTTCAACATAATAAAATTTTTCATTGTACATTTTAACAGTTTGTCTTTATTTATTTTAGGCACTTCCGATGAGCATATAACTGTTATGGAAAATTTACGTCAAGCACCTCAGTGCTCGGCAATATTAGTAACCACACCACAGGAAGTAGCTATAGAGGATGTTAGAAAGGAGATAACATTCTGTCGCAAAACAAGGATCCCTATACTTGGTATTATAGAAAACATGAGCGGGTGAGTTAAACTTCTATAATTTTTTCTATTACTTTAAGAGGTTGGAAACAAATATTCACCAAAATTAAAATCAACAAAGTGGTTATGCCCAAGTCAAAAATTATAAAAAAAGCATGAGTACTATGTTAAGAAATTAAAAACTTGTGGATATATAGATTCCTAATTATGTTTGTTAGAATTCATTGATTAACTGTAATCATTTCAAAACTTAAAACATTTTCAGGTACCAGTGTCCTACATGCAACGAATGCACTAATATATTTTCAAGTGGTGGAGGAATGTCACTCGCAGAAATTGCCAAAATTCATTTTCTGGGCAAACTACCAATAGATCCGAGAGTAGGGAAACTTGCAGGGCAAGGTGTTGCAGCCGTGAAGGAGCTCCCTGACTCTGATACTAGCAAAGTTTTCAACAATCTTGTGACAATATTGGCATCATCCACACAAAATGGCTCATGATTAGATTACAGTTATATGATTTGTGATAAGCATAAGTAGTCTTAACTTATACAATTTAAAATATGTATTATTAACTTCTTAACTGTTAAGAACAAAATGTTACAATGTAAATAGGATAGAGGGGTCAAGTAAAGTTATTGTTTGTCAATGGAAAAGTTATTATTTATTAATTGTCCTGGTTATCACAATTTGTTCACACTTTGTCTAACATATTTTTTTATGGATACACAGGCAGCGAGCAGTCGGCCACCTTATAGGGAAGTGATCACCGACGCCCATAGACATTAGCAATACCAGTGGTATCGCCAACGCGCTGCCTACCGTGGGACATAGGATGTTAAGCATCGTTTACCCAGTAAATACGCTGGCTACGGTGCCCTTCAAACCGGAACACAGTAGTGTTTTCACACTACTGCTTCGCACAAATTGTCTTTGATAAGAATTTTTATATAAATACTAGTAATCAAAGTTTCTTTGTGATAAAGTACTACACTATGCAAATAATGTTGACCTCATTAAATCTGGATGTGACAAAAAATTTGCAAAAAATTGTGAATTTTTTGAAGGTTTGTTATAAAGAATGTAGTTTCAACTTTTCTATCTATTGTTATACATTTTTAATATGCTGTATGTATTGTTGATTCATAGTTTATAATTTGATTTCAAATGGATTTAGTATAAAGCATAAAGTTATGAAACTTACATACTATATTGTATGTCAACTCCTGTCTATTCTGCATATATTACCGGCTTATATAAAAATAACAATTTATTTTTTTCAAATTTATCTCTATCTCTTGAATAAAATAAAGCTGGTCTTATTTTTTATTTTATATTATATTGAATATATATATAAAGCAGATGCATTAAGCTTATTAAACATATAAATGATTATATTTAACCTGTCTGCACTGGAAAAGCATTCCTGTTCCTTAATAGAATAAAACAAAATGTTTTCAGAAGCTTTCATTTATTTATTCCTAATTCTAATACATCAAATTGACAACGCATTGTATTTTAAATCCTACACTACGTATATTCCTCTAGAATGTTACATCCATTATATCAATAAATATATTATAAAAATACACTTGATTTACATCAATATTGCACTATTAAAACCTGCGTTTGGAACATCATAAAATATTATTATTAATATAGATACTTTATAAAAAAATATATTAAACATTTTGCTATTAGAGAATACTGCAAGATTTAAGAAACATAATTTTTTTATCAAAAAAAATTAAATTTATACATTTTTGAAATATTACAGCTACAATGGCGCACATTAATAGTATGACCCTAATCCCGTTTCTAATTAAAATAATTTTATTTGCTTACACCAACTAAAAAAAAGTTTAACATTTTCCTGGTTTTTTTATTGAAGACAATTTTTTATTATTCAGATAGTCTCAATCCTGAGATACTTTGTTATCTATACATTTTAGAATCTCGATAATATACAATATAAAAATATGTTTTAAATGCTTTATAGTAAGATTTCTCATTAAGAATTTTATATATAAAACATTTTTTGCAATAGCTATTTTTACACTTGTAGTACTAGCAATATATTTTGACCAGTTGATTCTCTCTTTGATATTTACTAAATAAGCCACTAAATAATTCTTCTAATTACTTGAATACAACAGGTTATAGAATACATCGCATTTATCATGCAAAGATAGACAGGAATTCAAATTTTGAATAAATGCGATAAAATCCTCTAAAAGTCCTTTTACTCAATAGTAAATATGCTACTATAAAAATTTTCCGCACACCTAAAAGTTTTAATGTATATATAACCAAAATTTATCACCATTATATTTATTTAATATAGAAAAAAAATTACAGTTATGCATTAAAGCCGGTGGTATTCGAGATTGTCTTTGATGCATTCATTTGTTTTATATTTAACCAAACATATTAAATGTTATTTAAAAACATAACAATGTATTCTTTGAACTTAGTACATATTCTTTAAAAATGTGTTTAAGTTAAAAAATATTTTTACTCTTGGTATCCAAAAATCTTACAAAGCTAAAATTGCTAAAGCCAACGTCCAATAGTTTCTGCTGGAAATAAATTGATTTATAGCATATAATCAATAAAACCTATAAAGCATCACCGGAGAGCCTAAAATTAAAACAGCCCCTAAATAGGCATTTATATGGCACAAGTGCCTATTTCCTAACAAATACAAAGAAAGCTATTAGAAATCATTTGTACTAACATGAATACTATAGTTTCCGTTGAAAATGCAACCTTGTGGACAAAGGCGTAAGGTGTATTTCCATTTAAGAGGTACCAACGTCAGATTGGGTGTCCTCTCCGAGCCACATGAACTGCCTTATTTCCTCCTCTGATGATGGGCAGCAGTGTGGTGGCGCCTTCTCGAGGATTCTACGTAATTCCTAAGGAAAAATATAGTGGAGATAACATTATTACAATAACACACTGTTGCAAGTTGTTGCCAAACTAATAAGCAGTAATTTAACCTATGTTTAGGAAAGATTGAACAAAACTTTTGGAAATTCAACAGGGAGTTAAATTATTAGCTTTGCTCTCTTATCTAATCTTATAATATATATGATATCATTTAGTAATTTGAATACCTATATGATAGAGTTTTTTGGTGCTTAAGTTCTGTTTAATAATTTTTGAAGTTATACTTCTTTAGACCCGTTATGAAAAAATTATGAGAATGAAATTTTAAGATGCGTGACACAAAATTAACAGTTTATAATGAAAACGGTGAAAATGTAATAAGGTCCATATTACATAGTGATAAGGTTGATTTTTGTGTAGTGATAATGGAGTTGTCGTTTTTTATTTGCGATAGTTGTTGCATAATGTGCTCTATGAGTTAGGATTAAGGTTCGTTTTTGGTATATATATATATATATATATATTATTAATAATATATTTTATATTATTTAAATTTATATTAAATATATATATTAAATATATTATTATATAAATATATTAATTTTTGTAATGATGTTTATTCAACTTGATATAATGGTAATATTTTTATTCATTTAATATATCAACATTGTGATTTATCTATGTAATAAGTTTTAGATAAGCGCCATCTAGTCACACATAATCAAAGCTTCTGATTTATAGTACCGCTGTACAAGCAAGCCAACATCTCTTAGGAATTCTACATTTGTAAGCAACAGATGGCGCTGAACTACCAGTTATATGATATATCAAAGTACGTCTTGTGAATCCATAAATTCTTAATCGAATTATTTATGATTAGTTCTTGTAAATCTATCGTCTTTAATTATCTTAATTATTTTTGATTGATATTACTTACTATTTGTGAATATTAGTAAAAAAAATTGTGCTTATATACTTTTTCAAGTGCTCCAATATAATTGAGGTTAACTATCCGTATGTATTATTTATTGTATTGTAATTAATTATTTGCATGCAATTAAAAACTATTTTTAATGATGCCAAAGAAGTATAACTTCTCACGCGCGTACATAAGTATTTTCTATTTAAATTACTTTTTTAAAAATTCTGTTGTGCCAAGGCTAGTTAACTTAGCTATATTAGACTTGCGTCTAGACATACAGTGTTCTGGTTTAAAGTGCGTAGGTGCAACAATACGTATATCACATAGCAATCTAAAACATACTTATATCAATTAAGAGATGATATTTTATTATACCTTCATCGCATTCCTATTCCTCTGGGATGCCTCCAAATGATTGACCACAGGGGCGGGGTAGTCGCGGCCGATGATGCAGTTGGCGCGTTCCTGCACGTCTATGGGCGCTTTCCACGGTTCGTAACTTGAGGAAAATTTTAAAATCACTTGGAATATTCAAAATTGTGCTTAAAACATCTTTCTAGGAAATTTGAGATCGAAAAAATATGAATGTTCGTCATTTGTGTGACAATTGTGCGCTTTCCATTGAAACCAAACATCGTAGTGAACTCTGTAGCATTACTCATGTATTACACTTTAATTTATGACCTTGTCTATTTTTTAAAATGCTTCAGAAAACTTTATAAATAGCAATACTACCACTAATGATTGTCAGTTCTTAAGACACATTACCTGTCTCTAATTTAAGCTAGCATTTTGCTAACATATCAAGCGGCTGGCTGAATATGAAAAACAACTAACATAAGTCGCAAGGACTAACATAAGTTTATTTTCTCTTTAATATCAGACAATATACATTTTATCTATCTATATATATAAAAGAGATCCCCACCTTTATATTGACTTATCACCATATCTCTGGAATTATAAGGCGTAGCGACTCGATATTAGTTAAGAAAATTCCTTTCGGTAGAGGTCAGCTGAGAACGGATTTTACGAAATTCCACCCACAAGGGGGGTTGCGGGGTTGCTAGTTCCTAAAATAATCTATCATCATCATCATCATCATCAGCCTTTGATAGTCCACTGCTGGACATAGGCCTCCCTAATACACCCCTATCCATTAGGGGTTTTGGGACCGTACCCCACACACTGGTCGAATGCGGGTTGGTGGGTGGACCGACTTTTACATGCCCATCCGACGCATAGATCATCTTACTTTTCAGACAAATGTGTGGTGATCGGCCCAAATTGCCCTAACCAACTAGGAAACAACAATGAAAATTTGTTGAGTCCCCGCAGGATTCGAACCCACGACCTCCGGATTCTAAAGCACACTATACCACTAGGCTACGGAGGCAGTTGAATATAATCTATAAACGATAAACGCACATATACTCGTCGGGCATGCGCGCCAGCTCGGGCACGTATCGGCGCACGTACTGGCCGCTCGGCTCCAAGCGGCGGCCCAAGAGCACGGGGCACGCGCACTCGCTCGAGTCCAGCAGCGCCTCGAACGCGCTCGACGACACCCACATCCAGTTCCCCGCGCACACGGACCTACAGTTACATATTTGCTTTCATAATGAATAATAATGTTATAGTACCACAGTATTTAATATATATGAATAGTGTTTCATTCGTCTGTGGTTGTAACAAGGTGAACGTAAGCTTGACGCTTCGAGCGCACACGACGACATTCCGGCGCGTTGGCTGATATACTTATTTAATATAATAAATTGATTAGAAATCTACAAAAAACTAATTCTGATATCAAACTCCATTATGCCCACAAAGTAAATGTCACCCGTTGAGTTTCTTTCGCCGGTTCTTTTCTGGTCTGAGGCGTCCTTTTCAAAACCGGTGGTAGTTACTAGGCTGAAGTAGCCAGAAGAACATTAGGGTGTCTGTAAAGACTGTGAGGTTGTAGTGAAAGAGTCAATCGATATAAATCGTAATCAAGGATTTTTTTAAGAGGATAGGGTAATAACCTTGTAAAGTTTAGAACAGCGATGCTCTTGAAGACCAATCTTTCAGTCTGATACCAGTTTAGAATTTCTAACAGTATTTATCTCCAACGTCGCTATGAAGACTTTGAGGTGAGGTAAGAGTTAATCGAAAATTTTCATCTTATTTAGTGGAGACATATGCTAACGCTTATCTCTAATTTGAAAACAGATTGAGAAATTATAACAGAATAGATGACGGAGATTAAAAAAGGCGTACGACCAGCGGACGATCGATAAGGGCTGATTATGATAATGTTATCTACAAATAGTCTCACCAATCGGCATCAAGCAGGTACTTGAGGAAGTGCGCGAGTCCGTACTCCCAGGAGAGCCACAGGGTGCCCCTGGTGAGGAAGGAGGCCACGGTGTTCCTCAGGGCGTGGTGCAGCCAGCCCTCGGAGCGGAGCTGGCGCATCGCCGCGTCTATGAACGGGAAGCCGGTGCGGCCCTCGATCCATCTGGGGAAACGATCGATTTTATTAAACGACTTTTGTAACCATTTTGGTGTTTGTGGGTGTCACTGTGGTATTAAGCGTAATGGCTCTGTCGGGCGATATCGTTTCTTTAGTTGTTGTCGTAAGTACACTGGTCGTTTTTATAAACTAAAATTACATCATCATATTAAATTCGAAGACGGAATCGGACGAATTGGGCTATTCACGATTATTCAGAAAATGTCTATCTTATATTCGATCCGTGCGTCCAACACAACGAAATGAATGGACAAACGTCAAATATATCCGAAACATAAATGTGAATAACTTTCACCATCATCTGGTGATATAGCCGACTCAGTGCTACGTCCGCGTCCGAATTCGGTGGCCATGTCGATGAAATTTGTTTTCCATCGGTGTGCTATGAAAGGAAAGGGCTATGCGATAAGTCTCTGAAAGATCGCATTCGGAATGCACCACCAGCCCTTTCTATAGCCCGCCGAGCGACCTCAAATCTATTGACCAGCCTTAATGTGATTGTACGTTTCGGCACCGTATATCATGACTGGTAGGACGCACTGGTTAAAGAATTTTGTCTTCAGGCTCTGCTCTTTACAATAACGTTACTTCGTTACGAATCGATTACAAGTCCGATCTGATCGAAAAGTTAATAAGTTAAAGCACTTCTTGTAAGAGACTTCATTAACTGTTCAGTAATCACCTGTTCAGTACGCGTGTATGCCAACGCATCGAAAGATCGTCGAAACCTTTACGTGAATTCTTAAACTATCTCTCAACAAAAATCACAAAGTTAAACGATTAGAACATTGTATAATTAGCTCCAAAATCAAATTGATATAATACCTCTTCAGCTCTTCGCCCTCCGGACTCTTCCACGGTATGTCCAAGCAGATAGGGTTTCCCGACATCTGCCCGTAGTTCGGGTTGTTCACGCTCATCGTGTAGAAATATTCGCGCCAAATAAGCTGACCTGAAAAAAATATTATTTATATTTATTTGGGTATGAGTGGTGATCATTATTATCTTCTAAACTAAAAATAAAGTTCTCCAGTCGATTACGACTAGGGCGGCCGATCTGTATTAGAGATCAGCCAACTACGCAGGAGATATGATAGTGCACAAGTGTACGCACAAACATAGGCGCACTCCCTGTTCCTTTATACTCTCGAAGCCCGATGGGACGGATAAACGACACGACCGGAGAGAGTAAGGCGCAGGATCAACTTTTTTACATACCTATCCGACGCATGAATCATCTTATTCTTCAAACAATTTGGTGTTCAGCCCAAATTGCCCTAACCAACTAGGAAACAGCAATGAAAATTTATTGAGTCTCCGCAGTATCCGAACCCACGACCTGGCGTTTCTAAAGCACACGTCCTTACGACTAGGCTACGGAGCGGACAATTTTTTTTAAAACTAATAGCGTTACAACAATATAGGCATTGAAAATGACGAGGCTCGAAAAGAATTTGTCTAAAATCAGTAAATACTAGTTCTGCCAAAGCCGTATAAAATACATACGTTAAATCGGTACTTATCACATTATTGTCACTATAACAACCATTGAGTAAAGAGATAAAAAAAAGTATTGTAATATTTTTGAAGATTTTAGAAACAACAATTAAAGGAAATTTATTTAATATTACATTTTTTACCATTAGATTCCTAACATTTATTTTGCGTTTTTGCAAAATGAAATAAGATTATTGCTTCTTTTGTTAATCATCATCATCATCATCATCAGCCTATGATAGTTTACCTCCCCTAACACACCCATATCCATAAGGGGGTTTTGCACCGTATCCCACCACGCTGGTCCAATGCGGTTGTAAACTTTTGTTAATACCACACGATTAGTAATATTTTTAGGATAATTTCAAAAGATCTATACTATTATATCTATCCAAAGTTATTGATTCATCATCATCATCATCATTAGCATTTGATAGTCCACTGCTAGACATAGGCCTCCCCTAATACACCCCTATCCATTAGGGGGGTTTTGGACCGTATCCCACCCACGCTGGTCCAATGCGTTGTAAACTTTTGTTAATACCACACGATTAGTAATATTTTTAGGATAATTTCAAAAGATCTATACTATTATATCTATCCAAAGTTATTGATTCATCATCATCAATCATCATCAGCATTTTGATAGTCCACTGCTAGACATAAGCCTCCCAAATACACCTTTATCCATTAGGGGTTTTGGACCGTATTTCACCACGCTGGTCCAATGCGGGTTGGTGGGTGGACCGCCTTTTACATGCCCATTCGACGCATGGATCATCTACTTTTCAGACAAATTGGTGATCAGTCAAAATTGCCCTAACCAACTAGGAAACAACAATGAAAATTTTTGAGTCCCCGCAGGATTCGAACCCACGACCTCCGGTTTCTAAAGCAAACGCCAATACCACTAGGCTACGGAGGCAGTTATTGATTAAATCTACTTATCAAGCAAGTATCTCAAATACATTGAATCTAAAGGATACAGACCTGATACAAACTGAGTAGCCGGTATGCGTCCCTGATGCACCTGATTGAACAAATCTTGAAGGGCCCAATAGAATCTACAAATAAACATGACACTGATTACTTCGCACTATTAAAAAGAAAATATCTTGAAATTAGGTACACTTTTCAGTCACATTGAAAATTTGCATAATTAATGTTTACTTTAAAATTATTTGTTAAGTACCTATAAAGATTTTATGTTTAATCATAACATTTAAAGACGACATAAACAGAGTCGCATTCAACAAGTTAAATATAGTCTACGTAAACGCAAAAACACTCCACCCGAATTGGATATAGATAAAATATTTTAGCGGTGGTCGGTCTCTTTCTACAGGGGACCGTCTGGGTGGGTACCACCGCGGTGCCTATTTCTGCCGCGAAGCAGTAGTGTGAAAACACTACTGTATTCTGATTTGAAGGGCACCGTAGCCAGCGTATTTACTGGATAAACGAGACTTAACATCCTATGTCTCACGGTAGGCAGCGCGTTGGTCATACCTGTATGGCCAATGTCTATGGGCGTCGGTGACCACTTTCCATCAGGTGGCACTGACTACTCGTCTGCCTGCGTATGCAAAAAAAATAAAAAAAAATACCGTCGTCAAATCAGAACACGTTACGTTTTGGCACCATAAAAGCGTAAGCGTACCTACTAGTATCCTTAACATATTATTCACACGGGGTATGATGCCCTCCTAACCGGAACATACCCTTCACGAGTTGAACGAAAATTATCAATACTCACTTGCGGACGGAGAGGCACCCGAAGCGAAGGGCCGGACTCAGAGAGATGGGAGGTCCCAGAAGGTCAGGGTTGCCATGCGTTGGCAGGTACGAGCCTCTGAAACCATGAGCCACTCGTTAGACAGATTCCCTTAGCCACTTTCCCAAGATCGTTATCGGTTTTCTAATCATTTTTTTTTTTTTCTTACTTTTTTTTATTTGGGTAAAACAACTTAATGGAAAAAAAATTAGAGAAAATGAACAAATCCCATGAAACGTTTATAATTTAAATATTTACAAATTTAAAAAAGTTGTTGGGGAACGTGTTAGGAAAATATACATATTTTTTAACGATAAACACAGTCCAGAATGGTCACTTCAGGTTTCGTTTCAAATAACAAAATAATATGTACGCTTATAATTTTTGTTAATTTTATTAAAAGACGATGGAAAATAATAGTTTCTATCGCCGGTTATTCTCAGGTCATCATCATCATCAGCCTGTGTTAGTCCAATGCTGACATTACGCTACGCTAATTCACACCTTCTCCACCACGCTGGTAAAATGCGGGTTGTTCAATTTGAAGAAACATCTAACATGAAACAAATTAAAAATTTACGAGCAACTGACCTTCAAAATCGAAATAGTAAAATCTATTCGATAGGTAGATCAGCAGTTAATTTGAAGACACTGACTGATAAGGACCAAATTGCCCTAAACAACTAGGAGACAACAAAGAAAGTTTATTGAGTCCCCGCAGGATTCGAACGCACGACCTCCGGTTTCTAAAGCACACGCTCTTACCACTAGGCTACGTTGGCAGTCAATAATAAATAAAGCCCTCATCAACGCTAAAATAACGATAAGTTCTACCCCCGCGTGATTCGAATCGGTGATATCCCATGATAACTTGGCTAGTAAAGTCATATGGTATCAAAGTTAGCACCTCACCTGCAGAACGTCTCATATTCAACGCACAGTCGTTGCTGCATCTGCCTCAACGCCGCCGACTCCCCTCCAACCCAACGGATCATTCTAATGTCCTCATTCTCCGGAAAGACACCCAAATCCTCAGGCTTTGGCACCTGAAAGAGTATTTGCACTTTAGTCAAGGTTTTATTGTCCAATTTATTGCAATGTCGTGTTATAATAAACAACTGATTTACTTTATCGAAGACGGCAAATTCGCGATAAAAACTCTCTGGTAGCACGCCAAAGTTGACATTCCTCAAGTCAACATCGTCGACGGGGCGCGGCGGGTCACCGATCGTCGACACCGTATGCTAAAGGTTAATGTAATTTTATATTAATTTATAAACAAATAGTGTGTGATCAAACATGAACAAGTAAATAATATTGGCCTTATTTATTTATTGTCTAAACTATTGTTACAATTCATGATTCCAATAAATGTAAAATATAAAAATAAATGCTTCTGGTTTAAAAAAAAACATCTTTGGCAATGATTATTTCTTTTATTTACGCGATTATAATATATCAAATCCACTAATTTACGGATTTTCGCGTTACTTAAAATATATTTATTCCCGACGTTTCGGATTCTTTCCAGCATCCATGATCATCGGCAGACTAAGTTGGTATATACCAACTTAGTAACGCGAAAAATCCTAAATTAGTGGATTTGATATCTTTGGCAATGGTTTTAAGACTTTTATTGTGTCTTTTTCACCTTAATTTTGACTGGCATCAAATTATTCAACAGAATGTACGATTGTTTTTAAAAGTCAAATGCCAGCTGCTCTGTTTAAAAACTGTTATTCAGATAATACTGGGTGACCACCGACCTCACAGTAATCTACGAGCATAGCTAATATAACCAAAAATTGCAAAGGTGTCAAAGCAAGTAGTGTGCGTTAACCAGGTGATACTGACAGACGATCGACCTCAATATAGCTTGAAAGAGGAACTAAGAGTAAGGAATCAATACAACTACTGCGCACTCACCAGGAACATCTGGTAAGTAAGTGGCGGTATACCACCATTAACGCGGATGACCGTATCTGGCTCCCACAAAGTATGGGACACATGCTCGAGGCAGGTGACGCCTATTTCGCGACAGGCCGCCTTTACGGCGTCGTCTCTAGGACGCCAGACCGGCTCGCAGTCTTGCTCGAAGCACAGCTTGCGGATTCCTTTGGATAATATGTATGTAATTTAACTGCTTACGTAGCCTAGTGGTGATGGCTTTTGCTATAGAGACTACCACCTTCGGTTTGTAAAGCAAAAGCCCGGTAAATGCCATCGGTTCAGATCCTGCGGGTAGCTAGGGTAATTAGCGGTGTAGGTGGTAGATCTCCTTTTTACAGGTCGGTCCTCTGTAGGCGGTCTGGGAAAGCAGTAATGTGAAAGCCCTACTGTGTCCCGGTTTGAAGGGCACCGCCACCTGCATATTTACTGGGTAAATGAGACTTAAAGTCTTGTCTCACGGTAGGCAGCGGGTTGGTAATACCGCTGGTATTGCCAATGTCTATGGGCCTCGGTGACCACTTTACATCAGGTGACCCGACTGTTCACCTGCCTACGTTTTCAATGAAAAAAAAACTCGACAACATTGTTGTTTCCTCTTTAGTAAGGGCAATACGGGCTGATCACCCGATTGTCATTAAAGTAAAATGATTCATGCTTCGGATGGGCAGGTAAAAAGTTGGTCCTACGCCTGATCGCTAACGGACACGTGCAAGACTATAATATTGAAGTAAAAGGTGGTGCAGCAGCGTTTTTGAGTACACTGGTGCACTGCGTAGTAAGCTGATCCTTAATATAGTTCGGTCCTGCTGTAGTCAGAGTCGACTAAGAAGACATATGATATAGAAATGAGAGAAGCTATATCTATGTTCTATATAAAGATCATTATGCTACATTGAGCTAAATGAGACCTGATTAATCTGTCAAACGGCAATGTAGACGTAAAGCTTGCCCAAAGGTCAAACGGCAATGTAGACGTAAAGCTTGCCCAAAGGGAGACCGTGAATATAGAAGTATTAAACATAGCCATGACAAAAAAATCTTACCAAACTCCTCCCAAAGGCGACGGAAGACGGTATCCGGCTTTCCCTTCAGCATCAGCAGACGTCCACCATGCCTCCTGAACTGAATGTCCAGGTCTTCAAGCGATTCTAAGAGGTATCGCATACGGTTGTAGCCAACCACCTTCGTTCCTATTATAAAAGTTTCCATTTTAAAATATCTTATATCCAGTCACAACTCTGCTTAAAATTATTATAAATATACAGTTGCCTATATGCTAAGCATATTGTCCATAAAACCGAAAGAGTGAAGAGTTTCGGTTCTTAGTCTGAATTTTGGATACCTCGAACTAAATTATAGAATTTAAGTCACCTCTGGAAAGCATTAAAGCTCCCCATGTCTCTGAATAAATCTAAAGGTAATAAATTATCGAACTGCCACATAGTTGCCCCGTTTCGTTACAACGTAACTCCACATTCCTAGTAAGACCCGTTTATGTTTGCACATAGTCTGCTAATATTGCCGCAAAGGCCTTAAATCATTACCGTATTGGACATATTTTCAGTAAAAAAGAAATTATCCTTTCAATAATACGTCATAACTAAGTATTTTAATTACGAACATGCATGTGTGGTACGTACAAACATTTTTTTACACCAGTAAATTTCCAGTTCACGAATAGGTACCATTTTATTAACTATTTCCATTGCAAAGTAGTAGTGTTCAACCACTAATGGGTCATTTTATGTATTGTTGACAAAGCACCTTACCTTATCGGTAAACAAAAAGTAACACGGATATCGACAGAGGACGTCTAAAATAAATCGACAGAAAGCGGATTTGCTGCATATTGTACGGCAATTTTATGAGCTAATTCACAACACGTGACGCCCGGCCCTAATAAATGAACATGAGTATAGCTTTTATTATTACCAGCCGTTTCCCCATCGAAGATGAAGATCGGGAAGAAAGGCACGCCCTGTTCCTGCAAAGCGCTGTGAAGCGCCGGGTTGTCATGGAGACGTAAACCGTGACGGAACCAAAGCGCACTGCCTCCCAACATTTTCACGATCTAGATATCTGAAAGTACAAGGATTACAATATCTCATCATTAATTAATTAACTGAGGCATTTCAATGTTTTAGTGTAATATGTTTTATCTTCATATTTATACCGCAGTTTACTGGAAATCACAGTGTTTACACCTTCAGGACGGAATTAGAAGGCGAAATGATTATAAAGAACTGAATTTCTTAAAATGAAACATCTTTCTATCCTCGAAAAGAGTACAATAATAATTGCACAGCGTAGTCAGCTATCTGCTTATACAATTTTTGCCATTGTGGTAGGCAGTATTACGATAGTAATCGGATCCATAAGTAACAGTGCAACTTAGTATGCATAATTATTTTCTTAGCCGATACCATCCAACATTTTTATCATCATCAGCCTGTGATAGTCCACTGCTGGACATAAGCCTCCCCCAATACACCCCATTCCCATCCATTAGGGGGTTTTGGACCGTATCTCACCACGCTGGTCCAATGCGGGTTGGTGGGTGGACCGACTTTTTACATGCCCATCCGACGCATGTATCATCTTACGTTTCAGACAATTGGGTGATCGGCCCAAATAGCCCTAAACAACTAGGAAACAACAATGAAAATTTGTTGAGTCCCCGCAGGATTCGAACCCACGACCTCCGGTTTCTAATACCCATGCCACTAGGCTACGGAGGCAAGATTTTTATAGATTGCAAAATTAAAAAGAAATGATTTTATAGTTTGTCCTGTAGATTGCTTACAGATCAATTAAAAGGCATTTGTAAGATTTCTAATTGAAAAAAAAAAGAAATTTTAACACTTCAGCCCATGATTCATGTCTGTATTCATTTAAACAAACGCAAATCAATCATCAATTTCGCTACTAAATAAGAGTATAAAGTAAATCAATCTGAAAACTGTTAATGAAACTAAAGTATAATAGCATGTCAACACAAACTCTAATCAATTCCACTCAAGACCTGCCTAACAAGACGTTTCGAACTAAAGATAACAAGCAAAAACACTATAACTTCAACATCACCGTCGGTCGTAGTGAAGCAATTGACAACGACTAACAAAATTTGATATCACAAAACGCACAAATTCTAATGCAAAAACGGTATATGTCTTGTTACCTCACGAGTACTGCAATAACGCTGAGCTGTTCTAATGAACGACATATAGCTTCGTGTTACGCAACTCAAGTGCACACGTTTTAATGCGGATGTGTGTGTAAACAACGCGTTGAATGCCGCAAGGAAGTGTTCTGGGTGCAATAACAATCGTACATCCAATGTTAGGTTATGCAATTTTCCGTTAGCGATAAGCCCGTTTTAAATGGCTCGCAACGCCGTTGAATGGGCATTGCGGTGATTGTACAAAGCGTTTACAGATTAAACTTCGCTATTAGACAAACTTATACATAGTTTAGCCGAATTAAACTTGGAATACATGTTAACAAAATTACCTAAAGCAACTCAGCGATAACATTTTTTAAAATTTTATACAAAAGCTGTGAATTATGTACGTAAAAACACGTTACTTTCTCACAATCAACAAACTGAGTTATCATCGAGTGACAGTGAATGGCAGTCTTTTAAATTTTGAACTTTGAGATCATTATTTATATTCGATCCCAATGACGTACTAAGCTAAGCGTGGTTGAAGTACTTAAAAATGTTTAACCATTTAAGTACAGTTGGCAATCAGGCGCGTCAAAACTTGAAGCATGTTTATGAATGAAACCTCGCGTAACATTTGTCATTTGTAGGGATCCGATAATAAGTACACATGATTTTTGTCGCCACTAGTATCTATATTTCCATAGTTTCTAACACTTGTACGACTTACATTAGATAATTATTTTAAACCATAGCCTAACAAAGGGCAAACGTAATATGAACACTAAACAGTTTAATACGATTGAAAAAAAAATCAAGCAGTTAAATAAAAGAAATATTCTCTAATCGGCGCTTTAGATAATAAAGCTTTAGGTATTATCACAATAGTACTAATAGAGGCGGGATAGAATGCAAATAAGGTTACGTCGGTCTGTAATATAGTCCGATATAATTATATACTGCCGATAATACTTGACTGCATCTCAAGGGTAGCGGTCGTTTAATTGCCTTTAAACAAGAGTTAACCTATTTAACTCGATAATAGTAGGTTACGAGTATTATTTATTTTGTGAAATCGCAGGCAAGAATGCTTTGCGCTAGTTTGGTCAATGGATTTCGATTAGATTAGCACTCAGGTGAGACACTGAAGCGATGTATGGTTTTTCACAAAAATTGGGAGAAAGAATGTAAATTATAATAAGCTTACGTAAATGTATAGACATATATCTAAAAATAACTTAATAAATGTTGTTTCGTAAAAAGTTATAATTCGGCTGATTATACAAAAATTGAAATGAATACGTTAACAGTGTTATTAACTTAACCAAAGGAAATTTAATTATGCAAACATTATATATTCTCAAATTCAATAATATAAAGAGACTTCTACTTTGCAGAGACAAAGCCGGGTGCCGCAACCAGTTTCATATCATCGAATAGTATGTATGTCATATCAATTCTGGTCACACAACGTGTCCGACAGCTCCAGGGATTATTGGATTACGCGTGACCAGCACAA
The DNA here is from genome assembly GCA_029286875.1 of Lamproptera curius. Taxonomy (NCBI): domain Eukaryota; kingdom Metazoa; phylum Arthropoda; class Insecta; order Lepidoptera; family Papilionidae; genus Lamproptera; species Lamproptera curius. Next base: position 1,342,507 of record JAGSMT010000028.1, read on the forward strand.
AGGGGGGCTTAAATTGAATGCAACTGTCACGTGACACGGAAATCTTCACAATGATGCACGTGATATCTCGAGTGAAACCTAGAGACAATAGTGATAATGACACACATTTTAAACAATATTGTGCTACAGTAGTTAACGAACGGAACGATAAATTGTATCGTCTAATCATTACATAAAAAGGTAAAACGAAGCTTGAAATATTAGTGTACATTTTAATTTATTTACACAAAGACTACACACATATTACGGATTTTCGAAAAAAAAGTGATAACGTGTGCGTTCGCAATCACGGAGCCCTTCCGATGTTTTAGCCTTTATTATGATCGGACGGTCTTATTTTGAAGATATTCCCAGATTGCAGCAGGTTGAAGTTGTCAATGAAGGATTACGTAGAGTTATGGAGGATTAAGTACAATTGTGGAGGATTATCACATATAGGACGTACATTGAGAAAATTTTGTGATCTTATTGTAGTCCCAACTATCTCTTTATTTTTATATGAATATGTGTAATAGAAATGCATGAGTTGCCAAGGACCGTGAGAGGCCTTTGTCCAGCAGTAGGTAAATACAGGCCGATGATGATGATATTTCTATAAATAGATGATGATTATATTTTCGTCTATTGACGAAAAACATGCCTCAACATGAATAATATAATACGAATGGATGTGTAGATATTGGAACAGACGGTAATAGTACAACGATTTACTAAGAAGCCCTAAAAGACAATGAACTATACTAAGCCTTATTACAATAACCCATTTTTATAAAGGCGACTAAACAGTAAACGCATGTCGCAACCAGTTACATTATTATTAATATTTGGGAAATGTACTTTATATGGTATTTTTATTTGTGAAGGACCGCAATAGGGGATGGAAAGAAAAAAAAGTCTCGCTGAATTTCTTACGCCGGTTCTTCTCAGGTCAGGGCTTCCATTTCCGAACCGGTGGTAGATTATTTGACCATCACTAAGAAAGTTTAATGCTTCCATATCGAATAAAGATATTTGACTTTGAGTTTGGACAAAAAATTAATTACAAAAATTGTAAATCAAATACTATTGCTCATACACAAGTATTGTTGTACATTCAAATTGTTGTAAGCGTTTCTTTCACAAAAAAATAAATGAATTTACGTAACAATAAAATACGATTATTTGCTGTGTTCCTAAAATCAAATCCATCACTAAGTTTATAATTTTTTGCCAATAAGACAAGAAATTATTGCAACGAATATAATCATAGGATGTACTTTTTTATTTTACTTTGTGTTCTTTGCTTGAATGCTTTTTAAGTTTAATTAACCCATTTTTCGAACAGTACAGCGTTTATATATTGTAAAGTAATCCAAGGCGAATATTCTGCAAGAAAGTTTTATTACTTCTTCAGATTTTAGAATTTAACAGATGTAAAACATCTAATTGGTAAAGTTTTCAACTAGCAATAATCTAAAACTTCCTCCGTAACCTAGTGGTATAGGCGTTTGCTTTAGAAACCGGAGGTCGTGGGTTGGAATCCTGGGGACTCAACAAATTTTCATTGTTGTTTCCTAGTTGGTTAGAAGCAATATGGGCCGATCATCCAATTGTCTGAAAAGTAACATGATCCATGCATCGGATGGGCATGTAAAAGGCAGCCCACCACCAACCGCATTGGACCAGCGTGGTGGGATACGTCCAAAACCCTAATGGATAGGGTGTATTAGGGGAGCTAATGTCCAGCAGTGGACTATTAAAGGCTGATGATGATGAAAACATCTAACACATTTTATTAACCTGTTTTAGTAACAGCGGTTATTCATTATATTATTTTTTAATTTTCTAAGACATCGGGTATTAATATTCACTCTTTCTAACTTACTCTAACTCATTATTTTTAAAAATGCCCTGATCGCATGCATACGTCATTTAAGCATGCTTACGAAGTACGTTGAAATGATAATGTCAAAGTTTATCATCTTCAGTGAAGGTCAATCAAGTAACCTTTATAGGAGATCGCGATACGTTGAGATTAAAATAAATATATATTATATAAATAATAATAAACTGCAACATGACGGAAGTGTTTATTAGTGTTGTAGTGTTGTAACACTAAAGCATCCATTGCACGCCTGTCACTACCTGTGTAGCTGTTCAACGAAACCTTGTCAAACGCAGGGCATCTGTGAGTTCTGTACCTTACATAATTTAAATAGCGGTTGACGGCTATTGTTGTCGTAAAACATACGTTTTCTCGTCAACAAATTAATCAAGGAAATGCATACGTAATAATTAAGTTCTTTGAATTTAACTGCAAGTATAAATATTTTATTGGTTGTAATGTTAGGATCACTGTCTTAACATCGACAAATAATTTTCGATGATCAATTAAACGGCCACTCAATAGATTTTATACTTTTCAAAAATCTTATTTCCACAATAGTAAGAGCTCTTTTCGGCCAATTATTGAAGCCGAATCAATCAATTATAACAATTTCTTAAAGAACCATTATAAGCAATGCTATTATTAGCAAATATACTGCAATAAAAATCTTTCACATCGCTTTAGGGGTTGCTCGTCTATTAATATGCAAGTATTTGGTAATAAAATACCGTCACAAAATCTTAGCCAAGAAGAATAGATTAAAAAAATTGTAAACCATAACAACGAAGTAGTGCTATATGTGCTTTTACTGATGAATTGACACCAAGATGTCAACTTATAACATCGCAATATGCACAACTACATTCACCGATTGAAACAGTCGCCAGACCGTCGGCGTCCCGGTTCGTAAGCCGATCCTTAGGAGACATTAACAAATGCCTAACCCACGTACCTTCTGTACGTGTGGCCCTCATTTTTAGCAAAAAAATGTTGGCCACCTAGTTCGTGGGGACGGGAGCTTCCCGCGAACTCTGTGATTAGATGAAGCTTACCAAACACAAGAGTCTGGAAGCATAACATCCGAGTCAAAAAACAAATACATTACTAAGGTTACATTGTTTATATATATATATTTAAGTATGGATAGAGTGAGAAAAGATTTGCATTAGGCATTTTTCTGAAAAGTTCGTATTTATCGTGCATGCATGTACATTTGACACAAACAATAAAGTTTCAAATTAATAGAAAAGAAAATGTCACTCATTTAATAAGATCATTCATTGATAGTTCTGGTGTCATCGTATTCCGATAAAGATCAGAGTTCTCTAAAATATAATTTCTCAGTACATCTACAATGAGGACACAAGAAGTATGCATATAGTAAGAATTTTACTTCTGCAATAGAGTTTTGATATTCAATTTTAGAAAATAAATTGCTTTCTTATTTTTATGATTTTATTTTTATGCGTAAAGGTTCAATGTATAACGCAAATAATTGTGTCATTTACGAGAATACTCCAAATGAATGAAAGAATTAAATACGAAATCCGTAAAACGAATTTTACGGGTTTTATCGTGTATTAATTTTAAAATCTCACACTCCGACTTTTGTTGATTTAAAATACATTATATATTTCTATAAATTTTACATTTTAAAGATAAATTTCGAATGGTACTGATAAAAATTCTGAATCTATGAAGAACAAAAAATCATATTTTCAGTAAGCCTCTTGTTTCTCGAGAATGGCGCCCACCTAAAATCCCAATAATACTTTTTTACGGCAAATTTTGCTTCTTTTTGTCCAAAACATTTTTCTCTAATGCAAATACTTTTTGAGAATTTGCAAAAAAAACGTGTTTTCGGTCGGAAAACCCAAATTTGGGTGGAACAACTCGCACCCGTACCTTACGGATTTTCGTGAATTTATTAGTTCTGGACGATTTTGCATCCCATTGGGAAAATTTGAGCCCTAACTGATTATGAGGTTAAAATCTTCATTTAGTGTACTATAATACCTTTTATTTAATTAATTAGATAGTTTTCCTATTTAAATTATTATGTTGAAATACAAATGACCCAAATACCTTGGAAGGATAGGAACCTATCCCCACCCTATTAACAATGTATGTAAAGGAATCCATAGGTCAAATTTAGCAATCAGTGTCGAAGTTTATTAGGGGTGAAGCCATAAAAGTCTGCTTTAATTAAAACCGACAAACCGTACGGTAAGTAACGAACTTGAAAACGAGTTATAAGGTTTGACTGATTGATCCAGAAAGGTATTGCAAAAGTATTATACTTCAAAACAGTTTTACCAGTTTTCATATTAAACGATGGCGAAATATTGTAAAATCCCGTGACTATGGATTGGTAAAGAAAGTCGATTTTCTTTAACAGAGAGTGATTCAAGAGGGAGGTTTATATGCACAAATTAGTTAAGATAGTATAAAGAATTTATGCAAAATTTTGAGTGGTCTAATGTGATGTCGTTAAAAACACAACGCCTGTTTGCGCTATCATTGCAAACGCTGGTTAAGCCCTAGGAGATAAATCAAAATAATGTACTACAGTAATTTACATCTTAAAATAACCAACAAAAAGCCTGCCATCTTATGTGTCTATCCCTTAAGGATAACCCACAAAACCCAATTTTATCCTTTATATTTTACACGAAAAAACGGCTCATTAACGAAGTGATACAACATAAATCCTTGTTTGATCAAGTCTGTGTTTAATGAATGTTTCGAAGATATTACAGATTTAAAATTCTGGGACATAGCCAGCAAAGTTGACGTTAACAATCAGCACAGCACCTGTGCGAGCCGAGCCAGGTTGCTAGTTTTCATATAAATAAATGATGTGCTTGTTGAGAAAATCATTTTTAATGAGATGTTTTGGTCTACCAATCGACAGAGATTGCAATGATAATGGTTACTTTTAATTGAATAATAAAAATAAATTTGTTGTTAATATACAGAAAAAAAGTTTTTTTCTGAAAGGACATTCCGAATGTATTTAATGAACGTAAGTATTATGAGGTTATAATTGACTTTTAGTATGCAAAACCGAACGAGACCATTGAAAGGCCGATAAAATCTTAATTTCGCTATAATTGAAATATTGGTCAATATTGATTGGTCATAAATATTTAGATCGGTCAAACTAGGTTCGAAACGGGGTAAACATAGTAGCCCATAGCAAACAGATCGTACGTATGGAGTTGCTAGACTGCCTGTGTTAGTCCACTGCTAGACATAGGCTATTGCACTACGCTGGTCCAATGCGGGTTGGTGGGTGGACCGACTTTTACATGCCAATCCGACGCATGGATCATATTACTTTTCGATATAATTGGGTGGTGCTCGGCCCATTGTCCTAACCACCAGAAAACAACGATAACACAAAATTGTTTCCCGTGGATTCGATCACACGACTTTCGAATGCAAGGGCCAATAACGCTAGGCCACGGAGGTTAATAAAATGTAACACTAAATGTTTGACGCCACTTCGTTGCTACGGCCTACAGTGTTTACATCTATTCTGAGTCTAAATTGGGCTAACTATAAGTAACATATTTTTTGTACTGCATAATTACTTAAAGTTCGTCGGCCCAGTGAAATTAATTGATGTGCCGTTAGTTGAAAAAATTACATTGGATAGTGACCAGGGCTGACGTTTTAAATGAGACCGATGGAATGTCTTACTCTTTAGACAGCGTGGTAAAAAAAACAACAAAAACACAGAGATTTTAGTCTCCGTAGAATTCTTCCACCGACCTCAATAAAGTGCTAAACACCTAAGCTACTACCAACCAATCGAACGTCGCAGGTACGCATTAATCGATAATGTATTTTCTTTAACGTTCGAAAGGTATTCTCCTCTTGGTTAAGAAATATTGCTTATCTCAAAAGTAAGTGGCTACTTGTGCAGTTATATGTACGGAGTTGGTTTTGGTCGTCAAAACTTATCCATCCAGTTTAACTACGGTTTGTAAATCAAGGGTCGATACTACTAGGCCTCAAAGTCGGTTAATATTTTAAAATATCATTAAAATGTAATCATGGGACACAGATTAACCCTTGGGATGTAAAAGTCTGCTGCCTCGAGCTAGTCAGTAATATCGTTATTGATATTATCAAAGGACGTAACATCTCAGGTCTCAAGGCTATAAGTGGACATGTCGCGTAATATATACGTAATAATACGCTCCATTTACTATGTTTGGTTTTACACTTCGATCTTCCATTCAATAAAATAGCAGATTACATTAGAAGTCGACTTTATGATAACTTGTAAGAGAACAAGAGAAAGAAGAAGGAGCGTTTTACGCTATTAGGTAATAAACTAAGAGGGGATAGAGATTTATCTGAAATATTATTTTTCTGACAAGTTATAGTGTAGTCCATAAGTAAAATAATGACAGACGCGAAAAAAATAAAAATCAATTGTTTGATGAACGTTAAAAATAAAACAACATAATTACTTCAAATCATAACAGAAACAAACAATATTTAGAAAGAAAGAATAGGACTTACATTAACCGAGAAGCAAAGGAAGCAATTCGAATTACAATGGGATAATTCTATTAACACGTCAGCACACCGCGGCCGCTGAAAATGGACTGAAAGGTCCGCACTCCCGAAGTAACTCCTTGCGGCGATGGAAACTTCTGGAACGATCCCGTAGCAATGAGCAAACATTTAAGTTATCAAGGCTTCCTTGGGTAATTTGACTAATATTGATTGCGCAGTTTTCATTAAGAGTGACCCGTTAATTAGTTTCGAAATTTAATAGGAAATAGCAAAGGAATACATAAATAGAATATTGTAAAGCAAACTGCTTTAATGTGAAGTAATTCGCATATTGAAGGAATCTAGAAAGTCTCGAAAAATTGTCTAATACAAACTGGTTAAACGAAGAAATGGATCAGAAACAGTTAGCTTAAACAAAAAATTGCAAATGCCGACGTTATTTAAATTATATTATTTCATGCATACTTGATTTAAAAAATAGATATGGCTAAACTTAAACGTACTGACCATAATAAATGCAGGGTGCAACACATCGCGATTCTTTTTGCTATATTTAACAGAGCCAATTAAGATGCAATGATGCCAAAATGTGTTAACGTATAGCTTGTCAACTAATCGAGAGATTATACGTTTTTTAACGAACCACGCGTAACAACAGTTAACGGCTCGGATTACCCTTTTGCTTAGCGCACAACCATTGCAGATTTTATATAGTTTAGAAATACCTTTTTTAATTACGACAGATATTGATATAAAAAACAGCACTGTCGGGCATTTTGGAGTAAAAATTATAAAGATGGTTGGACAATTTAAAGCTATTTTTATCGAACAGATTGAAGACTTGTTATCCAACTGAATTTAGTACAAATTCGAAGGTTGCGTTGAAATGATATGCTGTCAACTGTCATACTCCATTTACAATTCCGTGACCGAAATGAATATATTGGAATAAATCATTCGATCGAATTAGCATAAAATTTATCTTTTATGCATTCGTATTATTGTAATCGAGGATATTGTACTGAATTGCGTCCCGCCTTTATAATGTTTTGTAATGCCGGTTAATATTTAAGTTTTAAAATCACTAGTATACCAGGCGATAAATGGAAAAAGGGGGAGAGGCAGTAATGAGGAAATTAGTTATTTTTGCATAGGTCGGAACAAAAACAAAAATTTTAAATTCTGTAAGTATAATTATCATTGGGCGGTCCCGTTGTTCCAAGACAGGACGAGATGTGTTGAAAACATTGGGAGTACTATATTTTATATCGCGCGCAATAGGTAGTTAAATATGTGAATACACGTGATTGAAATATATGTAGTATTCGCTACTTATAATTAATTAACAAGAGATAATCAACGTGTACGTGTATGTGTGTGTGTATGTATGTGCTTTGCTCAACCGAAGTGTTTTACAGACTTTAACGCGTATATCTTTTTAAGAATTGTATCTGTGTCTTTAGACCTTTTCAAAAACACGAGGCTAGGGTGATTTTGAACTACTTCCCAAATCTCATTCGCAGTACTCTGAGCTTGTTTCTTATTATAAATTGTTTAACATTGCTCCACTTTTAGTGCTGCAATTAGTCGTAGCAGTTTAAGTCATTATGAAAAAAAAAAAAAATACGGCATTAAAAATAGTGGGATTAAATCGCAAACGCTTTGCACCTCTGGGCGCGTCGCAACTAACACGCCCCTCGTTTGGCCCCTATGCATTCCTCCAAGGAGCATGGCTCCCTGGAGCTGTGAGATCTCAACGCTAGCAGGACTAATCTTCCAGCCCCCAGCGGCAGCCAAGATATTGGGCTCCACCGCCACCACCATTTCGGCCGCAGAAGTAGGAGAGATCGACGACACAATGCCGAATGACCCTTCACACCGCGTCAGCGGTGCGACCCGCCGAGTCGGGGAGGATAGGGAGAGCGGCCTACGAACTACCGCCACGAATCTACCTTGGTTGCGAAGGACAGTAAGAGCGGCACGCCTACCTTCAAACCACCTATGTTTACCGTGTAAATTAAGCAGATTAAGTGAATACTTTAAACTTAACTGACACATAACTCACATGGCAGATGTAATTAAACCGTTTCTGTTTAAAATTAAGGACATGTATCTCATACATAAAAAACGTAGATTCTCTTTTCACTGTGACAGTCCAACGACTCATTATAGATGTTTGCGCAATTTTCTTTTAATACTATAAGCAGTTACGTCATAAAATTCTAAGAACAGTAAATATTTCCGATTTGTCAAACAGTTAATCTACGTCAAAAATTATATTTCCAAATGTAGAATATTGTTATATCGGGAGATTAATTAAAGCTATTTACAGATTTGCTTACGTAGTGCTTTAGTTTGTGGGTAACTTTTCTAAGAATCAAAACGTTACTAAGCAGAATCGTGTAAATTCACGTTGCAGAAAAACGTTTACAACTTTTAGTTTTCGTTGCTTAATTGCAAAAGTCCCAAAAATATATATTTCCAAAACTAAAGATACGGGGACTTAAAAAATTTTCATTGTTGTTTCCTAGTTGGTTAGGGCAATTTATGCCGATCACCCAATAGTCTGAAAAGTAAGATGATCCATGCGTCGGATGGGCATGTAAGTAAGTAAGTAGTTATAAGGCTCGTCGTTTCGATATCAGAACCCGCTGCTGAGCATATGCATCCCCTATAAGTCGCCAAGAGGCACGATTCTGAATCCCTATCCAGCATCCACTGACCTCCTGTTCATTTGCACAGGTCGTGACGCCCAGTTGTCTAAAAATTAAGATGATCCATGCGTCGGTCGTACTGACTGCCTCCGTAGCCTAGTGGTATGGACGTGTTTCCTCACACATCTCCGACAAAAATTAATATATTTTACTCAGATGTACATAGAAATTATATAGCTAAACCTTCAGGAAGAATCATTCTATCGATTAGTGAAATACGCACGACAATCTGTGTTTTAGTATTTCAGTTGATCGCAAACAGACAGACATACAGACGCGGCCGGGGACTTTGTTTAATAAAAGGTATAGATGAACAGCCCCTGCTTCGCTAGGGCGCAACGGTGATACCCGATATTAAATGGACAATTCCTTAATTTGATAAGGTATAATGAAGTGCTGCTGAAAATCACTTTGAAGAAAGTCATTTTTTCCGTAAAATGTAAAGGATAAAAAATGGTTAATATCGGTTTTCCTATAACGATAAACTTATACCATCACTATACCTCTTATTTTATCAGAATTTCTCGAAAGTATTATAAATGTAAACGTACCTGTTTATAAAAAAGAGCGCAATTATTATATTATATTAGAAAGCGCTTTAAAATCCGTTGCGCAGTTTTTAAGACTTGAGCATACATAGGGACGGACAGACAGGAAGTGCGACTTTGCTACTATGTAATTTTATAAATTAATTACTCGAAAAAAGATTACAGTGCCATTATTTCTTTCATAAAGCATGTTGGTGGTTTATAACAAACCATAGAGGAATTTGGATATAAAAAAACGTCGCGTAGAAGTCAGCATTAGGTACAATTGATGGCACAGAATGTATTAATATATACATATAAAAATATTAATATAATATTTCAGAACTTTTATATCATAAATACTTATTAGTAGTATGATATAATGATGGCTAAGAACTAAGTTTTTAGAAAAAGCTAATTTATAAAGCGGGAGTATCAGATTTCTTTTTCAGTTGCTTATATATTTCTTTTATCATTTATCATGTGGTTGAAGTTTTCCTTGTATTGTTCTATTGACAGTAAGAGTTCTCTGTAATCAATTTCAACAACTTTAGAACTAGTACATGCCCAAAGCTGTTAGAATAATAAGCAAAATAACATATTTAGGACACATCACTACTGTAAGGATTATTTATATATGAATTAGTTCTTGAAGGCACATATGAGTGGTGTAAGTGTTTAAATGGCTAAATATAATAACATTTCTACATAACATGTTATGAAATTATACTAGCCTTGCATGATTCCAATTTCAAACAATTCAATGACACCTTATACAAAGAAGACCTTATTTCACAATGTTATTAAATTACAAGGAAATAAGGTATGTAATGTATCACTCAGAAAACATATGCTGACTCTTGTTTACTGCAATAGTGTTAAAACGGCAAAAAATTGTAAGGATCAGTATTCACAGTATTTTTAGATACTTACAAAAATTTTACCTACCAAACGTAATTAGATAAATGTAAATATTGATTGCATTAAATATCAATTAATTATATACCGACAAAGCGAGAACCAGTTCGAGGGGTGGGTGATCGGACTTTATTTTCCATTGACCAGCTAGAAAACGACGATAACGCAAAGTTATTTTACCGCAAGATTCGACCCCACGACGTCCAGTTTATAAAGCAAGGGCCAATGCCGCTAGACCACGGAGGCAGTTACTAACTACTACTATATGCAAGCTATTAACAGTTGTGAACAGGCGTGTGCTTTAGAAACCTTAGATCGTGGGTTCGAATCCTGCGGGGACTCAACAAATTGTTATTGTTGTTTCTAGTTAGGGTAATGCGGGCCGATTGGTGCACTATAATATCTCCGGCGCATTTGGCTGATCTCTGATATAAATCGGCCGCCGTAGTCGGAATCTACTAAATGCAAACAATTTTTATTTAAACACCAATTAGAGAAACTTAAATATTTGGTTCAAATAATTGGACACCTCTATATGATAAAAAAAATTGTAAATTAAATTTTTGGAAAAATTATAACAGGATCAAGTATCCTCATACATAATTTTTAAAAATGTTGCATTAGGTAACAAGGGTTCTATAGCTTGATATATACATTTCACTACTTAACCAATTTTAATAATATTTGCGCACCGTGTGTGGTTGGAGCAAAATTGACCGATCGAATAGTTTAAAACTCTATTTAAAGTCACAATATTATTTTATTGCAAATTATTTGAATATTGCAAAACGATTGTGACAGATGGTGATATCCATTGATTGGGTTGTGTGTGTCAATAGATGGCGCTGTTTCTGAACGTCTTCTTAAAAAACGAGGTACTCGATTCTGAGCGCATGTTTTTTTATATACATATATTACCTCATTGTTCCGCTCCGAGAGCTCCGATTTTGTTCATTATTTTTAAATGATAGGTATTCATTTGGTCCCATTTCTTTCTAAATTATTTTTTGATTAGTAATTTAATAGATATTTGAGAAATAAAAGAATTCGGCACCAAAAATCACAACCTCGTGCGATTTAATTGCAAACGTTGCCAAAACCGTAAAAAAATTTAAATTATGTTCTACGTAATTGTACTTCGAAAACTAAAAAAAAGTTATGTGGTATTCTATATGAAGGAAATATTCTGATGATATATTCAAGATAACTGTAAATATTTTTTTTTTATTATTTCAAACGATAGTTGTCTCTTTAGTCCTGCGATGCAAGTAATGAACTTTACTTCTGTTTTTTAATAATCATGCAAATGAAAAAATAAAAGTATGTTTTCCGTGGTAGTGCTCCATATGCCCCAAATTATAACATTTTAATGGAAAACTAAGAATAAAATATATTTTTTTAATTAGCACTTTTCTATAAATTTTTGCATACTAACAACAAAAATAATAATTTTGATCAATCACATTCAGTCTATCCAGTCAATTATTTCACCAGTGTTATTTTTTCATTGTAGTCAGGAAAAAATTATGCATGTGTAATGGTAACATAAAATTAATCAGCGAGGTTACTATGTTTTTTTACAAATGGAATCTATCTAATTAAACATGGTGGTCCTTTTTACTGATTTCCTCTTTATGTTTCTCTTAAGCCCTTAAATGGTTTATTACAATGTAAAATAACCAAATCTTAGCTGCAACAACACAAGGTAGGGTCTGCTAGTATGTAGATTGGACACTAGAGTAGCATACAAATTGTTTTGTGCCATCGCTAGTCAATAAAAGCATATTGAAATGACTGATTTTAATGTGGTCAAAGTAATAGCATTTACAAACACAAATAAGTTTAAATAAAAAGACTAAGATATGATAATAAAACTAGGTAATTTTTTAAGTGTTCAACTCATAGTAGATTTCTGCAAAATTTTTTGATGGAATGTAATAAATAAGTAGAAACATGTAAAGCAGAAATTCCAGGATTTGCAACAATTATTATATCTGAATATGTTCATAACATTTTGCATTTGATTCACTAGTCACCCCTTGAGTCTGCTTTCACACTAGACTGTTCACTACACTTGGGACTTCACCAATATAAACATATGGAGCCTTACACTTCTGGCTTTGGCCTTTGTCATTTATATTGATATACTCTATAAGTAGGGCAGACAAGTATCACATGGTGTCAAGTTGATTAAATATTATGTCTATGTCAAATAACCTAGCATTACTTTGATTATAATTATATAAAATAAAAATAATAAAAATGTCATCATAATAAATAAATCAAGCTATAGGTTATAGTGACTCTCCATACAAATGGCGAATTTTTTTATATTTTTTTGCGGAAACTAGGCTTCGCCTGTAAATTCCGCTTTACATGTGTCTTCCTGTTTATTATAGTCTATCAAAAAAAAAGTTTTGTATTGTTTACAAAAAGTAATACTAACCAGTTTATGTTAAAAATCACCAAACCTACAAATAATACGAAGTAAGTAAGTAAGTCATAAACAAGACAGTTAGTTGCTTTGAAAATATTTTGTTTTATTGGGAAGTATGATATAAATTTTTAAATTTAGTAAGAAACAAACCTGAGGGAGCTGATTATATTTCTTTAACTTTGTAGCAAGGGAATAAAATTATTTTTCATTTTATAATAAAAGTCAATTCTAGTAAGGAAATTACACCTTTTTTTATTTAAATAGTTTTTTACCACTTACCTGAGCTAACAAGGTCATAATTAGCAGAAAAAACTTAAACTTTTTAACAACTTATACTTAATTAACAAAATAATACACTATATATTATCACAAAACAGTATAACAACAATATAAATAATATTTCTATGATATGTAAACTATTTTAAATATACATATTTCTAAATAATATTTACAATAGCTAATTGACATTGACATTTGGTTAATGAAATTGAAATCAACGACAATATTGCAGTTATCTGTGGCTCCGACGGGTGGATTTTCAGCTGGTACATTTTGTATCAAATCCACTAATTTACCGGATTTTTCACGTGAGTTATATATATTTATTCCCAACGTTTCAGATTCTTTCGAGAATCCGTGATCACGGGTAACACTATATATATAAGAAATAATTATAGCACATTCTATGTTTTAAATATTTCTAGATACATTAGAATGGCTAGTTTACTTCTATATTTAAGCTAAATTACATTTGAATGATGATGAAATAATCGCATCTTTGCCATGTGTTTTGGCATTGTAATTAGTCAACTGTCACTCAATATTGGACATCTCGGTAATAAGTCAGCACTTAGAACTAGATGGATTAGCCTTTTAAAACTCGGAGCTTATATAAAAATTTTGAGAATGTCAAACACAAATGGCGCTTGACATTTGATGACGCGCAACGCGTTATTATTGTTGAACCCCGGCCAGTTTTAATCAGTGAATTCTATCTTAAATCGACCGAACGCCCGTATGACGCCACTTTGTTGCCAGCTATTCCTCTATTTACATCTAGTCAAGAACTATCAAATCTGTCGTAGAGAAAGAGGCATATTTTGCCTCTTTCTCTAACTCTCTAACGGAAAAGAATTAAATCAAACTTAATGCTAAGAATATTATTGGTTGAAATAAATAAAAGATTGAAATGAAAAATTTAGTTTGCAATTTAAAATAGAAGCCCATCATTTGTTTTTCTTTGATATTACATATACAGGAACATTCATGTTACAGGTATTATGTTTAATATTTAGAATCTTTCAACATTTTATTACTTAAATAAATTTCAATTTTCAATCATATACTCAACCAACAACACTGATTGTACAAATGTTGACGCACTAGATTTCACCCATCCAAATAGCGAATGACTCTTACGCCCAAAAGGGCTTTTTTTTTCAATTTAGAGGAATTGTGCTCTCTGAAGTTATAAAGACCGGCCTACCAAATTGCGACACACCGACACACCCTCCCCCGCGTACCCCACGACCCAACCTTGGCTGCAGGAACACGGGGAGCGACATGCCTCTTTCGACCAGTTCCCCTTCCCCTCCAGGACACGTCCTTAGCTAGATTTTGCAATCAGCTTGGCGCAGCCTCTACGGCCGGCCTTACTCCTTAGGCTACACAGCCTAAAGAGTAAAGCAAAAGAAACCTGCACAGGTTTCTTTTACCTTTCCCACGGCTGGACCGGGCCGCAAGTACTAAGCCCACGATTACAACAAGGTGGACATTTTAAAAATAAGATTCTCTTATGAGAATCTTATTTTTAAAATTGACAAACCCGCACATCTTAGCAGTGCTGTAACAGCGGTTTTAATTAATGTAATTATGAATGAAATGCCTCCGTAGCCTAGTGGTATGGGCGTGTGCTTTAGAAACCGGAGGTCATGGGTTCGAATCCTGCGGGGACGCAACAAATTTTCATTGTTGCTTCCTAGTTGGTTAGGGCAATTTGGGCCGATCACCCAATTGTCTGACAAGTAAGATGATCCATGCGTCGGATGGGCATGTAAAAAAGTCGGTCCACCCACCAACTCGCATTAGACCAGCGTGGTGGGATACGGTCCAAACCCCCTAATGGATAGGGGGGTATTAGGGGAGGCCTATGTCCAGCAGTGGACTAACAAAGGCTGATGATGTGATTTGTGTGAATGAAATGAATGAATGAAACTATGAAAAAATCATAGACAAATACTTTTTTTAAAAGACCATCTACAATATTTGTGATAAGTATTTTAAAATGTTAATAGAAATTTACAAATCTTTTCTTGTAACTTATCTAATTTTAAATTTAGGGCCAAATAGTTTATGAAAAAATCGTGTAGACATACTTGTTTTTACAATTTTTTAATTTGAATAGTATCGAAGTTTCGGATATATCGCAGAAAGGCACCACTTTTCCAGAATGGCGGCTCGGAGACAACGGCGGTAACCCCACAAACTAGGGGTTAAATTTCCATTGATACTTCTAACAAATGCAATATTAGGTTCTTAAATTGTAATATTTTCAATTTTGTTTCAATCGATTAAAATAACCTAAGATACAACTAACATAAATTCTTACTTGTCCGTAAAAGAAAAAATGTTTGATTCCAGTTCGTGTACTAAATTATCGCGAAGTTGGCTGTTATCTAAACATACCATTAACCTTCATACGATATTGTTCAAGACGATTACGGTTATAAGCAAATGACACTCTAATATAAACTTTATTTTGACGTCTAAAGAGATGCAACTGAAGCAATGTAGTGTCATAATATAGCCTTATAAGTATGAAGTATTTTAATATATTTATCTATTGCTCAAGTATTGCACTATGCATCCAATAATTTTACTGGGTATAGGAATTTAACATGCACACGGCTATATTCGGATATTACGACAATAGATGCCTTTATTACCATCAGTAGATAAGATTATTATCAACAAAAAAGTAGTAGAAGTGTTAATAATTTTTTTCCTTATTTCTTAAGCTCTAGAATTGAATAAATTACAAAGGTGTTAAGTTGTAAAATTTAATAATTTTACCTTTTTACCTACTTCAACGAACAATTATTTCTTTTGTTTACGCGAATACTACACATTATTTAATAAAAGGACTTTAAACGGATTTCCCGTGACAGCGGCCGCTGGAAAGTGTTCGAAACGTGGGGAATTTAAATATGTAAAATAAACGCGATAAAATCCGGGTAAAAAGTTTTTTTTTTCAATACTTTAACAAATTAAGTTTTATGATCGTGTTTAATAATTTGTTCATTAAACCAAGGTCAACAAGCTGACTCGTAAAAAAAATTTATTTAACCTAAATATCACAATTATTAAAAATGATTTTGATCCATTAATCTTTCTTCATTCAACACTTCATCAATTAACTCGTCTAAGTCTTTATGATCAGATATCCAAGAATTTTTGTCCTTAATAATTAAAGCATAATCTGTAGATTTAAATTTCTTTAAAAATTCCGAAGGTGGTATCTGATCAGTAACATATTCCTCCGCTTCTGATATATTCGTGGACTCCTCAGGATTTCTATTGAAAATCTCCATTATAAGGTCATTCTGCGATGTATTTACTATATTATCTATAACAATGTCGCGAATTGCATCATTATATTCACTCGGAATAAAATTTTCCATTGCTTCGTCGTTACTTATGTCCATTTTAAAAGTATCCTCTCTAGAAGGATTATCAGTCGTTGGATATTCGAGCGCTTCATAGTTATAATGATCCAATATTAATTTTAAATCGATAACAATTTTATATGCCTCTTCAATAACAGCGACATTATGTGCGCCGTTCAAACATTGATCTAGAACAGCCAAGCATCCTATACTCGACAAGTCGTGCATTAGTTTATTGAGTTGGTTTTTTATTTCGGTATCATTAAATATTATTATCTTCCTTTTCTCTTTTGAAAATGTCGCGGAGGGAAATTTTCCGTCTATCATGCCACGGTAAAAACTTTGATGCGCAATGGCGCGCTTCCAGAATTTTAGTGCTGCCATTTGCACTTCCCAGTTCAGATCTTTAAGTGCAACTCTTGCCATTAATTTAAACATTGTCTCTCTATATTCATTGGTAACATTATGATGCACGAAAATCTCAGTGAGAACATTCACTGATTCTCTTCTTACTGCCTCGTCAATATCCATTCGCGCCATTTTGACTAAATCACTCTGAAAGAAATGTCATAGTCAGAATTTTATTTATCTTAACTTAAATCTTTAATGTGGACATTAAAAGGCGACGATTAGCAAAAACGACTACTAATTCAAACAAATAATTGTAAATTATCCCTTAATAAAAATACTTACATGTAGATTAGGATACGTATTTACAACTTCTCGCCATATTCGGTCAATTTTTGTGGCCGCTGCCAAACATTTCAGTGCCGTAGTCTGAGCGTAAGCTTCGGGGTCATGTAAAGCGCAGTTGGCCGCCATCGGCAACAGTTTGTTTTTGGATATAAGCTCTTGGAACGGTACATATTCTGAAATGCAAAGTCACTACATAGTATAAAACAAAGTAGCTTTCTCTTTCCCTATATCTCTATGTATGCAAAGTACGTAACGGATTTTGATGCGTTTTTTTTAATAGATCGATTGACTAAAGAGGAATATTTATATGTATAACACATGCTTAAATTATAGTTACATTTTCTATAGCATCCGTGCGAAGCAGGGGCGGGTCGCTAGTAATTATATATTGGGATCAGGTTGCTGCGAATGCAGTTACTATGAGAACCGCGGAACAAGATGCGGATGCATATTATAAGAGTTTAATTTCCGCAGATGTGGATGAAAGTACACGCGTAATTGCAAATTTACATTAATGGACAATAACATAACACGAAATTTAACGGTATTTTGCTTGAAGGAATTCTTAACGGTCAATAAGCGAGTGTTATACTTCATTCTATATGGAATAAATGACTGCCTCCGTAGTGGTATAGGCGTGTGGTGGGTTCGAATCCTGCGGGGACTCAACAAATTTTTATTGTTGTTTCCTAGTTGGTTAGGGCAATTTGGGCCGATCACCCAATTGTCTGAAAAGTAAGATGATCCATGCGTCGGATGGGCATGTAAAAAGTCGGTCCACCCACCAACCCGCAATGGACCAGCGTGGTGGGATACGGTCCAAAAAACCCTCTAATGGATAGGGGTGTATTAGGGGAGGCCTATGTCCAGTAGTGGACTATCACAGGCTGATGATGATATGGAATAAATACATTTTAATTTGAATGAAACAATGCTTTGGTCAATTTTATATAACCCATAAGAACGTAAATAAAACACTTTAAAAATGATTATATAATGTGGCTTGTTCAGGTTTGTTACTAGTGTAGGAACAAATCCAAGATTAAAATATTTGAAAATACACCTACATTTTGAAACTATATTTATAAAATCTTTATTATAATTACTACGTGTCTATAGTCTAGAATTCAGCCGGGAAATTGGAAGAAACAACAATTTATTGAGAAATCACGACGACTGAAATGATGACGACTATTTTAAGTCGAAAAATGTGAAGGAAAAATACTTGGTTTTAAGCGTGACGTTAATTTAAAACCATAAACAAAATTCACATACTGACAAAGGAGAGCTGTGTACAGCTTAGTAGAAGGCTCAAGGCGGAGTCCCGCACCTCCCAATCCGCGTGCTGAATATATTCATTTGTGACGGCTCCGATCTCAGCCAATGAACTCTCATTTTTGTTCTCCACTAAAAGTGTCATGTCCGGCGATAGGAATTTCTTAACGCCGATATCAATCAAGTCCAAAGCTAGCACCAAAGTCTGTCAATTGGCAATAAAATTGATCTGCGGTCAGAAGTTATTAAGCTGTAATATTTGTATACATACAAATTATTTCAATTAATATGACTGCGGTCGCCGATTTGCCTGGTTATGATCAATCAACATAGTATAAAACAATATCGCTTTCGGTTGCTGTCCGTTCCTCATCATCATCATCATCAGCCTGTGATAGTCCACGTGACATAGGCCCTAATAACCTATCATAGAGGTTTGACGTATCCACCACGCTGGTCCAATGGGGTGGTGACTACTTACATGCCATCGACGATGATATCTTATTTCAGACAATTGGTGATGCAAATTGTCTAACAACAGGAACACAATGAAAATTTTTGAGTCCCGCAGATTCGACCCGACTCGGTTTCTATAGCTCAAACATGCTAACAACTAGGCTTCGAGTGCAGTCCTCATGTATGCTTAAATCTTCAAAACCAAGAAAAGGATTTAAAAGAGATAAATCAAAATATTGTAACACAGTATTGTAGACCTTAGAAAATCATCAAAAAAGTCTATCGTAGTATATGTATATCACTTAAGGATAACCTCAATAACCATTTTTTTTTCTTCACATTTTACGGGAAATAATGACTTAATTAATTAAGTAATTTTGAACAATACATAATCTTATCCAATAAAGTACTTTAAAAACATTGTCCATTTAATATAAGTCAATATGGCCCTGTACAGCATGTAATTTAAATTATACAATAATGTATAATAATACAAAAATCAGCATATCACCCGTTTCGAAGCCGGGGCGAAAGCGAAGGCGAAGTTTTGCACGTTATAGAACAAGTTCGATTTTAATAAGATGACCGACATAAATTAAGATTAAATATAAAAAGGAGAAATTCTCGTACCTTTGTACAAAGACATTTTTGCCTCACCAAATTTATTAGTGTTTGTTGCAAACAAATGATTTCGATATTCTCGTACCAGTTTATGTCATGCTCTTTCAAAAGCATTTTAATAGCATCTAGTACAAGTATTAGTAATTTAATATCTTCCAACGTCTTTAATGGGTTTTCATTTAGTAATAGATGAGTTTCCACATCATCTGATATTACAAATGTTTTTAATACATAATACAGAGCTTGGTACAAAACGCCCGCTTGAGCGTTATTTAGTTGACCTCTGAATTGAAATATGTTCTTGATAGTGTGTATAGTAACTTTTTTGACGTCACAACTATGGTTCTTGACTACACTATGAAAATGTTCCGCAGACTTTGTTATATGTTCCGCTGTAATGTTTATTAATTTACCAGAATAGTTGCTTATTGCTTCCAATTTGATTTCACTGCTACAATTTACCGAATAGTAGGTCCACAGCGGAACAACCAAATGTAATACGAATTGGTTCTGAAACTCAAAAGTTCTCCCGTCCCTTTCAAAGATGAGAGTTCTCGCTGCAACACCTAGTTTTGCTAAGAATAAGTTGCAACCCACAACGTAATTTGCCACTGCCTCGGACATGTGCTTGTCAATCAGTTTTTGAATAACGTTATTATATAACGTTGTAACTTCATTCATTATTTCGCTATCGGTTTTCTTGTATTTATAATAAGCTTCCTTGACCGCGGCGAAATAAAATTTGAACAGCAACTCGCATAGTATACTTGCCAGAAAGGAATCTCTGGTCACGTTCAGCATAAATTGCATTTGCAATTCCAAGTTGAAATGATTAGTTAGAAGCGGGACGATTT
Organism: Lamproptera curius; assembly: GCA_029286875.1. NCBI lineage: Eukaryota > Metazoa > Arthropoda > Insecta > Lepidoptera > Papilionidae > Lamproptera > Lamproptera curius. The sequence continues at coordinate 1,363,070 of JAGSMT010000028.1, forward strand.
TGTTATTTTTTATGACGTTACTCGTATCGCTTAACAGAACGAGAAGCGCGTTCAAATAACTCATCATGGGTGCATAAATGTGGTCCTCGTTGCCATCGGTTATGTTGTTCGTCGTGTGATAACGGTTATGTATGATGGGGTTTATGAGGAATTCGAAAATTTCCGTCAGCACCGGCTCATATTCGAGCTCGTTTATTTTCCATATCAACTGGGCGATGAACTTGTAAGCTGCCCTTTTCACTTCTACTGGTCTTGTGTACGTGCAGACGCATAACACAAGTCGCCATATTTTAGCATCCACCAGCCAATTGATACCCGAAAAGTGGGACACTAATGCTGTAGCAACATTTGTGAAAGCCAAAACTAGTTTGGAGTTAGTAGCGCACGAATTGGGTCTGCACATATACGACTTAAGTCTGTTCACGCTTACGGTAGCAGTTTGTTTGTTAAAATGAGTTCGTTTTTGAATATTATCGTGAGCACTTTGCAAATGAAAATTTCAACCGAAATCCGCCTTTTTTTCTGGGTGCTATATGTTTTAAGGAGAATATCCGAGAAGAATGAGGAATCCACTAACTTATTTTCCAGGCCTGAAACAATAAACAGTACGACATACGGAAAGTTGCTTACTGTTGAAAAAGTTTTGTCTCGTTTGTGGTGGTGGCTATTAATGTAAAAAGTAATTAATAACAATTACGTTTATATCCATATAAAAAAACTTTTCGACTCGACAAAGCCCTATATAACATTGAATTCCTTTTGTCATCCCAATATTCCCAATACACAAGATAAGGACCGTCTGACGGTAAGCGGTACCACCGCGGTGCCTTATTCCGTCGCAAAGCAGTAGTGTGAAAACACTAACATGTTGCGGTTTTAAGGACACCGTAGCCAGCATATTTGCTTGGTAAACGAGACGTAACATCCTATATCTCGGTAAGCACCCTAGTATTGCCGGTGTTCATGGGCTTCATAGACAACTATCTATCAGTTAGTCAAACTGTTCGTCTGCCTTGATTAACAAAAAAATTATTGAATTGTAGAAGTGCGCTAAGGTCTTGAACTATTATTTCAATTTATATTAAAAATGTTTCACGCGTGAAAAAGAACGTTATCACTAAATAGACAAAATATTATGTAATTTACTAAAACAAACTCTAATGTCAAACGATGTTGCCGTCGTAAATGGAGCGCTCTTATTGGTTTAACATTCTGTACAAATTTAATATAGTTACATCATTGGCACAAAAAAAAATAATTTTATTACCAAATTATAATCTCTTCGGACAGTATTTGTAATCAACAGTTTCCGTTTATGTAAGCTGTCCTTAATAGAATGCCTGGTGCATTCATCTCCCTAAATGATACACACTACATTTTTAGTTTACCAAATCATAGAATTGCTTAAAGCGCCCTTTTTACTTCAATATCTATTGCTTTTCGGTGATTTTTTTATAAAATAGTACAGATTCTCTTTACATAGAAGCAATGTAAAACAAATATTAGCTTACCACAAATCGAAGCGTCTTCCAAGCATTTTAGTATTCTATCCGCATGGTAAGTGTTAAGGTCATAATTGTCTTCAAATATCTTCTCGAAAAATAGTACCAACCTTTTTTTCCTACTACTGAACGACATTTTGTTGATAGCGTCGCATTTTTTAAATTTTCTGTAAGTATTAATTTCGTACCTTATCGCACCGTGATTACAGATATCTTTTTCGAGTTCAATAGATAAGCAACATTAGTTGTTACAACGAAGGTTTGCTGGAAATAATACTGTTTTTGCGTTGTTGCTTCTTTTCCATAGCATTTAACACGATGTAACAAACGTCGAAATTGCGTCTCCTTAGATAACTGTTTGTACTTTTTGAATGAGTTTTAAGTAAATTTTATATTACATGACAATAAACAATTTACATAAATATACAACTGTTACACTCCTGACAATAGACGACAGTTTTAGCACGAAACACTACGTTTTTTCTAAAGAGCTCCACGTACGTGGTATGAAAATACATGACGGCCTGATCGTGTTAAGATTGGATACCAACTAAACGAATAAGTTACGACACAGCGTGCCTACTAAAGAACTTATGAATGCGACGGTTTTATCACAAGGTCAATGACAATGAGATATATTTTCGCTTACTCAATTTCAATTATTAACCTAAATAGATAGTCAACCTTTTATAAACCGACACCACTATTTGTGTTACGACTTTGGAAACTCGCCATTTGTTTACGATGTTAAATAGTTAATTAGTTCAATATATCGTATTGTATCAACATTTACTGATAAAGTTTAATTCTATTTTGTCAGCGTAAAAAAAATCTTAGATAAACATATCAAAAGAGTATTTGTATTCCTTGGCCGGTCGGTAAATGTTTGATTTCATATAGTATGTTCGTATACTGTGCCGCAGCCAAATATCAAGAAAAAATTTACGTAAGCAGTAAAAAGAGACGCCAAGAGCCAACACGCCAAAACGTCAGGTTCTCTTATTGCTTTATTTTTTAATTTGTTACAATACAGGTATGTAAAACTGCTTTATACATATTCTCTCCGGATATTTTAATCTTGAATGAATATTGAAGTATTAAAATATTATTGGGCACGTAATTTCAATTTATTAAACATAAATATACATTTTTTATGTTTAATAATTGAAAAATTATACTAAAATTATAATGCAATTTTGTATTGTAGCCAGATAATTCATTATCTTTGTTCCTGTTTTTTTAAATTAATATAATCATATTAGGGTAATTTCTTTGATTTTCGGCAACGAAATAAAGCACTTACTTTATCAAAAGACGCGAAATAAGAGTTATATCTCCCGCGTTAAAACAAAGTTTACGTTATTAAAAGTAGGATACAACATTTAATCAGTAATAGTTAAACTAGCAATTTTATTGTTTAAAATGATAATGATTTAAAACAATGAAAAAAAGGGATAATTTAAAAAAAATATAGGATTTGTGCGATTACGGACAAAAGATATAGAGAAGTACAAACTGTACTTCTCTATATCTTGTATTGTGAATTTTGTTTGTTGCTTTACGTCATGTCGATTTACCAAGAAAAAAATATTTTCTAAATTATGTACAATATTGACGTGATTAGCTGAACTCATTTTTTTTATAAATTCTCATCTTATATATCATTTTTAGCAGAACCCTTGTAAATCCTGTGGTCCAAAAGTAACACAGTAAACTAAAATTCAATTCAACGTTTTCGATACATTTTTTATTCCAAAAAAATATTTTATGCAACAATCAATATATATATTTTTTATTTGCTCAACTTACTTGTTAAAATAATATTAAGCCTATTTGTATAATTACTACTTATTGTAAAAATGACTTAAATTTTTAATTATCAGTTACAAATTTAACAGTTACTCCTTTGCAGAGTAACACCAATTTCAGAACGACTAGATTGCGACCGCAACTTTTTTTTTTGACTGGATTTTGCTGCTCTTTGGATTAGAACATTACCGGGTGTGGGGTGGGGGCTCCTTTCCACAGGTGCGTCTCCCCACGGAGTGACTTAATGTACCAAGGGCCCCCAGTATAAACAATGCAACAAGCGGAGCCTCGGCTTGGCCCGTCACTTTGTGGTTCCCGTTAGCACGGTGAATCGAGGGCTGCCCAGGTTGGCCGAGGCCTGCGACCGCCTTTCGCAGGGCTGCGATTCTCGCCACTGCCGGGGTCACTCAAGTAATTGGGTGCGTCCGGCGGCTAGGACTAGAGGTGGCGCTTGAAAATCCGAGGCCCTTTAATTTACGGGCCTCGAACTCGCCACCTGCGGACGCCCACAATTGTTTGCGGCGTCCGCGTCGACATCAGCCGACGATAAATTATCTCGGCCTAGTCCTAGACCGCCGATGGAGTATTGCGCCCATTTTGAGCGCCTCGCGCCTAGAGTGGCGAGAGCAGCGGCAGCTCGGCAGACTGCTCCCCAACACCGGAGGACCCAGCAGCTCCTGTCGCCGCCTGTACGCCGGGGTCGTTAGATCCATGGTCCTGACGGTGCACCGAGTGGGACGACACCTCCAAAAGGAGAGTACTGCGGTACTGAGAAGAACCCAGAGGGTGTTGGCAATCCGGGCCGTACAGGGCTACCGGACCATCTCCGGTGAGGCGGCGTGCCTGTTAGCTGGCTCCTTGCCCTGGGACCTGGATGCAGATATACTCGCGTCACTTTTTTTCTGGCGCGAGGAGGCGTGGTCTCAGTGCTGCAGGCCAGCCCCGGAAGAGATAAGGGGCGCAAAGACGAATTGCGCTCGTTTGCAATACAGGAGTGGGAGCTGCGGCTGGAGCACCCCAGCGCCGGCCGTCAAATAATAGAAGCCATACGCCCCGTTCTTAAGTGGTGGCTAGAAGAGGACACGGCTCCCAAACATTCCGCGCGACGCAGGTTCTCTCGGGACACGGCTGTTTCGGGAGGTACCTGTGCCGCGTGCGCGTAGAGCCTACAAAGAGTGCCACCACTGTGGCGCAAGTGCCGAAGACGGCCCAACACGCGCTGGAAGAGTGCCCAGCCTTGGTCGAGCAACGCCGAGAGCTGCGCAGTGTCGTGGGGCACGACCTTTCGCTTCCTGCCGTAGTGCGCATGATGTTAGAGAGCGAAAGTGGGGCGCCGTCCTTGCTTTCTGCGAGGACGTGATGGCCGGAAGGAGGCCGCGGAAAGGGACAGGGAGGCCTTGAGCGCCTGGCTATCCGCAGAAAAGGCCAGGGCACCGAAGAGTGGCGTACGCGCGCAACCTTCCCTGACATCTGAGCCCCTGGGCGGCCGGCAGAGGTGCCCGCCGCCCAGAGAAGGGCTCAGAGGAGCGCCGTGCTGTTTGTTCAGCACGGCGCCTAAAGCGACGTTCCGGGTGTCCCAACACACCCGGTGAGAAGAGGCCCGAAAGAGGCGAGGGCCACGTCGCGCCGGGTCGCCGATGACTGTCATCAGCGCCCGCGGCCCGGCTACAGCGACACGCGAAAGGAACAACGTTGGTTTTTAGTGGGTATACCGGCCGCTTCATCTTGGTCCGGGGCCCACATATCCCCTGCCCCTCACTTTTGCGGCGGGGAATCCGTAAGCTAGATTTTCCAACGGGAAAATAAAAGGCCTGCGACCGCCTGGAACTACGGACCATCTCCGGCGAGGCGGCGTGCCAGATGGCTGGCTCCTTGCCCTGGAATCTAGACGCAGAAATCCTCGTGTCACTCTTTTTCTGGCGCGAGGAGGCGAGGTCTCGGGGCTGCAGGCCAGCCCTAGAAGAGATAAGGGGGCGCAGAGACGAATTGCGCTCCCTTGCTATACAGGAATAAGAGCCGAACCAGCCATCGAACGGTGGAGGTCATACGTTCCGTATTAATTTGGTGGCTTAAAAGAAAAAAAAGGCTCCCTAACATTCCGCGCGACGCAGGTACTCTCGGGACACGGCTGTTTCGGGAAGTACCTGAGCCGCGTGGCCGGTAGGGAGCCTACAGAGGAGTGCCACCACTGTGGCGTATGTGCGGAGGAGACGGCCTAGTATGCGCTGGAGGAGTGCTCAGCCTGGGTTGAGCAACAATGAGAGCTGTGTAGTGTCGTGGGGCACGACCTTTTGCTTCCTGCCGTAGCGCGCAGAATGTTCGAGAGCGAAAAGTCGTGGGGCGCCGTACTTGCGTTCTGCGAGGACGTGATGGCCCGGAAAAAACCTGCGGAAAAGACAGGGAGGCCTAACAGCACCCTGGCTATCCGTAGAAGAAGGCCGGCGCACCAAAGAGTGGCGTACGCGCGCAACCTTTCCCCCTGACACTGAGCCACTGGGCGGCCGGCAAGGGGGTGCCCGCCACCCAGAGAAGGGCTCAAGAAGGGTTGCCGTGCTGTTTGGTCCGGCACGGCACATAAAGCGACGATCCGGGTGTCTCAACTCACCCGGAGAGAAGAGTCCCGCGAGGGTCAAGTCGCGCCGAGGTCGCCGAAGACCCCGCGCGACGTGACCTTATCAGCGCCCGCGGCTACGGCTCATGCGACATGAGAAAGGAGCAACCGTTGGTTTTTTAGTGGGTATACCGGCCGCTCCATCTTGCTTCGGGGAGCCCCACTTATCGCTGCTGCCCCCTCACTCTGGCGGCGGGGAATTCATTGGATTTTTCCAACGGCAAAAAAGAAAGGTGTGCGACCGCAACCCCAAGGAATACATTTCTCATGTGTCTTTACTATGGGCATTTCATACAATACCAACAGATTCTATTGGGCAATAAAAGAATTACAGTCGCTTACGTCACATGGTCAGAGGTATTTGCAACAGTTCATAGGAAATTAAACAACTTGGGTATATTGTATAAATATATATTGAAAATCTCTCCAAATGGAATAGTTTGACAAACGTAAAGCATTCGAAACATTAAAAACCAAGAAATGTTGTAAAAAGTATTTCAGATCCCTTTTTTATTTAACAAGTACTGTGTTGATCACGACTGATCGAATCACTTTAATGCGATCGCTACCCATACGCGAGTATTTGGGTTGAGGAATATATTTGAATTATGTCATGCTGTTATGCAGATATAATGTAAATACTGATATTCTTTTTCTGTATAAAATGGATACTTAAAATGATGTCAGCACCAGAAGTAATTGTATAAATAGCTTCCGCAATTCACTGAGTGGCTAGTACGTTAGCACAACGTCTCTCAATGCCGCGAACTCTGCCCATGTAATGCGATCGTATCTTCAGGATTCGATCATCCAGCTCGGGTCACGATCAACCCGGGTTTCATAAAAATTCATTATTATATAGATGAACATAGATTTAACATTGAAAATATTAAAACCGCTGGACTGAATTGATCTCTAAATGATTTACATATCACTCAAATAACAACGTTAAAAGTGGATTCATATTTTAAATCAATTCACATTTGTATCCTCAATCTCTTGATCAGAGTTGACAATCGTTTCTTGACTTCAATCCAAGCGTAGACTGAAGTCGAAACACTTGTAAAAATGTAGAAAATGATTAGTTCACATAATAATTTCAATAACAATCCAATGAATTGACTTCCTCGTCAAATTCGTAAATGCCAAGAACGTCGTCCAACAACGAAGACACGCTCTTTATGCCTTCACCCCAGTTCCTCTTCTGTTCTATTTCCGCTTTGAAATCCTTACTTTTGATGAACGTGACAAATAGATACGGCGTAGCGAACTTTAGTAAATTAGGACTTTGTATCTCTTCTGGTGTAGGCTCGTTTTGCAATTTCATTTGGCTCTCGTACATCGTGGCCAACAGTCGTACATCGTCTACGTTCAGAATTCCTTCAATGACATTTTCCACTTCGTCCACTTCTGGTTCAAACTTTGCCTCTTCGGCAGCGTAATCCTTCAAATTGATACGTCGATCCAATTCCTCAAGGGTCGCGTCGCCTTCACTCACTTTTAGCTTTTCCGGAACATGGTATCTATCAAGTATGCCGCACAAATCCATGGATATGTTAAGGGCGGACTCCATTATATCCAGTTCAGTTTCATCCTGCAACAATTTCACGAGAACCGTGAGGCAGCCAACTGACGCGAGCTCTTCTAGTGCCTTCTGCAGTCGTTTCTGTATCGTCACGTCGTTTAGTGTGATGATTTTTCGCGTTTCCTTCGAGAAGGTGACTGGAGGGAATGTACCGTCAAGCATCCCTTGCTCTTGAAGCATATCCTGGATAACCATGTTCCAAAACTTTAACGCGCTCAGTTGGACCTCCCAGTGAAAGTCGTTCAGGGCAGCTGCCAACATACTCTCATACAGCGATTGTTTGAAGGCCGGTGTTATTTTTACATTCTGATATATTTCGCCGAGGACGTTGCACGCCTCCTTACGCACTATCCCCTCGGGATTTTTGAGCATAATAGACATGATAATTTCCTGAAAAAGACACAAATATAGTTATAATGAAAATAAAACTTTATATTCGTCTTAAGCTTGCTGCCGTGATGTGACCTATGGCAAATTTAGAAGAACCAATCGATCTAAGTCGTCCTTATAAGAACAGAAAAGGCCCCAATATCGATCCGACTCGATTTAAATGATCTAGTTTGTAACAAGAGGGGTTTCAGTGTATGTTAACCTGACCCGCGACGCTACGTAGAGGGTACTTGTAGCACAAATTTCATGTATAATCTATTGGTACTAGTTATGAGGCTTATTGGTGCAAAAAACAGTAGTTTTACTAAAGAACATCTCACATTGATATCAGGGAACGCCGCTCTGAGGTGATCCCATATCACGGTGACCTTTGACGCGGCGTATAAGCATCGCAGCGCGGTCGCACGCACGTAGTACTCGTGGTCGTTTAGTGCCATCGTCGTTGCCACGTGGATCAGGTTGTTGGCTATTATCTGATTCTGGAACGGCGGAAACTCTGAAAGATGAAAGTATACAATCAGAGTTTAATGGTGATAGGTACTTTTAATTATTTATCTTTTACACTTTTTGTACAAAGATAGTCCATTGGTATTGAAGTTAATTGTCTCCAAGTGAACCACTGGGTTTTGGGTTAGGCCAATTTTTTGGTAGGTGCATAATCTAAGTAAGGGGAAAAAAAGAATTAAAGATAAAATAATAATTAGGATATATTACTTATTTACATAAGTAAATGTTTTATGTTTTGATTACACAATATGTATTGTATAAAGCATATTATATATTTTTTCTATATAATTAAAATATTAATTTGTATATTATTTATTTAGGATATTTGATTTTTGTCGTCATGATTTCCGTTGAGTACTTCGATGTCCAAGTACACGATAATGTGACGAGCGAAGTTTTTTGTTATCGACTTCACATAGATAGTGAAAATAAAAGGAGAATCCAGGAAAGAGTAAAGTCGTCAGATGGCACAGGGAGCTTCTTTGGTGTATAGGTAGACACTGCAGTGCTGTAACGATAGGACACACAAAATGTTCAAAGAATGGAAACGAATCGAATGCAGTTAGAAATCGTTAGAGTTTGTAGAAGTGATCTATATTTATGTCAAAGAAACACGCGTCACCATAGTCAATTGTAGGGAGAACAGAAGACTGACAACCATTGCCTTTGTCGGATGAGGCAAAAAGTCCTTCAGTCTATATACAGAGACATCGTATACCGCGGTCTCCATTTCTACCAAAAAGCATTAGAATGAAAATACTACAGTAGTGGTAGACAAAAGTTAACAAATGGATATTTGTTATCAAATGTACACTGTTTACAGTATTCCGACTAAGAAAATACCGCGGTCCCTATTTTTACCAAAAAGCAGTAGTGCTCTAACGCCACAGTAAGGAAAAATTAAACAAACAAGTTTGTTTTCTGATGAGGTCAAGTGCGGTGAGTACCAAAAAGTGGTATTCACTGTACAGTGAAAACAATATATTACTGAAATACGAAAAAATACATGGGAGTTTTATGGTGATAGGTCCAGTTTTACAGGATAGCAACAACAATCGTTTACACAGGACTAGGACCTCGGTCCTTCATCATCATTAAAACTGCTTTTAGCAGTCCACTGCTGGAAACAAGCCTTCTTTAATGAACACCAAGATGGCTGATATTGCTGGCGTCCATTAAAAACAGTTGCTCATAATTGCCACGCTGAGGAGGCTATTGACACTTGTACTGTCTTACTGCCACTTTAAGGCAGATCGGCCGTCAAGTGGGCGGTGGGGTCGCCACATCCCTACACCGCGGTCGTTATTTCTAGCAAAAAGCAGTCGAGGGAAAATTATAATGGATTCCGATAGCAACTACATCATAGCCAGCGTAATAACTTAAACGTAAAAACCCATCTCTTAGAAGAATTGGTGGACTTGTAGCATTTTTCTCTGTTTCCTATGTGCAGAGCGTGTCGGTGACATCAGGAAATATAGAAATATTGTGCTTCTCAAAAGAATGTCATTGATTTAGTCTTACAGATGTTCTAATGAAGGATCTAGGATTATGGCATATTAACAAAGAAGCAACTTGTAACCTTTTTATAAGTACATCAATGAAATATACATAAATAGTATTTTTTTCTAAATATTAAACAAATTAAGGCAAACATAGGAGGCAAACCAACATTACTTAAGTCTCTTGACGAGCCATCGTCTTAAATATGTTGAAAAATAGGGGAAATATTACACTTAACAAAATTATTGAAGCATTTTAACATCTCGCTCTTAATAAGTAAGAAATGGAATCGAAAAACTCAAAACGCTACTAGGGGTTATTTTAAAGAATTCTTAGTACTACTCACACAAGATAAATATTTAAATTTCAAACTCAGTCTACTTACACAATAATCAGTAAAGAGTCTGAATATTCTACTCACAAGGCATACATACAAAACGAAACAGGCATTAAAAAAATAATGTAATAGCCCAGAAATCCCTCAAATGTTGTTCAGATATACTGACCATAAAAAAGTACAGATAAAGTTGTATACCCTAAATTAACACACACTTGCTCGATTAGATTAAAACGAACGAAAAGTCTTCGTTGAGTAATCTCCATGATCTCCTTCTCGGAAAATTTACGTCTAAAATAGGCAATAGAATTACTTATGAATGATATTTCGGTGCACACCAGTAGCAGCTCAAGCGCCGAGTCGCGCACTTCCCAATGGTAGTCATGGAGCTTCGTATATATAAGCTTTCCCAAATCGTCCATCGCGGAGCCCGGCTTCGAATCCATCAGCAGCGATAGATTTGGCGGCAGGAATTTCTTCACTGTTACAGATATCACGTTGAGGGCGGTCACCACAAACTGAGGGTATATATGGTTAATACTTAAATCAAGAAAAAACAGATTTATGATTACTTGGACTGTAATAGTCTAGATACTTTAAATATTCTGTGGCGTGAAATGACATCAAAAATGTTGAAAAATTTATTTCCGCAACCTTTGATATAAAGATTCTACCTCGCACTAGTCTATGTAAAGCGTTTTTAATTTAAATATAAAAATAGCAATCTGTTTAAATGACATTGGTTCGAGAATACATTAAACTGATTAAAAAACCTATGGAAAACCTTACAAGCCAGATTGGGTCTTTTTAATATGTTATACACCATATTGTACAGGCACAGCACTTCAAAGCTCTCCTGCCAGGATATATTATACGTTTGCACCAACATCAGGAGTGTTTCCAGCACATAGGTCATGATCATATTCTTCTCCTGACTGTCCTCGAAGGTCGATTCTCCACTAAAACATTTCCCGCACTGTCCCTCCATAGGCTCGTACTCTTTTAAGACATAATACAGCGCTTGAAAGACCATATTTGCCTGTTCGATGCTGAAGCGCTTATTCCAACAACTTAATCTCTTTACGCTCTTTAAAGTAACCGAGACAGGGTCCATCTGTATTGTCAGATCTCTGAGGGCGTACGCTGCTCGAGCTGTATGCTCTCGTATCGAGTTCAAAAGCTTCAGCAGATAATTATCTACTTGTTCGTTACATAGCAGCGACTTAGGCTTACCGAGCGTCGCATACACCATTGACGGTACAAGAATCATTACAACAATCTGATTGTGAAGATCAAATTTTTTATCGTCTACCATCCAAACTGCGGCCGGCTTGTCTCGCCACGCCAATGTCCAGATGGCACTGCATGCATTGCAGAAATCAAACACTAGCGTCGGACTACGTCTTTGAATAAGAAAATTCACAATATTGATGTACATGCAACCCACGTCCACGAACACATTCCTATCGTATACATCGCTATTGGGTAGTGGTTGCGTATTGATAATTTTCGCCACAGAAACCGAAAAGAGTATTTTCGTCAATAGCAGCGTTATATCTTCCCTGCGTAGCTTGTCCATAAGCACGTAGCAGTGAGTTATGATGCCTGAATCTTTTATTAATATTTCCCTCAGTATATTGTTCTCTTTCCTTATCTCATCCATGTCACTTACTATAGACAGCAACATTTGCAACATAGGTTCCAAAGTCTTTGCAATTTGCTCTTCATTCTCACTGGTCATTGAATCAATGGACAGAAAATCAGTTTCCAATACTGGTTTCATTATATACTCAAGGACCGCTTTGAGCTTAGCTTCATCGCTATATTTATTAAGCTCCCACATGAAAGTAGATGCGAACTTGTATGTTTTTCGCAGAACAAAAACTGTTCTCTTTTCATTGCATAGTAACAAGATCTGTTTCCATACATGATTGTCATAAATCCAATAAACACCCGAGTTATGGTTTACAAGTGATAAAGCAACGTCCAAATAAGCTACACGCAGACTTGAGTTCATACTTGGTGAGTTAATATTATTGAATGCTTCAGCGAGCATCTCAGATTTCTTGGTAAATATTTTGGCAAAATTAACTTCATTATCACAAACTACCGCCAAAAGCCTTATCAGAAAAACTTTCACTGTGTTGTGATACGTGTCAAAACTCTTGAGAGCTTCAACAATCTGGTCCGCCAGGAATGGAAGCGATTTGAAGTACTTTGCTTCTGTAACAGAAAGAGCATGAAAGCTTTAATCTTAGTACATTTCACATTCTAAAAAGTAACTTTACCAATGCAACAACTTCTTTTTTGCTTTAAATCGAACAACTTTTAACCAAGTCGTCCTAGAGTGTCAAATATATTCACAATTTGAGTAAATTGCGTACTATTTGATATTTAATAAAGTGCGCTTGGCAACTCAAGTTATTTGTATACTCAATTGAAGCCTGCCGCCAATATAACAGCGACCCTGATTCTCATCACCGGGTGTTAAAATTAACACGTTCTAAATTGAATAAACCAAATTCAAAAACCCTTACCTTGAGTCTAAGAAATAAAAAATCTTTTCAGAATTATTTATCAAAATTAAGAAATAAATTACAAGGTGGTGTTATGACTTAGCAAAACCAACTCTAAAGTTAAGTCTTAATAAATTTCAAGGAGTCTTTATGAGACGACGGTACTTTACCACAGTTTTTACTGCATGATAAAAACGGCGAGTCATTGAATTGTCTTAGTACCACGTAGATACGGAAGTCTACTCAAGACGTTCATTTACAACAATAACACTGACACATCAGATTATTAAATAATTTTCGTACGTAACAAGATTCAATATTGTGGGGGCCCGTTTATTATAGCTAATTTCTTAAATGGTCCGACTTTAACTGGAACTTCACTGAAAGAAAGCCGATGTTTCTGGAAGCAACTTAGGCTAATCTTTTGAGGAATACATAAAAAATTATATCTTATTCGATTATACGAAAGTCGTATATATATTAAAAATCCTATCTTATTCGCGTTCGACGAATTCCACCAATTTAACGTAATTGAAATACAAACAAGCTTAAATTGCCACAAGGTCTTCCCTCATCTAAAAAAAAATATTCACGGCAACATCGTTGTGTAATGGTCTAATACAAGCTGTATCAATCGGTTAAAATACAAGCTAAGTATTAATTGGTAAATACAAAAATAAAAGCATAACGCATGTTTTACATAAGCTGATAAAACAGAATCTATTATTCTTAAAGTCACAATCATGGAAGTAATGAAAGACGTCTACAGGAATAAGCTGTTTTTTGTTTACTATGAAGTTATGCTCCTGACTTTTTTCTTTGGTAAACTTTATTTTAAACAGAGTTCCGGAAGCTACCGTTCCAGATCATTTGACCAACTTTTTGCTAAAAAGGAGGCCAAAGGATGAAGCTTGTTGTCGTATTATTGTAACAGGTGTGAGCTAGTGACCGTTTTTGTCCCTCACTGGCGATGGTGACTATATTGAAATATGATTTATGACGACAAATCACAATTTTATTTGTAACAGGAGAACTTACTTGTATAGTAGGTGTATAGGATTATTGACCTACTTGTTCTTAAGATCAAATAAAATATTTGAGATCCTGACGTCAGAGATCATTACTTCATTTTCGATCGATTATGATCAAGAATGATGGCCAACGACAAACTTAGCCCCTATTGGGCATACACATTTCCTGTTTTGCCTTTTCATACTAACGTCAAATAGGTAGGTACTTACATACCTTTGTGGTTCAAGACCCGCAACCGGATCGAGATAAAATAACGATAGCTTTCTATTGTGATTTAATGTATTATAAGAGAAATACGTTAAGTTTATCACGTAGATCTTTAAATATAGATTGAGAAGCTATGTGGTGGATCAAACAAACAAACAATTTTTTTAAATTAATTTTAATCTGGTGACAATCTTGAGCTTTAAACTAGTTGCTACAAACAAGTTTTTTCGTATTTATCCATATTTCCGTAACATAAGGATCTTTAGGAAATCGGAAATTTAATAAAATAATAGAGAAAGGAATGAAAATCTATAGGTATTTAAGATATTTTAGAACTAGAACTATCCAAGTCATGCATGGGCACTGTAATTCTTTACTGACGGATTATGCTTCGAACTCTTTCGCTACTTCTCTGTCGCTTTCGAAAAAGCCTCCAAGAATACTCTCCATTTCAATTTTTTTTAACATGACGCAATTCCAAAACACTGCGCCATACACGTCCGAGTCGTCGACTTCATGTGTGATTGTCAGATGAGGTGTCCGTATTTGATACCAATAAAAGAAAACCTTTACGCCGATCGCAAAATATTTTGCATTCATCGGCTTTCATATCATCAGCCTTTGTTAGTCTACTGCTAGACATAGGCCTCCCCTAATATACCTTATCCATTAGAGGGTTTTGACCGTATCCGCAACGCTGAGTCCGGGCGATGCGGGTTGGCGAGTAGACCGACTTTTACATGCCCATCAGACGCATGGATCATCTTACTTTTCATACAATTGGATGATCGGCCTACATTGCTCTAACCAACTAGGAAACAACAATGAAAATTTGTTGAGTCCCCCCGCAGGATTCCAACCCACGAACTCCGGTTTCTAAAGCACACGCCCATACCTCTACGGAGGCAGTTCGACTTATAACAACGTCATTTTGTTGCTATGGTCTATTTTCTATAAATTTTTTAAGAAAAATTCTTTTATTAGTATTTTCATGTTCAAAAAATTCTATAAAGCAAATAACCGCTTATGTTGAAAACTTTTATTTGGTTTTAATGGAGATTTAGCTTTCATTAGTGTATTATTTGCAGCCAGGCTTGTGCTTTGAGAACCCGAGGTCGGTGGGTCGAATCCTGCGTGGACCCAACAATTATGCTTTTTTGTTTCCCAGTTGGTAAGAATAATGAGTTGTTATCAATGATTACATAAGTCATAAATCGTATTTAGCGCAGGTTCATTTGATCACAAAGCATTAGACAATGAGTATTCGAGTCAAAACACTTAGTGACTCTTATCTTTGTGCACAAATGTTAAAGTTAATAAATTCGAAACAACCGTTACGCCGAAATAAATATTTGTCTAAGTTTTAATTTCTTGTTTGGCTACCTGAGGTGACTAAGTACCGCAACCATGCCAGCAATTTTTTACTGATTCTGCCAGTGTTAGTACAGAACTCCTTCTCAGCAAAAAAGGATATGGCACATGCAATTTTTTAAAAAAAATGACGGTAAATAGTAACAACTACCTAATAATCGCTATTTTTTTGGCTTTGTAAAAATCCACTTCACGGATTCTCCGCTGCTAGATTTAGGGAGCAGCAGGGATCTGTGCGACTCCCCAGCCAGGGTTGAGGCCAATTACAATATGAAGATGTAATATCACACAGTAAATAAAAGTAAAACGTACTAAGAGAGCACTAATAAAAACAGTCGTGTGATAGGATCAATATTAAAAAAATATTGTTAAAATAACGCCATTCAAAAGACCATTGGTACCATTCCTACAAAATATAATTATCGTCCTCATATGGTTCTATCTACCGACATCTAAGTCTCGAAGGGAAATCATAGTCCTTGTTCAGTTCAGTTTCGAAGATGGGAACGCTGAAGGTACCTCCTTCGGCTGCTCCGTTACAGAATGTGTCCCAGATGCGAAACCACGGTGCACCGGCCCGATACCCTAACGTCAACTCTCTTTGTAGCCCTGAAGAAGGCTCATGATTTTTTCATTATTTTCTCGCCTGTTTGCTTGCTATTCATACTAACGTCAAATAGGTAGGTCACTTAATGGCCTTTGTGGGTCAAGACCCTCAACCGGACTGAGAAAAATAACGATAAACTATCTATTGTAGTATATTTAATTAATTATTAAGAAAAATACAGTAAAGTTTATCACGTGGATCTTTAAATATAGATTGAGAAGCATGTGGTGGATCTTAAGAAACAAACAAACAATTTTTTTAAATCATTTTAATGCTGGTGACAAACAAGCAACTAAATCTTGAGCTTTAAACTAGTTGCTACAAACAAGTTTTTTCGTATTTATCCATATTTCCGTAACGTAAATAATAGAGAAAGGAATGAAAATCCATAGGTATTTAAGATATTTATTTTAGAACTAGAACTATCCAAGTCATGCATGGGCATATAATTCTTTATTGACGGATTATGTTTCGAACTCTTTCGCTATTTCTCTGTCGCTTTCGAAAAGCCTCCAAGACAAAAATACTCTCCATTTTAATTTTTTTTTAACATGACGCAATTCCAAAACACTGAGCCATGCAGTCCAGAGTCGATGACTCCATGTGGATTGGCAGATGAGGTGTCCGTATTTGATACCAATAAAAGAAAACCTATACGTTAATCGCAAATATTTTGCATTCATGAGGCTTTACACGTAGCAACAAATAATGATGCTTTAAGATGTCGGTAATGAATTGTTATTTATATTTGAAATAAATATTTTACTACATTACATTACAGTCTAACTGGGTAACTTTGATTGGTTCGGGTAACAGTAACAGTGGGGCTTTAAACTAGTTTATATTTTTTTTGTATCAATGCTAACACAATTTAATAACATTCCTTCATACTTTGCATTTTTAAACTAGCTCCGTAAACGTAGGTGCGTTTAAAATGAAGAAAGCCGTCGAACTGAATTAAATATTATATAAAAAAATATAAAAATTTTTCTTAAACTTTGCGCGCAAGTTTGTCTCTCTTCATACGGTTAAACACTTTTTAGTTATCTTGTGATTTCTCTTGGTAACAATGTAAGTGAGGTGCGTTATACAGTCATTTGTAGTTAAAATATCAATTACATTACATACATACATACATCATCAGCCTGTGTTAGTCCACTGCTAGACATAGGCCTCCCCTAATACACCCCTATACATTAGATGGTTTTGGACCGTATCCCACCACGCTGGTCCAATGCGGGTTGGCGAGTAGACCGACTTTTGACATGCCCATCCGACGCATGGATCATCTTCCTTTTCAGACAATTGGATGATCGGCCCATATTGCTCTAACCAACTAGGAAACAACAATGAAAATTTGTTGAGTCCCCGCAGGATTCCAACCCACGACCACCGGTTTCTAAAGCACACGCCTCTACAACTAAGCTACGAAGGCAGTTCGACTTATAACAATGTAATTTTGTTGCTATGGGATTACTTGTTTACATCTGTACAAAGTCAATTTTCTATATATTTTTAAGAAGAAATCTTCTATTGATCTTTTAATTTTCAAAAACTTCTATAAAAAAAATAACCGCTTACGCGAAAGACTTTTATTTGGTTTCTTTTCAATGGTGATTTAGTGTATTATTTGCAGCCAGGCTTGCGTTTTGGAACCTTCGGGTTTCCAAATAATTCGTTGGGTCGAATCCTGCGTGGACGCAACAATTATGCTTTTTAGTTACCCAGTTGGTTAGAATAATGAGTAGTTCTCGATGTCGAGTCAAAATATTTAGTGAACCTTACCTTTGTTCTCAAATGTTAAAGAAAATAAATCCGAAACAAGCGTAAAGCCGAAACAAATGTTTATCTAAGTTTTAATTTCTTGTTGGTCTATCTGAGGTGACTATTTACCTCAATGGTGCCAGTAATTTTTTACCGATTCTGCCAGTGTTAAAACAAAACTGCTTTTCAGCAAAAAAAGGTCAACTATACCAAAAACATAAATAATTATTTAAAAATAGCAAATTAGACTTTAGCAAGGTTCGATTAATTTGACGCCAGATGGCGTACAACATAAATGCGCTGGCCGTGTATGCCTTGCTCTTATAAACATTTATCGAAATAAATATAGAAATAAAGCATAGGGCTTATTGGAACATTTAAAAAAAAAACAAATATTTGTTATTACAATGAAATTAATTATAGGAAATCGATGACGACACAAACCATTCACTCAATGAATAATAATGTGATTAGTTACTCTTAAATTTTGTTCGATAATAGATTGATCTGTCTCGCTCAACTTATTTTCGCAAAGAGGTGTCTTCAACATCAGTATATTTCGTTAAAACTCAGACAGACCGTTGTCTAAAAATTCTATTAGAAATGCAATAACTTAGTCGATTACCATTAATCAAGAAACTATTCAATCATTCGAGACATTTTAGAATATCTATGACATATGTACTGATAAAATTTTGAAACCTGAGCGGACAGATCATAGTTTTAAAATCGTAGATCCTCCATTGTTAGACCGCTTGTGAATTGGTTCATTGAAACGGCCTCCTGTAAAGTCTAGTCTCACTTCCAGCAAACCGTGATGGGATCTGAAAATTCCTACGGAATTGAATAACCAATTCGATGCCATACTACCTCAACCACAATGGGTTGACAGGCACTGAGCTAGTGACTAGCAATACGTGAGGGTAAAGTTTTGCAGAGAGCGTGACGGCAGAAACCAACTCTCGATCAAGACGTTCTGGTGGAGGAACTGCGAAATGATGAGGACTCACCAATTGACCGGGTATGATCAGTGAAATGTCTCGAAGCGATCCCGCATTGATTCGCGAGATTAGCTGCTCAATCACGCAAGTTGGTACTGGCATTGAGCAGATATAGAGGTCGAAGCGCTTTGTGGAAAGCTCGAGAGCCATCTACGAAGCTCAGAAGCATGTTCTGGCTGATGGATTTCATTGAATTGACGTCGCTCCTAACAGATTACCGTTTCGATCCACGCATGTGACTCAGGCATTCTTCATGTTGAGCTTCTCGACGTCAGTTAGAGGGTGTCTGTCTCAAGCAATAGAACGAGCCCGGAAAGGAAGGGTTACTCCGAGACTGCTTGAAATGCGCGACCATCGTCTTGATGCAGTTCCGAAAGTTTTCGACCGTCACTTCACCAGGCATTTTTCGAAGCGTGGCTTGAAGGTGAGGTCGTTCTGTATTTTAAGAAGGTTGATCTAGATTCACCGACGATTAAGCAAAAGTTTCTCGAAGTCATGACGATCGCCTCACTACCATTACGGAATTCAGCAACGGGCTGAGCGATACCAGCTTTAGGAAGAAGCCGAAGAGTATCCAATAGGCTCAGCGTATTAGTAGCTACACCACATATACGTCATCAGAGTTTAGACAAAAGTCTTGCAATGAATCGTACTGCCGTCATGACTACGGACAGAACAAACGGCCTCACATCGGACTGATCACAAGTTTCCGAGCTCAATCTATGGAAGCCGTTATGCAGGGTCTCTGTCGGACTAAAATTCGCAGCAATGAACTTTAGTCGGCAGAACGAAAGTTACTGATATAAGAAATTACGACAAAGGTTAGCTCGTTGAAGTGGCGATGGTCGTCATGGTCCTAGACAAGGCATGGCATTAGGTTCTGCATGAGCACTTAAAAACGGTGTTCGACCACTGACCAGGTGGGATGGCGATTCGCATCTCTGCTCATAAAACGGGTTCACCATTTATCAAGGCACGCCTATACTAGCTCTGCATTTCACGGTACTCAGTCCGTACCATAGCCCACGCCAAAGTGATGCATATTTGTCACCTCTGGGCGCTTGGTATCAGTTCTTGGACGCTCCAGGGATTTATAGAACCCCTTCTTATCACTATTGAAAAGGCAATTGCTATGGTACCGCTCCACTCTTTCAGAGTACTGCCTAATGCGCTTACCCCATGCGACGATTCTGCTTCAGGAGGTATAAGAATAAACTCGCTGGCCAAGTAAATATTAACATCTGTCCCAGTAAACGCCTACCCCACAAAACGTGCTTCTCTGGATCTAGTGTTACCTGCCCTGGAGGAGTATAGTCAGCCAATGGGGATTCAAGTTCTGGCGATCCCAAGTATCGAGATAATCTTTCGCTTAACTTGTCGAGACTTGGGTATTTTAATACCACGCAGGAGGCACACCACAAGCGCGGCGTATTAGTATGTATATATACAGAATATCTGTAGTGTCGTCCAAACCAGTGCTTTTTGCGAAGTAGTCTCTTAACACTCCGCGTCACCGTATTGATATGAATTCGGGGAAGCTATGGTCTCTGGAGTATTCTCCTTATTTATTCCGTATACATCAGCTGCTCCTTCAAAGCCTACATCCAAATCAGGTGAATTGATTTCGTTTCGCTCATATGGTTCTATCTACTCGACATCTACAGTCTCGGAAGGGACAGCTCATAGTCGCAATTGTTCGAGTTCGGCAGTTTCGAAGATGGTAGAACGCTGAAGGTACCGTACTCTGTCGGCCAGCTCCGTTACAGTAATAGATGGCTCCAGATGCAGAAACTCACGGTGCATCCTGGCCCTATACGCCGTAACGTCGACTCTCTTTGTAGCCCTGAAGAAGGCTCGCATGACATTTTTATTTAATTACTCTGTCTACCCGCATGCGGCGCTTTTCACTAGAAGCGGGTACCTACTGCTGGATTTTTGGCCCTGCCGGCACCAAGCTGTCTGGTAGGTTGGTTACTAAGGCCTAACTAGATGGTCGGGTCATGGCCTGTTGAGTTTTGCACCCTCGCCGAGTTCGGAGGATTTGATCAGAATCCATATTCGCGCCTATGTTATGAGAGGAAAAGGTACCACTGCCAGCGGAGCCTCTTGTCGACAGGGGGCTACATACGATGGAGTGCGCCAGGTGCCCCAATGGCATTGTTAATGAGCAAGCTTTTAAGCACCGCCAGCCCTTATCGCCATTCGACACAATGCTTTCTATCTTTGGGCCGGTGCTGGCTGATTGCACTGGTGAAACAGCTAATATGATGCAGTGGGGTGGAGACCTACACTCCCTATCCCTTATTATTATTTTCTCGTTCCTTTAAATACTGCTGCCAGGTTTGCGTACGCGTAAACTGCGTTTAAACTGTGCGTCTGCAATATGTGGTCGGCGCGCGGTCCTTTGGTTGCCGCTATGACGTCAACCGCGCATGGTCGCTTGACACCGCGAGGATTTGATCGCTTCGGGCGGACAGCAGGTGGACCACCGGTGGTAATTACGTAATATCAGTACTAATTGTAAACAAACTACTAGTCAATTATGAGACTTAGCGACATCAGACATATTTGCCAACCGGCGAAAGTTAGCTCCGTATCGATAGGTGTGCCCTACAGATGTTAAACAACCGAATTAAAATGTTTTAAAGAATTTTGCCTAAATAAATCGTTTTATGCGCTTCAAAAGTCACTGTAAATTTTATATCAAACATTTTAACAAATGAATATTGCTTATGTAACATCGTATTTCTTTCACATAAAGAGTAAAAAACGTAACAAAATGCACACTAGTCATATATCAGTACTATAATAATATAATACCTACAACAATATATAATGTCCTCCTAATCGAATCCGACTACGGCAGTCAATCTATTATGGAGATCAGCCAACTACGAATAGTATAACAGATATTAAAGTGAATAAGTCTACTTATGTATAAACACAGGTGCACTTCCTCTCATAGTCCAATGCGACGGATAACCAACAGGACCGAAGAGAGATTAGGCGCAGAATCGACTTTTTGTATTCTCAACCAACACATGGATCATCTTACTTTTCACGGTGATCAGCCCATATTGCCATCACTGGGACAGGGACTCTTTATTGTTGTTGAGTCTCTGCAGGATATCAAAATAAAAATCTGTTCTATTAATACTTTTAATAATTTTAAGAGGAAGCAATTTTAAAACCACTTACAGCTTGCGCGTATTAGGGCTTTTAGTCAAATTAATGCAATTTCTGTGAATTTTAAAGCAAATAATCTTGAATTGGTTAAGCATATGAATATAACAAATAGATTCTGAGAAACCGTAAAAATTACGATATGGTGACGAAATCACGACATGTATTGTACCGGGCGTTGCAAATGAAAGATAGTCCAGCTAGAGTAGTGTAGACTACTAGTGAGGGTAAAATATCGATAAACAAACTTTTATAAAAAGAAAAACTCGATAAAAATATGATTGAAAATAGAGTATTTAGTAGTTTCAGTAAGATCTTATAAAACTGACTTTCATTTATTGCTAATATTCTTTTGTTAGAGAATTTTTGTAAGTTCGTACCACTTTTACTGTGATTGACTAAAAATTGTATCAAACTTTTGGATGGAATAACATTACGAGTATCTTATTTTTCCCGCTAAATCGGATTCTCTTTAAGACAAAATATTTTCATTTCAATTTTTCTTTTCGGATAATTTTAATGTTATTTAAAATTTCAATTACAAATATTTTATAAAAACTTATATTATCTAATTTTACAAACGCGCGACTTTAAAATTCATCGACACTTGACGACAGTAAAACAACATGCAGCGTCCGCGCTGTTCACTTATTGCGCCTGAGTGGCCTTCGGTTAAGGAGATGAAACGTAGAGACGTTTCATCAAATGTTTAAAATCACCACATAAATATCTGTGGTTTCAAAAACATATTTTATTTTTACTCTTTTTATAGACATAAGAAATAAAGAATACACGATCTCTCGTACTGAGCGACAGAACAAGTATTTAAGAGCCGTACTGGCTAAAAGTCAACCAAGAGATTGTTTGGAACTTAATATGTTAATGAAGTACAGCGCTCTTAAAGTAGTGTCATCTACTGCGAGCCTCAACACTTAAAAATAGCTAGTAAAATAGCCAGTTTTAGGACGGTACCATTTCGTATGTACTAAATGGTGTCTCTGTATATTATCTACTTTGTGCCCAGAGCGAATGTACCTCAATCGCAAATTTTTTAACTAACAACGAAGGGATTGACATCAAATTAACTCTAGCAACTGACCGCAAGACACTGTTAGAACGGACACAGCGTACACAAAGAGTGATCACTAGCTTCATTTTTATTTCATGCGCAACAAGGCTCTTGGCCAAGGTTTTATTTAAGCGTTGGTAGATCGCATTCATGTTGCAATGAGGCTTTAAAAAAATATTATTTATTACAGCACGAGTGATGAGACTATTCGTGGCTTTGAAAGCAACAAAGATCACAAACATAAAGTCTTTGGTTTACGCGAATACTACACATTATTGAATAAAAGGGCAATTTACGGATTTTATCGCGTTTATTTTGCATTTTAAATCCCCGACGTTTCGAACACATTCCACCGGCCGTGGTCAGGAGGCAGACTTAGATGTCATGCGTCTTGTTGGCAGTACTAAAGCGGGATTACCAGATCTCAAGTAATTAAATAATTTTAATCTGTACTCCGACCTATGCAAAATGAGCGTATTTTATCATTACAGCCAGCAGTGATGTTATGCTTGGGATTTACTTTAATAATTATGTAGTCCCAAGTAGGTGAAACCCAACCATCTTCTCTATTGAAATTTAGATGTTTTCTAATCTCAATAGCCTCACGGATCATCTTTGGTAGGAATCAGTGTTCTTAAGCGAGGATTTGTGGTCGATCAAATCTGATATAATGGTTTGGGTGATTTAAAGTATGGTCACACACTGCCGACTTGTTAGGCCTTTTAAGGTTATTGTCAGCTATATGTTCCTTCACGCGGGTTCTTATTGTTCGCTTTGTTTGTCCAACATAAGAGATGCCGCAGTCAAAATCTAGCCTGTACACTCCTGGACCTTGTAGAGGAATATTGCACTTGACAGGTGGTAGGTAGGAATTGACCATTCTTCTTCAGTTACTTTAAATTATTTTTGATTGAAGCCCGCCTCAAAATGTAGACAATGTTGTCAGTTACACCACTCACAAAGGGTAGAATAGCTACAGAAACTGTTCGAATCGTCGGGAATTTAGGATGTAAAATAAACGCGATAAAATCTGTAAACATCCCTTTTACTCAAACATTAAGTGTTAAATTTTTTTAGGTCATTGAAGTTGTAGCAGCAGATACAGAAAAAGTCATACATCAGCGCAAACTCCACCGCATAACACGTGCATCGTTTCCTTAGGCGCACGGCGTATAAAATAGAGATGATCGATATCTATTGATTGTTATAAAAACTAACAGAAATAGGGACAGAGAAAGAAACTTTGTTTTATACTATGTAGTGATAAACAAAGAAAGTCTGTTTAGTCTGTTGAAATATATAGGTGAATTCAAGTGTAGTAATTGCTTAAATAAAAGAAATACTTTTGTTTGATTAGCATGATTGATTTTATAACTAATATAAATAAGCAAAAAAAAAATTACACCATTAATTTTGTAACTTTAGAAACAAACAATTCTGTATGCATTAACATTTCTTTAAAAGCTAGAGCTACATGATTTTGTTAAAAATAATCTATATATTGCTAATAAGACATACATATGTTGCATGTTTTTATTGTAAGAATTTATTATTTAAGAAATAAATTCCAATTTTCTGTAATATAAATATGAATGGCAAAAAGTGTTGTTAAATGCGTAACTCGATAACACCTTTTTGTAAATATTTGTTGAAGTCTAAGGATGGCTTTTATGGTGAGAGAAATTTGTATATTTGCTGGGAAAACACTTAAGACTGCCCTTTTCTTTTTCCATACAAACATTGTAACTATATATTAAATCACATTAACTGTTGTCAATTTGATTTCATAAAGAGTCAATTTGCATGTTATTAGTGCAGTACAAAGTAACTACTGTACTGAAGTTACCCCACCCATTACCAAGGTGAGTTCAGGTGATTTTTATGACACAAATATAAAGTAGCTTGGATGAAAAAACTACCCTATTAAAAATATTTTTGACAGATATACAAGCAGAATTTATCTATTGAAAAAAAATATTTTTCAACGGACAGCATTAAATTACTAGACATGTCTACCCCAGAATTTTCAGGCCAAGCTCAGTTTTCGCAAAAAAATATTGAAGTTGTAATTTGTATAGAGAGTCACCATAAGGTAAAATTTGATTTTTGTAAATAATAAAAATTCCTCCAAACATGTCTAATCATTTATTGGGTAATTCTTTACAAAATTGGCACGCATATTTCTTTTACTAAATCAAATGAAATACAATTTATTTTTATTTCTTTTTTTAAATATAAATTATATTTTATATGATAGGTTAAAAATATTTAATCAGACACCTGTATTAAGAAATTGCTGGGAGGGTCTTAATTTTTAAGAAATACAAAAAAATATTCCATAATTTGTATGGAAAGCACTACCAATAAAAACATTATTTTAACATTTTTATTAGCAATTAATTTTAAGTAACAGAAAAATTTAAATTACTTTATATGTCTAAAGCGAAATCTTAAGTTAATTCATATTTTATAAAATAATTAAAAATAAAAATTAACAGTACATACAACAGTATCCGCCACTATTTTAAATATGGCATCATAACTTCATTGCCTCCGAGCCTAGTGGTATGGGCTGTGCTTTAGAAACCGGAGGTCGTGGGTTCGAATCCGTGGGACTCAACAAATTTTCATTGTTGTTTCCTAGTTGGTTAGGGCAATTTGGGCGATCACCCAATTGTCTGAAAAGCTAAGATGATCCATGCGCGGATGGGCATGTAAAAGTCGGTCCACCCACCAACCCGCATTGGACCAGCGGGTGGGATACGCACCCTATTGGATAGGGTGTTAGGGGAGGCCTATGTCCAGCAGTGGACTAACGAAGGCTGATGATGATGATGATGATATCATTCATTATACAACACCACAAAACCTTTATTTAATTTAGCACTGCACAAGATCCATTTCTTAATAATTTAAATTATTAATATTTACTTACTTAGCTATTTTACATTACATGGAGCCATTTTGTTTCTTGTTGCTTTCTTATATAGCTATGTTTTCATAAAGCTCCCGCCTTTTTTATTATATATTTTTTTAAATAAGTTTTTATGGCTTGGTAACAAGACCTTTTAGCCTTTATGATACATGTATTTAGCCAGAAGTTCGCGTAGGAGGTCCTGAGCGAAGCGAAATCACGAGAGCTGAACGTAACAAGGTTGTGGAAGGTAAAACAACACTTCATACTTCAATAAACAAGATTCATTAATACCTACATTAATTCACAGATTATGATAAAGTGACTGTGCACTTGATCTAGCATTCAATTATAGTCAATATATATTTAGAGAAACTAAATTATGGAAATAAAATAATTATCCTTCATCATTAGTATATGTTAAATGTCCATTGGAGCATTAAGTTTTATAATTTCATTATTTATTATGCAACATATATATGGTATAGATTATTTATTATACCACTACAAATATTCATAAAACAGTAAATTAAAATCCTCTATTCATTACATCTTTTCTGTTGCGTGTGTAATTGTGCTTAAAAGATAAAAAATTTCAGTTAGTTATTTTTGTTTTACATTATCTTTTTTTTCAGTAATTTATATTATGTTTATTAGTAAATTTTTTTTAAATTTTCGTTTGCTCATGTTGGCAATGGCAATGGCATATTGACGTGATATTTATCAAACCATATTAATATGGTCGACTCGAGGCAGTAAAATTCTGCTACATTAATTTCTTTTTTATATTAAAACTAAGACTTTCCCAGCGGTTTTGCTTTACACATATGAAATCAAATAACATTACCTTTTAGTTCATATATTTTTTGATGGGTAAACACGCGCGCCCGTTTTGTAAAGAATTGAAATCGTATTTGAAAAAAATTATCTTCTTTTTTACTGAATGAGTGAAGTTTGTAAAATTTATTACACATTACCCATTCAAAATATTTTTAAAAATATACGATCAGGCAGCTTAAGGAAAATTACAACAAATAATATAGCAAACGGTTTAAAAACGGTAAAAAATAAATAAATTGATATGTCACCTTGCTCATTACCTTCTTAAGGCCTATACAATTATTGTTAACTTGTTAATGCATTTACTATATCTACAATTTACTAAGTTAAAAAAAAAATTGGACTAACCTGGATCAGAACTATTTATTTTTATAAATAAATTGTCAGCATAATAATTATCCATAACATAGTTGGGCTCAAGGATCTTCTCAAAGAGTAGTTTAACTTTGTTTTGAATAAGTGTATTTTCCATTTTTTTTTTAAATTAAACAACAAGTATAACACGAGAATCACTCATAACATGTTACGATTATCAAGGACTGACTGTTCTTAAGTATCAGCATTAATTGATCAGTATACTCTTTTTTTGGCTATGACAGATTTGAGGTTCGCGCATTTCTGCGGCGTATTTTTACCAAATTTAAAAAGAGTTCGTACCACTGGGCGATTGTAATCGCTCACCTAAAATGTACATTAAGTCGTTCCACGAAGCGATCGCGTTCGTTGTGGTCGCGGCGTAAACGTCTCACAAGCTTACGATTTTTACGATACGACGATTACGACTAGAGTTGAGCCTGCTTTTCGTAGCAGCTAAAATACTAAGTAAAATAAATTACCAATCAGTTGCTGTGAAAAAATATATCAGATACCAGTGATTGTTATATAGTATACCAATTAAATACATATTACCGATATACTTGTCAACTTAAAAATACGCGTGTAGAATGACATACGTTAAGTATTCGTAAGTCTATTAGTATCAGACTTACAGCTTTAATTTGTGTAGCTTCATCTGTTGGAAACAGTTTGGACATGTAGGAGCAATGTATACATAAATTATTTAATGAAGAACTCTTTGGTACAGAAATAAAATCAAACCGTGACATTAATGTCAAACTAAGATAAGATTCTTATGATTCCAATCATAAATTTAAATATCTATTACCTAAAGGTGATAAATAGATCTTATCGTGAAATTTAATTAATCCGCTTTCTCCGTAAAGTCTTAACTTTGCCAGTGCATCTCATGATATTTATAAACTAATTGCGGTATCAATATTTTAACAGCCGTTCTGTAAACTAAATCTTACTTCCGAAACATGGCTTTGACGCAAGAATATTACCGAAAAGTTAACATCTTTATAAGCATTATGTCATTATTTCTTAATCTTAAACCTCGAATAAAACTTGTGTTATTCGAGGTTTATATATTACGTTATGTGAACGTGACGTTACGTAAACGTCAAGTGGAACGTAGCCGTAGACCGAACCAATGATTTAAGCATTCATCCATTCACGATTTTAATTTTCCAAATAATGACGAGGCTGTACTTTCATCGAAATCAGAATTAGTAACAATTATTTTTTTAAAATAAGTTCTCATTTAGTAAGGCAATAAATCAACATTAAGCTATTAGTGTTACCACACCTAAAAGTATCAGCTTAACAGAAGTGATTTTTTTTAAACGTCGGCTTTTAAAGTAAATTAAGTACTACGTTTTTTGTCAAATTTAATAAAATAATCTTAATCAGAAACTATTTATGAATATTACATAAAACAATCGAATGTGGCTGTGACATGACACGCTGTTTGTTCAACGTTGATTGGTAAGATAAAAAGACAAAAATTTAAAAATGTTGTTTTGTTGTACATACTAGTTATATTTGACAATATGATAATTTAACAACGTTTAATTTGCAAACATATGACATTCTATTTTTAATTATTTGTACGAACTCATTTTTACGTTTTGGTCTTTTTTGTCTGTGGCATTAATGTCAAATTTTATACGAGCATTTGCATTTAAAAAACTTCTCTAAGAAATTCACGATAAATCTGTATTTAGAATCAAAAAGAAAACTATGAATACTATTAAATTTTTCAGAAATGTGCCCCTCTGTCAATGGCGTTCATTTTCAAGATGGTAATATTCAAAATTAGTTATTTTAGTCAGTTCATTTTGTAGGTTAAAAGTTTATTTTTAATAAGCATTAAAACACTAATTTATTATTATTTAGAAATATTATGAAGATTCAATGTTGACGAATATTGGCCATTCTGTCCTAAAAAAATATCATGGTAACTTACGAACGCAAGTGATATAATATCCCGTATTTGTAATATATAAACGCGACACTTAATCCTTTTCTCAATGTGTTCATATCAACCTTTACTCTATATCAAAAGACACAAGACCATCTTGTACTCTAGGTAGTTTTACTTGCTATTCTCCTTTATTTACTGGGAACAGTAGTATCGTTGTGCACTTTTGGTGATGATTAATAAAATAATACTCAACTCTGATTTATACTCTCTCTTTGAATTAACTCATTATTTCTAGTTCAACAATGCTACAAGGTGTGAGTGAAGCTATCAGTCCTCTCACCATACCACCTCCAGAAGGTGTTGACAAACCTGTATCACCTAAGATTGAGAAGTTAATATCTGATATCACACAACTCAACTTACTTGAGGTATCTGAATTGAGTCAAGCCTTAAAGAAGAGACTCAATCTTCCCGATGCTCCTGCTATGCCAATTGGTGGATTTGCAATGGCAGCACCCGTTGTGCAAGAGGAGGAAGAAGCTACTCCAAAAGCTGTCAAGACAAACTTCACTGTATGTATTAATTGCTCTATATACCACCAGTGCAGTACAGGCAGGCTCAGTGCCCTATCAATATTAGAGACTCATCATTATCATAAGCCTGTGTTAGTCCACTGCTGGACATATGCCTCCCCTAATGCATGCCTTCTCCATTGGGGTTTTTTGACTGTCTCACACCATGTTGATCCAATGCGGGTTGGTGGATGGTGGGTGAAAAGCCTATATTGCACTCAATGTCCATAAAGATCTCCAGCTTTGTGGACATTGAGTGCATATAAATGCCAGCTTACTTAGTTACATGCTAAATTCTAAAATCCAGAATTATTATTACTGGGTAACCATTCAGTTCAATTATATTCTTTTGGCTCTAATTTAACTCTTATGTCTCTTTTTAGGTTAAGATGACCAAGTTTGATGATAAGCAGAAAGTAGCACTAATTAAAGAGGTGAAGAGTCTTCTTGAAGGGTTCAACTTGGTGCAAGCCAAAAAGTTTGTTGAGAGTGTACCAACAGTTGTTAAGGCTGACATTTCTAAAGATGAAGCGGAGAAATTAAAAGAAGCATTATCCAAAGTTGGAGCTGTAATAGAAATTGAGTGAACATAGTCATAGAATTTAGTTTAGCAAATATAATATAGTGGTTATTATTTACATGTCTTATTCATTTCATAGATTATAATTTTATGCCGCTTGTAATTGTTAACTACAATAAAAAATTATTCTTTTTTTCTAAATTAGGCGAATAACAAAGAAATCTTTTTAAGTCAAAAACTAAATAAAGTCAGTTTGTCTTCTTTTCTAACAATTATATAAGAGGAATAAAACATATTTCTGTGTTGTTGAATGATGTCTTAACTGACTCATTATGTCGTATCTATTTGCTACTTTAGAAAGTCTATCAGAACAAGACATATTAATGTAATGGTATTTGACATTGATAATCAAATGGAAGGTTTGATTCTTGTGAGAAACAAATTTTTATTTTTGTTTCCTTCTTTGTGTCGACTTTAAAAAGTTGGCCCAGTTGTAAACCTCATCTGCCATCACATATACTGATATCTAATCCAACTATTGGTTATACACTTTGGCTTGCAGTCGTCAGAAGCAGTCTAAACACTAACACATACATACACATACCATGAGAAAATGGGTAGAAAGAAGATGATGGCGTGCATCATCTTCTTTCTAGCCAACTATGAATGTAAAATTATATGTTACATCATTTTTCCTTTACATACTTCTTAACACTGCAATACAAAAGATGTACATAGGTTGTTAAAACTCTTTACTATACCTTAGCAAAATACTAGATGGAATGAACGTGTACATAATCAAATTCAATTAGCGCCCATAAGTCGAGCACTTTTAAAGGCAACGCTCATTAGAGCTGCTTTGCACAGCCTCAACGCGGCGTCCACTAGTTGTCAACGCGCGGTCCACGGGTTGTCAACGCGCGGTCCACTGGTTGTCAACGCACAGTCCACTGGTTGTCAACGCGCGGTCCACTTGTTGTGACCACTAGTTGTGAACGAATCAATGTCGCTTATTCTGATAATTTTCGAGTAGTTTGATTACAATTAGTACCAGTGTTAAGCAATTGCAAATTTCATAAACCGCTGGCTCGATGAATAAAGGATTAAATAAGCACGCGTAGTCCTGCCCTACGAAAATTGAATTAGAAAAAGTTACTTGTTAGTGTTTTGGTGGACTATTACGCGTGTCGTTTACTACAACTTTCTAAATCGGGCCAAACTTATACGGCAGATATCATTGTCCACTCTTATTCTTCAGACGTTGCTCCAACAGGCTATTATTTGCGTAATATGGACAACTTCTTACAAGTAAAAAAAATTCAACTCAGATGAGGCATTCCAAACCGCTTTGAAAGAGTTTGTTTATTTATGAGATGGCAAGAGTGCATAGATAGCAACGGTGTTTACTTTGATTAATTAAATATATTTTACCAAAAAATATATATATTTGTCCCGTACATAACATCACATTTCTTACTTCATTATTAACATTGCTTAAATACATTTAAGTAGTTTAATAGTATTCTGCGATATAAACAAAAGTGTTGTTAAATATTTTATCGATTTCCGTATTCCTGATTTTTCACTCCGTATCTAGAGTAATAATCTAAAAGCATTAAACGTGGTGTATTAAGTCTTGTTATCATGTGTACATATTTTATGGAGGTTATCAATGCTGTTGCGACGAAACCACTCATGATAATAATTTTACCATGCTACAGATGTCTTAATAAGATTACAGTTGACCTATTTTCCATACCTTTTATCATATTTTGCTCTTTCGGTCTGTATTTAAGATCATACTTAAATAACGAAATCACCTTTAATTATTGAAAGTGAATACTTCATTTTATATTTTTTAAATTTTAAAGTATTTTGACATTTTTATAAAATTATATGTAGCATTAGTTTTGTCTCGTAGATGGTCACTATCAATTTTTTCTCTATCATATGCTGACTTGTATTTCTAAGGTTTCTATAGTTGGTAGGAAATGTTAATAACACAATCGAAAGAGGATCAAATACGAGGTCTTCCGTATAACAACTACTTAAAAACGGTAGTATTCTGGCACTTTAAGTCAATATTGGTTAAAATCTCCTGTAGATACCGCCTTTAATAAATACTCTACTATTTGAATCACAATTACCCGATGCATAACTTGCTTGGTTACTCAATCACGATGTTTTAGCAGTATTTTAGGTATTAGCGACGAATTAAAAACACAATTCTTTCTTTAGTGAAAAATTTGTACTTTATGTAAACATTTATAAAAGTATTTATAATTTAACCTAATTTGACAAATAAAACATAAGCTCTGTATTGCATAACCCTGTTCGTACGTAATATTTTTGTCTAACCTATGCTTGAAATAGGTACTTCAGATAATATAATGGTTTTACCAAATAGTACATTGAATCGATGTATCGAGTGTAGCCCGTAGCAATTAAATTGCCTCATTCATGCATCCAGCATACGTATTGTAGAATTGTTACCGAGATTATTAAATAAAATGACTTTACGGATTTTATCGCGTTTATTTTACATTTTTAAATTCCCGACGTTTCGAACGCTTTCCAGACCACGTTACTATAAGTAGCGTGTCTTATTTGGCGCTAGTAAGACTAATATATCAGTCCAATCAAATATTGAAGTGTCAATTTGATACGTATCATAAAAGGTGGTAGTCTTTCCAGACTAACAATAAATATATAATTAAATAATCTCAGTAACAATCTAAAGAATTGGCGCATTCGTCGAACTCATAGACGCCGAGAAGGTCGTCCAAGAACGAAGACAGGCTCTTGACGCCGTCCCTCCAATTCTTCTTCTGCTCAATCACCATTTTGAAGTCCTTGCTCTTCATGAACGTGACGAAGAGATGTGGTGTGGCAAACTTGAGCAGTTTCGCGCGATTACACTTTATCTCTTGTGTCTCTTCTTGCTCCGGCTCTTCTGCAGCCGCATGCCTCTCACGTACATCTTTGTTAGTAGGCTGATGTCATCAACGCTCAATATATCCTCTATGATCTCGTCAGCATCCGTAGCCTCTTTATTGCCAACATGTTGCGCAGTTTCAGTGTAATTGCGCAGCGTGATTTTGCGGTCCAAGTCGCCAACAGTACAGGGGTCGATGTCACTCTGTCTCAACGTATCAGGTACTCTGTATCGTTCGAGGATATCAAATAGTTCTGATGCTACGGTATATGCGGACTCCATTATGTCCACTTCAGACTCGTCTTGTAGCAGTTTGACTAGAACTGTGAGACATCCTATCGACGCGAGCTCTTCTAGTGCTTTCTGTAATCGCTTCTGGATCGCCTCGTTGTTCAGCGTGACGATTTTTCTCGATTCCTTTGAGAAAGTGACCGGTGGAAATGTGCCGTCAAGCATTCCTTGCTCGTGAAGCATGTCCTGGATAACGATTTTCCAGAACTTTAGCGCACTCAGTTGTACTTCCCAGTGGAAGTCGTTAAGCGCCGCTTCCAACATACACTCGTAAAGCGATTGCTTAATAGCCGGTGTGATTTTTACGTTTTGATATATTTCACATAAGACGTTGCACGCCTCTTTGCGTACCATACCCTCGGGGTCAGTATATAGTATAGACGTTATCATTTTCTGGAAATAAAAAAGAGGAAAATAAAAAGAAAATATCAAAAAGAAACATATCTACTAATGTGGTCTTTGGAAATGCCCAAGATGATATATAAGAGTATTTTTTACCGTTGATGCATTCGGTTCAATAAAACAAGCGTGGGATTAAAAACGCTTAAAATTAAATTGATAAATTATGTTGTACGCGGCCTAACTAAGGCTTCTTAAGTAGCTACAAAAATAATACGCAAATGCGATTGATAATAACGGAAGGACACATTTTTTAGGAAATTATTGCCTTATTTGAAATTGAAATTGGAATTGAAAAAAGTATATAGTATTAGTCTACGTTAACGAAAAATGTCATAAAGTGACCCTATATGCAAACTATAGTGATTACAAGTCATACATAACATATATATAGTCATATATAGTATAAATAGTCACAGTTACACATTAAATACACCAGGAACATAACAAAAGTGTTTGGTAATTGACCTCGACTGCATAAATGATAGATATTACTCATTTATCAGGAATCTGTTATCGTGAGGCGAATTATAATATTACTTATCTGCTGTCATAATATGCGTAACCATCTTAAATATGAACAGATACAAACATTTCTACAATAGCTAACTTAGCTAGAAGAGTTTCAATTCACCGTCTTGACATAAATCTAAGTTAAGTCGGTGAGTATAATTAAGTTGTCTTATATAACAGTTGTTATTGGCAAGGCATACGATTATTTACTATGTCCGAGTAAAATACAACAGGGTCGCCGTGAACAACGACGTTAAACAATAATTTTTCTTTATCAGTGGACCGATGCCATATTTAAATTCCAACGTGATGTTCAATCGTTTTGATTTTGCGTATATTCTAATGCTAGGAGGAGCAACATTGCGTTATCCTTGTTTCGTACATAGTAAAGGCATTCTAGCTAATTACCCAATTGTCGAAAAAGTATGAACCATGCATGTAGGAATACGAGCAGACGGAGATACAGATTATCAAGACTATTTTTGCCAGTCATTAGATAACGTCACTGCCTTTAAAGTTTTCTGATATAGAATCCATAAATAGAATTGTGTTTGTTGAAATCAATAGTCACTTCAGGTACTAGTCGCTCTGTTTGATATTTGATAACCGGATATTGATACAGGTGGATTTACAGTAGGGGCAGTCGGAGCAAGTGCCTAGGGCGGCAAATTTTTAAGGCAACAAAATTTAAAAAATAAAAATTATCTCTCCTAAAAAATAAAAAAATTTCTCACACATATATAATTATTTCTATTACTTTACAATATATGTTTTATTTATAATCCAAAAATTCGACATAACATCATTCACATTTGTGAATTATGGTGGTACACGCTGAACTTTTTATTTGATATATAATCGTGGAAGAAATGATAAAGGCCTTTTACCGAAAGCAAACCCAGTCCTTTCGGTACAACGCATATACCATCCCCGTACCAAACGCCCCTACAGCATGGTCCAAGTAGCCTTAGAGCTCACCAAGGAGGATAAGCGCATTTACATCATACATCTCTGTGGAATTGGTCGCCTAACATTTGAGAAGCCGCATTCTAACGGACTTCCCGGGTAGTTTTAAAACTGCCAGTTATACGGTCACACCTTACGTAATTGTTTCGTCCATCCCCATTGCGTAAAATGCCACGGCGATCACGGCACTAACGATTGTCCCCGAACCAAGTCAACACAAGCCTTTCCTACATAAGAGCCCGAAGCACGTGTAAACTGCAGCCATCCCGATCACACTACCAACTACCTCGTCTGCCATTAAGCGCGTTAAAGCAGAGTTCGTGCACTAAACGTATGCCTGTTCAAGGTGTCCTCCCAATCCATCCACAACCCGCAATGGCTGCACTGAGCAAGATGTATCATTACAGCATTTAGCATCGCTGGATCTATTTGATCTAGTCGACTTCACTAAAGCCGCGACCGAATTCGCTACGGCTTCCAGCAGTGCAATGGCTAGGCTACATCTTCTTGTTAGGTACAAGAATTTAGTTGGCGCCTTTCAGGCTTAAAGGTTGCGACACCCACGCAGCAGTCAACACACCCTACACTTAGTAGTGTAGTCCCTTAGCGGTGGTGTCGAAAATACACACCCTTTGCTAGTATAATAATACTGTAGATTAACAGCATATTAGATAGGGGCGTTGCTGGAGTTTTTTGCGCCATTTCTTCTCCACAACGCCAACGCTTTGGTAAGAAGTAGTAGTAATGTTAGCTAGAGCTCTTCAAGCTATGAAATATATCCTTCAGAAAGCATCTTAATCGAGCCGAGGTCTACGCCCATCTGGGCAACCCTCAATTCAGTATCATCATCATCAGCCTGTGTCAGTCCACTGCTGGACATAGGCCTCCCCTAATGCACGCCACCGCTCCACCATCCAGCCCACGCCAGCCACTTTGCGAATATCGTCACTCCATCTTGCCGCAGGGCGTCCTACACTACGTTTGCCGAGCCTCGGTCTCCACTCCAGAACTTTCCGACTCCAGCGGTCGTCAGTTCTGCGGCTTATATGACCGGCCACTTCAGCTTACTAATCCGGTGGGCTATATCGGTGACTCTGGTTCTCTGACGGATCACGTCATTTCTGATGCGGTCCTTCAGAGATACTCCGAGCATAGCCCTCTCCATAGCTCGCTGAGCGACTTTAAATTTGTGGATCAGTCGAACCATAAGTGTTCAAGTCTCGGCACCGTAGGTCATAACGGGAAGGACGCACTGATCGAAGACTTTCGATTTGAGGCACTGGGATGAGTGAAGAGAAAATTCGACGAAGCTCATGAAAAGCCCAGCCGAATCCTTCTGTTGGCCTCCCCCTTAAAGTTGTTTCTACCTAGTGCGAGCGTTTTCCCTAGGTAAACGTACTACGAATCCAGTTCGAGGGAGGTGCCATCAATTGAGATCGGTCCCGGATCAACGTGCTCGTTGAACATGACCTTGGTTTTACCCAAGTACATCCGGAGACCGATGCGTGCAGAAGACTCAGCCAGGCTTTGCACCATTTTCTGCAGGTCCTTTGCGGTCTCTGCCATGATGACGATATCGTCCGCAAATGGCAGATGTGAGATGTACTCGCCGTTCACATTTATGCCGCGTGCTTCCCAGTTGAGCGTCGTGAACATATCTTCCAGCGCGGCGGAGAGCAATTTCGGAGACATGACGTCTCCTTGTCTCACACCGCGATGTAGGGGTTAGGTTCAGTCTGCCCACTTTGGACTACAAGAGACATAGTGGCGGCGTTATACCGACATCTTCGTTATTATATCATAACGTGCTGTCAGGCATATTTGAACAAAGTAAACATTTATAATCAGAATTTGCATGCTGATTAACACTAGGTTTACGGAACCCGTCAATTTGACGGATTTCGAACTTTGAAATGAAACACGCAAAAAACCATAGCATTAATCTTAACTATTTTGCATCGTAAATTTATAATTTCATTAAAAGAGTTTATACGCACAATTATTATTTTCCTAAGCTTTATAAATTTTGAAAATTGTATCTTGTATACCTATTTCTACGGAACCCGTCAATTTGACGGGTTAGCTGATTACGTCAACAATCCTTATATATTTGCTTCGCTTGTAAAATTATACCTCCAATAGCAAATATAAGACTAAAGGAAAGGTCTAAGACACCCCTCTCCCGACTCATAATCTCAATAGCGCCTCGATAACGAATTGTGTAGCCGGTGTCAAATCCTCGCGTTATAGAAAATGCACAAAGAAATTCAATACGTATGTAAAAAATGTCCTCGATAAATATGATTATGTAGCCATTATATTTTTGTTATCATTTTCGTAATAACTTAACAAAAAATTTGACTTATTAGTATTTTATTTTTACGTCAAGCCTTATATTGTTAAACTCAGATTTAGTTTGAATAAATTCATTTTTTAAAAATAAATACGTATTTTCATCCACCCGTCAATTTGACGGATGCTCGTAGAGATAGGTATATAAGAAACGCACGTAAACCTAGTCTTAAACTTATTTTGAAGTTCCCGCATTATCGCTATTTTTTTACAAATTCAGTTGCAAATTACGCATAGTTGGCAGCAGTCGTAAAATAATTGAGAATTTTTCGTGAACAATAAAACTGCTAATTTAACTACTAAACAAATGTGTTTTTTACTTTTTACAATGTGAACTTTGTTCTTAATGCGGGCGATATAACTCTTATTTCGTTCATAAAGTAATTGCTTCATTTGGTAACGTTCCTCCCCCTCCCGCAATGGTCACCAAGCAACGAAACTACCCTTTCTACCCAAATAATTTTCGTAAGGATTGCGATTTTCAAGTCTACTCACATTAATATTTGGAAAAGGCTCCCTGAGTTGCTCCCAAATTGCGGTGACCTTAGCCGCAGCACCCAAGCATCGCAGAGCGGAAACACGCACGTAAAACTCGTGGTCGTTCAGGGCTATAGTTGCAGCCACATTGATTAGGTTATTTGTAATGATTTGCTTTTGGAATGGAGGAAACTCTGCAAGAAAGGAATTGACAAAAAATAGAATAATCACTATTTACAATGTTTAGATATAAATCCATCTGATTTCAGTCTTTTTCATAATAAAAAAACATCAATGGTATGGTTTTAATTTCTTAGTAGTAATTTACATAGAAGCTTTTACCGGTGGTAGGTCCCCTTTTTACAGGGGACCGTCTAGATGGTACCACCAAGGTTCCTATTTCTGCCGGAAGCAGTAGTGTAAAACACTGCGTGTTCCGGTTAGAAGGGCACCGTAGCCAGCGTATTACTGGGTAAACGAGACTAACACCCTATGTCTCACGGTAGGCAGCGTGTTGGCGATACCACTGGTATTGCCGATGTCTATGAGCGTCGGTGACCACTTCCCATCAGGTGGCCCGACTGCTCGTCTGCCTGCGTATGCCATTAAAAAAAAGCTTTAACACTAGATATACTAGCTTTTCTTTCAAACGTAAATTTCCTAGTAAAACCAGTCAAAATGACTTTGGTAAATCTAGTGTCAAATAAATTATTTATCCGAAGAAAATTCCAATTCCGAAAATTTTGTTTATCGAAGTCGCTCTTTCATTACCTAATAAAGGTGATTTTAACTCTTTCCCGGAGTTGCAATTATATTAATTTGGGTGTTAAGTTGTAGCAAGATCTTAATATGAATTTTATAAAAAGGTGAAGATCTTGGGACATTTCCAAGTAGACGAACTATTTAGACTATAAATTATATTATTGAAGTTATAAATGTCCCGTAAGTTTCTTTAAAGTTTAGCTTCTTTCCGCAAATCGGGATGCACTACATTGAAAATTACCGCACTACCTTTTTATTCCCACAACTTTGGACCTCCTAGTTTTATAAACTTAATATTATGAACATTGACAACTCGGTTTTTCTACAGATAGGTATATATTATACATCTACTGGGTTTAAACTAATGTCTCAGAATCTGCAGGCTTTGAAGCACCAATATGATACCATTGATTAATCTGACCGGTGGTGTTGTGCCAGTAAGAAATACGGCTCAAGTTGTACTTTACAATATAAATTCATACGAAAACAACGGATATTAATAGACAATGCTTAGTAGTTTGATTCGAGTCGGAGCCCCCAAGGGTCAATGCTTGGACCTATTCTGTTTCTTAAATAAATTGTCTTAACTAGATCGTTTTGTGGACTTTTTTACTATAAGCTTTCGAATAATGCAATAAATTATGGATATGGTTTTTAGTCAATAAGTAAAATTAAGCAAGTTTTTTCGCAGTTACAGGGCTAAAGAAATATAACTTTTAATAATATACTTACTTACGAAGGATATCTCGGTGCAGACCAACAACAGCTCAAGTGCGGAATCCCTGACCTCCCATTCGTAGTCGTGTAGCTTCGTATATATGAGATTGCCCAAATCGTGTATAGCGGAACCTGGCTTTGAATCCATCAGCAACGATAAATTGGGTGGTAGGAATTTCTTTACCGTCATTGCAATCACGTTAATTGCTGTCACTACAAACTACAAAAAAAAGTAAGTTTCACGCCTATGTGCCACTATAACATTAACTAATTGTTACTAAGATAGCTGTAATTAACCATTTATTTGGCAGGTTTGAATCGAGCAAAGGAATACAACTACTATAAAGTAGTTGATATTTGCAATTATTAATTATATCATGCATTATCTCAGTCAAAAAGAATATCCGTTAGATGGGTATGGTAAAAAATCAGTTTCGATTGTTTGATCAGTGTTATTGTTTTAAGGTCAGACACGAGTCTTACTGCATCAAAACTATACTGATTGGATCAGAAGTAGACACCATTATTACATGAAAAAGAACAAGATAGGAGATTATTTTATAGTCCTAAATAGTAAATGTCTACCTTGGAGGTTAGATTCGGCCTTTTCAATATATTGTACACCATGTTGTAAAGGCAAATGACTTCTAGACTCTCTTGCCACGTGATGTTGTACATCTGTACTAAGGACAGCAGTGTGTTGAGTACGTGTGTCATCACCAGATTCTTCTCTTGACTGTCCTCATAATTCGCATTTTTAATTTCACCGTCTTCGTCTAACGGCTCGTATTCTTTCAAGACGTAATAAAGCGCTTGGAAAACTATATTCGCCTGTTCGTTACTGAAGCGGTTTCTCCAACAGCTTAGCCTTT
Organism: Lamproptera curius; assembly: GCA_029286875.1. Taxonomy (NCBI): domain Eukaryota; kingdom Metazoa; phylum Arthropoda; class Insecta; order Lepidoptera; family Papilionidae; genus Lamproptera; species Lamproptera curius. The sequence continues at coordinate 1,403,457 of JAGSMT010000028.1, forward strand.
TGACGCTTTGTAATGTTATTGCCAATGTGTCCAGTTGTAGAGTCAGGTCTCTAAGTGCATACGCTGCCCTAGCTGTGTGCTCACATAACAAATTCATTACTTTAAGAACATACGCGTCTACCCAATCATTCGATAGAATTGATGCCGGCTTCCCAAGAGTTGCGTATACCATTGAAGGTACAAGTAGGATAAGTACAATCTGGTTGTGCAACTCAACCCTTTTTCCATCCATTAACCAAATGGCAGGCGGTTTCCCGTGCCATGCTGAAGTCCAGATAGCGCTGCAGGCATTGCAAAAATCAAAGACCAGAGTAGGACAGCGTCTTTGGATTAAATATCGTATGATGTTGAGGTATGTACAGCCTAATTCTACAAATGTGTCCCTGGCGTATATTGTACCTTCAACAATTGGCTCAGTATTGATTATTTTTGCAACAGAGAGTGAGAAAAGTATTTTAGTCAGTAATAACGTCATATCATCTCTGCGTATTTTGTCTAATAGCACATGAGAATGGTTTACGATTTGTGATTCTTTTATAAGAATTTCGGTCAGCAAATTGTTTTCTTTCCTTACTTCATCCATGTTGCTGACTATCGAAAGCAGTATTTGCAACATAGGTTCAACGGTTTTACCAATTTCTTCTTCGTTTTCACTAGTCATCGAAGTTATTGTTAAATAGTCTGTTTCTAAGACCGGTTTCATGATATATTCAAGGACTGCTTTGAGTTTTAATTCATCGCTATATTTATTAAGCTCCCAAATGAAATCGGAGGCGAACTTGTAAGTTTTCCGGAGAACAAAAACTGTCCTCTTCTCATTGCCGAGTAGAAAGATCTGTTTCCAAACATCAGTGTCGTACAACCAATAAACGCCTGAGTTGTGATTGACTAGTGCGAGGGCCACATCCAAATATGCGACACGCAAGCTGCAGCTCATGGAAGGACTGTTAATTTGGCTTAAGGCTTGTACGAGCATCTCGCCTTTCCTCGAAAATATTTTCGCAAAAGTCACTTCCCTTTCGCAAACGACCGCCAGCAGCCTAATGAGAAACACTTTGACTGTGTCGTGATGCGTTTCGAAACGATTAAGCGCTTCTACTACATGGTCCGCCAAGAACGGTAGCGATTTGAAGAATTTAACATCTAGAAGGGAAAATCAAAATCCGGTTCAGTTTATTTCCTACCTATCATATATATGATAATTCTAATGAAGACATGATAACGAAGATAAAAAACCACTCCAGTGGCGTCGGTGAAAATTTTTATAACAAATAATTCATCCAAGTTTTTCATAATTAATTCACTTACGAATTCGCTAAATAGCAGCATTTTAACAATGTTTCATGGTATGTATACTGTGTGATGGTTTACCAACAATCTCTTTAAGCAGTTGTGGATTGTATAGTAAAAACTTACTCATCTTTTTAGTACAAACGGATTATAAGTTATCTTAACAAATTCTCTTGAAAATTACAAATCACATGTTATTTAGCTTTTATTTTTGACTATAGTTAAGATTAACTCAGAATAAATGTTAACAAATATAATGACAAACACTAATGCCCTCAAAAGCTAACACATTTTCATTAATCGAGCGCAGCCAATATCAAAACAAATACTATTTTTAACCTATTAGAGTACCTGATTCTTTGGCGCTTACTTATGCTATAGTATAACAATTTAGTTGTATTTAAGTATACCTTTAACTCACAGAATATCAGCCTTCTATGTGATAGGCGTCTGTTTCTTATTTAGTGATTGTTTATGTTTGGAGTCAAAATATTAACAAAGTAATGACATGATAAAAGTGAACAGTTTAACCATTTACTGGCATTTAATCTTTATTTTTTTCACTATTTTCAGATCATTTTGAAAGTGAATTGACACACATCTCATTTTTTTTAAATAATTGTTAATTGATCAACAATTATAAAATCCATAAAATATAATTAAATAATAGTCATAAAAGTAATTTAAAGCATCTAATTTATTGTTTAGAATAATAATGTATTTTATATTCAATAAGAGAGTTATGTATGCAAGATGAACATTACTTAGTCTAATGAAATTTAAAATAATATTACTTTACTAGTAATTGTTACTTTAATTATATTATTAAATTTTTAAATTATTTATTATTTCATTATAACTTCTGGGATCTACATTTCTTTTATATATGGTTTCATCTAAATCCACTTGGTATTCTTAATGTTATAGGATAACAAACATCCATAACTTTACTTAAACTATCAGTTGATAATCCTAATTATTAATTCTTGAACCAACTATTTCGTTAAAATAAACAGGTTTATTAAATGAGAACTATTCATTTTAATTTATTCATAACTTTTAGTAAGTAGTACATTTTAGTGAGATTATAACTAGAAATTTCAATAGATGCGTAGACCTTAATGTTATTATTTGTAGCATATAATTATAAATGTAGAGAATTCCTTACCTGGGTCTAAACTACTTATTTTAACGAATAAGTTATCAGCATAGTAATTATCCATAACATAATTAGGCTGAATTATTTTCTGAAATAAAAGTTTAACTTTGTTTTGCAAAGCAACATTTTCCATTTTGTACTCTGTTAGTAAAAAATATTAATTGCTAGCACTTCGACTTATGTATCATCAATAATATACGTTTTGAATTTTGGTCGCAATGTGTATTTTATGTACTTTAAAATTCAAGAATAAATGTGTATAACTTGCAACACAACCACACAGCTACAAGAAGCATTACGAATTAAATTGGGTGCTATAATATACTATCTAGCATGATTTTGATAACGTTATCATAAAAAAACCACAAATTATTACTTTGGTAAACAAATTCAAGAGATGTATTTCCTAATTCAATTTTATTTAAAAATATAGAACGCAATTTTATTTTATAAGTATTGTATAAGTAAAGTTACTTACACTCTTATTTTATTTTTAAATAATAAAAAGTTAATAACGATATATATTTTGATATAATTATAAATAACTACTTATGTTAAACAATTTGTAATGTTAAGAAAATATTTTTTAATAATCAACGTGTAACAGCATTATTTAATTACACATTACAAGTAAGAGAAGATAATGTGAGTAATAGTAGTTATTTCCGTTTTAAATTTTACATGGTATGCGTAAAACGAAACGGCAATATGATTGTTCTAGAACAGTAAACTATGCTGTCAACTTCAATTTCTTAATCTGCTGACCGCTGTGTACGTATAGCCGACGAAATTGTTTGCAAATTGTGGTAGTGGAGTGACGAGTGTTATTTCTTGTATTTGAATAACTTTTTCGGAGTGTCTAAACTGTGTTAATTTTGTGTTTTAAGTGAAATGCCCCTTAGAGGAAGAAGTTTCGTAAGTATTTTATCATTGTTTTCAAATATCTAATGCTATTTTTTGTACGTGTCTTAACCTTTTTTATGTATAAGTTATTATCTAACAACAAAATACGAGCTTTGCTGCCATGGAATTAATCTGTTTACATATTAACTTTAATATGATTTGTAACACAACATTTGCATATATAATTATGAATTTAGCATGCTTTAGTTGCAGTAGGTTTTTGGCCGGTTTCCAAGTGTAGTATCCTTGACTCTGTTAACTATAAGCAATTAATTATTATACACTAATCTGGGAACTTTAATGGTATAGCCCAGAGGTCTGATTTGGTGGTCTTCCACAGGACAGTTGATGCCTGCCTGATTTAACACGCGACGAGTGCTTTAACAGCCTGTTTGTGAGGTTAGTTTTGAAATTTATTAGTTAAAGGATTTGTATGCAAAATTTTAATTTTATCACAATAATTTATTACAACAATATATAGAAATATTTTTACCGCTTATTCTCTTTTTAATCCCCATACTAAATAATTTTATCCTGAGAATGAAAGACAGTAACAAGGCATTTGGTAAATAAAACACTGCACTAAAATATAACCCAAAAACTATGGAAAATGCAATAGCTCATAATTTGCATTTTTTTTTTATAAAATTCTGTTACCTTGTTGGGTTATAATATGTAGCTCTAGTGTACCAGAGTTAAGCAAATCATAAATTTTAAGATTAAATTGTGTCCATGGTATTTTATTATTATGATTGAAAGGGCTAAACAGGTCTTACGGATAGATAATTCCTTAAGAAAATAAATTAAGCCATTTATATGCAATTCAATTTAATTCCCTATTGTAGTCTATTGTGTTATATTTGGAAAATAAAATGTGTTAAACCTTTTAAAGTATTGCACAATGTATTTTTGTGTCCTTTGTCTTGTACTGCTTCATTTTAACAAAATTATGAATAGACTTGTGAAGTCTTCTGGTCGTGACTTTTTTTGGCTCACCAAAATTAAGCATGCAAAACTGAAGTTATTTTGAAAGTAAACTTTAGAACAATCTGTGGTACAAACGAAGAATATAACCTTATTTAATTTGTTTAACACTCGAGATTATTATTGTCATTTTTTTAAATTGTATTGTCTTAGTTTAATTTTTTTTAGATTTGTTCATTTTACTACAGTCAATAGAAGCTAAAGCCAAGTTGTATTTTGTACTAAAGTCATAGTTCAAAAAAAGAAGTGCTAGTTCTTCATTTGGCTGAAAAGTGTAGTAGAATGGAATAAGATATATAAATTATTTTATTTAATATTCATCTTTCTTAACACAATGACAGTAAAAGTGAATTCATTATGTACCAATCATATAAGCTATTTGTAGCAATATGTTATATGGAGTAACCATTGTTTATTAATATTGCAACAAACGCAAAAAAATCATAACATATGCAAACATGATCTTGACAAAAAATTACATAGCAACGTCTATGTTGTAGTGCTGAAAAGAAAAATAGCGTAAAATATGGCAATAGGTTATCTATTTGTTATATTAAATTAACTTAACAATCTAGTTTAGTTAAATTAATATAATAAAATCTCTTTAACTAAATAACAGTTTTTGCACAGCATAACTGGAATGTAGCCATTACAACAAAAAAGGGCATGACATCCTATAACAGTAACAGTAAATGATGGTGTTGATAACCAGGACAAAAATTTTTTTGCCCTTCCGTCAGTTGGGTCAAAATTTTTGGGTTAGTGATCCTCATTGTCCTATTCAAATAGAAACAACAATAACACTAAACTGTATCTCTATGGAATTTAAACCCACTTCCTCCAGTTTGAAAAGCATGGGCCTGCTGGGCTGCGCAGAAGGTGTAATGAATTACAAGACCATATGCATATTTATATAAATTTTACATTTGTTTGGTTCTAGTGTAGGCAAGATAAAGCTGAAGAGGGTATTGAAATGATTGTTGAATTTAGTACAAAACAGTATTTTACCAATGATCTTACAATGTAAAGATATATCAATGGTCTACTGCAATCAGTTGCTTAAAATAAAGAATATTGCAAAGAAGTATATGTTATATAAATCAATATGTACAGTAACTATGATACTGTAAAGGGTATAACGCGATCATTATTGAAAAACAGAGTGATCTTTTAAATTATAATTAATTATCATAACCTGCTCTATACTGGCATAGTAATTTTTCTTGGTTGTTCTTTGTTTATCTCACCTGTCCTTGGCGTTTCTTGGAACGCGTCGTTTAACCGATTGTGTCATTGGATTCCGACATCATTGTTCTGTGTGCATTAAGATTGAACTGCCTCATTAGGTTTTTGTTGTTTATGACAAGCAGTTGTATTTGTTCGAAAATACTGAGCGTTCATTGTTTACCGATTACGTTCACTGTAGCTAAAAGTAGCATGGATAGGATGTCTTTCGTTATGAGAAATTCGACGGATAATAATGTCCTCTTAGTCGAATTCGACTACGGCCCTCGGTCGCTATTAGACATCACCCAACTTCGCAGGAGATACTATTTTTCGCAAGCATACGCGTAGACTCTGGTGCGCTCCCTATTCCTTCATTCTCATTTTCATCTAGGAGAGGCATAACCGACACGACCAGAAATTCGATTTATAATGTCTTATCGTCCCCATTTGCATCCGTCAAGTAAAACCTATAATTTGAGTAAACAATGTCTTATATGTACCTGTATATATTCTACGACAAAGTCATCTATACTTATTCCATATAGAAGCCCATTCTCTTATTCATCGTCAAGTAATTTAACAATAAAATCTTAGCGGGACCTTTTTTTCTTTCTTTTTTAAGTAAATTGTTTGCAAAATATAGAAAGAGCACAATATATTTTTCTCAGATTGCAATAGACTGGAGCGAATAATCCATTACCAGGGTGTGCTAACATTTAAGTAGTCATTACAGAAACAATATGCTTTCACGCACAATCCTTTCTTTAACACTTTTAAAAATAAATTAACAGACAAAAACTGAACGTTTTCCGAGATTATATTATCAAAGCATATTACATTGGCCCATAAAAGATTTCATTGTAGTTCGGAGTGTTGTGTTGGGGTAACAAGTTTATGCTTATTCTTACTATTTTTGTTATGCGTAACGCAATGGTTTACGATTTCGTATTTATCGAGCACACTTCAATTCACACGTATCAACTTACGCGCAACGCTCTCTCATTCGATGCAATTCAAATGAATCCAGTATCGATTATGCAAAACGCGAACGGTGAACGGCATTCTGTGAATGAATCGAAATTGTGCGCCGTGGGCGTATTTGCCAGGTGACACTAGTTGTTATTAAAATAATTGGTACACTGTGTATAATATTGATTGCATAACCGCCTCCGTGGTCTATCGGTATTGGCCTTTGCTTTATAAACCGGAGTTCGTGGGTTCGAATCCCGGGGGAAAACAACTTTGTGTTATCGTTGTTTTATAGTTGATAAGAATAATTCGGCCAATCAACCAATCGTCTGAAAAATAAGATGATTCATGCGTCGGATGGGCGTGTATAAAGTCGGTCCACCTACCAACCCGAATTGGATAGGCGTGGTGGAATACGGTCCAAAAACCCCCTAATGGAGAAGGCGTGCATTGGGGGAGACTTATGTCCAACAGTGGACTGACACAGGCTGATGTGATGAACAGTTTTGTTGTTTTATCGTTCTGATATTAACCTAAATTTATCTTATGGAAACCTGATACAAGTACTTTAGAGAAACGTTTGTAAAATTCGCTGATACAAGAGAACTTCATGTAAGTTATAATTTATGAACGTTTTTGTTTTTGTTTCGTGATATTCGTTATTAGAGTTTGCAGCGTTCGAAGTTAAGGTCTAAAAGGCTGGTACTTAATTTAGTTTAATGCTATTCCACTTTCTTTAATTCGTTTAAATGTTACTTGAAGCACATTAAAGTCGGAGATTTGTTATTTGTAGTAGCTAGAAAACATGCTTCTTGACATCTTATGCCAAGTTCAAATAATTATTGTGACTATTAGATGATTAGTTTGTTAAAATTATGTAAAAAAAATGTAATAGCTGTTTCGAACTAAATATTAATTGCATATCTTGCACAAATAAGGCACCAAAAATACGACATGTCGCGGTTTTTATTGTTCACAAAGACGGTTTGTGATTTTGATATATTAAAGTAATGGACTATATTTATATTGACCTTTACACTACCAGTATGTATGTAATTATGTTTTGTAACTATGTAATGTTTATTCATACATCATCATATTAGCCTAAAAAGTCTACTGCTGGACATAGGCTTCCCCCACGAGCTGCGAAGAAGTACGATCCTGCGACACCTACATCACCGACTTCTCACACATTTGCACATTTTGCATTTGTAATGTTATTATCATTTATTTTTTCTCGATAGTGTTACGACTAAACTTGTAATTTTTTTTTTAAAGACATTAGGTAAATTTAATGTTTAAAAATTCAATGGTTATATTTGCAAGGAAGCTAATCACACCGTTATGGCGTTGACAATACATATAGCGTTAATATTAAAAGAATTACATATTAACAGTACCAAGGCAATGAAGCCGGACGTGTGGTGTTATTTTTACTGTCCTCTAGCGAAAACGCTAGTATGTATTTTCCATTTTATTGCTACAAGTTACGTCGTTCTACTTCAATTGCAAGAAATTTTTTAAACATGATTTTTATTTTGGTAACTGCCTCCGTAGCCTAGTAGTAAGGGCCGTGCGCTTTAAAAACCGGAGAACCCACGACCTCCGGTAAACAACCTTTTTCTCTACAAATTTTTCATTGTTGTCAAAACCATATTGAAATTTAAATGTACGAGACATTAAACAAAAGTCAAAGATAAAATTTTGAGTTTTAACTCATACTTATAATACTTTACAATTGTACGAGACAAACGTGATTTTGTGAGTAGGTAATCAATTCGTCGCATGCGGCTGTGTACCAGACGCGCTTTAAATATTGGTTTGTTTTCTATTCATATGTCCATATAAATTGTATACAAGCTTCGCCTAAATAATATCGATCGCGCTTTTCACGAGGCGTAGACGAGGTTTGGTGCCAAAAAATAAATGATGCCAACGATTATCTTTTTAGCTGTTTCACTGCGGCCTTGGGGTGTTCGCTATTAATTATGCTGGCAATATCTGTTTTTTTTTTCTTTTAAATGCTAATTGTTATAACGTCGACTTATACGTTTTGTGGTATTTCTATTTAAAGGAAACCGATAGCCTTACTGTATTTAATAGTTTTATTATGTACGATTGGCAAGGAAAAATGAATAGCATAATTTATTGGAATGTGTTCGTGTGATCATCTGAGATGATCGTTTTTTCTTGCGTGAGCTAAGATAACCTGTTTGATTACGTTACAACTGGCTTCCGCGTCTAGTATTCTATCATTATATGTAACATCTATTATTCTATGTAAAACTATATGATGTTCTCGCATTTGATAACGTTACTGTGTGCATCAAAATCCGTCAGGTTTTAGTTTGCGTTATACAAACATACAAAAGTTTGAACATTTTCGTTTATGGTATCAGCACGATAACTTGGCGGTGGTTATTAGGAACATTTTATCTGTCAAACATTGGCCTGTTTATCATTGTAAGCAATTCTTATCATGTTTTTTTTTTGTAAAGTGATGGTTAAAAACCGCTAAAACGGATTTTGATAAGATATTAGAGTCAATACGTTGAACTCATTTGTTATTATCACGTTTAGGCTATCGCTCTTGATTAAGATTATTAAAAACGGTTACGTGGTTGCGGGAACTGATATCGTGATTTTTTTTAACAAACCAAACAAAGTATTGACACTAATAATTGTAACTTTATATATTTTTTCTATATATAACACTAGCGACCCGCCCCTGATCAGCACGAGTGCAATACTGATATCTGTAAAATATTATGTATGAATTATACATACAAACCTCCCCCTTTAATCGTTCTTTCTATTAAAAAAAAACGTATGAAAATCCGTTGCGTATTTTTAAACATTCAAGCATACATAGGGACAGAGAAAGCCACTTGCTTTTTTTTTATGGCATACGCAGGCAGACGAGCAGTCGGGCCACCCGATGGAAAGTGGTCACCGACGCCCATAGACATTGGCCATACAGGTGTCACCAACGCGCTGCCTACCGTGAGACGTAGGATGTGAAGTCTCGTTTACCCAGTAATTACGCTGGCTACGGTGCCTTTCAAACCGGAACACAGTAGTGTTTTCACACAACTGCTTTGGTAGAAATAGACTGTCGTGGTATTTCACTCAGACGGTCCTTGTAAAGGGACCTACACTGTAAACCACCACCGTACCAGCGGTTTGTACTATGTAGTGATATTCTTTTATATTCCTAGTATCGTTTTCGTAAATTGTCTATTAAATTCTATAATTATATGATATTAGCTTCGTTCGTGTGTCTATGTTTCTTAGTAAACGAGCTTCTGAACTGCTTTAGAATTAAAAAACGTGCTATAAATAGGTAATGGCTGTGTATTAAATGTGCGATGACGCACGGAAATATTGTTACATGTACCCGATGGCTTGGTGGCTGGAGCTGCGTAGACTAAGGTTGCGTTCGCATCCGGAAACTGTAGTCCCATAGTTTTAATTTTACGTGAAATTAGCTTTGACAAGCTGTTTAAATTGTAACTCGCTTTGTTAATTTGATGTACCTATAAGCTATATCACAGTAATTTTTAACAATATCTGTTACGTAGCTTTGTGTTAAAAAAATAAATAACATCAAATTATCATTACAATATAGAGTTATCAAAATATGTTGGTTTTATTAATTGCAAATAAAATTTCTCAATCACTTTTTATTTCTCAGACACTATTTTATTGGAGTGCCATTAGTTTTGCTGAGTTATTTGAGAGATAACAAAATGCTGTTTCTTTGTTTGTAATCCGCACTGACATAACTTCACCTATTTTAATTATCTTATGTTAACTTTTATCCGAAAATGTATTTTGACAAAGCTCGAACGGAACATGTACTTTCGAAGTTTATCTCATTGGTGCTCCACTAAAGCTATAAATTATTATTGGCGTATGCATGGTGATCGCCTTTAGCGTTCATAGTCAAGTCAAGGTCAAAGTCAAATATCTTTACTCAATATGGAAGAATTACACTTCCTTATTGATTGTCAAATAAGCTACCACCGGTTCGGAAATGAAAGCCTCTGACCTGAGAAGAACCGGCCTAAGAAACTCAGGGACTTTTTCTTTTCCTTTTCTTCAATAAATTTTACAAAACTTTTACATAAAACCTTACATTTTACTGCTTCGAAATAGCCTGAAGCGAACAGTCCATTACTAGGTGTGTTATCTATCAAGTAGTCATTACAACAATAATATCCTTTAACACACAAACGTTCCTTTACAACTTTTTAAATTTATTTACTGATAAAAGCTGAACGTTTTTGGTACTTTATTGTAGAAGAGTAACTGGGCCAATTACCACTAAAAGATGTTTCTAATCATACCAGTAGGTAGTCGATAAGCACATTAAAGTAAACAAACAAATATTTCCGCTCAATTAGATAAGTTAAGTTAAAAATAACAAATAAACTAGTATTACTACGTTGAGTTACTAGTACCGTGACTTGTAACGTATCGTATCGTAAATTAATAACGGTTAACGGTTATTAGCATTCAGTTAACGTGACGCGTGACTTGGGCGTTCATGTTCACATTTTGCATCTGCGCTCGACGGGCCCGCGCATTATGTAACAATAACACGTCCCTAGATGATTTATTGTAGTGTATTATTAGTTCGATCGGTATAGAATGTTCCGGCCGGATGAATAGTTATAGTTTTTTTTTTTGCTAGAGATAACTAGCTGGCTGGAAGAACAGCTGTGCGTTTTGTAACTGCTTGTTAAGTTTAAACTGTCCATATATAACTGATGGGATCTTTAAAATTGTTCAGTTGTCTCTACAGACCTATTTGCCTTAATCGTAGGTAAATTCTTATGTGATTTTGATTTAAGACCTGTGTAAATATTGTTTTATATGGGATGGTGACTATTCGTATAAAATAGAAATAATTATTGAATAATTGAAACGACTGTTTACCAAATTTTATAATTTCTATATATCTTTCCAACTTTTTTTTAAATAACTTTGTTTTCTTATAAGGAAGGCAGCCCCGCGCATTACGGTACCTAATTCAGTTGTTTTTTTACATTTAAAAGTAAATTAGAAATAAATTTTCTACTGAAGAAACTAAAATTTGCTTAAAATAATAACATTTTATAACATTAAAATGAAATTTAATTTGGCATTTAATATCAACAATAAATTGCGGTGAATTTTGTTATATCTGGTATGCTTACATATTTCATACAGCAGAGCTAAAAAGTACCTCTAACTAGCATAAAACATAAAAGACGGATTCAACCTACGCCCGCTAATAATATCATTACCTGTGTATTTATTCATGTTGGATAATTTTCCTCAAAGGAAACTTATGTTTTTACTATTACCGTGTCATACCAATATTCTTACTTTTAGTTTAACCAATTTAAACTCGTTTTCAGCGATGCATTGTAACCGACATGTCTATCACTGATGTCGGCTCATAACAACATCAGTGTATACGCTTTATCAGTATTATAACCGTAAATTTTTATTAAAATCTGTTAAATAACTCATCATCATCAGCCTGAGGTAGTCTACTGCTGGAAATAGGCCTCCCCTACTACACCCCTTTCCATTAGAGGGTTAAATAACTATATATAACTTCACTTGTGTTATATTGTAACAAACATCTATACAAACAACCTTTTGCATGTACAGCATTATTCGATTAAAAAACATTAAATCTCTATTCCGTGTTGATTGAAACTTGTCATACAACACGTACACTTGTATTCGTGGTGTGTAAATAGTTTTTCTCGCGTAAACATCTCAACCTCCGTTGCGACTGTCTCGTTGCAGCTGTCTCTAGTAATTTGATTGATCGTTTTAGAATACCTAGGTAGGTACACTAATTAAAGCTATCCCGTTTAAGCGCATGCGGCGTGTGATTCAATGGTAATTGGCCTGCAGGTAGTCACAATACCCTATGCGTTCGACATTCGTTGTGCTCGTACTTGGATGTTGTCCTGCCATGTAGCAGTTTGTTATCCTTTTTGGAGTATAAAATATTCGTTTCTTAGAATGTTTCCTTGATATGAATTATGAACGTGTTTAATGTTTGTTTTATCTATGCACAATATGCAGAGGGGTGTCTTAATAACTGTTTCTTGTCTTCATTATTATTTTATTCGCTTTTTTTGTCCCAGATACTATCGCATGATGTTTTAACAGCACAGTCGTCTCAAATATTTTTTTTACTTTTGCGTAAACACTTTGAACGACTAAAAATCTGTATAGATTTTACTATGAATGCAACGATTGTTTACTCTATTCGTGATTCTCTTTTGCATGTACTTTTACCTACGATTTGCGTATCCGGCAATTTAAATTCATATTGATACAGATGCAGTCTGCCTAGCAAATAATAATAATTATAGTAGGACCCGAAACAAGCATGAAAAATAAATATCCGAATTGTCCGCCGGTTTTTCTCACTTTTAACCTAACCTTCGGTCGTTTGGTCTCCCTGCCAAGGGTTTCCGTCTGGCTGAGATGTGATTATTATTGCTTTATCATTCCTGCATACGTAATATTCTATTTATTGTAATAGATATTTTAGACGCCAGATGAAAAAATTCTTAAAAAAAAGCTAAATAATAGAAATACGAAGATTGCGATTTCCGAAGAAACAGTGTCACAGCGAGCGGCGAATTCGCAACTTCGTCCCCCTTTGTATTGGCGTCGAATCGCACTTGGCACGTATCGCACGTTACTCACATGTTTACCTGAAACACGCCATTTCATTGATGTATCCCAAAGTGTTCCTCTGGCGGTCGGCGGAACAATGCTATTTTCTGTATGGGATGCTTTAGTGGCGTATACATCACGTTTAATTTGACGCGTTGTGTGCTCTCTTATTGTTGCATATTCACAATGGAGATGTCGGTATATTCTGCATTTCTTTGTACGAGCGCTTTAGTTTTGTTTTTAGGGTAAACGGACGGTATATAGACTTAATTGTACCATTCTAAGCATAATAAGGCTTGGTTAATTTAAGTCAATACGTTTCGTAATGAGGCACATCATATACATCCGGACAAAACAATATGAATACTGCGTTCGCAAATGATGCTGCATAAACAAATTGTTGGTTGTAAAGAAATGTATCGCATAAGTTGAAGAAGACGATAAATATCAAATCCACTAATTTACGGATTTTCGCGTTACTTAAAAATATATTTATTCCCGACGTTTCGGATTCTTTCCAGCATCCATGATCACGGGCAGACTAAGTTGGTATATGTCTGTATTTCAATGTTTCGAATAACCGTCAGAGTTTTTATTTAAAAATTGACATATCGTTCGTTTTCTTTTGTAAACAAAAAGTTTTTGTAAAACCAACATTAAAATTAAAATCCGTAAATTAGTGGATGTGATATGTATAATAATCGCGTAAATAAAAGAAATAATTAAGACGATAAATGTTAATTCTCGTATTTTATAAATATCATGAGCATGTTCTAAGGTATTCTTGGCTGAAAAGCTAAAGATGAGAGGATTGGTGGAGTTATTTTAAAAGCCAAAGTCATTGAAGTTGTCAAAATTTTTCCAATAAAATTGTCTTATTAAAAACATTCAATAGAAAAATTATACAGTAAATTTTATTTATCGTCGATAACGACGACGTATTTATGTGCATTAATCTCAACGATATGCTGTTCTGATATAATTTAAACGTTATCGATTGCATTATAATTGTCTGACATATAAGTCTGTGTCCGTATTGGTTTATAAAAGCTAGTATCGGTGCTAAATCGCCATATAAATACAACCGGATTTAAATATGGGTTATCCGTAGGCGCCTAGGTTTTGAATGGCTATTATCATTGTCTCCGTAGCTTAGTGGTATGGGCGTGTGCCTTAGAAACCGTTGGTCGGGGGCTCGAATCCTGCCGGGACTCGACAAATTTACATTGTTGTTTCTTAGTTGGGGAAACATCTTTCAGTTACGGTTTCTAGTCGATTGGAGCAATTTGGACCGATTACTCAATTGTCTGAAAATTAAGATGATCCTTGCGTCGGATGGGCATGTAAAAAGTCGGCCCACTCGCCAACTTGCATTGGACCAGCGTGGTGGGATACGGTCCAAAACCCACGTATGAATAGGTGTGTATTAGGGGAGGCCTATGTCCAGCATTGGACTAACACAGGCTGATGATGATGATGATTATCTTTGTTCCAAGATTATACAATGCTTAAACACTTGTGTGGCATGCGTTTTTCTTTTGTCAAATTGCAACGGACTGTCCCATGATTATGGTTGCCATGGTGATTGTTATACAGTCTCTAATTGGTTGTGCATTCCAGGGCTAACGTTGGAGCAAGGCTCATCGCTTAGTCGTCCGGGCGTGAAGCAATACGTACGGGGAGTGCATTATATGTAACGATTTGCATATGTACGTAAGCGCTTTTGTGCTTGAAATAACAGCGTTTGTATACGCCGCGCAGCTATGTAGACGGTTGCACTTGTAGCTTGTGTATTGGCGACAAACATGATGTAAAATGTGTGGTGGTAGCTTGTTCGAGAATCGATAAGCAAGTGAAAACTTGTGTATTGGATAAAGAAATTTGAATTTGAATTGTGTATAAGAATGAGAACGGTGGTAACGCAAATGAAGCGTTGTATTTGTAATGACAACTGTGACATTGATTATTAAGTAGCATGTTTAGTTGAATAGATTTTTTTTTGGCTTTGGTCTAGACGCAATTTTAACGCTTTTAGATATATAGCTGTTTAGATAATAGTATTTTGAACGGTACATCATTGCTTTAGACCTAACTTTCATCGCATTTAACATTTAGTTGAGTTCGCGTAAGGAAAATGTTGGTTTACTATTGTCTATTAATAGTGACTCAATTTTAATTCTAGGAAATCTTTTGTTTTAGTATCGTGGCTGGTGATAAGGCTTTGTCTAATCGTTTAAATAGACTGATTTTTTTTGCTATTTTTAAAATAACATTGTTGCCCTAGTTTAAATTATGAATAATCGAATTTTGACCACAATAGATACATTGCTTTGTCTCATGCATTAGAATAATTTAATTTTTTTTCTACGTAGTTGTAAAATTTTTACCGCTGATCTGTTTCGAAGGTAGTAAAAGCTATGTTTATACAATTTCCATAACCTTAGACAATGATTGCTAACAGGCGAAATGTCGTGTTTGTGCCAAACGCATGCACGTTGTACTATTAAACTTTATGATAAATCAGGATTTATTTGACGTTGTACGTTTCATTCTTATAATTTACATCGTTTTGTTTTACTACTTGTAATTATTGCGTATTTTCTTAGCTTTTATTATGTCCGAAATTTTATAATGCGCCGTTTACCGATTTTGTTAAAGTAAGCGTTTCGTTCAACTGATGATAAGGGCGCACTGCACATAATCGCAACGCCTCGAATCCACTCGCCGTCTTAAAAAATACAATTTTCGTTTTTCTAGTAATTACTCTGGCTACTGTGCCTTTCAAACCAAAACACACCAGTGTTTAGTTATTACTGTTTGGCGGCAGAAACACACAGTGGCATTTCCCCATACATAGTCGGTCTTGTTACTTTGTCACCGTGGATGGTTTTGTTTAGCTTTAGATCAGTATATCATTACTATGTGGTTTAAAGTTCAAGGGCGATTAAAACGATGACAATTACATAGACCTATCTCGATTAACCGGCCGATTGGACAAATCGATTCGCCAAGGGTCACGCGTCAATTGCGACCGACAAAGGTGTCGCGGTCGCGTATGTGTCACGCGTCACGAACACGGCTGTGCAATCATTGCCAGCGTATGATGATTGAGTATATAAATATAATCTGTATTGTGTTATAGACTAAAATATTAACGCTTAGAAGGCTGTTCCTATATCATAGGATAACTCTGAGGGCTATGCCGTAATTTTTGAGCGGTATTTTTAGTGTTTACGTGAGTAAATGGAATTTCTAAGGACACGTGACCAATTATTGGCTTGCATTTCGATCCCTGCGCTGAAAATATTTATGGTGTTCCTCGATAAAGTATCCGTATATGTATTTTTTCTACGGCCTTGTAGTCTAGTAGTGTAGCTTTAAAGGAAAAATTACGCGGGTTTAATAACGAGTCTTCACCTTAAGCATTTTTTGTAAAACTTTCCGTTTGCGTAATTAATAGATTTTAAATTATTATATATCATAATATATGATTCTCTTTTGTTATATTTTTTTTGTTTTTTAGGTTTTTTGGTTTTTCCTGTCGATTATGACAATCGCTTTTTCATTTTCCGCATAACAGCCGAGTAATGAATTCTTTTAACCAATACAATTAGGTTCCTATGCCAATTAAGTTTTACAGTTAACGCTTCGTTTTACGGTATTTATAACTTCCATCAGACTATGGACATTGTTAAATAACACTTATTATGTTCAATTGAATGTTTATTACATATTGTGTAATCATTATATAAAAGAACATTCAAAAGATGAGTTGAGTTGTTAACAGACAGTAACAATAATATTCAGAATACATATTAAATTAACTTATAGTCCACAGACCTTCACAAAATAGAAAAAAAATATTTTAATACACAAGACTATATAAATAAAACAACTAAGCTGAGGTACTTTGTTATCATGTTTAATATCCGCCATTGTTATGCTAATATCATATTCCAACACATCTAAAATAAAAAGAAAAAGCGACATTAATTTATTACTTAAAAGCGCGACATTGGCCACTTTAAAGAAAGAAAAAAACTAGAACGTGCATAAATCGGCGGAAACATTTTAAGAGTGTTTCTGGGCTGAAACGTTTCATGCCAAGATCTTTCGATATAACCAAAAATAACGGCCCGCATTATTACGAGGAGAACGGAGAAATGGCTCGTCTCAATAGAGTCCAACCGCTGTGTTGCCAGCGTACCCAGTGGTGAATAAGTGGTGAATTATCAAGATTGGCCTTGATTTGACAAATGGCAATAAAGTGTTATTTATCGCAAAAAATTGTCTACTGTTATTTTTCGATATTGTATGTATTGTGCCTTTAAAATATTTTTTGTGCAGCCACTTGCACAACTACTGTTATCGGTTAGGTACTTGCTACAAAAAACCTGATCGATCTTTTCGTTACACCTTTTACTGTTTTTATCTTTACCGTAAATGGTTTCAAAGATATAAATATTTAAGCTCAAATAGTGGCTTTATACTGTCTCCGTAGCCTAGTGGTATAGGCGTGTGCTTTAGAATCCGGAGGTCGTGGGTTCGAATCCTGCGGGGACTCAACAAATTTTCATTTTTGTTTCCTAGTTGGTTAGGGTAATTTGGGCCGATCACCCATTTGTCTGAAAAGTAAGATGATACATGCGTCGGATGGGCATATAAAAAGTCAGTCCACCCACCAACCCGTATTGGACCAGCGTGGTGGAATAAGGTCCAAAAACCCCATAATGCATAGGGGTGTATTAGGGGAGGCCTATGTCCAGCAGTGGACTATCAAAGGCTGATGATGATGATGATGAGTGGCTTTATAAAAATGTACGTATGTATTATGTTATAATTTACTGATCAATATTAAAAGCTAGTACGGTTGCGTATATTTTTTAATCTTTTTGATGTAACTCTCTACCCATGATATTTTCTTGCTCTGCCGGGTAGAGAAATAGAGAGATAGGATAGAGTCCTATTCCACGTTGGCCTGCATGATAGTTTCGTTAATGGACAGTTTTTTAAAGACTTGTTTTATTGATGATACGTAATTTTTGAGTTGTTTGTTTATCACTATTTTTCAATCCACTAATTGTGCTATTGATACATCCTTAATGGATATATAACGTGAATGTCGAAGGGATACATATTTCCTTGCCTTGATTGCCCGAGCTATATTTATTACTTCAATTGATTGAATAAAGACAATTTTATCGAGTTGTGGCATGGCATCATTTTTCTTTTTTATGATGAACGTGTAAATTATTGTTTTCCTTTTATATAATCAGTGCGATTCAGTATTAATTCGATACGCTAACTATTTTGTTTATTGCAATTTAGTTTATGTGAACTTTTATCAAATTTAGTATTATGGCATTGAATAGGTCCTGAAGTATGGGCACTATTAGGTTCTGATGAAGATCAAAGTCACCGAGTGCAACTCGCTCGTAAATATAAAAATTAATAATTTTTTAGATGTCCTATGGAGCTCCACATTTATTTACTTTAGAAAGTAATTTGTTATTCTGTATCCATATTTCTCTTATTAACACCCATATCACCAAATTATTGAGGTCTACGCCGACAATTAGTTTTAGAGACAATCTAACTTCGACACTTGACTAGTGAGTGAATTTTAATAATCTATACGTGATCTAACCCTATTAAAGTGTCGGTTCGTCGCCAAGGTCTTTGGCGGGTATCGGATAGCGGTTCCGTATGAATGCGATCATCGAGAGAAATATTAATAATGAGACCGACTCGTGTTGCTTGTATAAGTAATAACAGGGCTGTGGATCGTTTTAAAGTTCAAATTCAAATAGAAGAAAAACAAGATTAATTAATTAACTCCTTCTACTAAGTCCGTCAAAAATTGTCATAATAATGACGTTTATGGTCGTCAACCCATATTAGAGATCAGCCAACTGCGCAGAAAGTAGGTAATAAAGTGCACAAATGTTAGTTCAAACACAGTTGAAGCCCCTTTCTCTTTATACTCTTAAAGTTCGGTGGGATGGTGATCGGGCAAAAATTGTAATAATAATGCCCTCTGTGTCTATTTCGTTCATGGTGGTCGACCTATAGTAGAGATCGGCCAACTACGCAGAATAATAAAGTGCGCAAATGTTAGTTCAAACATAGATGTAGTCCCGCTTTCTTTATACTCTTTAAGACCGGTGTGACGGAAATCGACACGACTGGAGAGATAAGGCGTAGGACCGACTTTTTGCATACCCATCCGAAGCATGGGTCTAAAATCAAACAATGGACAAAATAAACGCGATGTAATTGATGTATTGAATGATTTTATTTGAAGAATTGACCTTTATTTGTATAGATCATTGAGGACCTGAGCCCAAAAAGTAGTAAGTGCTGATGTAGTATACATGGTAATTCGTAGTAAGAAAATATTGATGAATTGTCTCCAAAAGTTAATGACTTGCCTTTTTAATCAATGTAATTGCTTCCTAAATAATTGAAACCATAGTATAATTCATACCTTTATTTGTTAAAATTGGCTAATTCTGTCGGCGTTATACTTGCAGAACTAAAGTACTAATTGAATATTGTACCTACTAAAGTTAAATTTACCATTTTGTCAATTTCACGGTAATCAAAAACGACGCCAGAAATTAATATTCTTTTTAAAACTCTTCAACGTTCATATATATCAATACTAATTACGTTATTATTAAAAAAAATACCTTCGACTTGATCCTTTAACGAAAAGCTCGCATTGAAAATCTTTCAAGGCCACCGAGCAGGATAAAGCGATATTTAATTTTTGACATTCGCGTTCATTCGTATCAATAAATTGCGCTTTATTTCGTTTTATGTGGCGCCAGCGTGTCAGTCTGAATCGATATTAACGTAAATTTAAGTCGAACATGACATTTAAATCGATTTCGCTCAATAGCCAGTAATTGAGTTCGGTTATTTAAGTGGTGAATTGTAACAATATTGATTGGGTTTGTACTCAACTGGTTTCGAAGGTTATTAAAAATGTTTCGTAGTGATAATAACTGTTGTATGCTCTCTTTGGTTTGTGTAAAGCAATCTCATACAAAAAAACAACTACAATTCTCGTGTTTGTTGTGTGTTCAGTATGTGTTTGTCGCTCTTTAGTGACTAAATTACTACTAATTGTACCAAAGGTGTTATTGTTGTTTGATCACATTGATTAAAAGTATATTTATGAAAAGAGATCATATAGCACAAAGGCATGTACCAAGTACAACAGGTTTTTAGATACTTATCAAAAAGCTATAACATATATTAATAATTATGCATATATTTTAATCTATTAAGAACTGCTTTTCGTAAGTCTCGCCAAAACTCGAGAACAGCTTTACTGATTTGTCTAATTTAATAAAATCGACAATTTCGTTTTTTATTTCATATGTCTCCCGTAGTTCAGAGATCATAAGCGGGATAAGGGCTGGTAAAAGAAAAAGTTGATAAATCGAATTGAATGAATAGTTTATACACTTGGTAGATTTAGGTACCACAGCTGTTAACTAGCTAACCGATTATTTTTGTGTAGATAAATCTTATTCAAAACTATAGCTTTTTAATTTATCGCCTGAGGCAGTACGAAGTCGGTCGAGTCACCTAGTACAGAATTTAATCTAACAAAAATACGATAAAAATCAGTACTAAATATGACTAAATAAATCTTAACGAAAGTAAATCAGTTTTAAGAATAGCAAATCACACTTAACTATTTAGCAGTTACTTCAATATTACTAAAATCAGATAAGTCAACTTTTCGGTCACTTATTTATTACTTTACACGCGGACAGAGCTGCCAGTCAAAACTATATACACTTGCAGCCCTGTCGCATATTGCTCTGCGAAGAATCGCTTATTACGCACCCATTAGGTGTTGCGATTCGCCGCGACGCCAACATTAGCGCGTGGGCTTCAATGATTCAGTGTACGGCAGTGGGCAGCCCAAGGACTCGCCTCTTACTGCTACGGCCGAGGAAGAAGTGGACAGGAGCCGTGTGTTATGAACGGCTTTGTTGCGCCAGATTTCGTGTCCTTTGTCCCTTTCCCCTTCCCTTTGTGATCATAGGACAAGGAAACGGCTTAAAATTTGGGTTTGGCTAGTCATTTCGAGTTGGTTTAGGTTCGTTTCGAGACGATACTAGCATTGGCATGTATAATGTGCCATTTTTTTTCATTTCCTCCTATTTGCTTTACATTATATTAAAGAGGCTAAAAAGTTACCTTTACTGTACATAGGTAGTCAAATATACCCATAACTGGATTATTGATAAAACAAGGATATGAGATTTGATTAAATCTTGATATTCAGAAATGTTCTTGTTTAAGCATTATTCAATACCTTGAAGTGAAAAAAATAAACATTGCGTCACAAATGACGTATGACGGGACGTAATCAACTTAATTGAGGCGGACACGTAACACGTCGTCACAATGATAAATGAGCCTAAATGCATATAATTAATATAATATTTTTTTATTAAGTTTCTAGTACGAGACTGTATGTTTCATGAATCGTAAAGAGTTCTTATTCTTCCTGAATATACTTTTTAAAGCTATAAAAATGTAACTGAATTATTGATATGCGGTATCATTACTTTGTGACTAGTACGATGTATTTAGGCTACTAATGGTTAATTTATAATATCTGAGCCGCATAAGATAACCGCTCTCAGAAAGCGAAGGTTCTATTTTTTTATTATTATTATCAACAGCCTTTATCCGTCCACTGCTGAACGTAGGGCTTTTTCAATGAACGCCTTGTCGGCCGATCCCCTGCTACTCGCTGCCAACTTTAACCGGCTACTGCACGGGGAACGCGCCGGGACGGGGAGCGGGAGCGAGCTAATCCTTTGCACTAACATAAATTCGTTACGAATATCATCCCTCAACGTAACTCCAGGCGTGCCCCATAGCTATTTAGGCTACAGCAAACTTGTAGACTAATCCTACAGTCAGAGGCCACGTTTCGGGCATCACAGGGACAGGTCATCACCGAGAGTACGCACTGGTTAAAGACCCTTGTCTTAAAACTGCAAAATCGACGACGTGAGAATGTGGTTTAGCTCCCTAAATGCTAGCCCAACGAAGGAGTATCCATAAGCTTCTCTCGAGGTGTCACTTCAATGCAAAGGTGACATTTCATCGAACTTCGAGAGTAACACCAAGTAGACATTCATCGAGCCTCAGAGAATCGTGTTGGTTCATTTACCTCATATTCTTAGTCTATCAAGTTCATCCTGAGTTCAATGCGTGGGAGGATTCATTTAACCCGTGCAATATCTCTTGCAAAACCTCCAACGTCTCAGCTAATATAACGATGTCCGCAAATCGTCGCCGCAAAACAGAGGTGGGAAAGGTACTAGCTGTTAATGTTTTCGGAAATCTAGCCCAGTCTAGGGTCTTGAAGACGTCCTTCAAAGCATTAGTGGACAGTTCCGGGGAAAGAACATCCTCCATTCGCATTCCTCGATGCATTTGGATCGGTCTCGTTCGACTCCTTGGAATCAGGAGGGAGATAAACGCAGCACTATCAACACCTCGATGTATGTAGACCTGGTTCTATTACATGTATAATAAAATTTATTGACACAAAAATGAATGACGTTTGGTGACGGTGGAACAAGTAACGTTTAGACGTTTTATTTAACAAATCTTACGTTACAAGCTTTAAGCGTTAGTATTGTTCATGTCGTTTTAATTGTAAGCGTGTGAAAAACCTTATAAACCTTATAAAAATCGACATATATATTAATATTTTCACTCGTTTATCAAATTATACAGAGGCAATAGTAATGTTTACAGCGGATAATATAAAAGCTCGCGCGGCCGTGCGTAAATTTATTTACGTACACGCATCGCTGTATACATTATGATGCCGTTGCCGGCCTCTCGGCCGATTTAATGTAACATACAACTGTCACATAACTTATGAATCCGGTGTCGTATTAACGTTTTATTATCATAGTAATATAGTGATGCGGGATGTGCATGTCCTGAATCGAATGTGACGAGGAAATTGCAGGAGCAACGTTTCAATGACTTGTTTAAGTTTGTTGTTTTGTCGCTCTTCGTTTCTATTAAAAGAGGTGTAAGCTTTATATGTATCAGTATGGATTGCAACGATGCAAATGAATAATACATAGTAAGATATTACTCTTATTTTTAATTGTTTTGCCTCAACATAAACACCATTGCTCGCTCTTTTGTTAGTAATTTCAATTGCGTCCAGGTTGTGAAATCTTTAAATCAATAATTTGTAGTGAAACTAAAGTTAGGTAGCATGCGTGTTATACGTATAAGAAACGACGTCGGTTCGTCCATCTGTTGTTCCTGAAAAGTCTAGATATGTTGTCACGTTGCCAAAAGTGATGTAAAAAAATATTTATGTAGCACCTCTTATTGTAAGTCGTATTATAATTATTATACTTCTTGGAAAGAAAAATTTATTGCTTCGAATATTTTTTTGTTACGAATTTGATTTAAAAAATTTAACAGTTATTAATTAGTTTAACATTTATTTAGAATGATGAAAGTTTTATATTTTATTTAGATTTTATTAATGTATTACTAAAAATCGAATAACAAAGCATTGAACCTTGCCTTGTACTCCAATCAAGACGCTGGCGTAAATGCGACCATTAAAAGAAGCAATTTAATTTTGGCGCCCTCAAAAGCTTTATAGATAAGCTAAACGATAATAAAATGGTAGTTTTGAAAAGAACGTGAAATATCTGATTTTCTATTCCTGTTTTTTTTTTTTTGCCAATTTTTACCGTTTTTACCTGTTTAGTGATTATGTTTCTTGTAAACGAATATCGAATTGTGATTACTAATATTGTGATAATGTTTATAATTGAATAGACTATAGCCAAATATTATACGGAAATTGTGTAAACAAAAACTGTCTTCAACGCTAAAACGTATGTCCTTCGTATTGGTCACAAATGTCTTTTTGTTTGACTGCTTTTGTGACACTACGTTTATGAGCGCTTTACGTTAATTATAGATTACATGTTTCATTTGACTTTGGTGTAGATGTTATGGTAGTTTGAATAATTGCAGAACGTTAATGCGTGCGGTAAATGGGTGTATAAAAACTGGTTGGCAGCACTTTTGCTTGTTCACTTCTGTTACTTAAATTGTAGAATGATGAAAATAAGTAAGAAAGAGAGACAGAAGAGGTAAATATGCTATTCATGGAATGCTGTCGTAAAATTTGTAATAAACTGAGTTACAAATTATGAATCATTTGACTATATCTGACCAAAAGAAAGTATACAATTTTTGTATGTATTTAAAGTTTCAGTACACAAGCGTATTTAAGACCAATGACCTTTTCCCTCAGACAATTTTTGGGTGGTTAATAAATTAAATTTAAACAAATTTCTGAAGAAAAACGAGAGATGTGTAGAAGAAAGTAGTGTAATTCACAGTAACGAAGTGACGTCGTACGTATAGCGTACCTATTAGCTGATTGGCGTTCAGTGATTAACATCATGGCGACAACCCAGCAATAAGATCGCTCGACATATCGTCAACCTATATCTTGGCACAGGTATACATTAATACTAGGGCCAATAATTCGAACGAATTATTCCTTCCGAATTGAATGTTAATATTCAATTTGAAACTTAAATAATTCGAAAATTTTCTATAACGTTATTATATTCGATTCGATTCAAACGATATTCGCAGCACACCTCTATTTAATGATTTCATTACAGACGCTGACACTCAAAGTGAAATAATGATTTGTATGTAATGTGTCAGCATGTATACACAACATTAATATACATACCATTTATGGGCAAGGCTTCTAATAGATGCACGTTTACCTCGTTTCGTCACTGGCCGAAAAAAAAAAACCTCAGTGACATATACATATATGAATAAACACACGCCCCCTCGATCGCAACACCGTCAACGGTGACGCAAGTTGTATAATTCGCATAGAGTTATTCGAAAAGTTCTATTTCTGCTTTGAGTCTCACTCGCCCACCGTTGCGTGCAAGAGTGCCCGCGTGCCGCCGCTGGAGTTTGCATACGCCGCTCGGATTCTGTGTCTTTTGATTTGACTTTGTGCTAAGATTGCGACAATCGATCGTGCTACGATGACAGTTTGAGATGAAACGCAACGTGAGTACTTTCCTGTGGCTTAACAATAATACATCCGATTGATGCAGATGTATACGTAGGCCGCGGTAGTTGCTTAAACGTTTCTTACATCAAAACCCTCCTTAACAAAACTGTGACTCCGGCAGTCACCCAATTGAGATTTTGAGTGTAACCTTTGTGTCCATATATTTATAAAATATACTTGATAAATGGTTGATAGTACAGTTTAACTAACGTATGAGCTATATAAAAGTGTGCTAATTTTGCCGAAAATGTATGGTATAGATGTGTCGTTATAACATCAAAAGATTGTATTGCACTTAAGATAATATACAACAAGCCAAATATTTAAAATTGCTTAGCTGGCTCGACCAACTACAAAGCTTATAAAGCTTTTTTTAAACGTTTGAAGTTGATTTCGCGTGTGCAAGTCTTGTCGTTGTGTTCGACGTTGTCGTGGTTGTTGTTGATTGTTGTTACCGTTACTGTCGGTTTTAAAAAACATAGCCTGATGACTTTTGATGCGGTGCTTTTCCATTAAAACATCAGACCAAAGTTGAAAGTTTTTTAACAATTTCTGTTGTCTTTGTTGTCTTCTCTAAATGCAATGAGTTTGTTTGTTGCTTGTCTCGTTCACACGCCATTTCGTGCCGGTCGCACTACCACCACCTACGTGCTGTCGGCGCGCCCCAGTTTATCTTGTTTACAGTATAACGATTAACCCTGAAGTATTTCCAGACGTTTGTACGCTCACTCCGACTTTAATATCATTTTAAAATCATATAAAGCGACACTCTTGAGTTACGGATAGACTTTGCTCATTTAAGTGCAGTTTGTTCTAAGTAGGAGCATAAATAAATATACCATATAAATCTACGCATCATGCACTATTGTGCGAGTAAAATAATAAAAAACTATTTTGGTTTCCCATGGTGACGATGCATGGTAACGCATTCCTAAATATAAACAATCGTTTCGAATCACTCCTTCCGAATTATTGCATTTTTTGGCAACCGATCCTAAGAGACGTTGATGCAGGGGGCGCAAAAAAATAAAGAACAAGTCATGTCACACAAGCATATATATATATACACGATATGACAATATCGGCACTTGATGCCACTTATTATATCTGTATTTTCATTGTTTTAAAAAATAAAATAAATTTTCCTTTTCGCTATCACTGATGCTCATATACTTTCCCGACTCTCATAGTAAAACTGAACCGAAAGCCAAAATAAAAAACAATATGAATCATTGAGAAACTCATCGCATTCATATCGAGCATACTTTACATAATCAAGCTTTTACCAAAAGTTTACAGAGCGCAAACGCCTCAGTCGCATTGAACTGTTCGGAACACCACAAACAAAACAAGCCATTTCTCACGTCGATTCAAACACAAAGGAGGCTGTACACATGCACACATGTTCACGAAACGGACCTGGCATTTTCATAATAAACTTTGCATACGCGCGCACTGCAAGTTACCGTTGAAGCGGGCGCCCCACTGACGCGCCGATTTGTCGGTGGCCACGAGATGTATGCACTGCTTAAATGCACTCGGAGTTATGCGGTTTTTGCACTTGTCATCGGATGATTGTATATGTGTGTCGGTATTTTTTTTATGCAGTTTGTTTGTAAAATATGCTTATATCTGCTGCTACATCTGATTGCTTAGGAATTTTTTTAACGGTTTAATGTTGAAATCTCATTAGTCCCAATTTCATTTTGTAGGCACTCTCAGAAAGTTATTGGTTGGTAATCTATGAATTTGTTATAGGAAAATTTTAATTAATTTTCTCTAGTGCGAATACTACTTTTTTTCTTAGAGTTCAATCAAGTTTGAATATAATAATATTTTCATGTCATTCTTAACCAATATGTTATAAAAAATATTACCGTATTTTCTTTAATTTACAGTAGTTTCAGTAAAAAAAATCGCCCCTTTCCTAAGTTTGAAAAAAATCCTGCTTTAAATTATTTTCTCACAAGTAAGAGGGTAATATTATTGTCAATAATATGCGACTTTCATCTTTCTGCTCTTTAGTTTTATTTATACTTAGTCCCATAATGTTGTTAACTTATCATATTCATGACGCAGGACTCAATATATTGTATGTATTTATCTTATATAAATCAAGGGCTATTAATAAATTGTACATTGGATTGCATTAATTTGAAATGTTATTAATTTTTTTAATTACAATACATTTTTTTCGATCGAGCGATGGCACTAGAAACATTCAATTCTTGTCCTGTAACCAGGTTAGGTTACGAGATATTGATAATAATTGTTAGTATTTATTATTTCCTGTCCCAATTAAGTGTTGCTTTATCTTTATGATCGAGGCGGCATTCTGCTTAATGGGTAACGACAATCGTCTTCATAATAATGAGTTAATCGTCCCGGATGCCCTCGTGAATTGCAGCACATGTTTGCGTCTGCATAACGCCTGTTTCCTTTCTCTGCTGGACTGGGCAATGTCGCGCTTGAATGAGCTTTGGAAGCATGTTATGGAATTTAGAGGTAAACATACGGACGTGTAGTTATAGATATAGATGATCGTGAGCTTTTTATGGTTAAAGCGATGCAACGAGGAGGACGTTATCCTGGTGGGAAGCGTGACTGCCTCCGTAGCCAAGTGGTATGGGCGTGTGCTTTAAAAACTGGAGGTCGTGGGTTCGAATCCTACTCAAATTTTCCTAGTTAGTAGGGCAATTTGGGCCGATCACCCAATTGTCTGAAAAGTAAAATGATCCATGTGTCGGATGGGCATGTAAAAAGTCGGTCAAACCACCAACCCGCATTCCAGCGTGGTGGGATACGGTCCAAAACCCTCTGATGGATAGGGTGTATTAGTGGAGGCTTATGTCCAGCAGTGCACTATCACAGGCTGGTGATGGATGTATGTATGATGTAAGCGTTGCCTGCCATCACCATAACAACGCAGCGCAAGACGCCACAAATCTTCTTAGCGTTCTCAGACATGAGATGTCTCGTTTACCCAGTAACTGCGGTAATAACGAAGCTCTTCAATCTGGAAGGCAGTAATGTTAACGGCAGAAATAGGCGACGCGCAGGTGCTGCCCCCATACGGTCCCTTGTAAAAAGAGACCTACCTTCCTTTAGAACAGTTCCTCTTTAAGTTTCTACCTTGCCTTCTTGCCATCTTGCATCTTCGAATCCTGTGCGCTATCTTTTATCATTAGTATCATAGTATGATGATCGATGCGTCGAAGGGGTACCTAAAGAGTCATTCCCGGTTGTCTTGACTACCTTAAATTCTACTCCTTTCATCGATTCCAGTTTAGTCCTTTGGGTTAAGGACTTTCATTCGTTACTTTAATTCCAGTCGCTCTGTTCTGCTTTTTTTGAAATGTTGTTCAGGTCATACTGATTGTATTAAAAGGTGACCCACCCGGTGGTTGATATTACTTTACTCAACATTTACAGATGATGTTAGTGAAGTAAATAATGATAGCAAACCTTTCTTTTTGTTATGATAATCATAAACATAGGGCATAGATTGTGATAATCTCGTTGTCACTATGGTAAATGTGAATGCAATTTAATATATTAAAAAGCGATAACATTAGTTTAATCTTTAACATATCTCAGTACTTTATGAAATTTTATTACAATTTAAAATGTAAATTCTGATTGTAAGACGAAGCATTTTTAAGGGCTTATTTTAATAATTCTTACATAAACTACTTAGTAACCTCATCGTGGATGAAACACAAACAAGAAAAACCTTTTCTTTTTGCCGAATTAAGTAAAATTTATGCAAATGTAAACATTTTTAAATACCTCGTTTAACATTGTTTATTGTTTTAACTACTTTCGTGTAGTTACGAGACAAAGTTAACCAAACGTAATGTTGCCCCTCTACACATATACGGTACGTTGAAATTTACATTATGGCAAGAATCGAGTAAGTAAGTTAATACGATGCAACATCATTGTCTTGCCAGCAATGCTAATAAATTAATGTACGAATGATTCACACCTGAGCGCCGAAATAAAATTATTTGTATTGTATTTCTTCTTTTTTCGAATACAAAATAATCGATTGTTGTTTGTAATCGATTAATCCGGCTGTCTTTAAAACACAACTATGGCATTTCACCAGGAATACAATGGAATTGGCTTTAATGCCGTGCCTTGAATAATAAGTAAGCCTTCGTGTATAAAAAAAAATATGTATGTTTCGTAAATAAGCTCCCCGATAAAGCGATGCCGTTTTGTTTCTCGAAAGTTCCAAAAGCATTGAGCGCAGGCGTAGTGGGCGTTTAGTTGTGCTTTGTGTATTCTTATTTGTTGTTATACATTGCTGGTTTTTCGATGAAATTATGTTATTTCGTTACGGCGTCGCTTGCGTGAAGTAGTCAATGGATGTGACGCTTGTGAGACGATCGCAGCTTCGAACGTTGTACGCAGATCTCTCGAAGATTCTACACGCTTCTCGAACGTTTGCAACCAATGTATAAATACAAATCGCGCGGCGCGTGCCACTCAGTATTGTATGAGACGCGATACGACACGGTCCTGTGCGACTTTTTCCATTTTGTACATCGCATCCAAGTGAAGTGAAACTGTGATAAATTTTTGTTAAAGTATTTGAATTATGGAATCGCCCGTCGTTTTGGATAAACCACCCGAGTATCATGGTGCTGCAAGAAACAATCAGGTAGGTTCAGCAAATTTGAATTTCAAATAGTTTTCGTACTTATGCCTTATGTTGACTTTTACTGTCTAGTAACCGTTTTCTATTTTATTATCAATGTGCGTTATATGTTTTAATAAGATATGAAATGATTAACTGCTTTTAGGGTAAAAGCAGAAACTTTTTTTAAATTTTATATTTAAAAAAAAAATTGTGAACTTAAAAATGTGTTGAATTTTAGAATTCTGTGAATAAAATACAGGAAACTTGTTATGCTAGTAAAAACGTGAACGATCAAATCAACCCTTTTACAAATCACGATGATCATATCACTGTCAATTTGATTACCATGTTTTCACTTTTAAATTTATAGAAATTTAATTTTATTTGCCATGAATGTAAGGTCCAGGCATAATTCTTCACAATTGTTGCGACAAGCACAAAGTTTTAAACTGCAGCCTACACAATGTCTGTGACATTCGTGAGTCACTTGCATCGGTGAAAATATTAATCGGAACTCCATTTATAGCGTTGTCTTTTTTAATTAATTCCCATTTTCACGGACGGCCGGCCCGCGTGGGACGCGGCTCGGTT
Source organism: Lamproptera curius (assembly GCA_029286875.1). Lineage (NCBI taxonomy): Eukaryota > Metazoa > Arthropoda > Insecta > Lepidoptera > Papilionidae > Lamproptera > Lamproptera curius. The sequence continues at coordinate 1,434,060 of JAGSMT010000028.1, forward strand.
CGAATTTAGACAAACAAGTGACTGTTTTGCCTTCTTTGTGACGTCAGTTTGTATTGTCGAGAATAATTTTACGTTTAAATGAATACACTATAAACATAGTCAGTTGGTCTTATTATAGCTGAGCCTTTGATGCTAAATGTTTATAAACAAACGGGAGACAAACACAATTATTAAGTTTTATACCCGTAGATTCTTATGATTCGACTATGTTACATACGGTTGTAAGATTCGCTGTAGCTCGTTTATCTTCAACGTCTATTAGTATTCTAGTATAGTTTGTGATGATATTTTACTCGATGAATTTTCTGGTTAGGCTCATTCTTCAAAAATATCCAAAAAGAGGTTCACAAAATCCTGACTAACAATAACTTTAACCGCTTTTATTTTTATTCCTCAGTATTTTAGCATGATATGAAATTTTGCAACTCAAGGCAAAATCACAGCGTTGTCAAAATAGTTGAAAATCAAACCTCGGAAAAAATAATTACATGGTTAAACCTGTATGATGAGAGCCCAATTCATTGCGCGTATGTTTTCATGTGATATTTAAACTAAAGAGTTATCTATTATCTCAAACCAGATTATATTATGTAATTGCTTCAAACTGCCCCGGTCCAAGTAATATCCATTCAAGTGGTCGTATCAAAAGCCGATACGCCAATAGCATCCGCATAGCCGGCGCGTGCGGCATCACTTATAGACACTCCTGTGGCAGATAACTCGACTCGGTCTGCGTTGCTTTATCGCTTGGAGTGCTTTCTGTCTAAATGCGGCACAATAATAGCGATTCCAGTTGCATTGCGAAATCGGTTGCCTTCCCGCATTGTACTATTCCTGCTTCAGATCTGAGGTTGAAATGTTGCGCCTGTAACGTTTTATGAACGGGTGTTTTGTGTTTAGGTCTTTGATACGTTTGTGCCGAGTGTAGCACAAGAAACGATTTGCGAAAAGTTTTGCTGGAACTCCTTTAAAAATCATGTGATTCATTTTCTTTTCTCAAAGTATCGCTTTTAGTTTGGATTTATGCTTTTTTTATATTTCGTTGGGGAAGTATTTCTGAAAAAACGCCGATATTATGTTGCTATGCTAGAACTTTTTCCGTATAACTAAACGTTTATTCGTTAGATATAAACGATTTTTATTAAAATCGATACAAAATTTTCTTTGAGTGGTTAGTGATAACCGTGACATGTTTGCTTGCCATAAATCTGTCAAAAATCGTTCAATTCCGTCCGAGGCTATTGTATTTACAATATCCTAATTACCTGTCTTTGGCCTTGTTAATACCAAAGCTACTATGTTTATTTTAATGTCACTGCTCGTTGGTCGGTCAATAATTAGTACTGCTTTACCGTGTCCTTTGCTACTGCGGAACATTCTAAGAGTGGGTAGCAAGTAAACGTCGAACCAAACATACATTCTCCTCCATAAATGTCGACTGTAAACAAAAACCACGGACTTTCTAGTTTTATTTAACATGCCAAATTTAACAGACTGGTAGGATTCCATGTTCAATAAATAACAGGATTTCTAAATGATTTATGAACTTTCACTTGTACGTTGAACTTTTATACTATATGGCGAGTCGTAGAAATTCGAGATAATTTTTTGATATCAATTATCACACATGAAATTCTATTTCTTACTTATCAACAAATTTACCTTGGACAAATACTTGCTATTCAGGTAAAATAAATGAAATCGATAAGTCTCAAAATGTTTTTACCTATAAGTCTCCTAGTAAATTCGATATCGTTATGCTCGTTTATGACAATAAGTGATTCACCAGTACTTTGTACATTACTTTGTTCTTTAACCAAATGTTATACTTTTCCATCACTTGACATCATTCTTCAGAAAACCCATTTCTGTATTGAAAACGAAGTGTTTTGTTTTATTTTATTATTGTTTTCCTCTGATAATTTGTTTAAAAGTTAACCACGATCAATATTATGATTGTGATTTCAAGTTTAATGCAAACTAACTCGATTTGTTTGTCACGCGATACAAGTTCACGGCTCGTCGAGATTCACACGAGGCGAAGGCTTTGAGGATAACACTCGACACTGTAAACATGCACGTTTAGCTATGATGTCATCGCGGTGAGTTTTATTTGGCGACGCAAATGGCTGCAAAAGTGGCCCCAAAACACATCCTTGCAGGACTGCGTCACAGAATTACACCTACGTGCATCGAAATGAAGCGCTTCAAGTGAAATATTGTTTGATTGCGATTTTAAATTTAAATATGCACCGCAGTGTAATTTGTAAACATTTAGCGTTGACGGAAATTCGTGTTTAAAGGTCTCGTTTGTGTGTGCGGTGATGGTCGAAATGTAGTATTTTTTAAAATGAATGATCTAGCATTTAAATGCTAATTGTTTGAATGATTTAGTAAACGTCAATTATGTTTAGTGTAATTTTTGTAATATTTCTAACGGCAGTTTCTTGTCTTTAAGTTGAAGGACTTCTTGTTAGGTTTTCATATAAAACCTTTTTTTTACGTAACAAATCTTTGCATATTATACGCTATATTGTAAGAAAAATCAAAATACTAAATATATTTTAACTAATATATTTTAATAAAATATACTTTTAAATAACATTTTAAAAAAATTTGCTCAATTTTATGTAGTTGTTTTTGTAATTTACGTATGCGCACTGCGGCGTCTAATACTCTATTTGTCAATCACTCCAACACTGAACCAGCCGTGTTCTGTTTATGGTTAGATCTGCTTTTTGTAAGCGGTTCAGCTTAGGGTAAGTAGGTCATTGGTCAGTCTATCGCGCATGTGCTACTTTTCTGGAACAGCAGACGAATTGAATGTCTAAACGGCGTATTCATGATGCGCTCTAGACCTTGACTGGAAACGATAAGGACTGATCGATTCATTAGTTCTTGCTTTGTTGTTTTTCTTTGAACGGTGACCTCGAGTCGTTATCGCTTCATTAGTTTACTTCAAGAGTTATAAATTACCTTAATTATAAAATAATAAAAAAAAAAATACTTATTTTGTTTTAAAGTTAAAGGGTGATACGATGTTTTACTTATGATACAATTGCTTTACATATTTTCTATTTTGGAGAGAAATGTTTCATCATTTAAATGACAAAAATATGTAACGTTTAAGTCAATTATTTCATCGTCCACTGAACTTTCGTCATGCAAATAGTATGCAGGTTTATTGCATTTTTTCAACAGCGTGTCCTCAATGCTTTGTGAAAACATGCGCTGGTTTGTTTACTCAACAGCGGCGTCACGTGTGGTTTTACATCCGCAGTTTATTTAATTGCTAAATATAAATCGCATTTTGGCGCTGTTTAGGATTTTAAGGCATGTAAAACACATTATTGTAAAACAACGTTTTCATTGATATGAGTACAATCTTCAAATTCAAAATAACCAAGATCAAGTCTAAAACATCGTTACATAAGTATGCAAATGTGTGTTAGGTTTTGGTCGTTCGCCTCACTCGAGAAGGTGACATATACGTTCGCACTTGCGAAACCAGCGCCATTATATTATCTCAATATTCTCATGCAATCATTATATAGATCTGAAATCTCAGTCGATGATGTCACCGGCAGTGTGGGCAGCGGTGAGGTGAGGGTAACGGTGTATACGAGCCTCGCGTCACGCGGCCCGTGTTTGATGTTCACCGTGCTTGTAAACGTGCACGGTAAATAATAATATCGAAAAAAACACGTGTTTTCAAATGTGACACAACTTGAAGAGCCCGTTGCCACGTGCACTTTTTCACCACTGCCGCCGTGACACGAGAAGATTTCGTTACGACTGCCGTGACACGTAGAGCATTTCGGCACTGATGCCGTGACTCGTGAATAACTCGGACACCGCCGCCGGAACACGTGTAAAAATTCGGCACTAACCCCATGCCACGCGAATAATTTCGACACTAATACTGTGTCACGTGGACAATTACGGCACCAATGGCGAGGCACTGAAACAATTTCGACACCACTGCCGGGACGCAGTTAAATTTGAGTAACTACTGTGAAAGCTTCCGAAAGGAATAACGTGACACGCCACAAACTCTTTCATCATCTTTGTCATCAAAAAGTTTTCAAGTGACTTCACACTTGAAAACTTTTTGAAATTTATCAATTAGGGTTGATCACGTTGCTTTAGAGTCGTATCGATTTTATGTAAACGTTTCTGCAACACGTGCTAATGTAACTGTGTATTTGGATAATGTAAGAGATTGTGTATATATGTAATGTACACTACTACACATTAACCGGATGTTATTTATAGATGAGTAGTTGTTGCCTGCGATTTCAGACAAATTATAAATGTTGTATTCTATTCGTTATTGTTATGTAGAAGCTATGTTTCTATAAAGTTTAAAAATGTGATGTATCAAAATTGAGACGTCACAATGTGATAAACTTTCTCATTTATAATTTTGAAGGATTAGCGCTTATGTAAACAGTCTTTTGTAATGGCGATAAAACATATGGTCCTCTCACATTGATCGAAGATGTCGTATTTACTGACGTTTGAAAGCGGCAGCCAATCTGAGTGCTGTACCTCTTACCGCCTATACAGTTTGACTTTAAATCGGGTTAATTTATATTAATTCTAGGTTTAATTTGGCTGGCTTAAGATGTGAAACTTTGTCTGCGTTCTACAATAGACAATCTTTCACCTTTGCTATGGTTCCTTGATCTGTAGCACACCGCACTTAAAACATTAATCGGTGAATGGTAAATCAAATTAAACGTTGATGTTTTAGGTGTAGTATATCGATCGATTGAACAAACGAAATTTTTAGTTGTAAGCAACTTTTGTTGTATTTATAATTGATTCATATATAAATTTAATCGTTAGAATTCCTTGGTTAAATTGCAATCAGAGTATGCACCGATAAATCTATTACGATCATTTTCCCGACTTATTTTTAACAGTTGATTTCACAACGAAACCCGCCGTATCCCTTATGGCTGCAACATCCGCGCACCAATCGTTTGCCTCAATAAGTTAAATAGGAGCATATTTTTTTATCGATTTAACATTACATTGCATGGAGAAATACTAATTTTATTTATGTCAATGATGTCTTGTTTAGAAATCTACATTTTATACATAGTCAATTTTAAGATTCTTGTTTTACTCTAACATTTTCTTGGTTTGTTAATAATACTAATGATATTATGATTACGCTTTTTTTTTAATTTGTTATGAAAACTAACTCCACAAATGTTACCACGAAGCCAATTTAGTAACAAATTTAATTGAAAGCTTAACATAAGTTCACTTTGTCAATATCGTTAGTTGTGACTATTAAAGAATAGATTATACTTATGTATTAGTATAATACAAGCTGATTTTACTAAAGGTGTATGACCTTAACTCACACCTACATTTTTTATTTGTAATTCAAAAGCCGTTTCTCTTTCCTCTGTTAGTTTTATATTATATCTCATTTCAAGTCGGCAATGACGAAAAGTATTATTATAACGTTTCACATCACATCACATCATCAGCCTTTGTTAGTCCACTGCTGGACAAAGGCCTCCCTAATCACCCTATCCATTAAGGGTTTGGACCGTATCCACCACGCTGGTCCAATGCGGGTTTACATGCCCATTTTACGACTTTTTACATGCCCATCCGACGCATGGATCATCTTACTTTTCAGACAATTGGGTGATCGGCCCAAATTGCCTAACCAACTAGGAAACAACAATGAAAATTTGTTGCGTCCCGCAGGATTCGAACCCGACCTCCGGTTTCTAAAGCACACACCCATACCACTAGGCTACGGAGGCAGATTTATTTAACGTTTATTTAACGTATATTTCTATACCTCAAATTTCTTTTGAAATATTATTTCCAATATTGTTTGGACTCGCCTTCAAAGGTTTCAGCTTAGTCGCATAAGATTTAATACCGCGTGAGCATTGCCGTTATATATAAAGCCATAAAAGCTAAACGAAAAACGTACATTAATGTTCTTAAATTTTTATCATTTGCTGGTTAAGTAGAACAGTTTTGATGTGTAAAAATTTCCTATCGACGAATAACGAACATACTGAAAGTATAGTTGGTTTCCTATTTGATCCAGTACGGTCTATTTAATGATTCAAAGTCACAAAAGAAGTGATACATCGTCAAGTTGACGAATGAATTTTGTTTGTATACTTTACCTAATATTGAAAACAGAATCGAAAATGAAACAGTTACACTGTAATGGACAAATGTAATAATGACTACGGTCGTAGGCATTTAGCTGCGTCGCGCGTGAATCGATACGCAAGTACAAAACAATAGTCTGAATCAGAACATTGGTATGTCGGCATTTGAACACAATTAGAGCAAACGTTTGAACTAGCGCCATATGGGAAAGTTGCACCATCTGTTTGTATATTTCGATATAGATAACTCTTCAAATCCACTTTTACTTGTTTGCCCTTACTTGTGATGAATTTTTTAAGGTATTTGGTTAAGTAAAGTTTTAAAGGTTTGAGAGTGGGTATTATTCTCTGGTAACTGAACTCTAGTAAATATTTTATTACTGTGGCTTTGGATGATGAATATGTGCAGTAGGTACTAATAATTTTTAAGATTTTTTTTTGAATTAATGTGCTGTGTGACTTGTATGGATTAATGAAATGAAATGTCGTTTTGTTTATTAAAGGTCCTACTGTTAAAACAGTCACAAGTCGTTTGCAACTTTGTCGCGATAAATAAACGCGAGACAATATCCCTTCCTGTGTCAATCTGATCGTAAAACAATTTGCGAGTTCCTTATCTCGTACGAAAGCGTGTTAAAGGTCGCTCCCCGTGCGTCCTTGCCATATATGGTTTGATCTTCGCAAACGCGACTAGCGATCGAGTTCGCTCAAGCTGTTTTAAAGCTTCATCTGGTACATACAACGTCTACAACAGAATCGAAAGCACGCTCAACATTGATGTATGTACATTTTTTGAATGCTTCAATGATCCGCCATGTCATTTCCGGTGCGTTAATGACGGTAATTCTTAAATTAATTATGATCTCCGCGGGAGATACGATCGCTCGAGTGTGGACGTTTTTATTGAGGACTCGCGCAGCGGGTGTTCGTTGGTTAATGAACCCTGCTGTGTTATATGATCCCTATCTTGTCTATCGCTAATTAATAGGATATTTATCGATCTAGATAAGAATCGGTAATGCGGATCTGTACGTGTATGGTGTGCAGTTTGATTTGATCGTGTAAATTTTCTAATTAATATCACACTTGCCACTCCCCTAAGTACAAAGTCATGCGTCATTCGTATTGTCTAATTATTTAAAGAAAATATATATCTGCTGCTGAGTTTTATTATATAGGGCATATGATATTTTTAAAACGCATCTGGTTAGAAAAATTATTTTGTATAGAAATAAAAGGAAAATTATACGCCCCGCTCAATAAGAATGCGATATTAGCTGTTTCATCTCATTCACCTAATAAATTACGCTGGCTAAATACTGGAGCACAGCAGTGCTTATACACTACTTCTTTGAAGCAGAAATAGCACCTTCTACAGTCAAAATAAATAGCATAGAGACTAAAGTTTCGTTTTTTTGTTCAACAGCGCGGCTTCCCGTTTGATGAGGAGGAGGGTTCGGGCGCGTGGAGCGAGCTCGCGGCTCGACACCCGGACATAGCGGCGCGTCTGCGACAGCGGCCCGCCACCTGGGCCAGGAAGCGGCGCCCTTCGAGCCAGGACGCCACTGACGGTGGGTAACGCTACTGTTGCATAATTTATATTACAGGAATTAGCGTTGTTAAGTCTTCTATTCTTTGAAAGTTTTCGTTATACGTTCTAGGCATGGGTCTCGATTGGGAAAATACAAGTGCGAAAATTTTAGAATCATACCAGTTCTTTATTTACATTAATTGAATATTATATTTTGGTACTTACTTACACTAAGTGTAAGTGTTTAACCGTTGCAGGTTGTGTAAAGAAATTTTTGGCTATTGCAGATTTCGACGACAGCTTCGGCGGCTTCGACAGATTTCCGTTCGACGACATCCCGTCGGACTTCAGGGAGCACTTCCCGTCACATTGGAACCGCCGGTTCGGTTCCCGAGAGGAGCCACAGCAGCAGCCGACATCCCCGCAGCCACAGTCGCCGCAGCACCAGACCGCAGCCACACAGACCGAACAAGCCTCCGGGCCTTCTGAAGATCAACAAACACACTTGCCACAGTACGGACTAAGGAACACCGTCGACCTAGGCCAGAAGAGCCCCGCCGACCCCAGCCTGGTTGATGAGGAGGACAGGAACCAGCGGTCCATGTCAGCACCCCCCGACAGCCGCGCACAGCAACATAACGCCAGCAAAATGAGCGGACCCAACCACCAGGAGCACGCACACCCGCAACCGGAACAGTCCAACGTCAGGCACATACCGATCTTCGTGGAGGGTCGCGATGAGCCGGTGATAAACAAAAACGTCGACCACGGCACCCACTTCGGCGACACGAAGCCCGCGTACGCACCCCCGCCGCAGCCCCACATCGACAGAGACCAATACTTCGCCGACGACGGGCCGGTCAATTTCCACCATCCGCCGAACTTCTCGCGTGCCTTCGGGACACCGTTCAATAAGGGGTTCAGGCAGGGACCGCAGCCGTTCGTCCAACAGAAGGTGTACCCGCAGGCGGCGTTCGCTCGCGGCGCCTCCCCGCAGCGCTCCCAGAGCCCCAAGCCGCCGATGGCCCCCGAGGAGCACTTCGTCAAGGTGCCCGTGCACCACGAGCAGAGCCCGAGGGCCGAGACTCCGTCCAGGGCGCCGCGGCAGCCCCCGCGCCAGCCCACGCCCCCGCAGCGGCACCCCTCCCCGCCCCAGCAGCCCGCGCAGCAGGAGCAGGCGCCGCCGCAGCCCAAACCGCAGCCCTCCATGAACGACCCGATAACGCAGATACTCAACATACAAACGGACGTGCTAAATCTTATGTCGGAAGTTGAAAACTTCGTCGGTTCCAAGAAAGACAAAAAATATTTGTACTTGGACGAGATGCTGACCAGGAATCTCATCAAATTGGACAATATCGAAACGGACGGCAAAGAGAATATAAGGCAGGCCAGAAAGGAGGCTATAAGATGCATTCAAAAGTGCATTGCGGTGCTAGAAGCTAAAGCGGAAAAAGGCAGCAGCATGGCTCAGGACGTTGAAATGGCAAACAACGAGAGCACAAATGCTACGAATGATGAAAAGGGCGTCGAAAATGGTGAGGTTGAAATGAAAGATGTCACCAATGAACCGGGAGCTTCGGACTCTCAAGTCCAAGAAAGCGGCGACAAACCAAAGGCAGAGATTATAGATGAGAACAAACCACAAGAGAAGGCTGAAGCCCCGATACAAAGTGATAATACTGAAATTGATCAGCCACAAGCGGCAGACACGCGACCCGAACAAGAGATCAAAGAGAAAACTCCAGAGGCCGTACAAGATGAGCAGAAACAAAACGATAAAGACACAAAAAGTCCAAAAAAGAGCTCTAAGAACGTAAAGAAACGAGATAAGAGTAAGGACAAGAAAGATGCAACAAACGATAGTATTAAGGAGGAAAATGTTCAAAAGAAGGACGATGAACCCGAAGCGAAGAATGAAAAGGTAGAATCAAAAGAAGAGAACGATGCACAGAATAAAGGAGAAGAGATTGAGAAGAAACTAGACAATAAAGCGGAAGAGAAGAGCGCAGAGCAGAAGAGCGAAGCGAAGTTGGAGGAGATGCAAGTGGACGCCAAAGGGGACAGAGCGGAGGGGAAGATGGAGGTGGATAGTGCTGCTAGTCAATAAATATAGCTTGCGTTAGTGAATTGTTTCATGTAGATACACAGCTGCGAGGCGTCTTGCACGGGGCCTTAGATCTATGCCCTCCCTCTTCGTGTTAATCCTTCGTGTTCTTAACAAGGCGTTGACATGTTCATTGTTTATGTTTTGTAAATTTTAAGTCTTAACACCGAACTCTGTGTGGGACACCGTCCTTAGGATTTTGAGATGGTCTCCTCATATTTAAATCCTAATATTTAATAATTTATTGTTTATCAGTGATTGATAACAACTTTCTCAATAAACTATATCAATTGACTAATGGCGTTTTAGTTAATGAAACACATTTTCGTTTATATATTAAGTTTTTATTGTATTATCTATTTAGCTTAATTAAGAATGTATATATAAGAGGAATATTTATAAATCACAGGAATTATACTGAAAACTTAAAGGAAATGATTTCATGGCGTAATAAATATAATTTTATACTTTTTTAGCAAAACACAAATAGAAACTAAATTTTACACTAATTATGTTGGCAATAGCGACTTAATTATAAATGAATTTTACCTAAACAAGAGTAAAATACATAGACTTGAAAGTTATATGTCTCTATCAATTTTGGTTCAAAATATCTCAATAACGCCTATAGGTGTATTTACAAACGTATGCAAAATATATTTAATCTAAAAGATCTATCAATAAAACAAAATCTTTATAAAAGTGGATTTCAATATATAAAAAAAGAATACATTTCTTTAGTATATATAGTCCTTTGCATGCATATTCCTGTAACCCATAGCAACGGTGCAGCCTCATCGTAAAAAAGCTTAGCGATATACCAAGCGACGCATTCTAGTTGCTATTGGTAACATAATAACAAACGGCCCATTTAATGATCTTATTCAAACTCTTCTTAACCATCCTTCATTCCCACTCCTTCAAAACCCTGTCCCAATCCTCGTCAGCTATGAAAGGCCGGTCGATACAAGCGATCATATATTCGCCGCAGAAAACGCATTCGCCCGCTACTATGTCGTCTATCTCGTTCTTTAGCGCCTCTCTTAGCGGCAACCCGCTGGATGTGATTGTGGATAGATCGGCACCGCTCAGGACGGACAACTGGCGTTGGAGATCGGCGAGCTTGTTCCGTTTGGCGACGCCTGTGGACGGACAATAAATGTTTATTAAAACTAATATTATAAAGGGGACGATTTGTATTTTTGTGTTTGTAATTTCTTAATTTATTTCATAATTTCACCGCCTCCGTGGCCTAGCGGTATTGGCCCTTGCTTTATTAACCGGAGGTCATGAGTTCGAATCCCGCGGGAATACAACTTTGTGTTATCGTTGTTTTCTGGTTGGGTAGGACAATTACCCAATTGCCTGAAAAGTATGATAATTCATGCGTCGGATGTGCATGTAAAAAGTCGGTCCACTCACCAACCTGCATTGGACCACCGTGGTAGGATATGGTCCAAAAACCCCCTAATGGAGAAGGCCTATGTCCTGTAGTGGACTAATACAGGCTGATGATGATGAATTTCACAATTTTAAAGCTACATTCACGCTTAGTAACAAGACTGTCACTTAGTAATAGACGATACGGTTTATTATATATAAATTAGAGTTGAAACGAATAGTGATTTGACCGAATATCGAATATTCGGCCGCCGAATATCGAATATTCGGCCGCCGAACATTTGGGACATAATTAATAAATTTCGAATAATTTAACAATATACAACTAAAGTTGCAACAGATCGTAATAACCATTAGTTAAAATTTTTCTTTCTTTCTCTGGTAGCGTGTAAAGCTAGGTAATTTTTTGAAGTTGTTATTCTGTGACGACGAAAAAGGTAATCGTTTGCTAGCAACGTATGCTGGAAGCTTTTTTATCTATCACAATTTACCGCTGATCAATTTTAATTGGTAAAGTAGGCGATGAAAACATATAACCTTGAGCAATATGATGAGTCTTTTGTAATGATTAAGTATTCAGTATTTGGCCTAATTATACGCACTGTTCGACCGAATACCGAATAACAAAAAAGTGGCAGAATATTCGTGGCATCATTAATATAAATGCAGCGTTATACGCTATGGTAAGTATGGTATAATGTTAGGTTATGGAAAGTCTCTTTTACCTAGTAAATACACTAGGTACGACGCTACTGTCGTTTTTAAATGAAAAATCATCGTAATAATAAATATAGCATGCGGTCGTCACGACGAAAGTACCTTCGTATATTTCTTTAACCTAGCCAATCTTCATGAGTTAGTACGGGTCTGCTTCTAATGCAAGCAGATTGTCCTAAATAACAGTTTTAAGCAGATCTACTGGCATCTGACCTCCACACCACAAAGGGTAAATTGTATTCTATGAATTGCATGCTGTAACAAACTGTGTATATATATAACACCGCTTGGCCACTGAGACAGTACCTTAGGGACTTATTATTTATAATAAAATAAATTGAATTGACTAGACTACGATCTCTTGATAGCAAACATTATGATATTCTCACTTTGTTTAATAAATGCATACTCACTCAGCGTGGGTTGTATCTCCGTAAGCAGACAGTCGCTGTGGAACCTGTGGGCGCACGGGAAGAGGTAGAAAGGGCGCAACAAGAGAGCGATGTCGCACAAGCAACACGCGTCCGACACGGACACGATCACGCTGCGATTCCTGAACGACTGGATCTCGGATCGGACCTGCAAATATTTTTTTACACATATATATAATACTAGGAATAGGAGGAATGGCCGCTAGGTGTATTCTAAATTGCTATTAAAACCTATGGCTCGTCTCAATAATTTACACTAAAATTTCATCCTTTAAGTTGAACAATAACAATTTTCTAAACAAGTTTTCACCACTTATTTCACCGTTACAATCGCTTTTAACGCAATATTTATAGCCTATGTCCTTCCTTGAAATCTATTTTAAATTTGGTAGTTTCATCGAAATCGCCTAAATGGTTTAACGGTTAAGACAGAGAGACAAAGTTTCTTTCGCATCAATAATATTAGTATGGATTGAAGGAACTTCACCTGTGTAAGGAAGGGTTTATGAAGTTTATAATTGGACGTTTATGCTCGCGTATAAACGTATTTTTCTTTTGAGTAAAACAACCTACAACTTGAATAATTATTAGTTATTCTTCATCTAAGACTTCATCATCAGCCTGTGACATTCCACTGCTGGACATAGGCCTCCCCTAATACACCCCTATCCATTAGGGGTTTTGGACCGTATCCCACCACGCTGGTCCAATGCGGGTTGGTGGGTGGACCGACTTTTACATGCCCATCCGACGCATGGATCATCTTACTTTTAGACAATTGGGTGATCGGCCCAAATTGCCCTGACCCACTAGGAAACAACAATGAAAATTTGTTAAGTCCCCGCAGGATTCGAACGCACGACCTCCGGTTTCTAAAGCATACGCCCATACCACTAGGCTACGGAGGCAGTTAAGGCATCTAAGACTTGGCGAAAGATAATGGCCGCTAGTACAATTATCATTTTTTTATGATATTTATTCGTCAATGAAGTGACGAATGGACGAAAACTTTTATCTGATGTGAAACGATAAACCTAAAAACATGAAAAGCATTAATATTTTTTTGGAATTACTTACACATTCGGCCGACTTTGTGGCGTCCTCCATTTCTGCCTTCAGCTCCTCTATTTGTGTATTGTATTCCTGGAAATGGGCATAACAATATTGTCTTTACATTTTTTACGTTAGGTTAGTTGGGTTACATAGCAATACGTATTGTTAATTAAGCTTGTACTACTTGTGATACTTTAATGACCTACGATGGTTTTGCTAAACATTGAAAAATATGATTTATCAATGAAAAGAATTTCTAATAGAAAGTTCTAAGGACGTTCATAGTCGAGCCATACAATCTGCTCATTAAACATTTCTCATTGATTAAAGTGAAAAGAGAAGCCGGACGTTATCCTGATGGAGAGTGATACGCCCCTTCCCAGAACAAAAACAGCGTAAGACGCCCTAACTCTGCTCGCCGTCCTAAAACATTGGATGCATCGTATCGTTTGACTAGAAAATTACGCTTGCAACGGTGCCCTTCAAACCAGAAGACAGTAGGGTTTACACTACTGATTTGCGGCAGAACAAGGCAACACGGTGGTACTTCCCTAGACGGTCTCTTGTCGAGGTAATAGTCTTCCTACTTACCTGGAGCGATTGACAGATTGGCTCCCTGAAATGGTCTATCGTGACCACGTCGCTGAAGAAGGGCAGAATGTCCTCGATCTTGATGAGGGGACACTCTTGGAGTAAACTCATCGCCTCCTTCAGATCTTGGTTCTTGGTTATGACGTGCTCCGCTATAATAGTTTAAAAGTTTTCAGTGTTAGGCGATTTATTAGCGATAATACTAGTTAATATTAGATGCAGGTAAAGGTGCTACATTTTTGTGATAATATACAAAATTTCAGAGGCTTTTCAGACCAGATGCCAATTATAATAGGAGAACATATTCTTTAATACTATTTTATTCAATTATGAAGGAAAATAATGTAAAAAAATAGCTCTTTTTAGTTCAAACGCGGACGTTTCTTAAATTAATCGTACAATTTTGGAATATTAAAGTATATCAATAATTGCAATGAACATTATACATTAGCAAAGTTACAAACCAAGTTTAAGTAAATGCTAAGGTCGCTTTAATCTATGCATTTGATACTCACCTATGGTGAGCCAAAGGCGCCGTTGCGCTTCCGCCTCCTCAGGAAGACTCGCAACGCTCTTCGCCAGAGTGACGTCAACATCAAGAGCCAGTTCAACAGCCGATTCCCATAATCCCAATAAAGCTGACAGCTTCACGCAAGCCTCAAAAAGACCTTTCTCGTGGCAAAGTCTGAGAATATAATAACGATCAATAATAAACCTTTAAACATTTACTTAAAATAGCAGTCTTCACTGTAACTTCATATTACAATTTGCCAAGGGATAAATAAGAGATATGGCATCAATAAAAATAATAATTAACGTCAAAGTACTATTTATTAATTTATAGATGTAGCTCTAAAGATAATAAATAAAATTCACTAATATGTCTCACCTTAGAGCGTAATGGACGTCGAAATTAACAAGGGCTAACTCCTGACCCTGTCTCGACAGATACCTCATCAAGGCAGGCGCATCCTTTTCCGCATACAGAGTCAAAAGATAATTGTGTATCGCCTTATCTTTCACGTTGAAATTCTGCAGCATGAATTCCAAGTACCTAATAATCTCCGATACATGCTCTTCATCATTCTCGCATGAAAGGAAAGCCGGTAAAAGCTTTGAGGGTATCAGCCTAGGCCCTTGTGCTATCAACGAGTTGACCATGTGCTTCGGTATATATTCCATCAGCATTGGAGCAAACTGGTAAAACAAATCCGGTCGCTGCAAGCTCTGCAGTATCTTCAAAGCCTCCAGATACGACTTCTTGTGTATATTCTGCTCTATAACATTCTCGTAATCCTCGTTTATTATCGTCAGCTTCAACAGATTCTGTTTGTCACCGTGCGACGACATCAGATCGTATATAACCGATTTCACGTGCTGCATGCACTTCACCACTTTCGTTTGAAGAAGGAACACTTCAAAGTCGCTCTGAATCTGGTGGAACTCTTGCGAATCCTCCTTCCCGGTGCGACGCAGAAGGCCAAGCTGCGATAGATACAACTCCGTCATCCATATCACTATCATGGATATCAATGTCTTGTCTTCCTCGTTCAAAGAATCCAAACGCCTTGACAGGTAGACTTTGAGTGCGTTCACTTGTTCCACCTCCAAAAACTTGAGGCAGACTGTCTCAAAACTGCTTTGAGTGTCTGCGAATATCTCTGCGCTTCTCTCGTAGTCGCCTTTGGAAAAGAGTAACTCGGCTTGCTTTACATTAATTATATCAATAAAGGCCGGGTTGTTGTGACAATACTCCTTCGCTAGGTCAAACTGCTCCTTTTCGGAGTAGATCAACCAAACATTTCTCTCCTCTCGTATGACCTTATATCGAAACACGGCTTTGTCTGTCACCGCCCAGATGGTCCTTCGAACCGGATCTTTAACAATGTTCTTTAATTTGCCGTGAGCTTCGGAATACGTGTCTTGATAGACCAGCTCTTGGTTCAGAAGCGAGACAGCTTTCACTTTGTCGGAAAACATTAGAATTGCGTGAAACTCCGTAAGAACAAACGCTAGAGGTGTCTTATCTCCGTTTTCAGTCTTCTCTAGGGTTTTCTCTTTCGAATCGCTCCTTTCCGCGGGATAGTTTATTAATTCACCCTGGGTGAAAAGAGAGTTCGAGTTTTGCTGGCAAGTCGGATCGAGCTGAGAGAAAATGTATAGTTAACATCTATATATACACATCTAAAGTAAATAAAGCTATAATCGGAGTAGCATACACACCTGTCCATAGAAAATGCCCGGCTCGGTAAGCCATGCGAATGTTTTTGGCATGTTATTCTTGTCGAAGTAAAACTGAAGTTTTGAGTATTTCAGAGTGGAGGGGATCTCTTGAATCCAGTCTCGGGGGTTGTTAAATACGCGTGAAAAATAGTTTGCAGTGACGGCTTGTTATCAGTGAACACCGCATGCCCTATAAACTGGTAAAGCCTCGTCGGAGTTGTGACGAATATGAAATATTTCGTTGTATTGTTCACGCGATGGAATTGGATACCGGTTATCGGAGTTTCGGTTCCTTTTCCGATGTCGAAAATCTGAACGAAAAGAATATTTTATGGTAATTGTTTAAAATCTTGACATGTGCTATTGACAAAGCATAAAAGTGCTTCAAATATGTTGTAACAATATGAAAGGTCACTCAAAATAATGCTTGCATTGTATATAGCTATTGATGTCAGCAAAATCTACTATGATACAGTATTAACTTTAGGGCTTCAGATTGATAGAACATCCATCGTCATTAAAGTGCCATTATTGTATGATATCGGAATTTAAAAAAATAGCACAGCAATTTTAGATCATATTTGACAAAATATAAATCAAATTCTTAAATAACTAAAATATCCAAAAAGAAATATCAATGTCACTTAATTTTTGTAAAAGAAGAGAATAAAAATAGACAGAAATATTTAAAACATAAATTACCAGTCCATCTACTTCCTTGCCTCCATACAGAGGCAAGTAGTTTGGCAGCTTGAGTAAGAAAGAAAGAGAAAATATAGTTTTCATACAAATATAACATATACATCATATTCCACAGTTAAAAGAAAAAAAATTTGGAATAAATAAATAATTAGGTGAGTGTCCTATCCATAGTCAATACCATTACTAGAGAAAATACAGTCATTATGGTTTGCTGATTTATTTAAGTTTTTTATTTATTTAAGTTAACTCACTGGTTAAATGGTTAAAACAATAATTTCTCAAGGTGCTGTCAGACAATTGCTGTTTGATTTATTTATTTATGACACTAGGTTAATGGTTCTGCACAACAATCCACAAATTTGTAAGAAACTTTGTTTAATTCTTAATACTGGAAAATAGGATAGCATTATTGCTTTAAATCATTGTACAAAGCTAAATCTTTATTTACTCTACCACTTGATTTTTGTCATTTTATAATATTGCAATACCTTGACTCAGCTGTACACAGGTAAACTTTAAATAACAAGATATTTACAAATATTTATTATCAAAAAAGGTATAGTTAGTGAATGGTTTATTATCATTACTTAAATCAATGAATTTAAGATTACCATTACAAACTCTAAAATCTTTTGATTCTATAACATAAGCACATAATAATTATGCATAAAATACCTGTCTCCAGTACTGTTGTCCTCCGGAAAACATTTTGTCATTATCAGCCTCCAATTCAGTCTCTAAGATGTGACCCTGTGATGTTCCTAACAGTATGGGTCCAGTGGTGGAGTTGGATTTGTTTTCATAATTCCAGCCAACTTCCGTAACCTCATAATTCCTTGATTTACTCACAGATTTGAGCTTGCTACGGGCACGGTGGAGGTAGACCAGTTCAGGGTTCCCGTCCTTATTCCTGGGAGACAGTGCAAGCAGTAGATGCTGCCCAAGTGGGTCCAAAAATATGTTGGACAACTTTGTGTTTGGTTGAACAAATTTTGCATAGTGAATTTCTGTAAGAAACATAAAGGTAGAGCAAATGCCACAAGTCTTTTAATAAATACTAACCTAGATCTAAGATGACTGAGGTTGTATATAAGAAGCAAATGAGTCACAGGGTTTGATTAAACAAAGACTAATGTAGAACAATAATGGTATCAAAGGTTTGGCTTTTATTGGTCATATATTGTGTTCTGATTAATGTTCAGAGGCAGGAAACAATAAGACTGGCTACTTTATATACAGACTAAATTTTAACTTACAATTGTACATTGTTTACATAAACTTTAGGTTCCTTTTAAACTCTTTATAGGTAATAATTCCATTGCCAGGTTTTTACATTTTAATTAGCTTAACATGTTAGAAATTTATAAAACAATTTAATTTGTGCTTATGCATAAGTTTGTTATAATGGTTTTAAAACAATATAGCATACAATATATGTTTATAGACATAGCTACCGTGACTTTATTATTTTATATTATTTCTAAAACGAATTTACTAATTGCAAAGCCACTCACTGTTTATTTAAAACTCACCCAAGGAATAAAAGATACAAATAAAGATGATACAAGCCGTTAAACAATGTAATTTATATAAATAACTAATACAAACCCTCATGTTGATCAGGCACTTTTAGGTCTAAACGAAAAAGCTTTCCATTGGCCATAGCAAGGACCAGATAATCACTGGCAACTGCAACATGAGTGATGAGATCCGAAGGATTAAAATTCATTTTCTGCTTAGAGAACATGGGCGTATTGTCATCCATTTGCATGTTTATATATCCCGAAGATGTCATGGGTTCAGAGACAGGCGGTGCACGCTGGGATATTTGCGATGCTTGTTCGAATTGATCAAATATAGATGTCATTTTCTTTTCTTTGATAAAAAAATGTTCTTTATACTTGCTACAGCCGTAGACAACTTTAGTTTTTATAAGTCTTACGTCGACTTCTATTCCTAAAGTGTACCCGATAGTAATGACAATGTTTGGCACATTGAATTTGGGACATTTTATAATAAATATAAAAATGAAACAATAAAAATTATTTTTCTTTTGACAATAATAGCCATTTGACAGGCACAACAATATTAATGTTATTCTAAGAAAAGTCCGAAGCATTCTGCCTAATATTAGTTTTAACATTTGCACAAAGTAGTTAATAAAATTAAATAGTCTTGGAAAATGATTTAAGTTAGTATAAAGTTTATATTTAAATTAACTGTAGAGTTTTGTTTTATGTAAAAATTTAAAATATTAAAAATAAAAAGACTTTTACCTTTAATTCTGTTACTGAACACCATATACAGCAAAGTAATCTTAACTTTATTTTTTTTATATACAGAACATCCATCAAATTAATATACAGAATATTAGACCTTAAAACATTTTACTTTTAAGTTTGTTGAAAATTATCCGTCGTAGAGAATTATGTCAATGTCACATAACCAGTCATACTCATTCATTCAACTGGCAGTCAGTTTTGTATTTGGTTGATACGCACTTTTAGTACAACTAATATACGATAGTATTAAGATTTAAATACATTTTCTAAATAGCGCTTTTAAATGATAAATCTCATTTAAAACCTCCATTAGCTTCTTAAAATATCCGTAACTTAGAAGTTACATTGGCGACATAATTAAAACTTGAATAATATTTAATCATAAACAAGTATTTAAAATTCCACCGGGTCGTTTAACCTTGATTTTATCGCTATCATTTGAACACAATTTTTACAATTGAAATATAGTTTAGTGTCATCTCTTCTTATCATGGCAGCGAATGCGCTCATAAAATCAGCAAAGTTTTCCCGTAAGTAATTTTAGATCATTTGGTGTCAATATATTACTATTTACAATACTCAATAATACTTCGATAAAGTATAGGTATTATAAATTTGAGAAATGTACATAATTTACATACATGTAAAAATTTGTATTTATAATAGATTGATGGTATTGCTTTTAAATTATGTTTTATCAATACATTATTGTTAACATACTGTGTGTTATGTAATAAAAGTGATAAACTATCTATATGACTGGTGTATGCTTATTATTGAAAATCTAAATTAATTGAACAGCATTTGTGAAATGTTTGTAATTATATTTTCCCTCCAGTTTGCACGCTACAATGCGTGAAGCCATTAGCAACGTCTCAGGTGCGTTCATTCACGTGTAAGCTGAATGAGCAGCAACTGGCTATTCAGGAGTTAGCAAGAAACTTTGCTAATGAACGCCTCAAGCCCTATGCCTCCAAATTGGATTTGGACGGAAGATTCCCATTTGATCATGTGAGTATGGATTGAATATTTTTTAAATCAATATAATCACAACAAACTATACTAAAAATATTACAAGGCTGTGTATGTAAAAAAAAGTTGAATGTCAGACTCCATTGGTACTGTAATGTAGTTACCAGAGTAAATATAGTATAAATATAGAATAAATAAAATAGTAGGTACAATTATGTATTATATGGGGATCTAATTATGTGATGGTCCACCAATATACTAGATTAGGTTGTCATTACATTTGTTTAGATTTTTTTTTACATAAATTGCCCTGTTTTTGCTGTAACTAAGATGCATTCTTTTTCTCAGTCTACAAGTTGTTTACCTTTCACGTTTGTGTGTTTGAAATCTTCTACATATTTACAAAACTTGTATGAGATGCTGTCATATGAGTAGAGGGTATACAAATGTTGTTTAAGTATTTTAAGGTCCAATATAATATTAATATAGTCTAACTATATTACTTATATATAAACATTATATAATTTATGTCAATCTTTTGATTTATTGTAAGTAAATAAATATAGTATACTTAACATGCATAACATTATTAAGACATCTTGTAGTGATTTAAATATGTATGTAATGATTTATTTTTTACTCACTTCTTGAGTAAGATTTTCCAAGGTCCATTATATATATACAAAACATTTAATGCAAGTTTGTGAAACTTGTAAAACTGGTTTTAAAATTGCATCAGATTTATTCAAACCTGCTCAGAAGGTATAGGTCAATGCTCTTTAAAATGAATGCATTCAAATGTTTACATCACCAGAGCCTGCTTCCACCTCCAATTATATCTCATCAAAGCTCTGTTTAGATGTTTGATTTATATAATGTTGTTTATTACATCTGTATACTATATATCATTCGGCCGTCGGTTAATATACATTCGTATTAATATAACTAGAAATAGTAGATGGCTCCCTCACCTTTGGCGCGGCACAGGTTCTCTCAGGACACGGCTGTTTTGGAAGATACCTGTGCCGTGTCGCTTGTAGGGAGTCCACCTGAAAGTGCCTCCACTGAGATATGTGCTGAATAGATGCCCCAGCATATGCTTAAAGAGTGCTTAGACTGGGTCCAGCTACTTCGAGAGCTGCAGATTGTAGTGGGCCGTGACCTTTCGCTTCCCGCTGTAGTCCGCAGTATGGTGAAAAGTGAACGCTCGTGGGGCGCTGTCCTTGTTTTCTGCGAAGACGTAATGGCGCGGAAGGAAGCCGCAGTAAGGAACAGGAAAGCCAATAGCGCCCAGGCTATCCGCCGAAGAAGACTAGGGTGTCAAAGGGTGGCATAAGCGCGCAAAGTTCCCCACTGACACTCGCCTCTTGAAGGTCTAAGAGTGGGTATACTGTTTGCTCCGACGCCTAAAGCGATTGTGCAGGCGGCTTAACACACCCGGAGAGGTGAAGCTCGCAAAGGCGACGAAGTGCCGGGGTCGTTGAAGAATGTCTATAGTTTCCGCGACCCGGCTAAAGAGACATGATGAAGGAGTAACCATTGGTTTTTTAGTGAGTATACCGGTCGTTCCACCCTGTCCGGGGAGTAGCACAGATCCCTGCTGCTCCCTAAATCTAGCAGCGGAGAAACCGTAAAGTGGATTTTGACAAAGGCAAAAAAATTGCGATTATTTGGTAGTTATTACTTTTTATCGTCATTTAAAAAATTGCATGTGGTGTAGTTGACCTTTTTTTTGCTGAAAAGCAGTTTTGTTCTAACACCGGCAGAATCGGTAAAAAATTACTGGCACCATTGAGGTACTTAGTTACCTCAGGTAGACCAACAAGAAATTAAAACTTAGATAAACATTTGTTTCGGCTTTACGGTTGTTTCGGATTTATTTTCTTTAACATTTGAGCACAAAGATAAGATTCACTAAGTATTTTGACTCGAATACTCATTGTATAATACTTTGTGATTTAATGAACCTGCGCCAAATACGATTTATGACATATTTAATCATCGACAACAACTCATTATCCTAACCAACTGGGAAACTAAAAAGCATAATTGTTGCGTCTACGCAGGATTCGACTCAACGAACTCGGGTTTCCAAAACGCTAGCCTGGCTGCAAATAATACACTAAATCACTATTGAAAAGAAACCAAATAAAAGTCTTTCGCGTAAGCGGTTATTTGTTTTATAGAAGTTTTTGAAAATTAAAAGATCAATAGAAGAATTCTTCTTAAAAATATATAGAAAATTAACTTTTAAAATGTAAACAGTAATCCCATACAACAAAATTACATTGTTATAAGTCGAACGCCTCGTGCTTAGTGGTAAGGCGTGAGCTTTAGCAACCGAGGTCGTGGGTTCAAATCCGCGGGGACCAACAAATATTTATTGATGTTTCCTATTTGGTTAGGCAATTGCGATCATCTAAAAGTAACATGATCTTTGCTTGGCATCAAGGCATGTCAAACGCAACCGCATTGACGCAGTTGGAGGAGAGGGTGGGAGAGGCTATGTAGGGAGGCTATGTAACATGGATTAACAAGCTGATGATGATAATTGACTGTTATTGAAATTCATTATCTGATGCAAATGTTCTTGTTTCGTTTTCGATGCTTAATTGCAAGTCACGAATTCTTTTAATTCCGAGTCAAATGCTTATATTTCACAATTTAATTTCAATTCAAAAACAATATATTTTAATAATTATATATTTAATTGAAAGAAATTATCTTTGCGAAATTTACATTTCAAGGAATGTTTATTTTTTCAATGAAGTGTCTTTGCATTTGAAAGTGCTTGCATTAAATAGTGACAAATTTTTGGTGGACTTTATAAAATCGATCATTGAATTTATAAAACGACATTAATAATTTTGGAATATTGTTTAATAATCCATTTAGTTAAGTAATACCTTGAAGTATCCTTTATTGTTTTCTTGTATCTAGATTTTACATGACTTTTTGCATGTACAGTCAATACTTTTCTATTTACATGTACACTTATTTGCTGGTCGAGTTACATTCTTGATGGTCGATATAACTCACTTTGAGATATATGGTTACCATTACATTTATGATATTGACTCATACTTATCCGTTTAGAAAAAAAGTTACAAATAAAGTAACCTATTAAAATGTAACTCATCACAATCTAAGTGTAGATGTATCTATATCTATATGTAATATCTTAGATGTGTAGATTATCTATATCTATTTCATTGATAATTATCATTGAGATGTCAACGACTGAGTGATAATCTAGTAGTAACATCACTATACGTACGTATTACTTAGCCCTTTCGTTGATATAGCTTTACTTTGCTTACTTTTTTCCAAATCTTTATTGACTGAAATATTTACAGTAAGCTAAAAGAACATACACACATTGAAGCGATTTCAGTTACGTTTGGTATAAATAAAGTTAATGTTTTGTACAAAATAAAAATAGCTATAATGCCCGCCGAATATGCTCTGGAAACACACGGTTAACTAATAGGAACGCTAGTTTGGTTAACAATTTACTATTTGGCGCCAATAGTTAGCTTTGTCCCTATTAGCCCTAGATTTGTCTGACTCTGCTTTTTCTGTATATAAAACGTAAATATGACTTTATATTGGATTGATCATGCTTTTTAGATACAAAAGAAATTTATTTTTAGTTCTTCATAAATAAACTCAGTATCTACTTATTTTTTACATTATCTCTGCTCTACAATTTGTCAGAAGATAAAGCAACAAAAAGGCCATACAATGCTTTGCAAATCTTTAGCCTCGAGGTAGTTTTAAGTTTTGTTTAGTCATTCCATTTAACCATGCGGCTTCAATGTCCTTTGCGCCGTCGAATGAATACAAAGTAGCTATTACGAAAATTATGTATATTTTGTCGTCGAGTTGTGCACGTGAGATCTACTTAGTGTAGCAAAACGAACCTAGGGAATTTCTGATATACAAATAGCCAAAGAAAAGTGACGGTTATGTCCGAGTGATTGACATCTCGTTGCCAATTTATCACTGAGAACGCTAGACGTATGTCGCCAATTGTTGCGATGCCTGTTGTTTACATCTATTTCGAGCCTTATTTGGTTGTGATGTTATTCTATGCGTGCTGTGAATAAGACGTACAATATGTTGACAACGGAGACCTTATAAAATAACGTCACTGGGATTGCGTTTCTATACGTTCTTTGGATAATTTGGTGGTACCCTTTCCCTAACTCTAAATGCGGTTTGGTCCTAAATTTAAAGTGTAAAGTATACGTATATTTTTGTAATTCAGCAGTTTTTTGTCGTAGGGATTTCTTAATGAAAAAATTATTTCGTATCGACGTATCTGATCATCTGCCCAATATGCTTTAATCGCTGTTACAACTTCTTATAGATTCCTTGTCCGAAGTCCGAAGAGTTCTTAGTCTTGTAAATATTAATAAAATAAAAAATTGTGCAAAAGCAGGCTATTAATAAGTACGTAAGGTTCTTCTAATTTGACTTGGTCTTTAAATATTAATGTTAAAAAATATGTAAGCTGACAATTAATAAGGTACGTCTTCTAAATCGCTGGCACTTTTTAAGCTAAGTTCTAGTTACACTTATTGCTCAACTTGAACTTTACAAATCTTAATCTTATCCAAAAAGAAAAAAGCGGATTAAAGTTCTGTACGTGTATTATTTAAGTTTTTTTTTCTCTTTTGCAGTAAGCAAAGGTAATATCAACCGTCAAATTTCTACATAATTCGTATAAAAGTGTGTGTATCTATACCTAGTTATCTTAATTGCCTTTGCAAAGTAGGTCACCGTTTACAGATTACGGTAATGGGTATAGCAACAAGGCCCCAAACCAATGTCTTCTTTATGAAGTTCAATGATTAAGTTAAACAGGGAAACAAATACCGAAACCAATATGAACTTTTTTAATATTTTACACTTCATACTCTCGTTATTGGAAATATTTGTCATTGTGATCTGGAAATTTAATAAACAAAGCCGCTAATATCGCCAAAACTTATAGCAACTTATTGTACGTCGTGTGAAGATTGACGGTGGTTTGCGTTTAATAAATAGGATAATACAACGGCGACTATTTAGCTTTAAGTGAGGTATAGACTTTAGAATCCAGAGGTCGTAGAAGCGTCGATCAGAGCAGTGCGACCTGATTACCCGGTTGCCTGTAAAGTAAGATAATCCAATAGTTGGATAAGTATTAAAAAAAGTTGGTCCTGTGCTTCTCTGTTTGTTTTGGTGAAGTTCGCCTGTGTCTGCTCGTACACTTCTGCTCTATAAAATCTCCTGCGCTGTTGACTATTCTCTAATAAGATCGGCCATAGTCGAAATAGACTAGAAGGGTATAGTGCGTACTATAATAGTACACAATTATACACGCACAAAGCTAATGAACTTAGAAGAATAATATAAACTTATCAAATCCACTAATTACAGATTTTTCGCGTTAGTTATATATATTTATTCCCGACGTTTCGGATGCTTTCAGCATCCATGATCAAGGGCAGACTAACAGGTTGTTACTTACAGACATATACCAACTTAGTCGTGACTAAATATTTATATATGTATAATATATATAGATTTGATATGTACAATAATCGCGTAAATAAAAGAAATAATTAATATAAACTCGTAATAATTAAACAAAATATGATCCGACCAAAGTTTTATGCCGAATTATAAAGTCGCCGAAATATATAATACAAGTTATAGGAAGTGATTGTTTGCGGTGATATCGCTTTTGTGTGGTGCATATCTTTAATTATAGTAAAATAAATTTAGCTTTCAAGTAAAATCAAAATTAATCCGTGTTGCTATGTACTTCCGAATGACAACTAATAAATAGCGTAATACTTTTCAATACGATACCAGCTATGACATAACGCAGTATTATGTGCACGAGATAAGGTGCCTAATTTGGAATATATTTATTTTAAGCAGATTAGATAAAGAATTAACATTAATTTTGTCATGTATTTATTTTGCGTTTAAAACTTTGTAGTTGATCATATTGAAGAAGAAATTTATTATAAAGTTATTTAGCCAAAATTACATTTAAAAAGATATCAACGTAAATGTTAGGCGTTTGTATTGAAATCGTTTTTATTACGTATTCACGTAAACAGAGTGTAATGTCGCACGATTTTATTGCTTCAAACATCACATCAAAATTAAATATGGCCGCGTTCTGCAATAAGAACGCGTTCACTTTTCCCGCCTTGATTGTTTGAAGTTAGACTTGGTAGTTATCTACAAAATTAAACTTTTTGAACACGTTATATGCCAAAAGAAATTCCTTGTTTTATTTAGCTCGGGTATATGAACACTCATATAGTATGATAAATTAAATAAATTAATTGTATTTAAGTTAATAAAAAAATAATTAAGTTATATATTTAATTTGATCCTTGCATACGATTTATAACTGCCTCCGTAGCCTAGTGGTATGGGCGTGGCTTTAGAATCCGAAGTCGTGGGTTCGAATCCTGCGGACTCAACAAATTTTCGTTGTTGTTTCCTAGTTGGTTAGGGCAATTTGGGCCGATCACCCAATTGTCTGAAAAGTAAGATGATCCATGCGTCGGATGGGCATGTAAAAGTCGGTCCACCCACGATACTGGCCCAAAACCCCTAATGGATAGGGGTGTATTAGGGAGGCCTATGTCCAGCAGTGGACTATTACAGGCTGAAGATGTGATGTGAAACGATCTATATCAAGAATTTCTTGTTCTGACGCAAGTGCAGTTACATTAGTCTCTGAATTTCTACACATTATTGTAGGTCAAGGTGTGACTATTAGCTCACCGCTGCTCAAATTTACGTGTGCACTTATTGTATCACTAAATAGTTAGTGAAGAAGGACAGTTATTTGTAACCCAGACCACTAGAAATATATTGGCAACTAGACTAATTCCGCTAGTGTCTATATGAAGAAGAACCCGTTAATAAAAAATGTCATAATCATCTGTAACGCCATTATGCGTCGTATTGGCGTAACAAGTGTGGCGTGTCTTATTGTTTTACTTATTTTATTTCAGGATATTAATGTCAAGATTGTAGTGAAGTTTATGATGACTTGCGTCTGATTACTGTCGCATACTTTTATCTTAAGTTTGGCACGCAAATGTACACGCACCTGGCTGACTGTTCGGTGGATTTTTCTGGAAAATGTTAGCTTATTATCGATGATGAATCAGCAGTCTTATTTGCGATTTATCAGCGAGCTATCAATCATCGAATCTTGACCTTTTACGAATTCAAGAAGCGTATATGCGATCAGGACATTCGTCGAAAGACGATGCGCCTTGCACATAAAAATTACAGTGTAGATTCCACAAGTCCACTCGACAGATTTAGCCATGAGATGTCCTGTTCATCCGGTAATCATAATAGCTAGATGCTTTTTAACCGGAACACAGTAATGTTTTCTCACTGCTGCTTTAAACCGAATAAACACCGCGGTGGTATTTCGCTAATCGATCTCTAGACAAAAGGGGTACTATGTAATCATATAGAAAAACTGCTATAAGAACGTAAACCTTATGACGCTATTTTATAACAAAATATCTACTATACACATATTATAAATCTTATTTACAGTTATCAACCAATAAAATGAACTTTGTCACACCAAAATTAACTTGAAATGGATCTAAACCATAGCAACTGAGGGGTCGTGTGTTTTGCTTTTTATTAGTATACTTACACTCGGTGGTATTTCATCAATTAGAAAGCTAGATGTGTGACGCCACTTCATTGTCATGGTTTGCTATGTTTACAATAAAAACGTACACCCTACCCTGGGCGTTCCTTTGAACATAACAGATCACGCCATTAACACGTTTATGATCTCTTAGGTCAGGGAGCTAACGCGCCTTGGTCTCATGGGGGCGGCGGTCGACGAGGAATACGGTGGTCGCGGTCTGGACTATCTGTCCCTAGCAGTGGCAGTCGAGGAGTTGTCCAGAGGCTGCGCTAGCACCGGGATGATCATGTGCCTCCACAACTTCCTCTATGCCAATCTTGTGAACGAGAAGGGTACGCCCGAACAGAAGGAAATGTTTCTGCGTGACTTCACCAAGGGCTCGATCGGATGCTTCGCTCTTAGTGAACCGGGTAACTTTTTTTTTGTTAGTAACCAGCTTTATTGTAATCAGCATTTCAATTTCGATAACGATTTAAATTACAATCTGACGAGATATTAATCGATATTTGTCTCACACATTCTAAATTTCAATCATACGACTATTCATATGTTATTTTGTTTAGAGATTTTACCGCAAATTATGTTTGTTGTTGTAAACCTTTTAAAAATATTTGCATGATAACATAGCTATACTGTTCCCTTACATCTTAATTGTAAATATTTTCGTGTAATAGAGAGAGAAAAGAGAACTATATATAATGAAGTTTATGGTTGTTTTACTAATATTATGTAGTGCAACGAGTTTTAAGCTGCAAAATGTGATATACTATCTTTTTTATTTCATCTTTTTATAACACTAGCCACCTGCTATAATGCCATTGCCATCTTATCGTTCGAGTCTTAATGCTTGTCAATGTTATGTCTCATTGCTCTCATAAGTTTTCGTTATCGATATAAATATCGACCAAGATAAGTATATTCGGTACATGATAACATAATTTTTATCGCCATTTGTTAACTGTAATATTTTTCACAAAACCATCGGACTGTTTATTACAAATATATTTTATATTTGTTGGTCCAAAACACTAGAATTTATTTAATCTATACTCATTAGTTCTTTTGACTAATGATTTTAGTTTAAATAAGTTAGATTACCTAGTTCATATTTAATTAGGTCATTGTTGATTCACTTTTTCGATGCATACTGGTTTTGCCGCCAAAATACAATGAAAAAAAATGTAGAGTCATAAAAAAGTTTAAGTTTGTCTACGACATAGCGAATATTTTATTGCTAAGATGACAAAGAACGATATCAATAGCGTAATCAAGATTATTTTATTTAAACATATATTTGGTGTATTCTTGCGAATAAGTAAATTTTTAAAAGATTATTGCAAGTTAAAATTCGGCGTAATAAATCAGTTTTTCTCTCTCGTCTACTGTCAGTGGTAATGTAATTATCAATGTTATGAAGGTTCTTCAAAAACACGTTTCTAAAATAACAATTAATAATTAATTTGTAGTTCAATACATTTTCTGCTCCTATTTGAGATTTATCGGTTTACATTAATAATTACTCTTTGACCTAATAAGAATAGACTATATAATGGAGGTTTTTTATTTAAAAACCACACCAGTTTTATACCACGATAAATACACTCAATGAAGACCCTTTTTTGCAGTAGTTACAGTAGCTTAGGGCTTTTAAATTTTGCTAATAAGTAATTGACTCTAGTTCACCCTTTGTATTACAAGTAGAAAGTGATATCCAAGAAAATCTAGATAGCTTAGACAGAAGCGCCTAAGATTACGAGGGAAAATGGCTGACTGGAAGGTGACATAGTAATTTCAAATGGCTTTATTATACTTCAGATGCCGGTAGTGACGTAGCAAATATCAAGACCACTGCCACATTGGACGGTGACTATTGGATACTGAACGGAAAGAAGAGTTGGTTATCTTCTGCGATAGAGGGCTCTGCAGTCGCCGTCTTTGCAACGTTTGACCCGTCGCTGCGTCACAAGGGACTCGCCTGTAACATTATATTTTGATTTTATTGTATTATAAAAAGTATCTATTCGTAGGTATAAAACATTTGTAAACATGAGGAATATATGTATAGAAAACAATAAAGGATGATGAGGTGGCACCTTTGGCTTAAGATTTTGTTAAAAAATATATAAGTCAGTCAATCAATCAAAATCATTAAACTTATTTTTACTTGCGATTGTTTTGATATTACCACTGAAATTTCGACAAATTCTTGTCGTACTTCTTAAAAATCTAATAAAAATGTCAAAGATGGAGCCTTTACATGATGACAAAATGTCAAACATTCATTTCAAATTGCAAACGGCTCTGAGTTTAAGGGTCCCCTTTTTTTAAAGGGATTGGGGAAGTCCATTGCGGTAACTTTTACTGCCCGTAAGCAGTAGTGTAAGACTACTATTATGCCTCGTTTAAAAGAGCACGTTTACTGGTCAAACAAGACATAACATCCAATATGTTCTTCCTCTGGCTTTATTTTGGCAAAGCGCCATTTACTGCTGTGCAATTGTCTATCCCTTTTATAACTTTATTTAAAAAAAAACTAATATGAGATTATAACCTTTTTTATATGCGTTCTAGTTCCATCGTAGTCTACAATGAGGCTATCCGTCATATTTGATGTTTTATTTATTCATTTTCTATCGATAACATAATTTATAATGCAAGAAAGAAGAAAAAAGCTTTGGATTTGTATATCTTTTCTATGCTATTGTTGAATATTTTATTTATGATTTTAGGTTTCTTGGTGCCGCTTGATACAGAGGGAGTCTTCAGAGGAATGAAGGAACCACTAATGGGTGTGAGGTATGTAGGTGTAATAATTAATTCCCTTCAATTTCTACTAACAATCTTTTTCTTTACTTCCCAGTTCGTTATATTAGTTAGTAACAATTCTTTAATTTAGTTAGTAGTATGGTTATGCATAGTAGGTATAATATTAACTGTATTTCTTTTATACACTAACCCTTATAGTTTAACTAAGAATATAAGAGTAAAACTTACTCAAAAATTCAATTTGAATTATGTTTGGTGTCCGTAGGAACATCCAAACTTATTTTATTTTATGGCTCACTAACACATTTTTAACCAGTTACTAAATTATCTTTCTTTGTATAATTTGATATCACCCAAAGGGAGAAACTGCCTCCGTAGCCTAGTGGTATAAGCGTGTGCTTTAGAAACCGGAGGTCGTGGGTTCGATTCCTGCGGGGACTCGACAAATTTTCGTTGTTGTTTCCGAGTTGGTTAGGGCAATTTGGGCCGATCAGCCAATAGTCTGAAAAGTAAGATGATCCATGCGTCGGATGGGCATGTAAAAAGTCGGTCCACCCACCGACCCGCATTGGACCAGCGTGGTGGGATACGGTCCAAAACCCCCTGATGGATAGGGGTGTATTAGGGGAGGCTTATGTCCAGCAGTGGACAATCACAGGCTGATGAGATGAGATGAAAGAGAGAAAAGAAATCAAAGGTCAACTTTGACACCTTTTTAATATTTCTTTGTCGTGCAATGTTACTAGTTTTGTTTTTTACTATAAACTATATATAGAAAAAAAAAACCAACGACTGTATCAACCGTAATAAATCATTAATGACTACGATCATGAGCATGCTAGCTTGCAAAACTCGACACGTTCCTATCATTTGCCTACTACTTATTTTGTAATAGACTTGTGTTAATTTTCGCAGTATGCATCTCATCCATGTCTTAAGACAAAAATCAAACAATATTAGTTTAGTTTCAAGTATAAATCCATCAGCAGCCCTATCACAATCAGTCCATTTCCACCTTTCACCTCGATGCCACCATTACGCCCTACCGTTGAGGTGATGTGGGCCAATAAGCAGATATGAAGCGCTCGCCACAGGGCGGTGACCGCTTGCGACCTGACGCTGCAGGAGGTGCGGCTCCCTCGCAGCCACCTGCTGGGCGAGGCGGGCGAGGGCTTCCGCATCGCCATGGGGCAGCTGGACCAGGGCAGGGTGGGCATCGCGGCGCACGCTGTCGGTGAGCCACAGATACCTTTCAATTGCATGCAATCTTTGTCATCTGAATATGTTTTTGAGCTGTGCTTCTTTTTATTGATCAAAGGTGAGACGAGCATGACGCTCACCTGATGGTAAGTGATACGTCCTGCCCATGTGAAAAGCATCGTCGCTACAAATTCACTATCACATCTGTTTAACCAGGCTTTCGTGTCCTTTAGACTGGAATGCAGTGGTGGTTGAACACCACCGATTTCGGGCAGAAATAAGCATCGCAGTGCTACTGCCCCAGGGATCCCCTGTAAAGGGGAGGGACCTACCGCCGCGTTAGTTTATTTTTAGTTAATTAGAATGTTCCACATATTACTGTAGTATAACGGTTGCTAGGGACGGTCTTAGCAACTGGCACTAACTCGTATTCGTTATGTAAAAGTCGGTTGGCTAATTAATCAGTGTTCCTCGAAACAAGAAGACGATGATGACGCAATTTTGGAAGTGTAAAACCACTGACAAATATATCTAAAAAATATATAATTATAAAAAAAAGTAAATGAGCTGACCGAGGAACTACTATAGTGCCTCATCATTATCATCATCATCAGCCTGTGAACGTCCATTGCTGGACATAGGCCTCCCTAATACCTATTCATTAGGAGGTTTTGGACCGTATCCCACCATGCTGGTCCAATGCGGGTTGGCGGTGGACCGAGTATTTACAGACGACGCATGGATCATCTTACTTTTTAGATAATTGGGTGATCAGCCCAAATCGCCCTAGCTAACTAGAAAACAACTATGAAAATTTTTTGGGTCCCCGTAGGATTCGAACCACGACCTCCGGTTTCTAAAGCACACGCCCATACCACTAGGCTACGGATGCAGTTTCTCTGCTTTATGTTATTTAATGAAAAAACTTTAATTGCAGGCATCGCCCAAGCTGCTCTGGATACAGCGATAAACTACGCGAAAGAGCGTGAGGCCTTCGGCAAGAACCTCACTAGGTTGCCTTCAGTAAAAGTACGTTACATTCATTTTATACACTGCGTTGTCCACGTATGTGAAGCACCGATTGGCTCATGATGTAGAATGTTTGCGATCGATTGATTTAGTATCTATTTAGTTTATATTTAAGCAGCGTCTTATTTCGCTCGTTATCTATCTCATCATCAGCCTGTGTTAGTCCACTGCTGGACATAGGCCTCCCCTAATACACCTCCATCCATTAGGGGATTTTTTGGACCGTATCCCACCCCGCTGGTCCAGTGCGGGTTCCCATCCGACGTTTAGATCATCTTACTTTTCAGACAATTGGGTGATCGGCCCAAATTGCCCTAACCAACTAGGAAAGAACAATGAAAATTTGTTGAGTCCCCGCAGGATTCGAACCCACGACCCCCAGTTTCTAGGGCACACGCCTATACCACTAGGCTACGGAGGCAGTTGTGTTGTGGAGGCAGGTCTATACATGATAAAATTTCACTCTTTCACATGAGCCTATGTATAGTTAAATGTACTATAACTCATTGCCCACAGCATCAATGGGTAATTATTTGTGTGGTGTGGATATTATTGGGTAACAAAGTGTAAACACTCTCTGCCTCATTGTATCAAAGGCACACGTCTCTTTGATGAGTTTAGAGATTTTTGATCCTTGGCATTCGTTGCGACGATAAAATTTTTCACAAGCTTTATAAGATACTGTTGTAAAAGAGTATTAATTGAATAGAACCGTTGTTATATAGAATAGAAATAGTTTTTAGATCCTTGTGATTAAAGACAGTATGTTAATTCGTATTCATATTTACCAACCGAAACAGATTATTGATCCGCGCCTGTATCGAATAGCAACTGTTGATCCGTCTTCATATTGAAAACAGATTGTTTTTTCTTATTCATATCGAACAGTAACTGTCGATTAGTGTTCATATTAAACAGGCTCTGCAGTTCCGTATTAAAATTATAAAGATATTGTCGATCGTGTTCGTCCACAGGACCGACTGACAGACATGAGCATATTAATAGAGACCGCCCGCCTCCTCACGTACCGTGCGGCCACCGATCTTTGCACGAAGAACAGCTCGATGGCCAAGTACGTGGCGGGGAGGAACGCGGCCGCGGTGGCCGACCACTGCGTTCAGATACTCGGCGGGAGGGGCCTCTCCACGAAATACGACGCCGAGAGACATTATAGGTGGGTCTTTACTGTTTGTTCATAGATGTAGTGTGGAGAAAAAATCATCATCATCATCAGCCTTTAATAGTCCAGTGCTGGCCTAGGCCTCCCTAATACACCCTATCCATTAATAATAATAATAATAATAAGACATTTATTTGTAAAACATGGTATAGCATAAATAATTGAGGTGTAATTACAAACATATTCAGACATGTTTTTGCTCCACGGAGCGTACAAATATTATAAGAAGATAAAAATACATTATATAATTAAATGTCGAAGTTACAAAATTTACATTAATTTATAGGACTAGTGTACAGGATAATGTTCATTTAAAATCATTTACAAAATTACAAAACAAATAAATTAAATAAAACTGAACAGTGTACATCTCTTAAAAGTCCTTATCGCACAAAAATTCAGTTAAGTTGTAATAGCACTTATCGATTAAACGTAGTCGCAGTTGTTTTTAAATTGAAATTGGTTAAGATCTTTAAGTTCTTTCGGTAACTTATTGTAAATAATTGGAGCCATACAAAATACACTATTCCGCATCCGTGATGTTCTAGCTCTTCGTATGCATAATTTGGTATTATCTCGTCGATTTCTTATAATAAAATCTGACACCCGTGTAAACAGTGACGGATTACTTCGCACGAAAACCGCTATTTCGAGAATGTATAGTGAGGCCAAAGTCAAAATTTTATTTTCTTTAAAATAATTTCTGCAACTGTCTCTTATTTTAATCTAAATCTAATCTAATCTTATACACTTTTTGTGCTTTAAAAGTAACTGTTTATCACAGAATTTCCCAAAAATTATTCCATATCGCAGTTTTGAATCCACTATACCGTAATATGCTGTTATTAATGCACCTGAGCTAATAATTGTCGATAGTTTTGACAACATATATGCTGAGCTGTTGACTTTTTTAGCTAGATTGATTAAATGTTCTTTCCAGTTCAAGTTATAATCAATATTCAAACCTAGGAATTTAATTGTCTCCGTCGCATCTATATCTTTATCCTCATACTTAATGTATAATTTAAAAATATCGGAAAATTGAGAACCAAATAACATTGACTTTGTTTTTTCTAGGTTAATTTTTAAATGGTTACATTTCATCTATTCTATAATTGATTTAATATTGTCATTAATTTCTTTCATATTTGAATTTTTTAATTCAATTGTCAATGTACAATCGTCAGCAAATAAAGTCAGAGGGTGCTTGGTAACATTAGTAATATCATTAATATAGATTAAAATAACAGTGGACCCAAGACACTGCCTTGAGGTACACCTAATACGCTGATGCGTTGTCGAGGTCGAAATTGTTCATCTCTTTTCCTAAAAACGTCAATATGGGAAATTATAGTGCAATGCTTCCTATTTGAAAGATAAGATTTAATCAATTGTAATATATTTCCTCTTACACCATATTTATAAAGTTTTGATAACAAAATATTATGATAGCGATATCAATATCACAATATATTGCACATACAGATTTTTTTATGTCTAAATTACTCTTTATAACATTTAAGAAATCATATACTGCCATATTAATCGTTCTATCTTTTCTAAATCCTTTTTGTGCTTCTGTAAATAGTTTGTTATTTTCAAAAAATGCATACAGTTGTTTGTAAATGAATTTTTCAAATATTTTGGAAAATGGAGATGTTATTGCAATTGGTCTGTAGTTATTTATATCCAGTTTGTTTCCTTTCTTGAATATTGGTTTGATTATTGCGTATTTTAATTTATCTGGGTAAATCCCCGTACTTATACAGAGATTTAAATGTAACTTAGATATCCTTCGCCACACTTTTAACAATTTTTGTCTGTATATCATCTGGACCAATGCTATTTGTGTTACGCAACATCATTATTATTTCTATATATATATAAGGCGAGCATGGTTTCATAAACATTGAGTTATTATGGAAGGGAATTTTCATTAAGTGATTAGTATAAGTTAGTGGCTGGACTTTATCAATAAAATGATTGTTAAAAGCATCAGAAATATCCTGAGGGTGTAATAATATTTTATCTTTATATTTAATATTTGTTATGGCACTATTTGATGATGACGACGTAGTACTTTTTATAATTTGCCATGTCGTTTTTGATTTATTATATGACGTTTTTATCCTATAATCATTTTGACTGCGTTGAGTTAATTTTATGATATTTTTCAATTTATTTGAATATTCTTTAAAGCGTATCTTGTTATATTTAGTTGGCTTTAATCTGTAGGTCCATAGTAGCTTTCTTTTTCTTTTACTACATAATTTTATACCGTGATATCCATTTGAGGTTTTAAATGGTCTTATGGTCACAGATTTAAAGGAAAACATAAATTGTAATAAAGTCAGTTATAAAATAATTGAAGGATTGGTTTGCATCATTTGTGTTGTATACGTCAGTAAAAGAAATGTTTGCAATGAAGGTTTGAAACTTTTCATGTTATCTTCACTAAAATCTCTTCGTTGAATCGCCAATATTTTCCATTAGGGTTTTCGACCGTATCCCACCACGCTGGTCCAATGCGGGTTGGTGGGTGGACCGCCTTTTACATGCCCATCCGACGCATGGATCACCTTACTATCGTAATTTTTCGGAAAAGTTCGTATTTCAAATAGCTTTAGGACCTTTACATCTCTATGTTATACGATGAGATTCATTTTGACATTTGACACTAAACAATAAACGTGTTTGTGTATAGAGAAAAAATATTGCTTCGTGATTTTTCGGAAAAGTTCGTATCGTGCTTTTTCGAATAGCTTTAGTACCTTTACATCTCTATATTATACAATGAGATTATTCATTCTGACATTTGTCACTAAACATTAAACTTTTCGTATTAATTGATATGAAAATGTCACTCGTTCAATACGATCATTCATTGATAGTTCAGGCGTCATCGGATTCCTATAAAGACTCGAGTTTTCCCGAAGGAAAATAAATTCTTACTACGTCTACGTATTGTTTACGGTCAATGTGAACTGTAACGTGTACAGGAGATGGAGGAATCGGAGAAGATAATATAACTCATTGCCCCGAGTTGCGTTATGATCAGTTGCCACTAAGATGTCAATCATTGACTAATAATACCGACGTATGCCGCTTCGTTGCATTTGGATACATTGTTTGCACCAATTCCATGATTTCTTTGGCATGTGAATAATACTTCTCTCTAAAGTTGATTAACTATATTCAATTATATAACTATCTTTTTTATGTATAAGCAGTTATTTTTTTTTTTCAATGGATTCCCTATGGTTAAATGTAGCCTATGTTACTTAAGGTTGTAGCTTTATAATGGTTAAAGAATTTTGTAAAATCGGCACAGCAGTTTTGAGTTCATTTATTACAAACATACACACAAATATATATATATAGTTTTCTGATATACATTTATCAAAAATTTATTATGGTCTATATAATAAATGTGGTCTGTAGATAGTTGTTCTATATGTTTTCTTCAATAACCACGCATTTTTATTTTATTAAAGTAATCTATAATACTGTATTCTTTTTAACAGGGACGCGAGAGGAACCCAAATATACGGCGGAGTTACGGACATACAGAAACGCCTCGTCGGCCATTTCTTGCTCAAGGAGCACGACGCCCTCTGACGGATGCAAAGAAAAACTAACTAAACTAACGAACAAAATGGCTGCCGATCAATTTTGACAATAATTATTCATATTACGACAGACTATCTGTACTATAACTTCGACTTTCTTTGTTCTGTACGTAATTCTGTCAAAGTTTCAACTCATTTATCTTCTTTTTAATTCTGTTTACTTTGTTTATATCTTAAACAATGCATGCATTTTAGTAATTGTTTGATGGAATACTCTAAAAAACGGCGAGATGGTTTCTGATGAGAACGTAAAATAAGCTGTCAGAGTGAATAATAATAATGGCAATACATACATACATACATATATATATATATATATATATATATATATATATATATAAAGATCGAATCTGTATAATATGCTTCAAAGTGTATTAATACGGCCTTTAGTCACCAAAATATTAAAGTCAAGTAATATATTGTGATGCATTAAAAGTAGCACTTTGGGCACAAAAAGGGTAGTCTGATTTTGAAATATTGCTAAGAAACACTTTGATTCTTATGAGCGTATAGTATAACGCACTCCTTTCAAATAGTCTATGTAATATCATTTCTTCCAATTCTGAATAAAAGTTTTAAGTTATCTTACTCGAGCTAAGGTTATTTAAACTCTTGTTCGAGTTTGTTGTAATTTTTCAAACGTAACTTAATGTAATGAGATATAATTAAAGGAATGATATTACGCGACTCGCTCTTTATCGAATTGTATGCTACTTTAAAAATGGATATAAACTTCATTATGTGGATTATATTTTTTAAAGGCATGTCTTAAACTGTATTGATTAAATGATATTTAAACGATATAAAAAGTAATCGACAATTCATAATATTTAAGAAAGCGATGCAGAAATTGTTCTTGATGGCGCGAAGTGTTTAAAAATAAATATATTTGTAAGTATAGTCGTTTTGTATAATTTGTGACAAGTTTTAAATATTCAAAGTCTTTAAAAGACTGATTAGCATTTATTGTTATGAAAAAAAAATCGTGTATGTACTTAATACATTTTTAATCATTCCACAAGTGCCTTATTTTTGTTCCCTATTCTTTTAAATGTTTTTTTTTAAATATCTAATACTAAATATTCGTATCATTAACTAAATTGTAATGCAATGGGTAATATACACTCTTTATATTATGAAGACCCCCTTGGCGTAGTGGTTAGTGACCCTGACTATTGCGCCAGAGGTGTGGGTTGGATTCCCACTACGGGAAAAATAGTGTTTTTCTCGTGATAGGGTGTTTGTATCTGTATATTACGGATTTATTTATAAATTTAAGTCTATGTATTTATTAGTCATCTTGTTGCCATAGTACAAGCTTTGCTGTAATTTGGGACTGAAGGTGTTCTATTACTGTATAGATATTTATTTATTAATCAATCAATATCAACATCAATTTTCTTTTACAATGTTTAATAATACAATATTTCACGCAATAAAGTGCATATTAACTGTTACGAAGTTGTTTTGTTATGCTCTGTTTATAAATAAAAGTATAATTTCTTTAATATGTTTCCTTTGTTTTATAGTTAACCTTCATATTAAGTTTTACTATACCTGGAATGCGTCTGTCGTCTCGTTTGATTATATTTTATTTATTTATTGGTTATAGCGACAAGCCGTTGATGGTAAGGGATAAGACCTGTCTCTCCGCCACTAATTACGCTGACTACGGTGCCCTTCGAACCGGAAGACAACATTGTTAATACACTATTACAATGCAGCAGAAATAGTCATTACGGCCAAAACGATCTCCTGTAAAGAAAGTTTAGAGTTACTCTTTCCCTGTCACAAGAATTCTTTGAATTATTTATATAAAAACGCTATTAATACAAGAACATAATTATTCGAACACATATTAAACGAGGCGTTAGCACTCGAGAACTAATCTTGAGTAATATCGTATAATATAATTAAATAGATATTAAGGCACGCCACAAAGATAACAAGAGCATACGGTAAACCCACAACGCTAGTTACGGCAAATGATCATATTGCGTAACTTTATAGAATGTGACAGTTCTTGTATTATCTTTTCTTATAAAACTTTGACAGTTCTTTTTATTTTGTGAAAGTTAAATTCAGTTACATTTCAGTTTTTCCCATTAAGTTTTTCGTTTAATAGGTCTGGCATACTTTAACAGTAAATACATATAATATACCTCGGTACGAAGTTTTGCATGGATTTAGAATTGAATTCTAACAGGCTAACAGGAAAACGATCAAATATTTTTTTATCATAAATAAATTGTTATTTTAAAAGTCGAAACATGGGGTGTACCTGTTATTGTAACTTTTATATTTTATAAAGGATGTGAAAATTTTAAAAACATTTTTTACAAATACGTCGTGAATATATGAACATATTATGTTCTCAGGATAATAAAATCTCATATCGTTTTGGCAATTGACTAAACAAGCATTGATAAATTAAAAGATTGTCCAAAACAATCAAATGGTCCGTGGAACGTCGCCTACGACATATTTTAGTAATAAAATTATTATGAAGGCGTTGGCCTGACGTGTTTTGGTCTTAGTCATTATAAATAGAATCTAGTGTTAGGTGAAGTGTTAAGGTGTGGTTTATTTATTCACTGAAGTTACTATAAGTTAATTGATCTTCGTCAAATTACATATATTCAAGTTTTCTTAGCAGTCAGTTCTATTTGAAGTCTTATAATACATCTTGCGATAAATAATACATCGGTTGCTAAGTCTTCGATGTTTTTTGTTCGCATTTAAATGCCACCAGCTTAGTTACTATATTTTTTTTGGGTTGAGATGTATTCTGCAGATAGTCAATAACAGCAACTAGCTATCATTACAATAACAATTATGATTTATTCACATTCACCAATACTTTATAGAACCAATTACTTCTTTTTTTATCTATTACTATCTTCACCCTGCGTCATTTTCAGCAATGTACACATACATCATCAATGCCGCGATAAAACTGTGATAACGACTTTTATCATTTCAACACGATTGTACGACGAACGCAGAAGTGCGTGTGTTACGCTTGCGTTCAAAAAATGCGCGCCATTGCTGTTTTGACGTTTTGCTTTTAATTTTTAATGTCAGCGGCCAATATGTCGAAGCGGACGGTGTTACGGAAAGTGCAAAAATTAATTAAATTGTGTTCGTTTTGTACGTGCGTGAAATTCCCGATGTTGATGGTACTCATTTAGTGTTGAATATACTCTGTTCCGAATTAGATAGGATTGAAAATGTAGCCGATTTGGATAAAATACAGTGGCCGAGAACCCGAATGGACTAAAAATTGCCGCAGCATTTGAAGGTCTTGGACTCACAACACTTGGCAAGTATGTTTCTTCTTTAACGTTAATAAAAGTGAATCAATTATATAAATTACGAAAAATTTTCAGCATATCTAAACAAAAATTATATAAAATGAGAAACTTGGTAATTTTTCAGGGATAATTGAATTTTTGATTTACGTACATACTACGGTATGCTTAGATTAATGTTAACAAATGAACCTTGAATTCTTATCATAATGTACATAGAACCTTAAATTGTTTAAAGCCCTAATCAAAGAGAAAATGATTCGAACTTTTCAAGATAATCGTCTTTGTTACTTCTTTTTATTGAAAGTGTACACCTATATTTTCTAAATTATTACCGTAAATGAAAATAAGAGTAGGGGCAGATTAACAGTTTATGTTTAGTTTATTTTATTTTGATTTCGTTTTGGAGACAGTAAACGAAGGTGTGGTAAAGGTATTGTTCTGCCTATGCTGATGTATGTTATTCTCGCCGTTTTTGTTATTTCATCATGCGTAAGTGTGATCAAGATGAGAAGATGTATAAATGCCAATCATAGCTAGAAGCAATTGTGCAGTTTAAGGGCCGATATGTGTTAGTTCATGAATACCAGACCTTTAATATATTTAAAATGGTA
Organism: Lamproptera curius; assembly: GCA_029286875.1. Taxonomy (NCBI): domain Eukaryota; kingdom Metazoa; phylum Arthropoda; class Insecta; order Lepidoptera; family Papilionidae; genus Lamproptera; species Lamproptera curius. The sequence goes on from JAGSMT010000028.1 coordinate 1,475,656, forward strand.
GATGAAAACTATGTCATGTTCTTATGTAGCAAATTAATCATGGTAGGTAAATTGCAATCCAATTACGCATAAAACATAGATTGAAAGGTATTTGTTATATGTATATTTTAAGAAAAATACAGATTGCGTATATAATGTGATTCATAAACAATATTTTTGTTAGAGTTAAGAATAGATTGTAATATAATATCGAGAAATATGAATCACTCGTTTGAAGTGTGTGCTCTTCGATCCAACATATCGTTTCTATCATAATTCACTAGAACTTTTATCAGCCGTTAACGGACCCTTTGTTTACTTAATTCTGAAAAATGCATACATAATAATATACTATGTAAAAATTCGTATCGCTTTTAACAGTCATTATATAAAATATGTGTATTTTGAAACAAAGTGATAATTTATACTAATATTATGAATGCAAAAGTAACTCTGTCTGACTGTCTGTCTGATGAAATTTGGTACATACTTAGAATAGATTTTATGAAAATTAAGTATTGGGATAAAAATGGTCGAAAGGTTTGAAACAGGGGATGACAGTTTATATTTCTATATACGTCGTCGAGACAAGCCATAGGTATGGGTGTTTTCTTGCCATTTTGTTGTTACAAACTGTATGGGAATAAACTAGGGGTTGAAATAATAATCAAAAATTCCTGATCGTCGAAGCAAAAGCTATAAACCTTTTTGTGTTTAACGATAGACCCATACAATAATACAGCTCATTTATATTATACTATACAGTTTGTTGCAATACACCTCGCGGACATTTCTTCTATTCCAAGCACACGAAGTCGCGGGTAACAGCTAGTAGATTACCACCATTTATGAATTTTATAAAAGTCTACCTTTAAGACGCTAATAATGAACGCTGGTTTTTATCACTCACATGGAAATCGTAACTGTTTTTTATCATTTGCCAATACAAATATTTATTAGTAAAGGTGCGGTGATGATAATGCAGCTTTATGCAAATAAAGTAATCTTTGACCAGGTTCAAACAATCGTTTGCTTCCGAAACAAAGTTTTAGCCTTAATCGGTCTAAAATACGTTTGGTTAGTATATATACCTACATATTGTTTCTTTTTATTTTTGTTTATTATTAGGTCTTACTTGTTAGAAGAGTGAGACTTTAGGATGTGAAATCTGGTAAATAAAAGTCTACTGTAGTCTATTGCATTTGATAAATCCTACTGATATTATAAAAGCGAAAGTTTGTATGACTGGGTGTTTGTTACTCATTCACGCTAATACTACTAGATGAATTTAAAATAAACTTTACAATAAACTTATACAGGAGAATAATTAACAAAGGCATACAAAACTATAATAAAAAGTGTCATGTATGTCACTACTAAAACTAGTAAATAATGATGTTTTGGTATTGTTTGTCGAAATCTACTACTATCACTGAAGAATAACAAAACGCACAAACGTCAAAGGACGACTGGTAAAAGTAATAAACTTAATAACAAATTTGTTCTTATTTGTCATAAATCGACTTGCACTTTTGAGAGTTATCATCGTTAGGCGGCAAACTGTTTGACGTTTACATGAATAGATTTGGCAGCGGTCAGCCAACGGAAACGCTTCATATTCGCAATTTTTTTAGTTTGTAGTTAAAGATTCTTGATATCTTTGGCTTCGGTATAGCAAATAAAACCGCTAAGACGGTAATCAAAGTGGAGCTCATGATAGAGGGGTTATATAGTTCCTGTAAGAACATAAATTATGGATTGAGACTGTCAACCAAACAAGACATGTACTACATGCCTTGTTTGGTGGTTATTCCGAATATTTTAATCATATTTTATTATTGATGAATTTGCTTAATCTTAATTTTACTTCTGTATCTCGTCTAAGCTACTTGCTGTAAATTTTTCTGCGTATAAATGTGTTATATGCTTCGTATTAAAAAATAATTGTATTATAGAAATATTGTAGAATGTAAAGATTAATCACACACAAAGCATCTGTAAATCTGCAACATTTTCCCCAAACGTATTTCGTTTATCTCCGCCTGTCTCTAATTGCTCGGAGGGTCGATGGTCGTTTTATCTCACAAAACCCACCCATCAATCAAAGAGTGGATCTGTGTCGCACTTGTTTACGTTGCAAATTTTAATGACACCGGAAGCTTATTAACTAGCGTACAGTGCAGACTATAATGTGTTATAATCTCTGTGCTTGTTATCAAAATCTTCGGTCTTTAGGCTCTAGGATTTTATTATTACACATTCTGACAAAGGGATGCTCACTCCCGAGTTTTTTTTTTTGAATAATGTGATAATATTATGGTTGTAATTGTTTGCTAATTGTTTCAATTTTATTGTAAAAGATGACATAAGAAAGTCCCGATGAGTTTATTTCGTCGGTTCTTCTCAGGTCCGAGGCGTCGTTTTTTTTGCCGATGCAGGCAGACGGAGCGATGATGACATTGGCAATACCAGTGGTATTGCCAACGCGTTGCCTACCGTGAGACATAGGTTGCTAAGTCTTGTATCCAGTAAATACGCTGGCTACGGTGCTCTTCTAACCGGAACACAGTGTGTTCCTGCTTTCCGGTAAAATACACTCGCGGTGGTCACCACCAGACTGTCATTCAGTCAGTGTAAGTCGTTTTCCGAACCGGTGGTAGATTATTGACAATCAAAAGGGAGTGTATCGCTTCTACGTTGAACAAAGATATTTGAATTTATTGTATCTGTTATCAAACCTCATACGGGTTCGATTCTGCCAAAAATAACATTACCTTAATAAATTGAATTTTGTATTCGACTAATTACCAAATATTTATCTATTCAATGCAGGTTTTACTCTGTTAAAATAAAAAAATTACATAGTTACCGCTCACAGAACTTCTGAATATATACTAAACCTAAATTTGTATCTATGAGAGGGTACCGTTTTGTGACTATCAGCATTATTTACAGTGTACGTCACATTTATTCCTTCTTTGATTCTAATTGTAATAATAACGTCTAGAAGTGGTTTTGTGTTATAATTTTAACATTGATATCTCAAAATTGGTCTAATTAGACCAATACAGAGCTAGGTATTAGTACCACCTAGATACTTAACCGAAACCAGTGAAACATATATATTTATTTATTTGATAGAGCGTTAATTTACTACCATTTCTTATTGTTAACGAAGATTTATTGCTTGTTTATAATGGACATATAAGTAATTTAAATGCAAATAAATTTATAGACTGCCGTCAAATTCGCAAGTGGAAACGCTGCGATTCAGTAACAACGCCATCAAGGCTTATTGGCCGGACCCGTTTACCGATGTTCCAAATCTAAAGAGACTTTCATTCGCACAAAACGAGCTGGTCGATATCACACCGGATCTGTTCACGAACCTCGGAGGCTTAGAAGAACTGGATCTGTCGTACAACAAGTTGGCGAACTTGAACCCTTTGGATTTCAACATATTGCGCAACGTTAAAAGATTGAACCTGCAGAGTAATCTGTTGAAGAAGATACCGGCTCTGAACCCGCTTACGATGCTGGAAGATCTGGATCTGAGCAAGAACGGAATATACGATCTGTTACTTCGCCGGGTCGAGAGCGAGCCGTTCAAAGTAGTTAAAAGATTGAGCCTTAGCGGTAATAGGATAAGGTCCGTGACGAAGGAGTCATTTCCGCTTGAGAATAGCATGTAAGTGCACTTTAGTCACGTTTATTGTGTCTTTTTGTGTTGGGCTTGTTTTAAAATAAATAGTTTTCCTTAAGTGGAAAGCTTGTACTTGGGCCTATTTTTGCAAAGATAATGTGTGCAAAAACTTGCGTTCAAGTTTTATTGGGTCCGTATCTACTGTAATTACTGGGTTACAAGATGAGGTATAGTTATTATATTATTTTTCGGTGAGGTCACGGGTTGCGGCGTTATACTCTACATTCTTAGACAATTTCTACATAGGTAAGCCGCTTACCATCATGTAAAAATTGTTCCGTCTCTCTTTGTCTGAGTAAAATATGGCAATACATTAAATTTCAATTCGATTTTGGTTAAATAATACTACAAAGTATAAGTATAAATAATATTTGAGCACATTCATGTATTTTAATTCGTTTGTTACTATGATCGTAATCCAATATTACTATTAAGCTATCCTTAACCATAAGATACAACATAAATTTCCCGTTTTAGTGAACTCCTGGACTTATCGAACAACGCTATTGAAATAGTCGAGGAGAGCGCTTTCGCAACGTGCACCAACTTACGTGAATTGAACCTTGCCCAGAACAACATAACGTTCACTTTTGAACTGCCGTCGTCCCTTCAGATTGCGATATTGAGAATAAACACTTTGTACCATTGGCCCACATTCCCAGGAGGGATAACTTACATCGATTTGTCGTACAACCGCCTATCGGATATGTATGAGGAGGATCAAGTCAATTTTGATAACTTGGAGGTGAGTAAAATTATGTTAAATATTGGATTGATACTACTACAACACGAGTAAATTTTATTTCAACTGTAAATCAAAAAATCAAATATCTGTATTCAACATAGCAGATACACTCACTTATTGATTCAAAAATCAAACACCGGTTCGGAGAAGGACGCCTATGACCTGAAAAGAGCCGGAGAAAGAAACTCAGTGGGACTTCTTTTTTGTCATCTTTTACAATAAAATTGAAACAATAAACAAACAATTACAAGCATAAAATGATATAATTGAAAAAAGCCTGGAGCGAGCATTCCATTACTAGATATAGTGTTATATATATTTAAATAATCATTTACATTGTAAAAACCTGTAATAACACACAATGATCCTTCATAAATTTTTTAAAAAGTTTATTAATGGTTAAATTTTGAACGTTTTCTGGGATGTTCTTGTAAAGTTCCATAAAAAATTTAGATATTCTTCGCAGTCTAATTGCCGAAAGATTTAATCTATGCTTGTATTGTATATACATATAAGTAGATGATTTCATAGCCATTCGTCATGGATTAGGTTCAAGGTATTTTATACGCATCACTTGCTTATCTATCAAGCAACAAACAGACGAAGAATAATTATATCGGCTTTCTTTTAATTACGTTTTATTTATACTAATAACACTATACAAAACAACACTTTCTTTAGTTATAACTAAGAATTATTCATATCTTTATCCCATTAGTACAGACCACTAGTCGCAGAATATACAAAATATTTTTAACGTTTCAGATCCTTAACATTGGAGGCAACCAAATAAAGGAAATAAACATAGACAAGAAACTACCAAAACTGTTCAGCCTGGACATCTCTTACAACCTAATAAAGGACATACCGAAATGTCTTAGCAGCCAAATATTACCTAAATTGGAAGATTTACGTTTAGATGGCAACCCAATCGAGGATATTTATTTTAAAAATATCCTGTCGTTGAAAAATCTGTACTTGAATGATATGAATAAGTTAGTTGCCGTTAAAGACAAGGCGTTTAGCAATGTCATCGGAAGGGGGGACGAGGTGGAAAACAACGGGAACTGTTTTTATCTCTATATGTCCAATTGTGCTTCGTTGAGTGAGATACAGGAGGGCGCTTTCGACGCTACTTCTTTGTGTATGGTAAGCGATTTTGTTATATTTAATTAAAATTTAAGTGTCGTATGTAATAAGAGAAATATGTTTGTGTAAAGTCTACCCGAGCAAAGACTGAAAATAGAAGAGACTCATTTAAGTAGTTTGACGTTATATCAATATATGTCACTTCTTTAGACCCTATCAAATCTACCATGAAATTTAAAATTACACAAATCTATAGTGATATTGAAAAACGAAAAGATTTGTATTTTTGTGGTTTGTAATAAGCAAAAAAACTACTGTGCCGATTTATGAAATTATTCTTTTATAATCCATTTCCATTACCATACATTAAAAAATAGGAAAACTCCTTTTGAAATTTAAAAGTAACACACGCAGAGCCGTGGATGGACTGCTAGTAATAAATAAAACAAAAAATCTTGCTGGCGATAAAAGTAATGTAATTTAAAGAGGTTATTTTAAAAAGCAATTAATATCATATGCGTTGAAAAACTCATTAAACAGAGCAAGTTTTAATGTAAGCTTTATGTTCCATTATAGATAGACATAAGCAAGAACAACTTGTCACACCTGTCAAAGGACCTCCTCGATTGGACGTCTTTGACAGAGGGTGCCAATCTTCAGCACAACCCATGGGATTGCAGCTGTCAACTTCAATGGGTCCTAGATGAGCTTTTGCCCTACCTTTACAAAAGCAACTCCAGGCTACTGACGGAGCTAAGGTACTTTGTCCCAGACATAAAGTTCTTTTTTTATCAACGACTATTATTACAATGTCAATGATCACATTATGATAATGAAAGAAGATGATAATTTTATGCTTGTAATTTGAATTTTGTCCTGCAATAGCAGATTATAGGTAAGCATCATAACTAATAATGTATACGTACATATGCAGTTGGAACAATATTTTAATTACTTTTTTAAATTTGGATATTTTCATAAGGTGTGCGTCTCCACGCGCATACGAAGGGCTACGCTTAGTTCATTGGTACAACTGGACTGGACAGGCACTGTGCGGAGAAATGATGACGAGATACGGCTCACGAGGGACATACGTTGTATGTATAAGCTTTTATAATGTTGCGAAGGCATACGTAGGTTATATATTACATTAACTGCCTCCGTAGCCTAGTGGTTAGGGCATGTGCTTTAGAAACCGGATGCCGTGGGCTTAAATCCTGCGGGGACTCAGAAAAATTTTATTGGTGGTTTCTAGTTGGTTGGTTATTTGGGCTGATCACCCAATTGCCTGAAAAGCAAGATGATCCATGCGTCGGATGGGCATGTAAAAAGTCGGTCCTGCGCCTTATTCTCTCCGGTCGTGTTGGTTCTCCGTCCCATCGGGCTATGGGAGTATAAAGGAACAGAGAGTGCGCCTGTGATTGCGCGTACGCTTGTGCACTATAATATCTCCTGCGTAGTTGTCTGATCTCTGATATCGATCGGCCGCCGTAGTCGTAACCGACAAGAGAAAATAATAATTATTAATTACATTAATATATAATGTTACAAACTAGACGTTTTTACCAAACGGTCGTACCTTACAGTATGTTTATCGTAAAGCATATTTCTGTCAACTTATACAGTATACGCTATGTTAAAAAACTGTTATTTAAAAAATACTGTTTAGATAAGAAGCAGTCATCGTAATTTCTTGAGAAAATGGTTAGTAAGCAGAAGAAATTTCCGTTAATATACAGGTAAATTTAAAAGATAATCAAACTCGTCTAGGCAATCTTAATTATATAAGATTTTAATTTACAGACAACAACGTTAAGCCTTTAAGCGGGAATTGCGCAAACATTAATTGGTTTTATATAAGTTAGTAAAAAAAATACTTAAATAATTTTCTTGATTTTTTCCTTTTTTCAGTTGGAAACTTCCGAAGAAGGCTTCGACTCGAAGGTCAGCTCACTGACGCTGATATTAGGCGGTTGCATAATTGCCGCGCTTCTGGTAGCCATTGCATTATCTGTGTACCTAATAAGAAACAGGCGGCGACACAGAGTCCGCCAGGCGGCGCTCAATCGCAAACGTCAAAGCGCCTCTGACGTTAAAAACACAAACGGAATAAAGAAAGAGGAATTCGCGTCATTAAATAAAGTGTAGATTAAAAATAGTTCAGCTTTTGGTTCTAAGTTTGATCTGTAGTTATACCAGAATCTATAGAGATATGAAATTGTTAAAAAAATGTAAATCAGCTGCAAAAATACTTCCTACATCTGTTATTTTGCTATATAAGTTGATTAATTTATTGCAATAAATAAAATTTATGTGTATTATTGTAACATCAAAACACCTGTTTTGAAATATGTCAAATCCACTATTTTACGGAGTTATCTCCTTATTTATACATATTTATTACCGACATTTCGGACTAAGACGTGTGGATAGTAGATTTGATATGTATAATTATCGCGCAAATAAAAGAAATAATTACGTGTTTAAATAATTACATTGTGCTATATAATCGATACATATAACAAAATACCATTAATAACGTGGTCCGATTTGGGCGGGACTTTCTATGAAAGATAGCTGATATAAATGGAAGTAACTTAAGCTACTTTTATTTGGTAAAAAACTGAAAGATTTTTTACACATTACCACGCGGACGAAGTCGCGGGCAATAGCTAGTTATTCATAAATATCCTGTAATAATAACACTCTATGTACAAATACCACTTTGATGCTATTGGCTATATTGTTTGAATCAATTTTGTATCTTATTCGGTCATGCGAAACATTATGGTACGAATGTGGTATGCATGGCAACATTCAATTATTGATTTTTTATATAAATTAGGAAAGCTATTCGTAATTTACGTACGTTAAAAAGAAAAAATATTAAATGTACTTGTATTTACACTGTTATTAGATAGAAATTTATATAGTGCTTATATTTTACTAAATTATAAACGTCCATCATTTGTTAATCTGTATTATATATAACGATGTTGTTTGGTCAAATTTATTGGTGAGAAAGATATGAAGATCGTTATAAAGATTAATTTATTATTGCTTAATATATAAGGTTTATGATTCCTAAAAACTATCACATAATGTTATATAATTTTTAAAAATATGAGATGTTTATGTGAAAAAGTTTTTATGTGCCCCAATGATTTTTAATTATTTGCCTGAGAAAAGAGTCGAAATTATTTTGATTTTTTTATAAAGAATAAGTTTTCAATTACGTATATTAATTTATTGTCAAACATAATAAATTAGAGAAAAGGGTTAAAAGGCCTTATATTTACCTCGTACGTATCATACAACGTAAGCTTTAACCAAATGATAAACAACCAAACACAATAAAAAGAATTTCATGTGTAAATCTTTATTTTTATTTCACTTTTTAAATAGGTTTAAGACTTTTCGTAGCGTCAGTGGCCCATTCCATTCTCCTTGATTAATCTGCTCCAGTACAAATATGGGAAATAGCTTTTGGCCAGATAGCCAAGTAGCCTACGTTCCTTGCTCTGGAATTGTTGAAATGTAATAAAAGTTTTAAATATAACTCACCCGACGTTTACGTTTACGTCACAAATTTGTGAGTAAGCCCCCTTTTTAGAGGGTACACACTGGACATTAAACACCAAGGTGCCTCGTTCTGCCCCAAGCAGTAATGTGAAAAGACTACTGTGTTCCGGTTTGAACGGTACCGTAGCCAGCGTGTTTACTGGATAAACAAGACTTAATACCTTATGTCTTGCGGTAGGCAGCGCGTTGTTGATACCACTGGTATTGACGATGACTATGGGCGACGGTGACCACTTCCCATCAGGTGGCCCGACTGCTCGTCTGCCTGCGTAGGCAATAAAAAACACAACATCTTATGTCTTACACCTGCAACATGATTTACCGTCTTACGCATCATGACATAGCTTTATAAAAATAAAACGCAAAGCGTAGTAGTTCACTATCAGTAGTTTTTGTTTGCAAGTTTCATCTTGTTATTCAATAAGTTATGCAGTAGCTTTGACTTTTATCCGGCCTAATTTACGTCGCTTATATATAATTCAAACAAAAATACTCAAAGACACGTTACCTGATCGAAAGGGAATGTCTCCCAGGGTTTCTTGTCGTAAACTGACTCGGCAAGTATACCAGTTTTGTATGACGTCAACACTGGGCAGGCTCCGTAACCTGTGTACTTCTCCGTGGGTACACTTCCTTGCATGGTCTTCAAAAGATTGCACTCAACCACGTAGCTCTGGTGAGCTGAAAGTTGATATAAAAACCTTGCTCTTATAAGTCTTGACTGGTGTTCAGTTGAGGTTTGTAAGTTTATTTTATATTCCATTATAGGTCGAACATAATTTTTGTATAGTGACTTTTTACTTATTAAATTTAATTATATGTGTCCGTTTTAACATCCACTCTATATAACATTTATAATATATGAAGATCATCATTGACGCATAGTGTCATTTAATAATACTTAAATGACACTTTTATTTATGTTAGTATTATTTAATAATTAAATTTTTAAAATAATGTACATTAACTGTTGCACATATAACAACTTTACCTGTGGTAGTCCCCTTTTTACAGGAGACCGTCTGGGTGGGTACCACCGCGGTGCCTATTTCTGCCGCGAAGTAGTATTGTGAAAACACTGCTGTGTTCCGGTTTAAAGGGCACCGTATTTACTGGGTAAACTAGACTTAACACCCTATGTCTCACGGTAGGCAACGCGTTGGCGATACCACTGGTATTGCCAATGTCCATGGGCGTCGGTGACCATTTCCCATCAGGTGGCCCGACTGCTCGTCTACCTGCATACGTATGCCATAAAAAAACTATAAAGTTGTTAGCGCAAGAGGTAAGCTCAATATATATCCAAATTTAAACAGAGTAATACAAGCTACTATCTTTTGTTTCGATTTAATTTAATTCAACAGAGCAGATATGTTCACGTTATCTATTTACTTTATTTTTATTTAAAAAAACTGTAAGTTACACTAGATGGTTGGTTTCCATTTAAAAGCATCTATAAAAATGTAAACCACCATAAAATGGATTGATATCAATCTTTTCTCATGTCATGTGATCATAGAGTAAGCTCTTACCAACAGCTGCTGCTGTTTTACTGTTAGGCGTGTTAAGACAGTCTCCGATACCATAGACATTTGGGAAGTTTTTGTGTTGTAATGTATGTTTGTCCACATTTAAGTAGCCATTGTCTGTGGCCAGCTCAGCGCATTTAGAGAGAGCATACAGGCGGAGACATGGGTGGTGTGACATGAAGAAATTGTAAGACATGTTTACTATCTGAAATTTGTAGGATAAATTAACGAATTAAAATCATGTACGACTGTAATATAATATGCAAAGTACCAATTAAGTTAGCTTAGTATCTCTTTCTAAATAAAATATAAAACCCGTAATGTATCCTATAAGGTTAATCATATTTTAATTTGTCCAATCAGATAACATTTATTTTAAACTCTTTACACCTTAAAAACTTTTTTGGTAAGTTTAGAAAATATGTTAAATAGGCTTATCCCTGGCGTAGGGACGTGACGAACCACCGCCCACTTGACGGCAAATATGGCTTACAATGGGAGTAAGACAGATCCGCAGTACAAGTGCATGTAATCAATTGCCAATCAACCTGCTCAGCGTGGCAGTTACGAGCAACGCTTTTGACGCCAACAAGACCGGCCGTCTCCATTCATTCATTACCAAAGGCTGTTTAGGATGACGATAATGATTTTAAATATCTAATTATGTAACGTATGCATGTAATAGCTTAATCAAAAGGCTTTCTGTTGTCTTTTTATTTATTGCCTACGCAAGCAGACGAGCAGTCAGGCCACCTGATGGGAAGTGGACACCGACGCCCACAGACATCGGCAATACAAGTGGTATCACCAACGCACTGCCTACCGTGAGACATAGGGTGTTAAGTCTCATTTATCTATTAAATACGCTGGCTACGGTGCCCTTAATACCGGAACACAGTAGTGTTTTGACACAACTACTTTGCGGCAGAAATAGACACCGCGGTGGTACCAACCCAGACGGTCCCTTGTAATAAGGGGACCAACCACCAGTAAAATATGTTTAGAAAAAATTATGTTTTAAGAGGTAAAATGAGTCGGAATAAAAATTAGTGATGTACCTGATTATCTTCAGTGGAAAACATCGCTTCATTCCGAGTTAACTCTACTAAATTCAAACCGCAATTTACAGATAATTCTTTCTTAGCCGCTAATCTGGCTAAAGCGCTTGAATATTTTTCAACACCGGAAATCGTCTTAGCACCGGTATTGAAGGTTATATTACAATTTTCTCGTATATTTTGCTGTAACATCAAAGATATATAATTATTGAAAACCAAAGAGACAAACTATTGAATGCGTCACGCCTTGGACAGTTTACTTACAGTAAATGGACCCACGGAAATAATAGCTGATATTTTACTGTGTGATTGACATATTAAAGTGATCATTGTATAAAATAAAAATCCTTAAGTAAAAGGTAAAAATTTATTAGAAATAGAACTATTTTTATTTTTTTCTATACCTTCCTCCAGTAATCATCGGCTAGGTACATGATTTTTAAAGCTGCTCCAGAACATTTGCACTGCTGACCAGGAAACGTGAATAGTGCTTGCCCTCCTTTGAATTTTTGAAGACATTGCCACGTTTTCTCACAATATAGAGGAGAATAGGTCGTTGTCACGCAACTCTTACAATCGTCCAGGGCTTTTAGAAGTCCCGGGACCTAATTGAAATAGAAATTTCGTTAATAGATTAAAAATAAAACAACATCACAGTAATTGATTTGAGCTAAAAGTTCGGTTTCAAAATTTAAATTTCCGTGACTGTCACTTTGCTTAATCCCGGGTTAGCAGATCTATTAAGAGAACTTATACAAGTGTTTAAACATATTCACGTTGTAGATAGAGCAAAATAAACAAATTAACACTAAGCTTTGGAGATACAGACAAAACAGCATGGAACAGCATGTAAGACAAATTATCATGATTTTATTTTATAATAAGTACGAGTCCTGTTACCTTATCGTAATCATTCTTCAAGCCGAGAGCTACAACCATAAATTCGTATTGAACTTTACAGCCATGTCTCGTGTTAACTGTATTATTGCAAGGGTCTATGTCATCCGCACAGTCATTTAACCAGAAGACATCTCGTGGCAGAACAGTCCAGAATCCTCTATGGCTCTGTGGAAATTGCTTAATTCCCGCTGCGACCAGCGAAAACATAGGTTGGCAATAGTGTAACTGGAATTTTTAGAGTATCTTAAAAAAATATGCAATTATAGGCTCCAATTTTCAGAGCTCTTATCAAAAAATAATCGAGCTCAGGAATTTTCCATATATGATAAGAGTAGAGATGTTATATTGCATCGGCTTTAAGAATACTGCCACCCCATCTCCTTTCGTGGATGTTTCAAGTGGCCACTAGCGCCTGTGCACTATACAAAGAGACGGTGGTTCCTTTTCTTCTGTAGACACTTACACTACGCGTATGTTTATAGATTTGTCCACTTTTATGAAGATATATATTGTAATCTACTGCCTTCATTCTGTGACGATGTACGTTCTCAAGTTACAGTCTAACAATCCTATCCTCTCCACACACCCCTTACCCCAACTTCTCACAACACTTTCAATTCCCTTAACGTTATTACAGACTGACAGCTAAAATTTTACCAAGCAAAAGGTACATTGCAGCCAAAGAATAAAGTCTATTACTTTTACATTTAAATAAACTTTACTGTCCTATATTACCTTCATTTGTACAGTCAACCACTCCAGCGTATGTGTTTAAAATATGTAGACAATTTATTGTTTTACAGTTTACGGTTAAACTAATTTTTATATTTAAATAACACGTACCTAGCTGAATAGGATTTTAATACTTACTTCAGACGGCTCCAGAACCATAATATCCTTGGTATTTATGGTTTTTGATAGTCTCCATGCGATACTGCAACCACCGGTTCCGGCACCGAGTATTAATACTTTACAGCTAAAACCACGCTAATAATTAGGTGACTTTTTCTTAGAAAAGGCATGTTTTCATAGAAACAAAAAGAGCGTTACTTAGAAGTATATCAAAAATAGTAATGAGTTCTACTTTATAGTTGAATAATACAATAGAATTTTAACATCTAATTATCAGTTTTGAGTTAGTAAATATGCAAGCAAATATTTGTGTAAGCAAAATTCTTACTTTCGGTGATTCCTGGATACTAAATTGCAACAGTGCCTGATAAGTGGTGATGTAATGCAATTTACCCTGTACAGGGAGTGAGCCATTGTTTATAGGTTTTAAAATTATTTTGCTTGTTACATATTTTTAGTAATTTTCAAATCAGATTTTGACTGTTACATTGTTACGAACATGAACCATCTAGATTTGAATTAGCCTTTTGTGATTATATAGTTTAATTGTAAAAATATTTACTCAAACGTCATTCTCAAAAATATTTACTCAACGTACATTTTGCTAAATTACAATTTTTAAGATTCAGCAATGACATAAGCGGGGAGCTTTTTATTTAATTGCCAACTAAGGCAGACGAGCATTAGGGCCAAATGATGGAATGAAGTGGTCACCGATAATAAATCCGTAATGACACTAGCAAAACTCCTTTTAAACAGAAGTGTTATAGTACAATTATGCTGGGGGGAGTGGAATATGCTACCTTCAGAAATAATAATTTTGTCTAATTAAAACTAAATTAAAATATTAAAACTATCGTGAACCATTGCATTGAATTCCCGTCTCGCACTGCGGACCAGAACGCACAATGCACGGCTCGATAGCGGAGCGGGGAGTGCCAGTGGTGATGACGCACTTGTCACATATACCCTTGTTTGTATTTTAGGCGTTCAAAAGTACACAATATCCACTACACTATCGTCCGCACTATTATTATTCTTCCAATGCGGAAGAATTTGACATATCGATAGGTCCGCAAACTAGTTCGCACCAATACCGATTTCACGTGAGTTCAGCCCTTTGTAGTACTTATTTAACACTAGATATAGCAGCTATCTTTTTCAAATGTAAATTTCTTAGTAAAACCAGTCATAATGACTGGTTTTACTAAGAAATTTAAAATAAATGGTAAATTTAGTCGTCGTGGTTTTACTTAGAATTTAGTCAAAATGACTGGTTTATTAAATTTAAAGTTAAATAAAGACTTATTATTTGACAAGTGTAACCCGAATAACAAGCATAGGTATTATAATTTTGATGTCAAGTGTTAGTCATCTCCTGAATTCACATCGTACTTGCTTTTTACACGAACAACGTCGGCTTTCCATGTAACCAAGCAATCGCTTATAATTAACCCAACCATACAACAATATGAAATAGTTAACGTTGATCAAATCCACGATCTCCTTTTTTAACCATGGGGAAATTCCGACGCATACCTGTCCTCGCGGGGGCCATGACAGGTTATGTCGGACTCTCACCGACTAAAACCACCACGTTGTTTCTTCCTGACGCCTTTAGACTGGGGTCACAGGAACGTGCTTATAATCATCTGCAACCCGGCGCCCTGGCCTTCTTCTGCGGATAGCCAGGGCGCTGTTGGCCTCCCCGTCCTTTTCCGCGGCTTCCTTCCGGGCCATCACGTCCTCGCAGAAAGCAAGGACGGCGCCCCACGACCTTTCGCTCTCTAACATCCGGCGCACTACGGCAGGAAGCGAAAGGTCGTGCCCCACGACACTACGCAGTTCTCGGCGTTGCTCGATCCAGGTTGGGCACTCTTCCAGCGCGTGTTTGGTCGTCTCTTCGGCACATACTCCACAGTAGTGGTACTCCTCAGTAGGCTCCCTACCAGCCACGCGGCACAGGTACCTCCCGAAACAGCCGTGTCCCGAGAGAACCTGCATCGCACAGAATTTTAGGGAGCCGTGTCCTCTTTCTAGCCACTACTTTAATACAGGGCGTATGGTCTCCACAGTTCGAAGGCCGGCACTGGGTTGCTCCAGCCGCAGCTCCCATTCCTGTATAGCAAGGGAGCGCAATTCGTCTCTGCGCCCCCTTATCTCTTCTGGGGCGGGCCTGCAGCCCCGAGACCTCGCCTCATCGCGCTAGAATTTCTGCATCCAGGTCCCAGGGCAAGGAGCCAGCCAACATGTACGCCGCCTCGCCGGAGATGGTTCAATAGCCCCGTACGGCCCTGATAGCCAACACCCTCTGGGTTCTCCTTAGTGCCGCGGTACTCTCCTTTTGGAGGGTGTCAGCCCACACGGGTGTCCCGTTCAGGATCATGGACCTGATGACCCCGGCATACAGGCGGCGACAGGAGCTGCTGGGTCCTCCAGTGTCTCAAATGGGCGCAAAACCTCCATCGGCGGTCTAGGTCTAGACCGAGATAGTTCATCGTCGGCTTGACGTCGACGCGGACGCCGCAAACGATTATGTGGGCGTCCTCGGATTTTTCAAGCGCCACCTCTAGTCCTAGCCGCCGAATGCGCCCAATTACTTGAGCGACCCCGGCAGTGGCGAGAATCGCAGCCCTGCGAAAATTGGTGCCACGGGCGGTGACGAGGGTTTTGTCCGCGTAGCAAGTGACGTCGACACCCTCGATATTGCCGCCACGTAGCACCCAATCAAAACCAACGTTCCACAGAAGCAGTCCCAACACCGAACCCTGTGGAACTCCACACGACACCTCGATGGTCCGGAGTCCATCTCGGCACGGTATTAATACGTAAGGTACCCTTACGTATTAATTAATAATTATATATAATAATAATAATAATAATATGATGGTGGCGCTAAAGGCATGTTTAAATTGCTGTCATCGAAAATATTCTGCTTACTTAGAACACATAAACACTATTTCACCACTACCCGATGTATCAGAATCTGACACTTTAACCCAACTGTGAGTGTTACGCAGAAGGCATCTGACGCCACTAAATCTGTGTCCACCACAGCTGGCTCCACGTGTGCGCTTAAAATGGTCTGAAGATATGAATGTTTTATTCTGCACATATTTTCAAATCACAAAGTTAGAATCAGAGAAACGATCTTATCTTTCCGAACTACATGGTAAATTCATTCAAAATTCCCTGAAATGAAAGTTAGCAAACAAAGAGTTGAAAGTCTCAAAACCTTCAAATTCATCCTCTTACCTACCTTCTGCTTCAAAAAGCTGCCATATTAAATACCGCAGAATTGTTAGGAAATTTCTTCTATAGATTAAGTTTTTCTATTTAAAATATTTTACTTGGTCAAAAGCCCGAAAAATATTAAGACCCCTGAAAAGGGTGGAAAATAAAAGTTGTAAAATGTAAATAATAATAATAATTAAGACATAAAATATTTTTCCTTACGTATTAATTGATTAAGTATAGACTAGACTTAATCAATTATCCCACATCATGTCATTTACTTATTTGCTTGCTGTTTTACAATGTGGTAAAAAGAAAACAAAATGAATAAACAAGTCATATATTCAGTTCTATTAGTTCATCAAATATTAAATAAAAATTACCGACGTTCGTTTAGAGGAACATAAACTGAATGGAAAGTTGTAAAAATATTCAATTATTGTTAATAACGCTATATGCAAAATAAAATAAAAAGGTATTAGTGAAGTACTTTAGTATTATTTTTCAACGAAGCGATTTACAATGATATTGATATTCCAAAAATTACAGGCCTTAAATAAGGTGATGCATGTATTTAGCAGTTTTATTATAATTTGTACAATATGTCGTAGTGAATTTAATTGATATTTTAATAAATCTACATATATTAACGAAAAAACTACGATCGGTATATAAATTATGGCCTGCCGAGAGAAAAGCAGACAAGAAACTTATTACATTTTTTCCTTTTTTAATGATTAAATATAATTAAAAAATAACTATAATTATATTTCAAAGAGTCGTGGAAATTTCCTTAAAACATTTCAATTATATAACATTGGTATAGTAACGATCAAAATAAAATTTATATAAAAATATTTTACTCTATTAATTTCAAAGTCCGAATAATTTTAACCCAGGTACTTTAGTGTTTAAGAGTATATACACACAACAAATTGTGTAACGGAGCGTAAATTATGTCTGATACATTGAAAAATTCCAAAAAAACCTAATTAAGAAACATCATCACAATTTTAAATACATAAAATATTTTTCAACAGACATCTTTTTATGCTAGTACATTTTGACATGTTATGTACTGATGATTTAAAACTTTCCTTATATATATAAATAACATTTTCACTCATATTTTCGTAACATATTTTAGCAAATGACATCTCGTATTTAGTGTATGTTTCCCTTTTTTAATACAAATAATGTTAATCCACTTTATAATGATTCTACAAAATACTATTTTCCGAACGGATTGATAATTCTTCTCACAAACTCTGGCCCATTGTAGTTTCCCTTCAGCATGAAGTTCCAATACAGAAACGGGAACAGATCCTTCTTCATGTAGTACGCCAAAACGCTCTCTCGTGCCTTTAAATAAGAATCAATTTTGAATAACTATAATTTTACATAATAATAATAATGTCCGACCGTACGGACGTACGATTACGGCGGACGATCTAAATAAGAGATTAGCCAAATATATTTTAGTGCACAAGTGTACGCGCAAACACCGGTGCACTCCCAATTCCTTTGTACTCTCAAGAACCAATGGGACGAATAACCGACTCGAACGAAGTGAGCGCTATACGGCGCAGGACCGACTTTACACATGCCAATCTGACGCATGGATCATGTTTCTTTACAGGCGATCCGGTTATCGGCCAGCATTGCCCTTACCAACTAGGCAACAACTAGGTAACAACCCGCACGATTCGAACCCACGACCTTCACTTTCTAAAGTGCAAGCCATAACACTTGGCTACGGAGGCAGTTAAAAGCATTTAACATATAAATTACTATTTATTGTATATTTATTTAGTTAGTTTAGACTAAGACTAGACAGAATAAACATAAAAAATCAAAGCGGACATTGAAGTGGCTTTATTGAACAATTGTCATTGAAATGTAAATCGCCAGTCGGCTACAACAACGCCATACTTCATTCCTATGGGTCTCTATAATATATTATTCTTATCATATTTTGTTATTATATTTATTTATTCTTTTTGATTTACAAAGTTCGTAAATTATATTTTCCTGCATCACAGCAGTATCAGTAAACCACTATAAAATCTTTGTAAGCAATGTGTAACAAACACGTTCTTTTTAAAAGCGCCAATAGCATTGTGATATTCTATTGATATGAATTTCACTGCTCTTGAAGGATCTAAAATGAGGTCAAATAAACTTGATGGTATTTATCCTGGGGACCATGACCAAATTATTTGAATTTAAAGTAAACCAGGTATTATGTCAAACATGGATAGTGCTAAATAGTGCGGCGACTTTATTGCTTCAATCGGTAGCACGTGGAAGCGCCATTTGCGTTCGACTTGATCTTTGTTCACAATAATTACATTTATCATTCGGCTCTGGTATAGGAACAGTTTTTAGAATTATGTATTAGTAGTACTAAGTATACTAGAATTTTCAATATCAGGGTTCTCAAAACTAGGTCTAAAAGACTTTGCTAAAATGGCCCTACTGTTAGGTACCAGTAAAATTCACTGATTATGTTCACATGAACTCCTTTTCTCAATCGTTTTTATATAAGCGCTTGTTTCTGGAACTTTAGTCCTATACCAAGTCAATTAGGTCCAGTCTAGTAGCCCTATACTGAAAATGTTTCAAGGCAAGATGTAAAAGTAAACCTGGTTGATCGGCAGGGTCTCCCGTGGCACGCCGTCGTACAGGAACTCGGCTATGATGCAGGTGCTGTACGAGGTGACCAGGGGACAGGCGCCGTACCCGTTGTACTTCTCGGTGGGTGACGAGTTATCCATGCTGCGCAATAGGTTTTGCTCAAGCACGTAGCCCTGTTTCGCTGTAAATAAACGAAATAATAATAACAGTAAACATTGTAGTAAAAATAAAATAAACACATTACAGCCTCAAATGTAGTTCGTAGCTAATGCGTCACGTAACGAAAACACGTTACACCTGCACATGAACTGCTATAACGCGTCAAAAATGTTTATGAGATTACTAAATACTTTTTCAGTGCAAATATTGCGCGATTCAAACAGGCGAAAGGAAACCTCTGAAACCATTCAATATGAAACAAAATAGACACAAAATTACTTCTTGTATCTCGTCTATGCTGGACCTCCGTAATACGTCAATCGTGACATGATCTTCTACCAATAAAATGAGCGTAATGTCCGTATTTAAATACCACCTACCTACTACAACCGCGGTACTCATTATTGTCGCAAAGCAGTAGTGTGTTAAATACTACTGTGCTCCGGTTAGAAGGGCATTGTATCCTGCGTATTTATTGGGAAAACGAGACGCATCATCCTATATCTGATACCGTTGATATTGCTGATGTGTATGGGCATCGGTGACCACTTGAGTGACGGCCTGACTGCTTTTCAGCCTTTATAGGCAATAAACATATGTTTTTGTAATTTCTCATCTACTTTAGCCTAAGTCAAATGTTTCACAAAAGACATGAAAGCTTATAACTAATAATCTATTCCGTAAAATTTCGTGATTTCCGCTCGCTTTTTGCGTATTAAATATGTAGGTAAACCCATTTAAATGCAACCGAGCACATCATAAGCACAAATAAACCGAACACCTCACCTATAGCCGCTGCCGTTTTGCTGTTAGGCGTATTAGTGCAATCGCCTATGCCGTACATATTAGGATATTTCGTGTGCTGCAAGCTGTATTTGTCCACGGTCAAATATCCCGCGGGATCAGTTATATCCTTGCTGTTTCGCAGGAATTCCGGTGTACGCATGGGCGGGGTGACGTGCAGCATACTGTATTCAGTCGTGAACTCCTGCGAAATAACGTGTTAGCAGTTTTGTGTACCAATTAATGAAGTAACATAAACTGCCTCCGTTGCCTAGTGGTAAGGGCGGTTGTTTTAGAAACCGGAGGTCGTGGTTCGTATTCTGCGGGGTCTCATCCAATTTTCAGTGTTGTTTCCTAGTTGGTTAGGGCAATTTGGGTCGATCACCCAACTCTCTGAAAAGTAAGATGATCCATGCGTCGGATGGGCATGTAAAAAGTCGGTCCACCAACCCGCATTGGACCAGTGTGGTGGGATACGGTACCAAAACCCCCTAATGGATAGGGTGTATTATCATCAGCCTAGCAGTGGACTATCTAGCAGTGGACTATCACAGGCTGATGATAATGATGATGATGATGATGATGATGAATGAAATAAAATGTATTTATTCACTTTTACAAACAGTTTTCTTATTAACTAGGTGGTAATTTTTAGGCAAAGGAATGCCTGTGTTAGGAGAATACGCTCTTCCTTAGTTAATGAATACATATCAATATTGTGAGTAAACCTCAGTGTATGTGCACATGTGCGCACGCATGCGTGTTTATGTATAAAACAAGACAAGTGTTTTTGTGTATTTTTGTACAGTCTTCAGGATATGCAGAATACGAACGATTTAAAAACAAACACAAAAAATCAACATAATAAGCCGGCGTCAATTTTTGTGAACAAGTCTAACATCATACAACTTGTATACACTTGTGTAAACAACTTATGTAGATCCCATTGGGATCTTGAATGTACATGGAAACTTGTATATATGTAAATACAAGGAACTTGTATGTACATAGATGTAAACCAGGTAACTCATGGCAACGAAAGAGCATCAATAATCTAGCATTCCTATTAAAAAATAAAGAACTTCAATCACGGTCAGGTTTTAAACTCTTTATTGCCGATGTATATGGGCGTTGGTGACCACTTTACATCAATTGACCCCACTGTCCGCTTGTCATTGATAACAATAACAAAAAATCAGCAACAAAGTTGATAAATAACAACATCACACCTATTTAGATATATCAATATCTGTACTAACATATATATAATCAATTCGTACCATCTTATTCAACACAGGAGTGAAACACCCACATCGCAGTTAAATACACATACTAATTAATAGATATAATAACTGTGCACGAGACAAACATAACTGACAACAAAGTGTCGATATAACCACCATAAATTCTCCATAAAAGCTATTCGCAACGTGTGATGTAAACTGTAAATGCGTCTCACATAAAATCATGACGCATACAAATTTAACCGACAACACTACATAATCCATGACACAAGCTCTATTCTCGTACACGAGTGACAATTGTTAGCTAGCGGGTGTAAATTTATAGAAATTAGCGTTTAATGTCTAGTATGCTGTCTTAACTGACTCCGTAGTCTAAAGGCATTGGATTAGCTATAGAAACCGGTGGTCGTGGGTTCGAATCATGTAAGTCGCAACAACTACATGTTGCTGTCTCCTAGTTGGTTATCCTAACACAGGCTCATCACCTGATTGCTACAAAGTAAAATGAATCCATGTGTCGGGTGTGTCTCTAAACAGTTGTTACTGCGCCTTATCTCTTACCGGTTGCGTTGAATTATTGCATAGAGTAAAGAGAGCGAGAGAAGAGTACGCCTGTTTTCTATAAATGATAATACCTAAAACAATATCTGAAATATAATATAATATAATGTCTCTGCGTATAATATCTGCTGCGGGATGGCTGATATCCAATAAAGATTGGCAACCCTAGTCGGAATGGAGTAGAAAAACGTAAACACTACAATAGTATATATTGTTTTGCAACAAAATTCATTAAGTCTACATAAACTACGCGTCTTTTTTATTGCCAACGTAGTCTTTTTAAATTAGTTTTATATTGGAAATAAGGTGTTTTTTTATTGCATTTATTTGCATCTGTCGCGTGAACATGGACCACGGGAAGGGTTTGACATGTGGATTTAAATCCACACAAAAGAATTAAATTGGAGTATCTATTTGTAACATCAAAATAATCACTTTTAAATGATTACTTCGTGAATTATAACATATACATATAACAAACAACATTTAAAAAGAAATGTCTCTCCGTGTATTCATTCTGATTAATCTGCGGAATGACTTGTGTGTCCGGACTTTCAATGGAAGATAGCTGATGTAACTGGATGTAACTTTGTCTGCATTATTTTCTATTGAAAAAAAACTACCATTACGACGCGGACGATGTCACGGGTAACATTTAGTTTTAAAATAAAAGTAATTATACACTTATTACAATACCTTAGTGGATCTGTTGAATTGAAGAAAACGGCCTCCTTTTTGTCATGGCGCACTTCCTTCAGCACTGTAGTATAGTTGACCTTTATCTTCTTCCTTTCAACGACCTTGAGTAAGGCGTCTGCGTATTTTTTCACGCCGAATATAACGGGAAGGCACGTATTGTAGACAATGTTCGCTTTAGAACGAACGTTGGTCTGGAGTAAAAATTGATTGGTATAATACCATTTTTTCTTTAGAGTTTTATTTTAGGATAAAAAACAGCTTCGTGATTCACGGTCTCATTCATCACTACGTGTTTCTAAAGGTCAATAGGTTTTTCTTTAGGTTTTTTTCGATTAATAGATATAAATAACTACAGTACTAGATTTTTTTTAATTGAAAGCCTTAAAGTTCAATACGAAGGTCAACCACCGACTTCAACATTCTACCAGTACAGTGAAGAACTGGCAAGAACAATGTTCTTACTGGTCCTCCATTCTTCTCCACATTGGACAAACAAAAAGACCAGTAAGAACCAGAATAAAAGAACATATAGCTGATGTTAAGCCCCGACGCTATAAGAAATCTGCAATTTGCGACCATGTTCTAGACAAGCCCAATCATTATATTAGATTTGATGAAACAAAAATACTGGCTAATGAACATCGATTTATACCAAGGATGATTCGGGAAACAAATATCCAAATTTTAATAGAGAGGATGGTTGGTGTTTGCCACCTTCCTGGGATCCAATAATTTCAAAATTAAACACAGAGTATAAAACTTTTGTGAAACCAACATTAAAATTAAGAAAACGAACGATATGTCAATTTTAAATAATAACTCTGACGGTTATTCGAAACATTGAAATACAGACATATACCAACTTAGTCTGCCCGTGATCATGGATGCTGAAAAGAATCCGAAACGTCGGGAATAAATAAATATTTTTAAATAACGCGAAAAATCCGTAAATTAGTGGATTTGACATTTCTAAATTTTTGGACATTTAGAAATGATTAACAATATGCATTGTTTCTACCTATATATACTTACATACACGCCTACCCCTAAAATAGAGAAGGCGTGCATTAGGGAAGGCCTATGTCCAGCAGTGGACTAACACAGGCTGATGATGATAATGATGATGAGAGTCCTCAATATTATTGAGTGGCCTTTATTTACTGTTAAAAAGATAAGATTGTGAGGAAACTCCCCGTATCTACGCACAACCAATTGAAAGATTAAAAACCCTTCGTAACTTAAAGCGTAATGTCATATTAATGCACTTTTTTTTCAGATAGGGAAAGAATGATTCGGTCTTTAAATGAAAAAATACAACTTATTTTACTTAAAGAATTGATCATTTTTTGTTGTATTATCATAGTCTGATATTTTGCAGTTTAAATGTTAATTATTGCGAAAACATATTGTTATCGTCGTACATTGTCGTTCGATTAACACTCAACATTTGGAAGCCTGTTTACATTAAATGCATTTTACATAAGTAAAACGTAAAAATGCAGTTTAAATAATACAGAAAAACGCTTATCGATTCGCACATATGTCATTGTAACGACAAATAATTTTTATTTTGTAAATCTTAACTATCCTTGCGCTGGTACATGTAAGTGGATAAAATTCGAATATACAGAAGCATTTCTATAACAAAGTCAAATATTCTTTATTTAATTTAAACTCTGTCGAGCTCTTATTGACGTCGATCGACTGGTTCGAAAGTTTTGACCTGGTGTTTTTTATGAATATCAAATACAATCAATTTGGAAATGTATCAAATACAAATCTTCCCAGACCAGTTATTTAATGAATTTTATTTAAAATAATAAATAAAAATTAAGCATCTGTCCAGATTAATTTAAAATATGTAAAGAAAAGGAGGTTCGCCCATTTATTTTAAATTTCTTTTTACTATCTTCGCTAAGGTAAAAAAAACTTTTACCTTAGCCAAGGCAATTTTACCATAACCAATATAAAAACACAGAGCAACGTAACACTAACACAACTGCTACTTAAAAATGACCTAGCGTCCACTGCTAACAAGTGAGAAAAACTTTAAACGACCTTGGACTACCCGGCGTCAAGAGGATTAAACTAATGTCAAAATCAAGATTAAAGTCAAATATCTTTATTCAATTCAATGCATTACACTTTCTTATTGATTGTCAAACAAACTACCACCGCCTATCTATATCGCTGATTTGACTTAGCTAGATCGCTGCTGTATTCTAAATTACTGCTTTATAACTTTTAAGATGTTCGTTATGATCAACCTACCTTTTAGAGGTTTTTACGCAGTACATTGTTTAAAAATCTTGTATTTAATATCTAACTGTACTTGCTTTACAATACGTTTAAGAAGTTTTAATAGCAAAAATTTAAATCTGTTTTCATTACGCGTTTTATATTTGACCCTTTACAACCGAAACGTTTTTTTAAACGTTTTCAAAGTAATAGTCACAACGTAGATTTATTATTTGCCAGTGAAACTTTTTGTCGTTGTATTTCTATGGCTTATAATTGCGCCTGCGATTTTTTACTAAAACTTTTAAGTAGTCCTTATGTAACCAGACGGTTTTTTTTCCTTCAACGAGCACTATTAATAACTTTGACATCATATATGAAACTGAAATTTTGCTTGTCAAAAGAATTTGGAACTCCAAGTAAGATTAGACACACCTTAAAACAGAAATCGGTCACAGGTCAAACATCTGAGCCATATAAGAGTTGAAATTCGCGTAAACCATATCAAATGCCTCATATATATAGCGAAAAAAGCTAAAATATTCCTATCGGTGGACCGCGGCACTATTCAATCGCCAAACTATGTTTAACCAATAAAAGAATCCGAATTTTGGGGCATGACATAAGACTGGTAAATACAGCCAATTATATAACGTTTAAAATGATCTCTTTGACTTTAGGACAAACTAGTATTAATTTGCGAACATTTATGGCTAACGCTTAATGTAGTTTAAGTAGAGAGAGATACTAGCAGAGCAAAAAGAGGACAATGTTTGCAGCTCTCTTTATTTTTTTTTTAACATGCACTATTATAACATAAGAAAGGACTAATGTAAAAAGACAATTGCAATCGAAATAATTTAGAAAAAGTAATAAAGTCATTCCAGGCGGATCTTATAATATCAAACCAAAAAAATACTATAAAATGCTATAAAAATGCCGATATTAATAAACACGTCCGCTTGATTATACAAATACCTATTGAATAATTGCAATGAAACTGCACTTGCACGTAAATGTAGGGTAAACAATATCCTATCATTGGTTAGTTCAAACAAAACGGACGAGTCAAATCAAACATGCCATGTGCATGCATCACGTAATGCACGGCACTTAATGTTTGTTTAAGATATATTCAATAATCGTTTCAGGCATTGTTTGATCTACAACTGTTTTATTATCAGTCGCTGCTGTAGTTACACCGTAAGATTAAACATCGCTTCTTAAAATTTTTACTTCAATTGTTTAAAATTTGTTATCATCTTCATCATCAATAGCCTGTAATAGTCCACTGCTGGACATAGGCCTTCCCTAATACACCTCTATCCATTAGGGGGGTTTTGGACCGTATCCCACCACGCTGGTCCAATGCGGATTGGACGGTGGGTGGACCGACTTTTACATGCCTCATGCCGTAATCATCTTAATTTTCAAAATACTGTTTGAAAATTGCGTAAAAAATTAAGACATCACGGGCCTGTTTTTGCCACGGACTAAAAATTTACAAAGTGCTGTTCGATACGTATCATATTCTGAACAGTGCAGCCTTAGTAAACGACATAAATAAACGCACATCTAAATATTGCCACCGTGAGTAAGAGTGGCACAGGAAACTCTAGCAATACTCCTCACAGCTATCGTTATCTTGTAGGTCCTGCCTGTGTGACGTCTACGGGTATGAGCGATTGACAGAATGAAATATACCTCAGTTGTTAAATGAGTTAGTTGGTAAAAAAGTTCTAAAAGGATTACACTTATCGTGTGTTAGTTTTTCGGAGCAATTGCTAAATCTTAATATTAATTAGATTACTGTTTGGGTCATCTATTCCTTATGATTATTTATCATAAGGATGACCCAAATAGTATAACAGCCTGGTCGCCCTAATCGCCCAAATCTGACGTTTCTAGAAATATTCTAGGGCCACTGATTTGGGCGATGGGGCGACTAAGTCCAAATATTGCATTCAATTACGCTTTATTAAAGTATGGCAATATTTCAAAAGACTTACGTCTCGGTTAATTTCTATATAGTTTGATGTAAAAGACTCTACATTAATGGATGTTGGCATCGAGAAACAAAAGTAATGTTCAGTTTTACTACCGTTCGCCGTTCTTTAAGTGCGTTATTTTGAAAAAAAAATTGAGTATTTAAACAATACATAGATTGGCTGCATAACTTAGAAGACCTTACGATACATATTAAATCCACTTTTACAGATATTTCGCGATTATATTATATAGTTTTTCCTGATGTTTCGGATTTTTCGCTTGAAAGATAATGAAAGTTCTCAAATAAAATATACACAATAACCGACCAATCGTAAGCTTAAGTAAAATAAATAATTAGTAATCCTACAACCATCATATAGGAGAATACAATTAAAATCACTAACCTCAGTAAAGTAGGAGTCAGCTAGATAGGCAATCTTCTGCGGTGCGCCGGGGCACTTAATCGGCGAGTTGGGGTAAGTGAAGATGGCCTCGCCGCCTTTGAACCGCTTGAAGTCACGCCATGTCTTCTCGCAGTAGGCAGGGTCGTAGATGGTCGATACACCGCTTGTTTCGTCGCTTAGCGCTTCGCTAAGTCCTGGGACCTAAGGCATAGTTATAGACGAGGCTTTGAGCCAAAAAACCTAATTCTTAAAAAGAAGACCAACAAAATGTCGTCACACGTATGGCAACGCGTGACATTTTACCTTTCGGCTACTGTCCGCTAAAAATGACAACGCATAATACGCCAAAATGTAAAAGGTTTTCTTTGTGCTCCACCGTCAAATGAGAATCATCACAAGATGTTAAGTTACAAAGAAGTTTATGTTAAATGTATTTAAAATAAATAGAAGATGTATTCCCATAGGTCGTTTCGCATTACGACGAAAGAGCAGTAAAAGAAATGCATTAAAGTATTCTATGAAACCTTACTGATAAAATAACGCCTCACCTGACAATAGTCATTCTGAAGGCCAACCGCAACGACTATGTACTCGTAGTTGATGACGTCACCATTTATAGTCCTCACACAACAGGATTCGGCGTCTATACTCTCAGCAGAATCCTGGATCCAAGTAGCGGCTGAAGGCAGAACACTTCCCTCTGGCCGGCAAGTAGCAGAAACCGGCTTCACACCGGCGCCGACTAACGTGAACAGCGGTTGGTAGTAGTGTTTCTAGAAAAAATAAAAATCTCTCCAGCCAGGTAAAGTATGTACCGGTTAAGACCGTTTTTCATCCATCCCAACACGTTAGGGAGAGACTACACTACAGTGCTCTAACAAATCTTAAATACATCAGAATATGACTAAAAAATCATTGAGGAAGTTTAATAACAAAAGTAAAAGCTTAAAGTCATATATTTATATTGAAAAGGTACCTCTATAAATAGAGGTTCTCCAGTCGATTACGACTACGGAGGCCGACCTATATTACGAGATCAGCCAACTACGCAGGAGATATTATAGTGGACAAGTGTACGCGCAAACACAGGCGCACCATCATTTCCTTTAAACCCTCAAAGCCCGATGGATAACTGTCACCATACGGATAAATGTCATATATAACACCAGAGAGAGTAAGGCGCAGGACCGACTTTTTACATGACCAACCGACGCATCATCTTCTTTTCAGACAATTGGGTGATCAGCCCAAATTGCCCTCACCAACTAGGAAGCAACAATGAAAATTTGTTGATTCCCCACAGGAATCGAACCCACGACCTCCGGTTTCTAAAGCTCACGAAAAACACCTTCAATTAGTCAAGACTAAAGAGATATAAAATAGTGAAAGTTTCTTTACAGTTCTGAATGTTTTACAGGCTTTATTTCTGACACAATCCTAAGACAAGAAGTACTAATACTAATAATGTTAGTTCTCCACAAGCATACCACTCTTACTCTATGATATACTAAAATTATACCTATAAATGTTTATTTCGATGACCTGCTATATGTTGTGGTCAGTGACCCTGATTGCTGTGCCAAAGGGTGTGGGTTTGATTCCCAACAAGGGAAAAAAAAAGTGTTTTTTGTTGGGTAAAAAATATAGTGTGTTGCATATTATTTATTTATTCAAAAATAAAGGTAAGTCTATGTATTATCAGTTATTTAGTTTCCATAGTACAAGATTTACTTAGTTTGGGACTAGATCATGTTGTGTAATTCATTCAGAAATATTATATCATTATTAAT
Source organism: Lamproptera curius (assembly GCA_029286875.1). Classification (NCBI taxonomy): domain Eukaryota; kingdom Metazoa; phylum Arthropoda; class Insecta; order Lepidoptera; family Papilionidae; genus Lamproptera; species Lamproptera curius. The sequence goes on from JAGSMT010000028.1 coordinate 1,504,831, forward strand.
ATATATAGCAGTATGTTCAGTAGATCCAATAAAGGCTGCACTATATATTACTATATTTTGTAAATGAAATGTCTGGAAATGTGCCTAGCAACATTAGTTTACTGCAACCAACACAATAGGCAGTAAAATTAAAAATGTAATGCAATCAGAGATGCAGACCAATGCACAAACAAGTTAGCAATCAGTCAATATTTATATTTCATTAAATTAACAACTTTGAAAGCTTGTAAGCAATTACAGAGTTAAATTAATTGCTAACCAAATCATAGATGGTATTCTTTCTTATAATCTTATTACTTTAATGTTATAATGTTAATCATAACATTATTAATATAATTTATCATGCTAAATTGCTAAAAGTAATTTTATTCAATAATATGTAATATTAAAATGAATCAGATAGTTTAAATAAATAATATAAATTTAAAACTTATTGGGCAACATTAAATATTTTAATTTTATGTCAATTTAGAAACTTAATTATACAATACATTAATCCATAAGGACTTTTCGAACAAACAATATTTAAATTTTGCAAGACGACTTATTACTTATAGGTATTAGAGAGAACCTATTGAAATATCTAGAGAATTATAAACTGTAAAGAATTTATTGAACAACTAGAACAATTTGTCTAAATACAAGTTTTTATTAAAATAAAAAATTATTTCACATTTATGAGTAATAATATGTGTTACCGAAAAGAACACCCAGTTAATTAAATGTATAATACTCACAGAACTAGGCTCCAGGACAATGACAGAATCCTTTGGAAGTCTTTTAGTAAATTTTGCAGCTATTGTGCAGCCGCCAGAACCTCCGCCGACAACAAGTAATTTACATCTAAAATATAGAAAATTATCTTTAGTAAATTGAAATTTAATTCATATTATTATGATTAAGTTATAAATAACAAATTGGTTTGTAATCGGTTTTTTTTTTATTTACTATTAATAATAAATATTTTAGATCATTTATGAAATTACTCACGAATAATCTTTATTATAAGTAGCCGACAATGAAAAATTTCTACAACTTCTTGAAGTTATTCTCAAGTTATTAAGCTTCCAAATATTATTCATGATGTAAATTATAGAAAACAAGAAGTAATTTAAATATATTTCATCGGAACTGACTCCTGTCTCGAGTGCAGGAAAAGAATTATGTTATATGTTATGCAAGAAAAATACAATGGACAGGTCAGCGGTATTATCAATCACGTCTTTCGAATTATTATTGTTGATATGATCTGTCAAATCAAAGCTTTGACGTATGTCCTCGTAATGCACAATGCAAGAGCGCACAAGCTACAAATATAGGAAATTATGTTAACGGTCTAAATAATATTTACTACACACAGCATTTTACATAGAATAACTTAAAATAACTTCAAAGAAGTTTTACTGAGTTTTTACATTCCTGTCTTTTTTGCAGATCCTCATAAAATAATTTATATACATATTTATAAACGTCTTACGGACGTAATATTATAACAAAATTACCAATTTCGACATAAGAAATTGTTATTTTTTTTAGATATCCATGGTTGTAAACCTAGGTATGTTACCTATGTAAAAAATCGTTATTGTTAAATTATTCAAGGTACAACTCTACGCTACGATAATAATAAACATAAAACATGGCGGACGAAGATGAAATTGACATTGTTGGAGATTTTTCATTTAATTCCTGTTTTGCACAAAACAACCAAGGCATGTAAGTGACTTATTAGAATAAGCAGAAACAAATTATTTTACCAAAGTTATCGGAAGTGGTAAAGTAAATTATGTTTGATGACAAAAAAAATAAGTAAAGATTTCTGCGTTCTATTCTAATTTTATATTAAGTTGATTAAATATCAATTATAAATGTAAATTATTTATTAAGTAAAATTAAACTGTAATATATACTTTTCGCTGTACAAAATTCACCAAATGATTGTGGAAATGTTATGTTTATCATATAAAATAACAACAACTACAAAATATTATATCTAATCTGGAAATAAACCTTTTAGCCCGTCATGTTCTGATCGTGAAGATACGGTTCACCCTCAATGGCTTCTCGATTCAACTGCAACAAACTGGTATGACACTCAGAATAAATTAAATAATCGGTGAGATTTTCTATTCCTCTTTTTTATTTTTTATATTTCCCAACGCAGACAGACGAGCAGTCCGGCTACCTAATAGAAAAAGGTGGAAAAATACCAGAGATTTCACCAATGCACTGCCAATGTGAGACATTGGATGAACAACTTCTTTACCCAGTGAATATGCTAGCAAAAATGCCCTTCAAACGGGAACAAAGTAGTGTTTTTACACTACTGCTTTGCGGCAGAAATAGGCACCGCGGAGGTACCGCACCTAACGGCCCCCTGTAAAATAGGGAACCACCAAAAACACCTCTAAAAATTACTTAGTTTAGTTGTAGTATTTCAGTAATTGGAAAGAAACCTTTTTTCTTGGGTGCGACTGAGTCAGGCTGTCCACAATAAGTCCTTGCAAATGTAGAAGATTATTCATCATCATCACCAGCCTGTGTGACTCCACTACTGGACATAGGCCTCTCCTACTGCTCCTTGACAGACTTTTTACATGCCCATCCGACACATGGAATCATCATACTTTTCAGACAATACAGGGATCAGCCCAAATTTTTAAATTCTATTTTAAACTAAATCAATATCAAGATTAAAGATAATAAAAATATTGTAATGTAACAAATAGAAGTTTTAATGTGCAATTGTGCTTTTAGGTTGAAAGATGGTCCATCTAGAAAGCTTTCTGGCAATAATGCAACCAATAGACAACCTTCAGAAACTCATATTACTTGGAGTGAAGAAGAAAGAGTCATCCTCAAGAAGGAGATGGTATCAAACCTTTCTTTTTTAAAATTGAAACTCCATATTTTAGAGAGAATTTTATGGAATATAATTATTATTATAGTCCTAATTACCAATAACTATTATTTCACATTTTTGGCTTATATATTGATGCCATTTTCAAAATGTTTAACATTTTTTTTTTAAATTTTTCTCTTATTATGTATTGTGTCTCAATTATGCAAGCAATTATACATATGGTAAGGAAAGTTATTCAATATTTTGTGTTCTCTAATATTGCGCTGTAATTAAAATATGTAATATAGGCTAAATAAATTCTAACAGCTATAATTTTCTACAGGATAAGTATGGGCGAAATGTTTTTAAAATATCTCAAAAGCTCAAATCTAAAACCATTCAAGAGATACAGGCCTTGATTGAAGCAGAGCATGGAGTCAATTTGGAGACACCAATATTTGGTTTAGTGAAGAATGAGGAATTTGAAAACATACCTGTAGTTGTTCAGGAGGAGGTTGTGATGGATGAAATTACAAATATGAAAGACACTATTAGTATGGTGACTACGGCACAACCCACAGTACCAGTTCCAAAGAAATATGTAAAGAAGAAGAACTACAGTGCTAAATCAACAAAGAGCTTACTAAAACCGGATATTTTAGATAATGATCTCATTGCAATAAACCCGTCTGAAATTTTTTATGAAGACGATCTCATGGTAGGGTCTACGGAATCGATTGGTGCTGAAGAAGATCTGGCAGAGGCAGTTTCAATAGGTTTTCCAAGAACAGGCAAGTGAAAGGTGGAAAGAAGATTGGTAATCACAGGCGGAAAGTTTCTAAAAGCTCAAACAAAGGCCCGGTCAGAAGTATAAGCAAGGAATTGCTAAAATCACCATTGGGTAGGCAAAGAATTGATTCAGGTGTGTCTGAAGATAGTACAAAAAGTCCAAAGATGCAGATTGTTCTGGGTTCTGGCCAAGCTTTACCAGTTTCTGAAGGGGAACAAATTGTAAGTTGAAGATTTATTTGTTTATGTACAAAAACAGTACAATGATGGACTTAATGCCAAAGGCATTCTCTGCCAGTCAATCATTGGAAGGTTTAGAGAAAGTTAGTAGGTGCTAAATAAAAAAAGGGGGATTAATATTCTTAAATCAAGTTTCTAAATGTATTTACAACAGTATATTATAATAAAAAAATACACATATATATACATCACACATATTACAATACTATAGACACACATGATTTATATAATTTACGAAAATTAAACAATATATTAGGTTATTTGTTCAATGTTGCTGGAAATTGCTGCATCTTTATGATTAATGAAATATAATTTTAGCACAATTTAGTTTGCATTAGGCATGGTTTTCATTTGTTTTCCGTTATCTAATTGTAATGTTCCTATAATCCTTTTGTTAGATAAAAATTGAAAAGAAACAAGGGTCTGATCCAGAGAGTGACATTGAAATAGATATTGATAGTGATAAAGAGGAAAACAGTGACTTGAAGAAGGAAGACTGCACAAGTAATGTGGTAACAAAAGTTGTTAAAGAGGAACCTATTGCTGTGCCGTTAAGAAAGTTTGAGCCAATGCCAAGGAGAAGAAAGAAGATTAAAATGGTAATAATGCTTGAATATCATTTCTTTAGACAAATTTCATATGCAGTTATTGTAATCCCAGTATATAAGTTCTTGTTGTTCAATGTAACCATACTTAAACTACAAGTTTTATTTTCTGCTTATGTTTCAAAACTTATTGCTTTAGATGATTTTGCACAAATATTTATCTGTTGTCTGTTTTTTTTCCTTTTCTATTAATTTAGAGAACTAAAAAGTATTGGAGTGCCTGTTTTCAAAATTAAAATATCCATTTTTATAACGGGCCCAAATTCCGTAATGGAGAAGGTGTGCATTAGGACAGGCCCATGTCCACCAGTGGACAGACACACTGACACAGACTGACGATGATTATATAATTGGTACATATAGCAAAACAATTTTTTTTAATAATTTTCTGTGTGTCCATAACTTCTGGCTAATCACTGGAGTGGCTGGTGCAATATTGACAGGACTTACACTGAAAGATAACTGATGTAACTGACAAGTATCAGTCATATAATTATAAACTAAGTTATGAATGTTATTATGTTTTAGGATGGAGGTGGAGGCTGCACAATAATGCACACCGAAGAGGGTGATTTGTATGAAATGTCAGCAGAACCAAGAAGGGAGAGGGCTCCCAAGAAGGCGCCTATTCACTTGATACGCTGTCGTGTTTACAACGCAGAAAAACCTGTGAGTATATTTATGTACAGGATTTTTTTTTGTTTCTAATAATTTTAATTCAACAAAAAGTTAATTTAACTTTACCTAGTTTCAACTCAATAGGGACTTAAACTTGATTTATGGATGTATTGCTTAGCAGTAAATAAAGGTCAACAGTTTTTTAGAATGATGGTCAAATATGGTCTATGAAACTGATATTTTTTATGCTCATCCGATTGATAGAATATATAGAATTGATTCATCATATATATTTGGTTCATTTAAACAAAAAGGTATGATATGAATTGTATAATTTGAACAAACTTGCCAATGGATTATTGTCTCCACTCCATATTGACCAGTATTATAATCCTTGCCTGAATCTTACTCAAATCCAATGAGACTTGGTCTACTACTATGGTTGTTTTACTAATATTTGTAATTACGCCTCATCCCAATTATCATTTGACAATAGATTTTAATTACATGATACTAGACTTAGACTAGGTTCTTGCTTGTTCTTTCTCTTAATGGTGTATCATAGTCTTGTTTCTTTAACCATTTTGTTTTAATCAAGTGTAATAAAATTTACATCATCAGTCTGTGTCAATTTACTGCTGAACATAGGCCTCCCTTAATGAACGGATTCTTCATTTAGGGGGTTTTAGGTCCATATCCTACCACGCTGGTCCAATGCGGATTAGAGATTGGACCGCTTTTTTACATGTCCATCCGCCGCATGGATCATCTTAATTTTCAGACAATTGGATGATCGATCCAAATTTACCTAACCAACTAGAAACAACTTGTCGAGTCCCCACAGGATTAGAACCCACGATCTCCGGTAAAAGAGTGTCGGCGTGTCCTATCTAAAGCACACGCCCTTACCACTAGGTTACAGAGGCAGTTTAATAAGATTTTTACTATATAATTTGCAGGCGCCGTGCGAGGTATCGCTGAATGTGTCCACGTTGATCGCGATGGACGCGCACGCGCACACGTCGCTGGGCGAGGTGATGGGGCTGGTGGGGGGCAGGCGCGGGGAGGGGGGGCGGCGGCTGCTGCTGGCCGCCTACTGCAGGGCGGACGCCGCAAACGCGCGCACCCACTGCGACATGGACCCCGGTGCGTTGCTTGGCTCTTTGTGGTTCAGACAAGTTAGAGGTAGAATTGTTATAAACAAAGTGTAACGTCGAACGGTTCGCTCGAAAGACGGACACTCTTTTTGGTTGTAGATGGTCGCTGATCACTAACGACGAGTTCGTTAATGACGTTAACATGAATTCTATCTTCGATTTGGCTAAATTAGAAATGTGTGTAGGTTTGATATATATTCGGGCGACCGATCGACATATATGATATATGATGGGGTGAATGGGCAATGATGTGATATCTCGGAGTGCGCAGTGTCGCAGGCGGCGGCGGCGGAGCGGCTGCTGGCGCGCGGGCTGGCGGCGTGCGGCTGGCACCACTCGCACCCGGCCTTCGCGGGCGCGCCCTCCGCGCTCGACCTGCGCTCGCAGCGCGCGCTGCAGAGGGCGCTGGAGCGCGGCGCGCCCTTCCTGGCGCTCATCACCTCGCAGCACTGGCCGCGGGGACGCCGCGCCTCGCACTACCGGTATAGCTCTACGAGCGATGTTTAAGCACGTGAAGAGCTCGTATTGGCTTTGACTTTGCAATAAAACATGCAAAAAAATGTTACTTAACTACACTAACATTACTTAATGATTACTTATATCATTAGTATTAAAAAGCAATTACAGCACAATATTCTACCAATATGAACTCATAAATTTTTCGACGTTAGAATGTCTCTAGATTTTTGCTCATCTGACTAAATTTAGACATAAATATAAATTACATCAATTTCTCTGACATCTATAGTTGTATCCACGTGGAAGAAGATGAGAGTGATGCCGATGCAGACATTCCAGTCGGCTACCAGCTCAGCGTGAAGCTTCAGCCCGACCTGGATGAAGAGAATCTGGGACGGTTCCTGGAGGAGTTGAGGGGGCTTTTGTTGGAGGAGAGCGACAGGAACGAACTAAGCGTCAATATGCTCACTGATATTTGCCCTCAAGCGGGGCTCACGTATTTGAATAAGGTGAATTTTTCTTACTTTTTCAAAATGTTAAAGAATTGTTTTAAATTTGAATTTTGTATTTGTACCAGGCATAGAAACAGTATTGATAAAACTATTTAATATGTTAGCCTTATTATTGATAGGAACACTTTTCTTAATATAAATTGACCATTACAAATAGTCATTCTTTTGGCTACAATTGCTACTGAATATAATATTTATAATAAAATTACTACATTACATTATTTATAATTTATAAGATTTTTACTTCATTTTGACACCTTTTATACAGATATATTTGTAATTTTATTATAAATACACTATTTATTACAGCTAATATCGAGCGTGAGCCACCACATGCGATCGGCTGGTTACAGCGACGACGACGCCATCACCAAAAAGCTTATTCAAGGAATACAGGATGTATTCAGATAGCGAAGGCGTTTGTACATTAACAAATTTTCTGTGATGTTAACTTAATACACTGACAATATAGTCTCTGTGACCTTTGTTAATGCATTAAAGCAAAATAATAACATGGAATGTAGATAGAGTCTTATGTCAAACTTACGACAGTACTAAATGTTTTAACTAGAATTTTTAATGCATAAGTTCATTATAATTGCAATGGTTTAATAGATGTTATGTTAAAATACATCAGTTATTTGTATATATATATATATATTTTCCTTTGTAGTTTTTTAATGGAAGTATAGTGAGTATAATAATTTATTGGTGCCTGCGACACATACTAAATTCATTTGTAAATATTAAAACATAATTTGCCTTGTCAGTATTCTTATCTTTTACGTTTTTTGTATTCTACTTCAAATTGTAGACGTGTGAAGTTTTCTTTCAATTGTAAATAAAAAGCAAGAAAATGTAAGTGCAGTATTTCCATGTAAAGAAATATATTTCCTGATCAAATAATACTTTTTTATTAACTCCGTGATACCCTCAATGAAGAGACAGGCTGAAATAAAATTCACGTTATTTTCATTCATTGACTGATTAATAGAAAATAAGAAAATGAAGTCGTATTAATTTAGAATACGATTATTTAATATCGACCTGGAGTTTAAAATAGTGTTAATTAATAATGAGGTCATTAAGAAAGTCAGTAAGGCTTCCAAGTCGATTACGACTGCGGCGGCCGATATACATGTATTAGAGATCAGCTAATTGCCCGAGAGATATAGTGCACGAGTGTATGTGATGCAATCCTCAATATATTCTGTCTGTCTCCTAATCAATCTTTCTCAAAGACCGATGTATCGGATATCCGACACTTCTGGAAAGAGATCAGGCGCGGGACCGACTTTTACATGTCCATCCGACGCGTGGATCATATTACTTTATACGCAATTAGGTAATCGCCGGGATTGCCCTAAACAACTAGGAACGCAGGATCGAACCGACGACTTCGGTTTTATAAAGCGCAAGCCTGTACCGCTAAATAGGCTGCAAAGGCAGTTACATGTGTTCATAAGAAGTTCACCTAACATGTAATTTAAGATAGCGCAGAGATATTAGGTGTGCGTTTTAGTTTTTTTATATCAATTTAACTTTTCACTGGCTACTATACCATTTAAAATAATTTTGGAAAATCTTTAAAAACGATTTGTCAACATTCAACACATCTCTTAGATCCATTTAGCGCATTCTATCATTTTGAGATGATGCATAAACATTGAAGTTTACGTCATACAGGCATCAGCAGGCAAACAGTCCCTGGAAAGACGCTTGAATCGTGAAAGTGGGAGCTAAAATAAGACAAAATACTTATGGCACAGTTCCAGTTTATTTTTTTTTAATGTTACATGTGCTAGATAAAAAAATAATACAGTCCGATTAGTGAAACTCTTTTAATATAAGGCCGAAGGCGGATCGAAAACGGCGCGACATAATTCCAAAAATCTTTCATTTTGATGCAATAGCACGAATAAATATTTAGAGCTCTAAAGTTCGCTTTCTGTTGTTATTGTATAAGAATTAACAATTTTATATGAGAGCAAGCCGTTTTCGATCCGTCGCCGCTCGTAGGTAGCGCCACGCTCTCGCGCGCTGCCTCTGTCAATCGCGGAGGGTAATACTAGTTATTATTTATTACAAATCGATTACTTTTTGCCCACGTATACACTCTAAACTTGTAAAACATCATTATCTTATTAATTATACATTTTTTTATTTATTTTAATCTTTTCCATATCGCAATTTCAACAAGCATATTCAACTTGGGCTCACATTGAGCCCTCTGGGACATTCCCACTTATTATCGAGTTAAGGTACTTTGAGACGCTACTGTGTACTGAAAGTGCCTTACGAGTATAATTTAAAAACGATATAGTTCATCTATTTATACAGGGCGACGCGACTTGGGGCCGAGCCGCCTTTCACTGACGTTACAACTGGACAAATGTTCAGGGCTCGGAAGGCGCGCGAACAGCGAGCGAAGCGTATCAGTCTGGTGTGAGATTACGAGTGACATAACAATGATATAGAAAGAAATATTCGCCACAAACAAGTTGAAAATATACTGTTAAACTGGGCGGACTGTTAAATCTAGCATGGACATTTTCTCTATAAACAATAAACGCAACGCGTCCGAGCCCCAAGTTAAGAGTTAGGCAATAAATAAAAAAAAAGAATTAAATAATTAGAAAATATCAAAGAGTTCGAATGGTGGTAGCGTTAAGACTATATTTACAGGAGGAGTTAACTTACTGGCTAGTTAGAAGCATCAACTATGAAAAATTTTATTAACATTGAAGGCACATGATTACGCACCCTATTCTCAATATTGTGCATTCGTTGGTGCACTCGTCTCGCTGCCAACAAATCCTGCACTTCGCTGTGGAACGGACAAGACAAGCTATTTCGACCTCCCTCTTACACCCGATAAGTACTAATATGGACAAGCCGATTCTCGCTAGATGGCGCTTTTGGGACTCAGTCTGACGGATCGAATGTATTAACAATTTAGTACGCACGCCTGCTCCTGGACCGGAAAATGTATGGATTATAGGTAAATAACCTGGCGAACGATGTTTTACCGCTGGCGTCCTCCCTAATCGTCAATGAGTTGTCAATTAAAATTAATGCATAACAAAAGAACACCATCAGTAAAACGCCGTGAAGTTATAATGTGTTACGTTATTATCAAATAGTCCATAACTAATCTAGCCCATGTTTAATTTCACTGCGTTTCATGACTAAATAGTTAGATAACAGATGTTAGATTCAGTTTTATTTGTAACAGTGATACGTATATTTGTATTTAGACACGGAACGCAGTGGAATTCGCAGGCGCAGTCTGAGACTGAACTGTTCAGGTATAAATTTAACAATACACCTATCACACTAAGTAGACCTATTCACAGCTGCAGAACGGAAATTATATTTACTGTCCACCTATAAATACATATTTCATTAGACTATTAACTTTATTGATAGTAATATTTGATTGAGATCCCATCATGCATTGGAAGGCATATTTATAACATTTCGGATCTATTGTTCTGGTGTGGAAGACGTTATTAATTCGTTTCAAATATGAGAAAACTGTTCACAACAAATAAATAAATCCGTACAAAAATAACATGAGTGCATGGCAAGAACTATATTCATACGCTTAGCGGAGACGCTCAGATTCAAACTTAATTTTTCAACATTTTCTCTTATCGAATGATAATAATTAAAAATGTGATAATATGTTATGAATCTCTCGTGACAAAATTAAATATTACAAACAACATTTGTACTAGCGACACTACGATAAAACAAGTTCAAGAATAACAAAGACTATGACGAAAAAGTATAAAACATTCTTAATTATCTTGAACCAGCTTCACAAATGTCGGTTTGAATTGTCAATTAAACACCGGGCTCCTACTGTCGTAAACTCTTAATAATTTCATGAGCAATCAAGGGAGTGACAACAATCGCAAAACCATTACCAATTTCCACACCAGAGCCATAATTTCATTATTAAACAAACGCCGTTTACACATCAATGTCCAATTACCCATATAATCAACGAAGTCAACCGCTTTTTTAATACGAACGAAAACACATGTTAACACCTAATCTATCGATGAAATATACAAACTAAGCAGTCATTCATATAACACTAGGAATATTAAAAAAAAAAAAAATCGCGTACGGTTTAAAAAATGTTGTACAGTCGTAGTAAGCGTACCGTACTGGCTTCAAATATGAAAAAAAATAAAATTAATTATAATAACTAAAAAAAAAGCTAAAACAGACGCCGAGGAACCGATTTTATATTACAATATCCGTCATTTTATATCTATTACGATTAATGCTATCGTAGTTATCTTTATAATAAATAATTTACAAAATGTCTATCGTAGCCCTGTCTGTCTGCTTGTAGGTAGTTTAATGATAAACATTTTTAACAGTGAAAATTGTTTCAATAATTAAAAAAAACTCTGAACTCTATCGAGCGTGTCTATACATGACGTAACATCATCAAATTTTAAAAAAGCATTACAATAACAACCATAGTAAACGTCACCTGTAAATTAAAGAAATACGTGTTACGGACTCACCCGTAAGTACAAAAATACGCATGTAAAATCATAGAATACAATAACACTCTCACATTTAAAAGAAAACATTGAGCATAGATGATTTTAAGACAGAAACAAAGAACAGATCGGGGCAAGACAGCACAATATGAGAACACCAGAACGAACATTCCATTAAAAACGACCGAACGACCGCGTACCACTGGAATTAGTAATAGCAACAGTTTTAGTGAACAACAGACAGGGCGACGAGTCGTGCGTAGACACAATTTATTACTATTTCCCGCGCTCTTCGAGTCGCACTACGCTCTTTGAACGTGCCAAGCGTCGCCCTAAATTCATAAGTCTTCGTATTAAAATGTCCACGCCGAAATCGTCCATTTCCCATGCATTTAAAGGTGTGAATGGCGTGTCCTTCACTCGATGTTCTTGACGCGCGCCATCACCTTGCCCTCGTACATAGGCAGCGTGTCGTTGTCGTTGCTCACCTCCTCCTGGATCACGGTGTTGTCCAGATCGGCGCACTCCGTCTTGAAGAAGTATCTGCAAAAACGATACGTTAATGCATACTGTTAAGTTATACTGGGAATTATTGATTTAATAATAAAATACTAGAAATCGTTATAAACTAAAATAAATGGAATATGGCTTCACTTTTAGAGACCGATGGGGCGGATAGCCGACACGAATTTTTATTACTCATCATCTTATTACTCACAGACAATGAACTATGGATGATCAACAAACAAATTCGAAAGTTGAAAACACATACTAAAGATAATTTTTATGTTTCCGCAGTGTTCGAACCAACGGTCTCCGGTCTCTTAAGGGCAATCCCAAGCCACAATTATTAAAAATGTTATTAACATCTGATAATAATCTACTTAGTGTAAAGATTCATTCATCATAGCCTAAAAACTACCGTAGTAACGTCCTTTTAGGCGTTTTTGATCACATTTGATTCTAGAAATGAACTAAGAACTGCGAAGGACTATTTAACGTACCTGTATTACACGTTCTTGACATTCTGAACGTGTAATACGGTACTATCAATTACTGATTAATCAAACTTAGAAATAGGAAATCGAAACAAGTTCAACTATTCAATACACTTTTTAGTCAAGCGTCACCTGTAGTTGCCCTTCCTGGGCAGGTACTCCTTGAAGGTCCTGAGCGTGAGCGGCACCGAGGGCACCTTGAAGCGGTACGGCACGTTCTCGTCCAGGAAGCTCACCACCACCACCGTGTGCTCCACGCCGCCCGGCGCCGCGCACGCCTTGCCGCCCGCGCTGCACCGATAAATACATTACATTTATTGGATTGTATATATTGATGCGTTTTAATAGTTTATCAGCTTTGTTATCAAAATACGAGAGGGCGAAATCTCTACGTAAAAAAAATGGTTCATTCAGTTTTTAAGTTACAATCCATATAGTACAATAGTGAACAAATGGCAATTTAATACACCTAATAGGTAGTTAGGAAATTCAACTCTCTCTCTAAAATTTTACATGTAATCAATCTAGCGTAGAATATCTGTGACTAAAACACCTGAATATTCAGATACATCTGATGTAACACATTAAGCAATTACAAATGCAAAAACATGTCAGAAACATTATAATAGAACAAGCGTTTACCCAAGTAAAAATCATGTACAGTATAGTCATGTACACAATTAAAAAGGTGCGTACATATAGCTATGTACAGTCACACACACAGATGCTAGTACAGTCGCGCAAGAATGAACCAGTCCACTGCCATACCGTGGCCGCTGGGGGGCGCGGTCGCGTCGCCTCGGCTCGTCGCGCTCGGCGCTGGAGGCGCGCGAGGGCAGGTCGCGGTGCCTGCGCTCGAGCCGCTCCAGCCGCTCGAGGCGCTCGAGTCGCTCGAGCCGCTCGAGCCGCTCCGAGCCCTCCGCGATCCAGAGCAGGATGCGCGGCTCCACGCTCGTGGCGCTCACGCCGCTCGCCGTGCCCTCGCTCACCACCGACACGCCGCTGTCCGTCAGCTCCGTCGCCGTCTTCTTCGAGAATGATCTTTGGCGTAGAAACAAATATTATTAATATTTATCGTAGAAAATAATTCTTAAAACATACTTTCAAATGGGTTGTGTATTAAGCAGCTATGACGCCTTCGTAACCACCTACCTACTTGTATTTGACAAGTCAAAAACTTGTTTTTTAAAAGCTAAGCGAGCAGTTCATACGATAGATGCACATTTAATTATTGTATTTTATTGTTATATAAAAATTAAACTAATAAATCCTGGGGATAAAATCGCACTCAATGTAGTAATTTGTTTTTTTTTTTTATACTATATTCGAAATGTCAACATTTATTTTTGTTTGATCAAATAGTATATTTCTTTAAATATTAAAAGGGGTCTTAAAATATCTAAACAAGGACGATACATAATACAATCATTATAAGCAAAAACCGAGGATCAAACGATATGCCTATATTAGATATGTCGTTTATTTAATTCAGTACAAAATATACATTCTTAAAACGCTAACATACAATGGTTTTTTGTAAGATTTTTAACATCCACAAAAGCACTAAAAAAATCACACAGCGAACCACACAACTACAAACAACACGATCAACATGCGCGAAGCGTTTAAATGAAATTAAACAAACCGAAAAACGTATCAAAAAAGTTCAAATAAAAATAGACGCATCGCTCTAAGTTGACTCCTCAACGTCATCAAAAGCGCGAAAAAACTCGTAAACACGTAACTGCAAAATAATCACGGCTTTTACGACACACTGAGCGTGTTAGATCACCTATTTATTGGGCTACGTTGAGAACGGCTTAGAGCAGCGTTACATCGGCGACGGGTTAAGAGCGGCGGACGACGGTTAATAATTGAGCGCGCTGCAAAAGAGAACGTCACTGTCTTAACACAACGTGACGCGGCTCGGAGGCGTGTCACGCGGCACGTGCTTCGCTCAAACTTGGTCACGACGCACGTTTGGCTTGATACGACGGCTATCGATCTCTAATATAGCCTTAACTGCCGCGGTTCAGAGCAGTGTCACGCTGCACGTGCTCTCTTCATGCTTAGTTGTGACGCACGTGTGGCGTGTTAAAAATACAGTAGTCCCGTTCCACGTGTTTTAATCGTAAAACACACGTGCTACAAAACAATCTAACGAATAGCAATGTCATGCTACACATGTTAGGACAATAGCACGAACACAGCACCGTTACACACTTGCAAGGAGTATATTATTTATAGGAGCTCCCAGAAATGAGTAATGTTATGCAGGTTATTACAGTATATTGTTTTGTAACATTTCCAAAACATAACTGCAGATTAGCGACCACTGCATTAGACGCATCAACAATAAGGCATTTTAGTAAGCTACAAGTTATTAAAAAAGTAATTAGTGGTTACCCCACCAGTTAAAATATATGTTAATGAACCGCTAAACCGATTTTACACAACCCAGCCAAACTACAGGCCGATCAGTTAATTTTAGTCGAAGCCATAAGATAGGGAGGCGCACAAACCTGCGCGTGAGCGAGTGCGGGTGGTGCAGGCCCTCGGGCGCGTCGTAGTGGCCCGAGTCGGCGGAGAGCGCGGAGGCGGCGCGGCGGGCGGCGTGCGCGCCGTGGGCCACGTGCGTGGCGTGGGCGTGGGCGGGGTGGGCGGGGTGGCGCACGCGCCCACGCCGCCCGCCCGGGGGCGACGCGCCCGGCGTGCGCTCCGACCACACGCGGGACACGTGCTGGTCTGGAGTATGAGATATATAAAATTAGTAAATTCAGATTCAAGTGTCACATAAATTATCATAAACCATATGAATGTTTTATGATCGCTATACTTGCAAGGAGCACTGAAGCTTTCAGGCATCACTTGCTAGTAATAAATAAGTCTATAGTTAAAACAGACCTATGGCGAATATCAATATTTTTGAGACGTCCTGATTCAGACGGAAAACATGTTTTAATGTTCATTACTCCTTTGAAATTATTTTGAAATCACTTAAAAGTACGTATTTTATCAAATTAATATCTTTTATTAGAACTATTGCGGTCTAATTATTGGAATATCACTTCAGACCAAGCCTTCGTAGTTATAAAATTTAAGGATTTTATTTTCAAACTTCCTTAAATTAACTCGAGTAAAGTTTCTCACCGAGAATATCCTGATCGTTATCATCATCCAACTGAAGCTTCTCTCGTATCGCGGCCGCAACTAGCTGAGGAGGCAACGCTTGCGTCGAAGCATCTCTCCGTCACCCTGCGAACATAAGAATATATAAATATGGTAACTCCTAATCTTTTATTATAATTTGTACGCTGTAAGAGCTTAGATATCCATAAATAATCGACATCACATTATTATGTTCTTATCTTATAAAGAATTTGCGTAAACAGCACAAACCATTAATGTGTTCCAACACATAAAATACTTTACTATCATAACATTATCGTATTCCACCTGCTTAGTCTTTCAAATTATTTAGTATATTTAGTATAACTATTTATAGACGACTAAAAAGCCACAAAAAAATCCCCCTTCCAACGCAATAATCAAACAATGTTAGATGGTTTCTCCCTCTTCACAAACTGTCACAATATTTGTGTGTTACTCCTAGTATCCTTCTAGTAAGGCAGTACGACCGAAACATCCATCGCATGTCTCCAGTTTGTGGGCCTATAAACCTCGCTTCCTTAACGAAAGCTCGTCCCGTACCTCGGCGAGCCTCCGCTCGAGGCGCTCCTTGGCGTCGAGGTCGCGCCGCACGCGCTCCAGCTTCTCGCTGAGCAGCGCCGCGAACTCCTGCGGCGGCAACGCGCGCAGCTGCTCCGACTGCACGCGCTGCGTGCGCGGGATCACCTGCGGGCGCACCGATGCCTCAGTCGCGTGACACGAGTCTTTAAGATAGCTTACATTTTTACAAATAAATGGTACGCATGCTCAATGCCGATAACATTGTGTCCCAGACCATCCTTTGGATGGTTGATACAAAGAATATAGTTTATGAATATGACTTTACGGTTAGGTATTCTACACGAATAAATAAATTAATAGTACATATACATGTTCACTGCACGACCGCTTTTAAATCAGGTGTATGATTAGTCAGCATGGTTTCATGTAAAGAAATATTTATCCACAACTGAAGCTATGAAATGTAAATGGTATGTTAGCCGACATACCATTACAATGACAGCGTTTTACGGTATTTTCTATTATTACAGACTACTAAATCTATAAAATATTTTAAACGGCATTGAACCGACCGACTGACATCAGTAAATGGTGCATTTACTGATGTCGGTGCAATTAGCACTGTAAAAACTATAAAACCATAATATCAAAATTAAACGCAGAGTATAAAAACTACAAAACGAAGGACAACATAAATACTTTTTGTCAAACCAACATTAAAATTAAGAAAACAAAAGATATGTCAATTTTTAAATAAAACTCTGACGGTTATTCGAAACATAGAGATACAGCATTTACCAACTTAGTCTGCCCGTGATCATAGAGCTGGAAAGAATCCGAAACGTCGGAATAAATATATTTAAGTAACGCAAAAATCCGTAAATTAGTGGATTTGATAACTATAAAACCATTACATTACTCGGCCAAACACTTCGCTCTTGACCAAAATGGCATAAAAATGTCACAATTGACGTGAAAAACTTCGGTATGTTATTCTCAATTGACGTGACAAATAGGCCAGCATTTCTTTCTCGATCGACGTGACAATAAACACGACTGATTCCTTCCTCACCATGGCCGTGTCCTGCTCCTTATTGATAACGGCGTGTCGGTCGAGCCCGTGCAGCCGCGGACGGTGACGCGCCTCCCGCGGCTCGCGAGCGCGCCCCGACATGCCGTCACTGTAAAACAGTTTATTGTTTAAAAGCCTCGTATTTTAAGTTCAATAAAACATAGACGCAATAAGGACAAAGTATTAGATACATAGGAGATAGTATTTACACCTAAGCCAAATGCTATTTGAAATGAATAAAAACCGTGGCAATGTCTAAACTTCCTACGTCCTGCGTACTTTTTGAAGAATTTTTTTAGCGATTGATCCATTGATCGGCATGCTTATATCCTGATACGTCGAGACATTGTCATAAGTTAGGTTGCTGATAAATACTGTGTATATATGTCATTCTATCGGGAAAATATAAAATGGATAAAAACATTTTTAATTTTGGTTTCCTGACTGAAGAGATTCAACTTTATATCTAGAATTATTTTTTGAGTTATTTATCAACTGGTTTTGGGAACCATAAATATCATAAATACTTAGTCATATAGTTGATAAAATGTTGTATATACTGTGATCCTGACAAAAAAAATATTAAAATGATAAAAAATATACTGTGATAATGAATAGCGCTGCAATATTAGTTATTACTTGAAACAAGCTCGATCTTGGATACTAAATGCAACATAATGGTATAAAAGTAAAAAAAACACTATCTAAACTAAATACTAGTACTACTTACCTAAAAATAACTGAGGTAATGATATTGTACTTGCTATAAGCTCAAACCAGACGGTGGATATGGGTCAAGCCACGTGTGATGGTCTCAAACCTGTGGTCGTGACATATGGTCGTCCAATTACGCTGTGGTCGTGACATTCGGTCGTCAATTTACGCCATGGTCGTGGATTAAGGTCGTCGATTCACGCCATGGTCGTGGTTGTTGGTCGTCGAATCACGCCATGGTCGTGGTTTTTGGTCGTCGAATTACGACGCAGTCTTCCGATCATCTCACCACGACCGCCATTCGAATACTTACACGCTGCTGCCAGAGAGGGATACCGCGTCGCTGTCCGTTCTGCCGCTGCTGAGGCTCGCGCGCTCCGAGTCCTGGCGCGACGCGGGACAATAGCCGGCGTACGTCACGTGCGCGCTGTACACCGACCGCTTGCGGTGCCTGCTCTTACCACCGCGATACGGGAGTCGCGAGCGCGCCGAGCGATGGACGTGACACGGACAAAGGGAGTGTGCGCCGTGACACGAGTTAGGGGCGGGGTATTTGACGTGACAGAGGGTATAGGACGGGTGAAAGGTTTAAAGTGATAAGCGGCAACAAGCACGCAGTATATAATAAGTTTGAGGCAATTTGTCAATGGATTAGGGATTCGATTAATATTTGATAAGGAATCCAGGACGTATTTAGTTAAAAAAAGGGATAGTAGAAGCATTTGGAATATAACGAAAGGATATGGTTATATAGTATTTGATTTATGGTTTGTAATTATAAATGTATAGATAGGGCAGGGATTCGGCGGACGCATTTCGGGTGGTAAAAACAGCGTGTCGTGTGTACATTTCGCGTCGGGGTCGGGCGAGCATGCAGCGTTCGGGACACAAACATGAGGGGCAAAACAATACACGGAAAAATAAGTGAAGCGCTCTATGGGGAGTGATAAATTATATTATTAAATAGGGGGCGCTACTGTCTGCTAGGTGATCGCACATGCATTGCGGGGGTCACTCGGCAAATTAAATCAAAGTTGAGCGCAAATTATAAACAAATCAGCGATGTAACTAGTCTAAGTCAAATGCAAAAACTATATAATAAAAAACTAAATTAAAAAAAACATGTGATCTGATCATTATGGATATGGTTTATATTGAGAGCTTTTGTTGAAATGTAATTATTGTAAGATTTGTGAGACTGTTTGTTTTAATTAGTGAAGGTTTGATTATGTTCCATGGACAACATTCTATACTTTAAATAGCTAGAGCGTGGATGTAATATGATTTTTAATCTGCTTTTTGTAGTTGCAAGGTCGAACATCAGACTTTAGAAAAATATTTAATTTTGTTGCGCTTTTAGGTTGTATCGTTGCATTTAAATATTTAAATTCCTCAGACGTATATGTGCCATTGACACAACTAAAATTTCAATAAGTTCTGTCTATGGAAGGCCAAGTAGGTTTACATTTACAGTAAGGTATAGGATTTTGATTATACAATTTTAGTAAAATGGTTGTATTTTGCATAATGCAGGCTTTAGCCCTGACATAAGACCAAAATATTTTAGTAAATAATACAAACGACTAAACCTTTACAAACAATGTGACGTCGTAAATACTGTTGTTATCAGTGCATTATCCCTTTACGCCAAATCAAAGCAATAGTTTGCACTGTCTAATTCGACCCTTACTTCGGTCACATGTGAATTTGAGTCTCGGTGAGTTAGAAGTTTGGCGAGTAGTAGTGAATGATTTAGTAAATAGGCGAGTGAATTGGTATGAATTTGAGTGAGTTAGTATTTAACTTTGAGAGACTTAATGATTGACTGTGTGTGCGAATTAGCTACTGTCTGTAAGTGAGTTGGTGATTGAACGTGAGTGAGTGGGTGCACTAACGGGGCGGCGTCGGAGTGCAGGCGGCGGCTCTGCGTGGCCAGCAGGGCGTCGTGCGTGAGGCGCGCGGGCGCCGCGGCGCTCAGCTCCTGGCCCTCGTGCAGCGTCGCAAGACCGCACCCGAGCGACTGCACAAGGAAGATCGACATTCGAGTTGCTAACACGAAGCTCTTAAACTACTGTCTTCCAGTTTGAAGGGGGCAACCAACAAAATTACTAGGTAAGCAACAGATAACATCTCGTGTCTAAGGGCGGTGAGCGGACTTGTGGTGTTTTACGCTGCTTTTATGGGCAGGGCAGGTATCTCTTGCCACCAGGTGAACGCTTTGCGCGTCTAATCGTTTTTGTGTGTATATTTTGCGCATGCGTCACATATGCTAGCTTATGAATAAGTCGTGGAGTATAAAGGTGGACTCCTAATACAGCCCTATCCATTAGGGGGTATCCAAACTGCCTCCGTAGCCTAGTGGTATGGGCGTGTGCTTTAGAAGCCGGCGGTCGTGGGTTCGAATCCTGCGGCGACTCAACAAATTTTCATTGTTGTTTCCTTGTCGGTTAGGGCAATTTGGGCCGATAACCCAATTGTCTGAAAAGTAAGATGACCCATGCGTCGGATGGGCATGTAAAAACTCGGTCTACCCACCAACCCCGCATTGGACCAGCGTGGTGGGATACGATCCAAAAACCCCTAATGGATAGGGATGTATTAGGGGAGGCCTATGTCCAGCAGTGGACTGATGTAAGTAAAGATGGACTCACGGCGACGTCCCGGTGCAGCGGCTCGGTGTCGGGCGAGGAGAGCGGCTGCGTGGCCGCGCTCACGTACGACACGTACGCCTCCGAGCGCAGGAACGCCTGGTACGTGCTCTCCGTTATGGCCAACGTCACCTGCGAAGGGACATCACCTGGTTATCATCGCTTAATGCCCGAGATAGATTGAGATATAAAACCATCCGGTCCTTAAATGAGCCAAGGTATTTTACTACTGCCAAATGAGTAAATACAAACACCCATAACTTAAGAAGGAATTATGTTTTCCGTAAAGGGAATCAAACCTTACCTTGCCAGTATCACCTGGCTGTTACGGCAGAAGGGAGCCACTACGCTAAGCGGGTCGTCAATGTCAAACAATCGACACTTCATGGAAAACAATTAAATGAATCTATTATGTCCGTGAACTGCATAAAAGCTAGATCCTGCCTTATATATCAAAGTACCAAGTTTCACAGGATCTTAAGAGTCAAAAGTAATATTAAATATTATATTAATTATTAATATTATACGCATAAACTTAATATATTATGCATTATCACGGCGTAATACCTCCTGCTCCATGTTGTCGAAGATGGTCTTCTCGATGGGCGCGCCCTCCTTGAGGCCTTGCTTGACGCGCTGCTTCAGATCGTCGGGCATCGCTAGCTGAGACTTGCGGAGGAATCTGTCACAAATAGGTATTGATTGATTAGTGAAATTACATTACACTTAGGGATTTGTTTAATAAGCAAATAATTAAAATAACATTTCTCGAAAATTAATTTCATACATGAAGTCGCATTTTTCCATCCGATCGTCAAACATCGACTTATTGACACAAATCTTTGCAATGTATTAAAAAATTCAAAGGCACAATTTATTCTACCCGTTCAAACCTAGAATTTAAAAAGCCGAAACTCCCTCACTTGTATATCGCGGAGACGACCTGCCGAATCTTGGGCGCTTCGCTCTCCTGGCGCAGCCCCTGCACCGCGAAGTAGAAGTTGAGCCGGTCCACGTGCAAGCCCCCGGCGCCCGACACGAACTTGCGGAACAGACGCACTCCCTCCGCGTCCTGAATGTATCAAACAATTGATTACATCAATCATCAAATAACAAATAAAGGAAGTTAAAAAGATATTGACTGCCTCCGTAGCCTGTGTATGGTGCTCTTAGAAACCGGAGGTCGTGGTTCGATTCCTGTCGATGGACTCAACAAGATTTTCATGTTGTTCCTAATTGGTTGAGGGCAATTTGCAAGGCTGATCACCCAATTGTCTGAAAAGTAAGATGATCCATGCGTCGGATGGGCATGTAAAAACTCGGTCCACCCACCAACCCGCATTGGACCGTGGTGGGATACGGTCCAACCCCTAATAGATAGAGGTGTCTTGGGGGTGGCCTATGTCCAGCAGTGGACTATCACGGGCTGATAATGACGATGATGATGAAAAAATATGTTGTCAACGACAGCAGAGTGAATATTCGATTAACAACTTGTTTTTAAAAAATGGGCAACGCCCATTTTTAAAAACGAAAAGCCAATTGACATGTTTGTCGATATTTATACACATGAGTGTAAGCTTTTCAGTAAGATAGCTCGTTTTTCATCATCTGTTTATTAGAACACAACATCGGTAAAACCAGTAGCACCGCGCGTCCGCACACGTCGACGTGACAAAGCGCGTCAGTGACGTCAGCGACCACCGCGACGTGCTAGACGCGAACGCAGCGTGACGTCATTACCTCGAGCAGCTCGTGCAGGCTGCGCGCCCACCGCATGTACGGGGGCGAGGCGGGCGAGCGCGGCACGCTGCCAGACGAGCCCTCCGTCTCCTCGCGCCACGACGCCGCACCCATCCTGCACACACGCCCATTTCAAGGTTAAATACACAAAAGAAATCAAAACTACATGCGTTTGTATTTATTAAACAAAAGAAAACTCAATGAAATAGAAATTATTGTTAAGGAAGTTTATATTACATCCAAATTTGAACGAGAACCAATAAGTGTAAAACTAATTTACCCTCTGCTGTCACTAACTAAAAATGGCAATGTTGATTTAAATAAGTAAAGTGTGTAAGTAGTATTAAATATTTTATATATTTTTTTCGTAAATTGATAGTTTTTTACCATGCATTACTGTATTATTACACTATATAACATTTATAAAAACAACACCCTAATATACATTCACAGTCAAACCCACAAAATAAATGATAAAGAATTAAGAACAAAACCAACTTAGACAAGTGTGGGTGTGTGAACACATGTTTGGACTGGGATTTGCTTTTCTCCTCCCCCGAAGCTGGCGGCAGCGACGACCTATCAGCAAGCTTGTGCTCCCAACCTGAATAGAAATATACAATCATTAGTAATAACCTGTAACAATATTGTTACAGATTGGACACCATGTTTTAAAACAAAAAGTAAAAAGGAAGACGACCAAAAGATGGTCAGACGAAATTAAGAAAACAGCTGGCCCCCTGTGGCCAAGATTAGCACGTGACAGAAAACTATGGAAGAATCTGGAGGAGGCCTTCATGTCTCAAGGACAAGCTAAATGAGAGTACTGACATGCAGGAGAAACAATATTGTATATAGATATTTATTTTTTTTTAAATATCTATATACAAATTGTTAGAAGAAGAGACAGAGAAGACAATAAGCTACAGGCTTGGAGATTGTTATAGTGTCCCTGAAAATTTGTATATAAAGGCCGAATGGGAAATACCTTGCGGGTTGCCGCCTATAGGAGTGTGGCTCATGGCGCACAGGCCGTGCTCCCACCCGCGCGCTGCATGGCGAGACACCAACTATAAAATAATATAAAAAAAAACATTAGTACACAATTAATTCACAATTAAAAAATCTCATCTTTTCAATTTTTCCACAACCTAACTAGTAACAAAACATAACCATATTTTAGTTGTTACACTTATTTGTTATTTTAATTTTAAATGAAGACCAACAAAATAATTTTAAGTTGAAAATGTAACTTATTTTAGACATAAAAATAAGTCCAAAAAATAAAATTAATAGAAATATTTATAACATAATATGCAGCTTTTTCATAAGAAGTTTAATCAATTCCTAATTTATGTTGACCTGAAATTTATTAATTGACTGATTTATGTGAAGGAATTAATATTTAAACATATCACCAATTTTTTTTGATAAATGCTAGCATCCATTTAATACCCAATTTATATTCATCTATTAAATTTAAAAATATCATACATAAAAAGGTTATGTATACAAATTGGCCAATAATTACTTTTACAGAAAAATATTTTTCTGACCAAATAATAATAACTAGTCAAAAATCCTTTAAAAGTTCCTAAATTCAAAACAATAAATTAATGTTTGTTATTATCATACAAATCACCTTCATTATAAACTGCACTGTAATTTTGTTATAATTGAACAAACAACCACCAACACTAATACCCGATGATAAGTTATAATATAATGTAAAAAAAATATTTCATCCCAAGCACAGCGGGCTAGTAAAAAATCAATACACCAAATACAAAGGGTCAGATTCAGGCATCACATTGAATTTGCACGAGTAGGAAAGAGACAGAAAATAAAACGGAGGCAGCGGCCCAAAGTCAAGAGTCTACATCATCGATCGGCGTCCCAGTGGAACAACATTTACTGCCGCAATAAGTAAATCCATTGAAATTTTCAATCCATAAATGATTTTTATATTGTACTACACAAATTGAATAGATATCATATTTCATATTGGCTTATGCGCATTAAAAAAAATAGTTGAAAGCGATCTTTTAAACAAATCCCCTTTTACAAAAACTACACACTGTATTATACAAAAAATAGAGCCCAATATGAGAACATGTCATAACACATCAAATCATAACTTCACGGTTCAATAAACAATTCATCCATCATATTAGGGCAAAAAAAAAGTTATGAAAGGTCTCACCATATTCATTGTATTCAATCAAACAATGCACAGAGGAAACAACACTTTAAATAATGTGCTTGCAGTATAATATAATAATACGGGTTATTAATATGTTTTTATGAAACCAAAATTGAGAAAGCACGACTGCGCAATGCACTGCCAGTGAACCGAGTGAAGGATCCGGAGCTGGATGCTGAATGTATAATACAATGGGCTCGATCGAACATTGCTTGTTCCCTTGTACATTGTGCGGAGGTTGTGTATTATGATAGGGTTGTTATGAAGTAAAAATCAATAACGGACAAGTGAAAATTGGTGTGTACGTAAATTGAGTTTTTTATAATTGTAATAATAAAATTATGTGTCCTTCTGTTCTTTGTGGCTTACTTATTACATGAGGACTTTTGAGTTGGTTAAGATGTTTTCTTTAACATCCTGATGGTATGTTAATGTAAATAATAGCAATAAATTGGTATCATACAATAACTCATCAAATGTTAACATTACAAGTTGGCAATGTTTTGTATTTTCAAAAATTTATCAATACTTTTCGAAAGCATAAATATCAAGGACAGGAAACAAATAGTAAACAATGACAAACAATTGTAAAAGTAGCAAATAAACAAAAAATTAAATCAAATAATAAGATCAGTAGCAGTGATAGGCGAAGCCATCCAATATTCTGTAAGTACACAGCGTTCTGAGTACATCGCGTAAGTTGTAAACAGAGATTTCTGTCACAGTAACCCGGAAGGACCGTATTTATGGAACATTAATGAGTGAAACAGTTCACGAAACTGAAAAGACTTACTCGCTGCAGCGGAACGACACTTTCTTTGGCGAAAAAAGCAAGGACATAAAAACGAAAAGTTTCTTTGAAATAAATAATAGATTAGCTTGGCTCGGTTTGGTTTTGTATACAACAGCGACAGGAGTTTGACACTTGTCATTCTTGATGGATAAATAGATGACAGCACAAATAGCCACGCTACTATCGCCATCTAGCGCAATGGCAGGAAATAGAAGTTGACGCCAGGAGCAAAATTTACATAACTCACCAAACCAGCACTAGATGTCACTTGTAGAGCGATTCCAAGATGTAATGGGTACAGCAAATTGTTGTTGGCGGGAAATAAGACAAAAATAACCGAAGGGAAGGAGCATATCGCTTTCAATTATGCAATCGATATTTTATGATAATTGATGTTGCTATTGAATTGGCATAATACGGTTAATAATTTTTTGCCAAAATTGTCTTTTTATACACCCTGTTGTGCCTCAATTTATGTGATTGTTTCGTTTATGTCATTAACACGATATAATAAAATTTTATACGTGTTTATATAGAAACTATTTCAATATATACTTGTTTTTTGCAAAAACGTGTACTGATCTAATTAATTTAAGGTCCTGAAACTTATTTTGCTCATGTGTATTAACTACAACAGACTTCAATAAGAATTTAATTAATTTTAAAAGTATTATTTAAGTGAAACCGTTTGACGTGCAATAAAAAAGAAAAAAATATCGGCCTTAATACATTTGGTCCATAAGCTTAAATTTTTTCTCAACTGTATTGTTCGAATGTTTATGGTATTTGTATAAGAGTAAACCAAAAATAGGCGAGCTTTTATTAAAATTGATTCTTTTTCATTTATATTTAACGCTTCTAAAGAGGTATACAATGTTGAGCTTGAAAACGGGTAACTATTTTCTTTTAAGCGCTTGTAACTTATTTTACTCGTTACGGATACTGTACATTTTAGGAATTTTCCTATAGTTGAAAGCTATAAGAACTGCTAACCTATCGTTATATATTATCGACCTGTGAATAACAGGTAAATAACGTTAGACATTACGCTGCTTAGAAAAGTCTTATATTTGAAGTAGGCGAGATTCTGTAAATTTATACAGTAAAAATTATTAGTTAGCGTGACTAAAAATTTACAATAATTGTATTATGGACTTGCCGGTTAACCAACCGGTTTACACAATAATCCCCACAAATACTACGAATCTATTAGCAATATAATCGTAATATGGTTGTAATATCCACAATAATACATCCAAATCCAAAAATTATGGATTTGGATGTATTATTGTGGATATTTAATTTTCGGACTCTTTCTAGCGTCTATTATTATTAAGATACACAATAGGGATGTATGTTTTTCGTGATTTGACTATTGAATATCCTCATATTTTAATACGGTAAAATTATTTACTACCAACGAAGGCGGACTAGCAGTCGGGCCACATGATGAAAAGTGGTCAATGACGCCCATGGACATCGACAATACAAGGGCAAAATAACCTTCCGTGGGACATAGGATGTTAAGTTTCGTTTACCCGGTAAACACGCTGGCTACGGTGTCTTTCGAACCGGAACACTATAGTGTTTTACACACTATATCTTTGAGGTAGAATATGGAGCATTGCGTTGTACCGCCCTAAACGGCCCCTGTATATTATATTATTATTTAGATACAAAAACATATACATTTTTAATGACATTAGCCCGCTCTGAGCATTGTAATTATTAATCTTGTCTATGGTCAAAGTAACTTTTTTTTCAACACAAAGCCAGCAATAGTGAAACATTTGACGGTAACGTGAAACGTATTGTACAACAGACAGACACAGTTTCCATTTATAAATTCTGTAATTACTTTTTTAAATGTTCCCCTGTAAGTGGCCGGTTCCGGATTCATAAATAGCAGCTCTCGTATTATGCGCTGTTAGAATTTTTGGGGCATGTCGTGATTATTTAACATTTGCTTTTAAAAAACTATACGACACAAACAGAGAAGGCGCAACATAACGACCGTTTCAGAAAAAAAATTAGCTATGTTTATAATGAAAGCTGTAAGTAATTATCATTTACGTTTTTAGCCGATTTGGTCTGCCCTGAGTGATATTGGAATTAAAACAACAAAAATTATTATCATTACAATTGATTGAGTAAATTATAGGGCAATTCGACACAAATGTTATCTCTTTATTTGTTTAGTTTTTTAAAGATGATTGAAAACCTGCACTAAAAAAAAAGTATGACATAAGTTGTCTGTTTTGAAAAAGATCACCAATTATATCAGACATTTTTCAAATCAGGATTCTTTGACCAATTCGAAGAAGTAATTTGACTATCATCGTCCACCAAGTCAACGTTAAAACTTTTAGCGTGAAGTATGAACTTTTTTAATAATTGCAACACTCAAGACAAAATAAAATATATGAATAATATGTACAAATAAATAAAAAGGGTTCTGTACACACCTGTGTGGCAGATTACTGCCGCTGCATTTTCCCTTTTGTTGTATCACTCTTAATGTAGAAGGTGTATCTGAAACAATAGCAAAAACAATTGAGCGAGATTCTAATAACAATTTTACTATTATTAATCGTAATATCAAGATAATTTTACCGAGTCTGCATTGAAGCCTAGTTGATTTCTTAAGTTGCTATGTCTACGAGTTATAATGTCTGGAAATAATAACGCAAGATTAGTACCGTAACAGTACTCTGTGTGAGTTCAAAACCTTCTTGACATTACGTTTTAGGGTTGCATGATCTGTGACGTCTTGGTCTACGCCTTACATCAAGAAAAGTATTTATAGACCGTACGGCGTAATGACATTATGTAAAATGTTCATTTAATTTCATACAACGAGTTATACCACGAGTTAGCTACTGTTTCTATACAATTTATAATTATTGTTAAAGAGTAATCCTTAACTAGTTTACTTTACGACAACTATGAATAGGGAAATATTCTTCTATGTGTTTTATCAAAAACCGTAAAGTACGTCAAAATTTGCCACGATATGGCAATGCACCTAGTAATCTCAATAGCTAAGTCCTTTGAACTGTAATTTCTTTCTTTGAATTGAAAATGTTTGCGTACTGCTTAAGAGTAACAAATGCAACAATTACTCATGTTGTACACATAAAGTTTATGTGTATGAGATACTATTTAACATTGATACTCCACGAGAAGTATATTCAAAAGAGATTTTTTTAAAAAAAAACCATCTAAACAGGCTGAGAAACCTTAACTGCGGTGTCAACCGTAGTTTTACTCCAATTTTGTTAATTATTAAAAAGATATTTCGTTAATATTAAATATCGAGAATACTAATTTGATTTAATATCTAAATATAGATTGACGGTATTACTGTTTAATATACATTACGAACAGTTTAATAGATATGTATTACGAACAGTTTGCGGCAACCGTATTTGGATTTCCACACAAGATGGAGTGGCTACACAGCAATGCCATATAATTAATTACAATACAAATGTTTGTATGATAATCTAAATGGATTATTATTACCACTAGCTATTGCGCGCAACTTCGTCCGCTTGATAATATTATAATTAATTCTTGTAAGTAAAAGTTAGCCGTGGTTACAATAGCTATCTTCCAGTGAAAGTCCCATCAAAATCGGTGCAGCAATTCAAATTTAAAAATTAAAATATCTTTATTCAGTATAGAAGTTTACCGGTGGTAGGTTTTGACAGGAGACCGTCTGGGTCGGAACCACCGCGGTGCCTGTTTCTGCCGCGAGGCCGTAATGTGAAAGCACTGCTGTGTTCCGGTTTGCAGGGCACCGTAGCCAGCGTATTTACTGGGTAAACGAGACCCCCAACACACCCTATGTCTCACGGTAGGCAGCGCGTTGGCGATACTACTGATATTGCCAGTGTCTATGGGCGTCGGTGACCACTTCCTATTAGGTGGCCTGACTGCTCGTCTGCCTGCGTAGGACATAAAAAAATTAAAAGATGTGTTACACTCGCTTATTGATTGTGAAGGACGCTACCACCGGTTCGGAATAGGACGCCTCCGATCTGAGAAGAACCAGCGAAAGAAACTCAGCGGCCTATTTTGTTACCTTTTAAAATAATCAAATACACATTCTTATTATCAATACACAATTCTATAACAAGTATTTGAAAAAGCCCGGAGAGAGCATTTCATTACCAGGTTGGGTTATATACCAAATTAATCTATCTCATAATAACCTTTAACGGACAAAAATTGAAAAAAATCATTTATTATGCGTATCGACTATAGATCAAAATGTATAGAAAAATTTAACTATAGAAAAAAAAGGTGTTTTGCGTACGCATACAGTATCAACTATAAATCACAATGTAATCCTTTATATACGGTTATTTTGCTGTTACAAACAGACGCTCCAATTTTATTATATTTATGGATGTAAAGATAAGCTTTGTACTGCGGCTCTGCCTGAGTATCGAAATCGTTATTTTCACTTATTTCATGAGTCAATTGAATGTAACTAGTTATGCCATGTTAACTAGACCGTTACTTTAGAAGAAAAAATACTATAATATTATATATTATAGTATTTTTCTTCATTATAATATATTTTTATCTTTACAGGAAATGTATTCATTGTAAACCTGGGAAAAATGAATATATAAGCGTTGTGCACTATGATAATTCTTAGTAATATAAGAAGAAAGAAAGAAAGAAAAATGTTTTATTTAGTACATAAACTCAAATATATATAATACATATCAAGATAAAAAAACGTTTGATGCACCAAAAAGGTTTCCACTCAGCGTAATTTCACAGAATTAAAAACTCTATGAATGCTGATCGATTTTCAGTGGAACCAATTGAGAGTGATAGATGACAACAATTTATACAAAGAATAATTATTAAACTTAAAATTAATAGCTATAACAAAACTACTAGTATCGACTCTACAACCATCGCGTCGACAATATGGGCATAGACTCAATGACTAAGTCTAGGCCTAACAATTTATCAATAAGAACCCAAAAGATTTATGTGACACACATAAATCTGTTTAAATTGTTTTTTGTTATTAGCTTTATATACTGACCTAATGCTATGCTAATATTGAACTCAAATCGTTTGATTAAATAATTTTTTTTCTTACGTTTACGTGTATTTTTTCCTTGAACTAATTTGTAAAGACCTCTGATTGGCCTTATCTAAATTCCTCAGTATATCTAGTAGGTACTACTTCTAGCTGTAAGTTTTGCGTAAATGTATACAATAAATTACAATGTAAGACGCCATTTCATTGCTATGACTTATTTTGCTAACAACTATTCCAATCCAAGACTAATTAGAATGCTCGTCATTCTAAGTAGTTTTGTTGCATTAACTTACAACGATGATTTCTAAAAGTCCAGATAGTCGTTAATTATCACACCGAGATGTTACCTTTCGCTTCATTAGTAAAAAAAAGCATCGTGTCAATTGACCTCACATCACCAGTTGACGGCAAAGCGTTAAACGCTGGACGCCAATAAAAATACAGACCTTTTGTCAGCGGTGCCATTAAAACGCCATACGGGCGGCGATGGTTTCTCTTAATAGGCCCACTAGATGTCGCGATAAAAAACCGTTCCCACTCTATTATGCAAGAATAAAATAAACTATCGCCACAGTAATGGAATCATAAAGCTACAATGTAATATGCCCCGCAGAGGTGCGGATGCACTAACACAGAATGTTCATAAAAGAAACACGAAAATCGTAACATATTGAGAGCACAAATGTTACACTAATAATGTTTAAGCGTAGCTCTGAGGTTATAAGGTATATTACAAGTAATAAAATACTCTACTTTCTTACTGTATTTCCGCCTGATAGCAATGTATGGTGATTTGGTTTCTAAAGCTCTATAATATTTTTTCTATAGCCCTAACTAGTGTTTGGGTAAAGGACATACAAGTTGTCATGTCTGCGGGCGACGAGCGAATTTTAGGCATCTTTATCGTACGTCTAAAGGACCTGTATCTGTTTTGGCTCATGTATATCAAAAGAGATTGTAAACATTCCCTAATCGCCGATTATGCCCGCACCTGCAACCAAGGGCCACGGGTCGGCTCGGTTCGTTCAAAAAATTATCACGTCCGCCGCGGAGGCCCGATTAGCATCGAAGCACGAATGACACTTAGCGGTTCCCGCCACCGGCGTGCCACAGATAAAAAAGACGCGCACCGACGCGACCGGAGAGGCCCAAAATTAATTATCTTTTCAGTCAGACAATCGTATTCGGAGACACGAATCGAACGGCTCAATTAGGATTCGATCATTCTTTTTCTCGTTTTATTTCTTGTTCCGTTCACATACTATCGTATATATTTATTTAAAGGCATCTATTTGGCTAGTTTATACGGAGAACATTTATGTAAAATTACAAACATGACCAAAAAAAACTATGCTGATTACGACGTCTATTCAACGATATTAAAGTATTCTTCCTACAGAACATATCGCGTATGGCGTCATATTTGTTTATAAGATAAAAACATCATGGAACTGATAGGTTGAGCAGATTTAAAAATTTGAAAAAGAAAACTACAATAATTATAATAAATAAAATTTTAAACAGAACAAATTTAACAAACAGGAGTAAAGAAGTAGCCAGTGTTAATTACTTCAAGTCAAGGTTAGTAATAAATACCGTTTTTACTGGTTGAATTACATAGAAATCCCATAAGCCAAAAATAAATCAAAGCGAATCAAATTATAGCACAATATCCATTGAGGACAAATTAAACGGAAGTTGGATTATTAATCTATAGTTGGCTTTGATACAGATTCTCAAAGATGGATATTTGTGTATGTACCTAAATCGATTTCAAGAAACATATTGAAATAGATTCCAAGACATTCAGGTAGTAGCTATGTTATTTAACATTAGATATGTTCGTTTTAACAGATGTGGCAACATGTTAATACAATTTAAATCATCGAATTAAAATCCTATATCATAAATATTTCTAAATATACACAGCATAGACCACTGCTCACAATTAAAAAAACTACAATGAAAAAATGTCACACAACAATCAATCGATCACTCTTTACATGTTGGACTAAATTAAAAAAAAATGAGAACGCGTCGTTCCAATTTCGAACGTGACAATAGAGGGCGCGCACAGCGAGCGCGGGTAGGTGCAAAAAGGCGCGCAATTTATTTATGTCAAATTATAAACGAAAACTCTAAAGAAAAAAAACAGTTCTGATTACGACGTTAATAAGTTATTTATTTTACACAACTTTTCGCGTATGGTGCAATATTTACACGCGTACTAATTTCGAACAATAGAGGAAGCGCCCTCCCAGGCGGGGGCAGGTGCAAAAAGGCGCGCAATTTAATGACATTCGGCGGGTCGATGGATCGGTAGCGTCAGTGCGGGTAGGTATCATTAGCCGGGAGCACGCACTAAGCGACCCTTTGATGTGCGCAAACTTTCCCGTTTTCCTTTGATTGCCATAATGGAACTGTGCTGTTATTATGCTAATTGAATTTTCGCAGGGCCCGCTCGCTCGGACGCCCGTGATACCTGGCTCGCTACTACGAGAACTCGATGCGGAATCACTGTTCGATACTAACATTATTATTTATGCTATAAGGAATGACGGAATCAGACGAAATGTTTAGTTGGTTATACCAAAAAATAACTGCAGTTTATTAAGTAGTTACACAAACGATAAATATATAAAAACTAAAACAATTTCATAGCATAGGTGTTTTTTTTTTATTTCAATCAATGTTTTTTTTGTTTATCCAAGACATAAATAAATCAATTATATACATATAATAATCATCAAAACCACGTTAAAAAAAAATAATCAATCCGTCTAACCCGTATGAAATATTTTTCTCGATAACATCACCAAAAACAACAAACTAGTAATAAAAGCCAGATATACTCGGTACACTTTATCACAGTTAAACTGAACAAGCAATTTATAACGCCTTTAACCATCACTACACTATTCATGTCATACGTAAACGCGTAATAAACATTCAAAACTAATCACATTGATTTAGCCCAACTCCTAACAAAACACGCAACAGGTTCATGTCTACAACAAAGCACACGAACAGACGAACGTTCTGCATCCAACCCCAAAGAGAATAACGAACGTGAAGAATCTAATGTGGCTATCATTAGCGCAAACACTCGCGTAATGCGCCGTGATGCAGGTCTTACAAAGAAGATATGCGCCCGTTATTGGATCCGACTTCCTTTGTCTCCGCCCAGTGATTTAATTAACAATTACCGGCCCTTTGTTCGACGTCTGCATGAAAGATTTCACCACCCCAATATGACAAAGAGGACGGTGTACTTAAGTGCACGGAGTACACGATTCGACCTAAACGACGGTAAAGGCTTTGTGTAAGGTGACACGTGAATATTACCGATGATTATTCAAAAGCAATCATCGACTATATATAGAGGACGAGCTGTCTCTTATAAGTCCATCCGCAAGATATTTTGTAAATAATGCCATATTACATAATTTTTCAAAAATTGCTTATTTTCCAGGCATGTTTCTGTAAATGTTTTCTGAATGTTAATTGGTGCTTTTTTCGCGTAATTCTGACGAGCATGATAAGAGATATAGATATATTTATCTAGCGACTTTACTTTTTACGCTAGACGCAACCTTCAGCAACGATGTTTTGGAAGAACAAAAGAAAGAATGTGGAATTTAAAAAAATGGTACTAGACATTGTTTGCCAGCAGAAAAGCGATAAAACAGAGCTTATCAGCTATGTTAAGGCAATCAGGTATAATAGTAATTGTAAGTAAACACCGTTAATCAAATGTAAAATAAAAAAAATGTTATTCCAGAAATCTTCCACTTTAAAAAAGTTACTTTCCTGTTACAATTCTTGTTGAACGTTCTAGTTACCCGATGACACGATGTCTTGTTTAATTTTCAGCGTAAATCTAAAACCATATGTTGGTTGTTAATCTGACTATAACCACATCCCATTAAAAAAACCCAATCACGTAAGCACAGGCGAATCTACGGGGACTATGGGCTGCGTCGACGGCGTAACGTGAGCCGGCCCGTAATCCTACCGGCGGCGCTTAAACGGCAGATCAAAACGGTAAGGGTTGTTCAGTTTCGGCAACTTCCGTCGTCAAAGGGGCGCGACCGTATACTTTGATCCGGAGGCAGATAACACGGGAATGGCTACGCAACTCACTAATCAATCGTACGGGGGTATATCGGAAAAGACATTAAAGGCAATAGTTCCAGCTTGCGGTGAACTGTTTGCGAGAGCCGTGGGCAGGTGGCGGGAGGGGGCCGCCTGGGGGTGTACCAGATGGAGGGGGGTGAGGGCTGGGGGCCGCGGGGATACGTTCTCGGCGCACATCAAAGGCGAGCCGAGACAAAGCCAGAGGAGCCTTTTAACTTTATTTAGCGGAGTGGTAAGTTTAGCCGGTCGCGAATCGCACAGGTTAAAGAGTAACACACTCACTTTGTGATAGGGATGCGGGGGGTAGATCAGGGAGGCCATATTGGTCTCCCTGATTGACAATAATTTTAACGACGATCGTGACCGAGATATATAAGCATCATTGTTTTATATTTTTTTTTAACTTAATTTTTTGGCTCACACAAATTATAAGAAGTCGCAAGGATAGTAACCCATTTATATGTTATAATTAGATTCAGAAAACTTTTAAACTTTAAATTATATCATTACAATAAAAAAAACAGTAAAACTAATAACATATATTAAACGCTTCATTATTCACGCGTCAAAACCGACATATCAACATCACATTCAAATAAAAATGTACTTTGCACACTGTGGCAACCCTACCGAAGGGGGTGGAGGCATCAAGCGGGCCGCTAATGCCGGCCGCGCAGCGCCGCGGCGGCCCTTTGTCGGCTTCCTTTGACGCGCGGACACCGCCTGCGCTTTGGACAATAAACCGTCGCGATTGTCGCACCACCTCGCCCGCCCTCCGATCGCTGTTAGGGCTGCCAATCGGGTCCAGTGCGAAACTGTAGCGCCTCTACAAAAGCTCTCCTCTTTGTTTTGTATTGAAAGATTAAACTGCTATTATCTTATAAGAAGACACGCTTACATTACATGACGATATTTTTATAACTAATACTAGTTAAATCTGATAATATAATAAATGTAAAAGTAGAAACTTTAGGAAATATACAAATTTTGATAAAGCAGTAATATTGTCTATAAAAACGTCAAGCAATTTTGACACCCTTAAAATATTTTAGAATAAGAATCATATTTAAACCGGAATAATATAATATTATAAAAATATTTTTATCTAAAAAATTTATTGAAGAAACGGATAATTTCAATCAAATATCGGTTTCTATGATTTCTACATCTTTTCAGAATATTTTTTATATTGTAACTATGGACCTAAGCTTAACTTCTGAAATAAAATAAACTAATCATCAACTATGCCTATTAACCTATCCTGCGATACACTTGGCTGCAAACCAACGTCTATTTACCGAAGTTCGTATTCATCTTCCAATTTGAAACTTCGCAAACGATTCCACTGTAACGTTTTCCTTCAATATATACAGAGGAGAGGCAATAAATTAATCTCTTTAATATTCTCTCTCAAATAGACGGGACGCACACAAAGTGACAGACAGATCAAAAGCATCGAGATCAATAACTACTTACACTGATTAGTTCTAATTCGTGGTCGTATCTGGAGATGGGACATTCGGTCTGAAAGGGGTGATATTGAAATCGGAATATAAATGAAGATGGCATTAAGAAACTCGAGTTACAAAGGATATCACACAAAACCGTCCTTAGCTAATAAATTTCGATGAATGTTCCATCAAATGTTTAAGATTCAGTAAAACGCACCAAAAGATGCGAAAATCCAATGAGTCCATTAGTAATATAAATTTCTAAGGTTGGTATCTTTACAATATACATAAAAATGATATAAATAATGTTAATTAAAATACTAATAAGAAAGTGCTCGCTATAATTACTTTAAAAAATATTTCACTTTCAATTGATACAATTTTAATACAGCATACAATACTTTGCGATACCTGTCATCGTGTCGAAAAGTAGCAATTATTCCGTAAGACGCGGCAGCTTCATTTCTATTCTAATAAACATCTTTCGAGTTAAGACAAAACAATTGTATCAAGAACATACTACGAACATCTTTCATCATTATTTTTTTATAAAATGAAATAAATAGATCAAATTCACAATAAACTATTAAGATAAAAAAAACTTACGTGGTGTTCATCAAAGGATCGTTGAGAGACACAAAACATAATTTAAAAAGATTTTCTAGTGCATTAATATTTCAACTGTTTCTTTTAAAAGTATGCTAAATCTTATTTGTCTCAGCTACGTCGCAAGTAAGCTGTCCCAGGGACTTCGCAGGAATTGGTTGCTCGCTGGATAAGTGGAACCGTTTAGCCATTCGGGGAATTACCTTGGGGAGTACCTTATAGTTGTTAAATCACGTCATTAAATTTCGCCCCCCTCCCCCCACCCCCTGGCCCTCTCATCCCCCCACTAAAGCTCCGTTGCCCGCTGATTACCATAAGCTGGCACAAAGGGCCGCTTTGCCTTTGACGAATTAGCCCCGACAACATTACCTCTATCTGCGCGGGTATAACACAACTGTACGCTGTGACGGTCGCGAGGTGCGGACCCCAATGCAAATTACCGATCGACCAACCATTAACGGTCTATAAGTAACTGTTAATTTACCAAAACCTCATTAGATCTAAAGTCGTTGATGATTGGGACTATAACTTCGTTGTCTTCACATCACCATAAAGTAAAGCGAAAGTAAAACTTGTGCTTACTGGCCAAAGGTCAATATGAATATTCTTACTATAATAAAACTAAACAAGATACTAATTTGTTTATAGCCAAAGTGTGAAGACATATCTATAGATTAATTAAACATAGTCGAAAACGTATGCCGATTGTATTAGTTAAATATCACGTGGTGATTCACGTACGGCGGAAGAAACCAATCAGCGAGCTTCGAGTTACAGCATCATTAGAGATTGACACTAGATGCTGTTTATATCAAATCCATAGTTTATATTTCGCTTTGATACAAAAAAAGATGGTGTATGATACAATTGAAAATAGATTTTAGTTTTATGCGATTATGACGCACATCAACTGTCTTTCGTCACATATGCAAAATTTGCAGAAATGCAATATTATTAACAGTTAAGGCCTTGATACAACACATAAAATTTAGGAATGATCCAAATAATACAATAAAAAAGTGTTAAAGGAATGCCTACACTATTAGTGACTTTCGCAAAGATTAGTAATAATTTACTTAGGCTTATTTACATCGGAGTGTTAGGTTGCAACTGCTTTCTTGTAATTATTTTACTAATTCAATCACAAAACCACAAAGTGTCCTTTCAACTTTTCCAAAAATTCGATAAAATCCTACACTGTAATAGTCGTAAAAGAGTTTACGCTCGCAACGATTTGCGTTTTTGCTTTAAAAGCCTTTTTTATCAAGAATTTCACTTTCTAATACTTATATTCGAGCTGGGAAAATTATTTAATACCTGTACTGGTAGGTATGGAGGACAAAATTGATTTCGAGACGATCAAAAGAATGAAACTCTTAGATTCTCAAAGGGAAGGTGGGCAATCTATTTGCTTGTGGACGCCGCTCTCCTTTATACAGATAAATCAATTTTGTTTTAAAGTATTCCTTTGTGCGGATTAAACACTAGCTCGCGCAGACCTGAAGGGTTGTTTGACTTTGATATATCTTTTTTGTAATACGGTTTCTTTGTAAATAAATTCATTCCATCGAATATATTTCACGGTGACACGACGCAGCGTTGTAGTCTGATGAAAAAGCATTTATTTTGAATGTAAAATTCAAATTGTATTTATATTTTAATAACTATCCTGCAGTTTTTTAAATAACTATCTACATGTAGATATAGTAGCTAAAAGTATAAATATAAAAAATAAACCAAACGTGTTTTTAATTTACACTTTTCATTATTGTGAAGGTGAATTCAAATCAATTAGCAAAATTTTAGATCTGGTGTTACTACCCCTTTTACGGTCGTCAGTGGCAGCACTACCGCTATGCCTATTTCTGCCGCAAAGCAGAAGTGAAACACTTCTGCTACCGTGTTCCGGCTTAAAAGGCACCGCAGCCGGCGTAGTTCCTGAGTACACGAGAAGTAACATCCTATGACGAGAAGCACCACGTTGGTGATACCCCTGGTATTGCAAATGTCCATGGGCTTCGGTGAACCCATTACACCAGGTGGCCCGACTTCTCCAACGCCTTCATTGGCAAATAAAAACAAATAAGGAATAAAATAGTAGTTTTTATACTAAGTTCATATATTCATTGATATTATATAGAAGCTTTCAAACTGAAAGCATCCAATTTATAAATATGTTTGGGGTTACAACATTCAAAATCGAAGTATCAATATTCATCTTTCCGTTAAACATAAACTTATCAAAATTGTCGATGCATCAATTATCAACTTTATTTGATTTCTAACTAGCCCCGTTACTACGTTGCACGTGTACACATGTGTACACCATACTTGGTGATCTTTTGTCGTGTTATTTTAACGCCTTCAATAGAATTCGATTGTTCAACAACAAGACACGAACGAGTCCAAAAATTCTTAGAGCTGACTCAATTAAAACGACGACTGGTAAGTGACGTCTTCCTGTCTCGGAGGGAAAGAAACAAATGGAAGATCGGCTAGGGTTGTAAGATGTACGTTATCGATGTTTATGTCTTTCTATCTCAAGCCATTTTATATGTTTCCATGAAGTCGGCTTCTAATTCATCCTCATTTACCTGAATAACAGTTTCTGCCCGCCGTGTCGGACGTTTACAACCATGAGGTACAACTGCTTTCGATGGATAGAAAGGTTGATAGTAGATTTGAGGGCACTGACGAACTATAACGAATACAAAAAATTGTCTTGACTTGATGGCCAAACTACTTCGTCACAGACGTGTAAGTACACAGCACAATTACAGAGTGTTAATATAAATAAATATGTGTGCGAGTGAGCGAAATCAATATTGGATCCCAGTCCGAATCGTCGTCGAAGTCGACACAATCAATTGACCGACATATCGTCGCAAACTATTTCCTGCCGATGCACTGAACAAAACAAACCCACGAACACCGAATGCCGGTGAGTAATTAGTGAATGGCGATTGGTACAATTGTGAATGGGCAAAGCCGTCCATTCATCAAAGTCAATCGCGGCCAAGACGCACCGCGGTGTGAATTTCAACGCACTCACACGCACCTCATACGCACCCACACACACATACAAGAGTGAGACTCACTGTATACGCAAGCACAAAAACGCACACACACACATTTTTGTGAAAGTGTGCAAATCACATTTCTCACACGCACACTCATATAAGGAATTTCTTCAACGTCAATTAGCCAAGCAACGCATGCAATTTGTAAGCATTAAAATGTTTGCAACGAAGACAAACGGTTTCGTGAATATATCTTTATTAAGATGTACTCGACGAATAGGTTTGT
Organism: Lamproptera curius; assembly: GCA_029286875.1. NCBI lineage: Eukaryota > Metazoa > Arthropoda > Insecta > Lepidoptera > Papilionidae > Lamproptera > Lamproptera curius. The sequence continues at coordinate 1,545,011 of JAGSMT010000028.1, forward strand.
TTGTTTTAAGCTTTTGCTGATAAACTTAAAGAAAGCGTAAAAGATTACACATAGATCGACTAAATACTTAATAAGTAGTAATTACTTTAGTAGTGGTAAGGGAGTGGGCTTTAGAAACCGTAGGTCGTGGGTTTGAACCCTGCGGGAACTCAACAAATTTTCATTGTTGTTTCCTAGTTGGTTAGGACAATTTGGGCCGATCACCCAATTTTTTATTTCTAAATCAATTTTTTATTGCTAACCTACTAGGAGACCCTAGTCCACACCCACAATTCAGTCCACTCACCAACCCGCATTGGACCAGCGTGGTGGGATATTGTCCAAAAACCTCCTACAGTGGAGGACACGTACACTAGGAAAGGCCTATGTCCAGCAGTGGACGCTGAATGATGACTTTAGTTTCAATATAGCGCGGAATCCTACAAGTTATATATACTTGGCATCGACTATACACATTTTTTTAAATGATACGGGCTGCGTATACTTAACTGACCATTACATAACACCATAGCAATTATTTAAGTAATAGTTATTAAGAGTATTTGGTATCTATATCGCAACATATTTAACAGTAAACAAGCTATGTAACATAGTATTGTTTGTCGGGTGAATTATTATACAATTATTTAAATGATAAAACTCAATCAGAGCCTTGTCACGTAATTGATGTGTATCTTACAAGTAGGTACGACGCGCGTGAAAACCAGCCAATAGAGTGACTCTCTATAGAAATTTTTTGGGAATTTCAAGGAATATTATATTTTCACTTATCAAACGGACATTAGGTGTCGAAATCACTATCAAAATGTAGTAAAGATTTAGGCACTTTCATATTTAGGAAAAAATTTAAAATTTTACTAGACAAGACTCTTAAATGCAATTGCGATTTAAAAATAAGTTTAGATTATTAGCGTCGGTTTAAAGAAAAGTCAGGTTAGAAGAAAGATTGATTATTTTTAATGAATAAAAAATAGGAAAATATTAAAAAAAACCTTCAGAAACTTTGTAGATGAATTGAATAACATGAAAGTAAGCCATCACGGTCGGAAGAACGATAAACGATGATAATGAAAATGACGCCATGACATAAAATTGTTGAAAGCAACTACTTATCTAAAACGGCTCACATTTTACCCGTAGAATGTCCCGATTTATCCCGACTGACACATTGTCACCGCTATGCCTTAACCACATTACCGTGGCATAGGTAAACAATAGCAGTGTTTTGCGCGGCGCACCAGAGGCATATAAAGCTAATTATCTCCATCGACCGCCGCTAACCTTATCAGAGAAGCGCTCCTTGAATATATGAATGTTTAAAACAAAATGGGCGGAGTCTGTGTCGGCTGGATGTTGGGGCCTAGTGCCATTTCATCACTTGAATCTACCAGGTAAAGCAACCGCCAGTAACAACTGGATATGCAAGTACAAATATTTTTAAACATAACTATATAATTATGTTTAAATATGTAACTATACATCAGCGTCGCTCTTTACGAGCCCTGACCACTCTTCATTCATTCCTAAACTCTCCTATCACGCCACCCTATTTATGTTGTTTAATTCTAGTATCTATGTGATGTCAGTTACAAAAATCTTCGATCGACACATAATCGTCTCTTTTAATGTCCCATTCACCGTTCTGACTTCATGCACTCTATATGCTTTATCCATTCTGTGCTTTTATGGAATGCGCTACCTCTCGAAATGAGGATGTCCAAAAATTACACCACTTTCAAAAACCAATGACTACTTTCAATAGACGAGACGACGACGAGAACTTTAAGGGTTATCTTTAATTCAACAAAATACTTTAAAAGTTATTCTTAGGTCAGTGCACATATGATTTTTGAGGTCTTTATAATTTACTAAGATTTATAACAAAATGATAGAAATAAGTCTGCGCAAGATAATTTAAAAAAAACTTATTTTAATGCCGGGAAAGCCAATATTGACAAAGGGTCAAATTATTTTGTGTTGCGCAAAAGTTTGTTAGTCGACTATTATTTATTTGTTCTATTTCCGAATATTTCTTTCAGCTGTAAATTATTTATAAACAAGTTCTTCGTAATTTTAGTGAATCTTAGTATTTTATCTTTTGTCAATAAACTTATTGAAAATTGATTAATTTCGGTTCATATCAATGGCATGTACCTACTTTATTCATTAAGAAAAAAACTTAAAAATAAGTGCATGTCCTCTATAAAAAGTATAGAGTTGAGATAATGTTTTCAAAAAAAACGGTAAGTTTTTCATTTATAAACTTAGAATTGAATTATATTATGACATACTTACAGATGAATACTAAGAAAACATAGATTTGCAAAACTGTTTTCCAATGACATTGTGGGATTTTCATTATATATTCTTAGCCAATAAAAACTAAATTAGCCAGTAATAATGATACGCTATAGGTAAAATGGACGTTAGTTCGAATTAAATTGTTTTTTAGTATGTATGAAATATTTTCCTTCGTATTGATAAACCTGAATCTAATCCTAATATTGCTATACTAGCTTATAACTTCAACTATTACCAATAACGACTTTTAATATACTAAAGTGCAGTCCATTTGTGTACGCACTTTTTGGTAAATTCTAGAATCCCCAGCAAGCGGTTGGTCAAATATCCTGACCGTCTCCCAGTCTGTTACACCTTACGTATTTTTAACTCCCTTGGAATGCTCGCATATTCCAGGCACAGCTCCTTTTCAATAGCTCGCTGGTCAAGAGCTGTATGAACGCAATGCGTCGCTAGCATGGACTGAATGTGGTGCGAGTTGGCGGGTTTTGAAAATAACTTACGGCTAACTACAACGAAGATACATCGGGTATTTGGTATAATAAAATCAGGAGTATATAAAGCCATTTAAAACTCTGTGCCACCAAAAACATTCTTATTGATATATTGCCGCCATAGTTAATGCCCAAGCGATGTTCAACTGACACCCATAGAGTTTGACATCGAACTTAGTTTAAGTAGTTTCATGTCTTATTTTGCTCCGATACAGATAAAACAAGGTATGCGCACTACAGAACTGCGGATAAAATATAAATATTAGTTCCTGTCCTATACCGGTCCCTCTTGACAAAGTTAGTACCAAAATGGACTACTACTTCAAAGCTTATTAAACATTAACCTACAAAACGCCTTCCATCCACAACATAAAACCGACACGTCCAAATCTAAACGGCACTAATCGTGACGTACTATAGTTAACGAATCTCATCGCCAAAGGTCGGCTGCCCCCTAATCGAATCCATCCACCGTAGGTCCGACCGATTCCAACCTTCTCCCGTGCAAAATTGCTCCGCACGGGGTGCCACGTGCTCTCGTCCGCTGCGGAAACTTTTGCCTTGGTCCATTATACCTTTTACGTGCGATAAAGCTCGGAAGCCGCCCAAGTTAGTTACCGGGACGGGTGACTACTAGTTTACGTGATTTGTGGACAGTTGGTTTGCATAAGAATATTTATTTAACAAGCAAGCAAGTGTCATAAGAGCATCATCTATATTTTTAATACTGACCAATTAAAAATAATTACATACATTAGCCTTGTTATATCAAATTCTTTAACATAACAGTTAAAATGTATACAACAATCAACATATGGGAATGTCTCAAATTTTTTGATTTATACGTATATTAAAAGTTACTATGAAATATTTACAGCGTACGTAAGCTGTCAGCCCTGTATTATAAATAGTGTAGACCTAATTTTATGTACGACAACGTACAACTTATATATGACTCACAATCAATACACGCTGTACCTCCGATCAATAACATAGCTTCACACATTCCATCAAACGTGTTTGACTATCCCTGAATCCGAGACATTAATGGTCACCCTAGTGGCAAGGAGTCACGTGCGCATTGGCCAGTCCTACGGGACTGGAGAATGGCGGTCCAGTCGTGCGTTTTTAACAGGGGAAGGGCCAATTGTCATGGTTACTAGAATTTTTAATGGTGCAGGACTTCCTCGAGAGAAGTCCAACAAAACTGGATGCCTAAACGAGTTTTATATGCTTTATGTCGATCTGCTTTAAAGTATTCTTTTACTCCTATAGTGTAATATCCTTTAGGCACATTGACAATAGCCCTTGTATACCTCGTGGATTTTAACACGGATACAATATATATCCTAAATAAAAAACATATTTTTTTTATTTAGGAAACACTTAACTTTTGAATCGTTAATCTAGAAACGAGTCAAGTTAATAATTAAATATTAGAACTTTTTATATGATATTTATTGATCTACAATTCATTGTCTTGAGGTACATTTTATGCATAAAACTTACCGTTTATGACCGAAATCGTGAAAACTAATTTTAGACTTTGACCTGAATCAAATCATTTTCACTTAAAGAATGATCTGATATTTTTATAATTATGTTTTGAATAACCAGAAATTCCACTGTATGACCTTATAACTTCACCATTTTAGTCTAAATTGACGACTTTATTTTATTTTATTATTTTTTTTGGACTATCACACATCACCATCAACTCCTAAACTAAGGAAAGCTAGTACTATGGCAACTAGATGACTGACAAATACATAGACTAACTTTTCAATTGTAAATAAGTGCAAACACCTAGACAAGAGAAAAACATTATGTTCATAACACAATAGTTTTTCCGCGGTAGGAATCTAACCCAAACCCTCAGGCGAAATAGCCATGATAAATAACCATTGCGACAAGCGGGTCGTCATATTATATTATAAAAAATCATTCTAATATATTCGCCCTTAACCAAACAATCGCCAGCGACTAGCTCCTTACAACTGCGCCTGACATAAACGAGTGAATAATACCATTATGGATTTAAATATTGCCATCCGGAGAACAGTTTCGCCCATCGTCAGCATCCGCTGGAAGGGTTGCGGATGACAGGTGGAGGCGGTGAGCCCATTACAATAGTCGTACTCGGCAATGAATGTCACGAGCAATCGCCCGGCGCAGCGGGACGCTGGGGTGTCTTGCAATTTAGCCCCTCTTTACTACATTTCCTATAGGTTATACCATTATTTTTACTAATAGCGTCTCATAATAATGGTTTAAACCAATCAATGGTTACTTAAAATTAGTTATCTTTTTCATCAATGCAAAAATAAAAAATCTGATAGAAATTATAACAGAAAAATTAGTGCTATGTAAGCGTATGAGTTTATTTGTTTACTTTGATTAGGTTGTCTCAGAAAAAGCAATATCAATTAGCACAACTTATATACAAGGAAATAAAGCGGCGAAACGAGAAAGAAGAATTTTGTAATTTCCTTGAAAAATATTTCGAACTAACATAGATGCTAGAACATCGAACAGCTGCGTTGCTTGATCGAAATTAACCTTAGCTCTAAGTTACTTGTAACCACGCAAGCGAAGTCGCAAGCAGAAGCTAAATCATCAATAAAGAACGAACTCGGTTGAACTATTGAAAATCATAAAAAATATATTAAGATGAAGTATAAATTGTACGTAGTAATTTCTCATTAAAGATATACAAAAAAATACCTCAATAAAAATAATTTTAAATATTCAAAAAGTTTTAATTGTATGTAGCGTACATACAATTTAGGTCACATCATTCGCAAGTGATATTTTGTCCCAAAATTTATCCATTATTACTGGGTACAGCAAATTTTACGGTAAAGTTTGTAAGCTTAAAGCCCTATGTCCACGTGATTACTTGTCTTAAGTTTGTGTTCACTTCCATTAACCTATTTCTCAACATTCTAATAACGCTTCCGTGTTGACAATTTTTCGTTTCTTTTAAAAGTAAGATAGTATAATGTATAAAGAAAACCTGTCAGACTGATTTGTGTTCAGAACAATTACAGGGTACGTCACATCAAGTTCCTGCTTATTTTAATCATGGGACATGGTAAAAAAACGCGCATTTCCCTTCTTCCGGCCCATTCGCGACGGGTCATTGTATGCAAAAAACGTCGCGAGCAGACGGGTTCATTGTTCCGTGGGATTAAGTCGGGCTGGAGCATTACTCAGGGCGGCCGGGATTCAATTGCGCGGGCGATTCGCTTTGGCCCCGGCGTACCTGTTCCCGGTTTAATCAGCGCATAATCGGGAACACGAGGGACACGTAAGGGAAGGGGTTGGCAGAGATAGGACTGCTCTGCCCGCAGGACACATGTCTTCAGGGCTGACGTGATGACTGACTTGACGCGATGGAGGGACGAGATTCGGCGTACGGCTTGTTTTTAAAGCCTGTTTTATTGTCCGTCTTTGGTTTTCTACGAATCGGATATATTTTGTTTGTACGGAGCAATTAACTAACAGAAAGGACATAATTCTGATAATGACAATTTAACCAAATGTCAATCAATAAGCGAAAATGCACTAATGATAGTTAATATTGCAATGCTAGTCGATAAAAGGCTGCTTCATTGTTATGACTTAATATTTTTCATCGATTCCATATCTTATTTGGCTTTGATACATCTAAATCTGTAAATGTATTCGAATACATTTACCATGACGTTCCATAAGCCAATCTTTCGCAAAAACCCACAATGTATATACATAAAAAAAACCCACAATCCGTCATCGTATCTGTCAGTATCGGACAGCGATCTGTTGCGGTCGAAACCGATTTATTTCGAACGAGGGCGCCACAAAAACGTCATATTGACATGTTCGACGCGTCGCCACCGCTTACGTCAAAACTTTAAATGGACGGTTGAAAATGATGCAGGGATTCAAAAATCGAAAAACGTAAAGTCAACTCAGGCAAATGGCAACGCTTCAATGTTGGTATTTCATGTCATTGTAACAACTTTTTAATTTGAAAACCTCAGAAATCATATCGGCGTGTCTTATTTTCTTTATTTTTAAGATTTTTTTCAATGCAACCTAAATGACGGTAGTGCCGACAAAATGCAGAACACACATACATACATCAGCCTATTATAGTGCATTGCTGGACATAGGCCTCCCCTAATACACTTCTATCTAGTAGGGGGTTATTTACATATCCCACCACCAATGGTCCAGTGCGGGTTGGTGGGTGGGTACCGACTTTTTTAAATGCCCGTCCGAAGCATGGATCATCTTACTTTTCAGACAATTGGGTGATCGGCCCCAATTGCCCTAACCAACTAGGAAACAACAATGAAAATTACTTGAGTCTCCGCATAATTCGAACCCACGACCTCGGATTTATAAAGCACAGCCCTTACGACTAGGTTACGGAGGCAGTCTGAACTGAGAGGCAAAATTATAGTTAATGATAATTTAATGCATCTTATAATAGTTTTTTTCTGTCTCTTAGTTTATAATGGACACCGAGAGTTCCGTGCAATACTATATATCGTAGAAAATATTATCTGCTATGAAGGCAATTACATTATTATTTTATCTTTTTCGTGGTGCAAGGAAAATTCGTCAAGTACGAATATTGCTTCTTTTTCTTTCAGAGGGCAGAAATCTTATTCTTTGCGGCAAAAACTGCTATCATATTTACCGATAAAGTTATAGGTTTATTTTTCCATATATATCATGCCTGTGTATATCAGTGTATAGAAAACAATACTTTATAAAGATTATAAAGTTATTTTGTAAAGATATTTTGTTACATTAACACTTAAATTAGGCTTAATATTATATTATTATATAAATAATACTTAATAGACTACTTACAAGCCATTCCCGCTGTATTAAAGGTATTTTAATCACCTTATCGAATCATTATCAAGAATGGTTCACAATAAATTTTACTTAAAGTTAGTTGGACTTAATTAAATAGGGTGCCAACCATGTACAACAACGATTGTTTCTAGGAAAGGCAGGAAGTTTCCTAGCGTTAAGGTATTTATGAGTTATGTTAATATATTACTTACTTTAATAAATTTGATTATATTGTTAGATTATGGCGGTTTTTCTTTTAATTAGGTAACTTGTTGCCATCCTAATAAAATACCGTAATCAACTTTTGATTAGCATTTTTATTATAGCCATATATAGATTGCTTTGGATTATATTTTAACAACAAATTACCGTTTCTTTTTTACGTCTTGAAAATGAACTAATTAGAACTTGTTTAAAAGAAAAAATGTAACCTCCATGAAATTTAACTTCCGAAAATATGGTTAAATATGGTTGAGAGCTTAATTATTCTAAGAAGAATTACTAGAAGATTCATGAAAAACGGAATACGGGTATTTATTTATAAACATTGGCATATTTCTAAGCAATTTCTACCCAGTGATTTTAAAGTTCCACTATGAATATATCTTTAATAAAGTCAGCCCAGCACATATTTAATCATACGGCTGCAATGGCGGTCGGAGTCAGCTGGTTAGAAATAAAAGAAACGACATAGATTTAATTATGGTAATTAAATTGACTCGGAGGAGTCAATTTTGACTAAGAAAGCCTAATTTTATCTATATTATGTGTCCTGTCATGTAGTACGGGTAAGCCTACGTAGGAGATATTAAAGCACAAGTAAGCGCGCCAACTCAAAAGCACTGTCTCTATTACTCTAATATTCCAACAGGACAGAAAACCGACACGACCAAAAAGAGGTAAGTTAGATTATGTTATTTTTCAGGCAATCGGAAGATCAATTCGCATTACCCTAACCATGTAGAAAACAGTTTGTGCAGGTATCGACACATTGACGGTTCCTAAAGCACAAGCCCATGCCACAAAGCTACGGAGGCAGTAATCGATTTAACACTAATTAACTTAACTCTTATACAACAAACTTCATCTTAAAATGCAATTAAACGAAACCTTCCGATTCGGTCGACATGACCGAAACGTCTCGTTAAAGTGAATCCAGTGGAAACGGCGGTTAACTAAGCCAATAATTTGCGGTCCAATTGAGATTTCACAAAACACCGTCTCGCTCGCACCTCCTTACGCTGCTCGCACGCGAAAGAGAGAGAGGCAGATTTTATACCGTCACAGCAGTTTTGTTTCCTTTTTAAGTTTTATTTGCCAACGCCTCAGGCCCCTGACGTCGCACGGATGATTGGATTTATGAATAAAAGATACATCAATCTGTTTTAATACCCGAGCGGACAATTATGCGACATTCAATTATTTGAACGACGCAGCATATTTGCGGCGATGCCGTAATAATAACTCCGTATTAGACATTTAAATAGGCGATGTTTCAACAGGGTACCGTGGATTAACATAAAAAGCCCCAGTCTTGATAGATATTTCGAATGTCAATGCGTTTGTTGTGTTTTGAGCAACATAAATAATGTACTACAAATGGATGGTAAATAGATGTCCATTATTTCAAGTGTAATATTACCAACTCATTTACATTATACCATAAATAAATATTTAAAAACAAATAGGGAGAGCGTATGATTCAATTCTCATGCTGTATTATGATGTTAATAATTTTCTCTTCTCAAATCCACCATCAATTTTAAGGTGTGGTTTTAGCGGTGACTCTTGAAGAGATAAACAACAATTTCTTCAATGTACTAAGTTTTATCTATCTATTTGACCAGTTTTTATGAATCGCATGTTATATTAAACAAGATTTAGATACAGGGGTTATCTCAGAAAACAAAATCTGTTTCACTTTCTTTAACAATACTATGTTCATCATAAATTAGTCGGTTAAGTGCAACAGACACAAATCTACATGTATTCGTAATGTACTCAAATGAAGGATAATATAATAACACCATCGAAAATCTCAAATGCAACTCAGATTAAAAAGGCTCTTGCTTTGTTTTATTTGTGAAGAGAAATTTTTGAGACATTTTTTAGTAACCGTCATTGCTAAAACATACCTTATATATAGGCCCCATGTTTCGTTCACACAAGTGGCTAAAAGATACGGCGTTACGCGTTTGGGTTGTAATACATTAAAAATATATACATGTATTGTGAACATAATATAAACATATAAGATGCATAGTAACGACATGTAGGATCTCTGTGCTTTAATGACAATTAACAATTTACTTCCCACACCTAGAATTCCTGTATCACCATTTTTAAACAACCACATAATCGGATAATCTCTCCGTGGTTTGTCAACCAACTCACCACATCTCATTCGGTGTTGCCATGGACCGTGTAATTGTTTAATGCGACGGGATGCACGCTCGCTTGGCGCCGGTATTGGCTGACAATTCGATTACCGGTGTCATCCCGCGGGGACCTTATACATTTCGGGGCTTTCTGACTCTGACAAGGCTTCAAGCGAGGATCGGGGATGTATTATGCATCGGTGGAGTTCGGCAACAGCTCATTATCCCTTTTTATTAAGAGATAGGGTTTACGTATTCTTAAACGGTAGCTGGGAAACGATCAGGTTTGATTTGTGACGCTGGGGTCGAAATCGAAACGGCGACAAAACATATTTTTTTTTCCTCTTTTATTTTGTTACAAGCGCCGCAGTGTTTGCCTAGTTAATATTCAAGTTGTGATATTGCGATAAAACATTTTAATAAAACATTCTTAAGTAATAAACGAAAGTATAGATATTCTTTTAAGTTTCTTACCCGATTAAATTTTATTGTTCAACTAAAATATAAATAATAGTTAAAAAAGTAACTCTTACTATTATAAGATATTACGACCCGTGACACAAAATATACATATTTTTCTCTACTCGCCTGCATTTCTAAACGGAAATCTCGTACAAGTTTAAAAGCGGTCCTTGCTTCTTAATTTAAATAAGTATTCCAGTCTGATCGAATTGAATAAAACATTCCTTCTTCAATTTTTTCTTCCACTGGTAATGTCCCAATCTTTAAAAGACAGCTGCGCTTCCCCATTAAGGACAAATCCATTAAGAGAACATTTCACAATTCTTTACGAGTTTATATCGGAAGAATAAAATAATACATTCATTTGTGCGACAATAAAATATGCGGGGCAGAATAAAAAACTTGGCTGTCGTTGTATAGTAATGTAATATAAAAAACGTTTTACAAGTCTCAATGTTTTCTTGTTTAGTTTAAAGCCTAATCTAAATAAATGACAAACTTTATAATAGCCATTGTGTTACATTATGTCACTTATCAGAACATAATTTTGATTTAAAAAAGAGTATTCTATTATTATCAGCTATTCTAGTATTACCTAGTTTAGCAGCAGTTGACGTGCACAGGCAGATGATGATGATGATTCTGTCATTACCAGCGTGTTCCCGATTTTGTATTAGTTAGGACAAGAGGTCCTAGCTAAAACAAAAGTGTCACATTTTCATAAAGAACCGTTATTAAAATTAAGAAAATAATGCAATGAGCTGACTTAAGTTCCAGGTAGTTTAGTTTATCACAAGCTTCTAGATGGATTGAATCGTATAATGCGTGATTACTGTTTACTTATACTTTCTCCGGCGTAGCCTGATGGTATAGGCGTGTGCTTTAGAAACCGGAGGGTTCGAATCCTGCGAGGTCTCAACAAATTTTCATTGTTGTTTCCCAGTTGGTTAGGACCATTTGGGCCGATCATCCAATTGTCTGAAAAGTAAGATGATGCGTCGGATGAGCATGTAAAAAGTCGGTCCACCCACCAACCCGCATTGGACCATCGTGGCGGGATACGGTCCAAACCCCCTAATGGATAGGGGTGTATTATGGGAGGCCTATGTCAAGCAGTGGACTATAAGGGGGTGATTAAGTATGTATGTATGTATATAGTTTTGACCCATAACTTATATTATTTTAAAGGTTTTTCGTAAAGACAGTTTGTTATATAGTTTACTGCATTTGAGACCGATTTGTAGAGTACCATAAAATTGCATACTGCAATCAAATATTTAAAGCTTTATTGTACCCAACGTTTTAAAGAAAAATTGGCTAAATTTATCTATGTAAAAATCTTACATTTTAAAAATTAATTGGAATTTAACATGCCTAATAAGGTAAAATACTTATTCCTTTTTATTCAAGATTATTATTTATCTTTATTTTAATCACCGTGGACGCGACGGCATATTTTAAAATTACGTTAACAAAACTGCATTGTAATATTGTAAACAATCAACTTTCATATCACCATTCTTTAATTAAAAGCTTCAAATTCAGTATCACACTGCTACCCTTTTAAGAATTCTGCATATTCTAAAAACTACTGTCATATTACTCTACTCTTGTGCAACGTAACTATTTACAACACAACATACATTTACGCACATGAAACATTGTAATTTTAATTTAAACCTCCGATATATAATTAAACTGGCTACATCGCGGGTGCATTCGGTAGCGTGAGCGTTTAGCGAAAAATTCACACACCGCAATCGGCGAGTAGGTGCCGTGCAATATGTATGCATGCGGCGGGGTACGTTGCATTCAAATAGCCCAATCAGCATATGCTTAGCACGCCACGGCTGATTCGGAGTCCATGCACGATTGGGGGCCGTTACAATTGCAAATCCCATGCACGAAAACGCGCATGCGAATGACAAACTGTATTAGATCATACGGTGATGAGTAACGATTGGTGCAGACGAGCGGACTGCGCAATTGTTGCGCTTTGCCACCCACTGGGTGTTACGTGTGCCTCGGAAATCACACGATCTAAAAGACCCTTTAGACCGGAATCTATTATAATTTAAACACTACTGTTTTAAGACTGATATCAATTCGGAAAAGTGGTGGTGCCTACGCGTTTAGTTCCTGATATCAGGAAATTTTAATTTTTTATTTTTGGGATAGTTCAAACATTTCAACTTCAACGATCCTGACTAGTACGACTGGTAAAAAACAACTAATATTTTTTAATTTTGCTATTTGTCTTCGTCATCACTGAAAAGTGAAGTATCGAATCCTGTTTCATAATCAAAAAGTGAAAAGCTACAATAGATAGTCATCTATCAATAGCCTTTTGGATGGGGTCACTACCGGTGTATCCGGCGTAATTAAATTTCGATACATTTACGCTTTCCATTAAGCGCCATCCCTCGCAGTACGTTGGAATATCACAACTGCCGATCTCATAATCCCATTACTTCTACGCGTTTACTCTCAAAAGAGGCAACAGTATAACGTTATTCACGTGACGTTTGGGGGGAGGGGTAGGGTAGAGGAAAAAAAACCGAGCGAATTTTTATATTAAACCAGCTCTCGTGTGCTGCATTCACCTGAGGAGGCCCTAGACGGCAAATTAAGTGACATTAGAGGCATAATGCCGGTCGAGGGAGACGTGAAAGCCGAGTGGTGCACAACCCGCGGCGCGGATATATTAAATTCGTCGCCGCCGCTAGACGGGATTATGTCCCCTTTCATATTAATGAATAGGGGGCATAATGGCGCGCGTTGTGTTCAGGCGAGCTGTGCCGATTGTGCGGGCGTGTGTACGCGACGCAACGCTGGCCTCAGTAGTGGCGCAACAGACGCCCAGGGCCGCGCTGGAGTATCGCAGCCGGTGCGCGGAGGCAGCAGTGAAAAGCCGCTTTGTCGATCACGAGTGCCGTTTCGCTAACACAAATGGCAGCGCGCGGGCTCTTTGGTGGAGGCGGGGTTCTGAGCGGCTTTGAGCGAGGCGTCGCGCTCTTCTGCCGCGCGCCGTTCAATGGAACGCTGCCACGTTGAAGGCGAATGGTTCTGTGCGGGATCGTAGCACACTGCAGCGGCGTGCGATATTTTTGGTGATATAGCTACATAAAAACCAATAAAGTTCTCTTTGTTTTATTAAGTTTCTCATTTTGATGGCAGAGCTAGAGAAGATCCGATAAAGCTAAAAGTCTAGCTCCTAACAGAAAGAGAGGTGCCCTAGATTTCTTTTACGCACAGCACAGAAGAAAATTTAAACAAAAAAATCGCGCCCTCTACCTATATCCTACGGGCTGAGCTCAAAAATTTTAGTTTGAGAATGCTGTTTTTAACCATAATAATAATGTTCTGCCGATCTACATAAGCGCAAGATATACAATCAGACACTTGCGGAAGATGCGCGCAAAAACACAAGTTGACTTTATTTTCGTTTACACTTAAAGACCGGTGGTATTGAAAACCCACATAACCGGAGTGGGATCGGCCTTGCGACCACAACAGATTCACAGGCACTCGGGTGATCAGACGTAACTAACTAGGAAACAATCACAAATTATTTAGTCCCTACAGGATTCGAATAAACGACCTACAGTTACATAAGCGCTCACCGATACCGCAGTTAAAAATAAACATGCAATAACTATGAAACATTTGCTTTTTTTTAAATATTTAGTCATAAAACTGAATACACTACACAATTCCAGTTAGTATTATATTAATGATAGTGATTGCTAGAAATATCGCTAAAAACCTATGTAGGTACATCTTAAATGTTTTATATCACAAAAATCATGCAACGCCTGGATCTATTGGTTTTAATATTACACAATAATATATGCGAATACGATACTGTATCGAGAATGTAGGCAATGACATTAAAGTCTCATCCGTCCGCCAATACCTCTCAGAGTGATGAAGTCGCGTTGAAATCTTATTTATTTCGCGGCAATAATCATATCGCAATATCAAATATGGCGCATACATGCAATAAAACTTATTACCTGGACTGATATATTCTTTTGCGTTTATAATGAACACTCACGTACTTGGTACTTATGCTTCGTAGTATTTCTCAGTGAATTATTTTTATCTACTTGTCATGGCCGCAAATATTCAAAAAAACTGAACTAATATCTGTTTGAGCTGAAGCTAAAAAATTTTTGGGTTGTTATTTTCTGGTTGATTAAGGCAACATTAATATATTACATGTCGAGACACTGGTGTATCATTTAATACATCAGTGTGTACCTTAAAATGTAAATCCGTCCCTCCAATATTTATTGCTTAGTGTTTTTTACTGACCTTAAATGTAAAACTGTTACCTAACCATATATATGTTCTTTAAACCATCCAAAAACTGACTGTGAGACAATGTCGTTGTCATTAAGATAGCCTTTTTACTATTTATTTGTACATACATACATAAAGTGTAAATAAATGGGCTTTATTGTGGACTAAAATCAAAAATAGCAACAAACCTATGTTTTAACCAAGAAATTAATAAATATTTAGTAGTAGAATTTAGTTATACTATATTCTGTCGTCGATCTTCTAGCCAATGTCTATACCAACCTAACAGGCCCTGAGTGTATGCCAAACAAAATTAACACAACCGACGCAATCATTCACCGGCCATTTCTAATACTATCCACACAATAAAAGATGATTGCACACGACTACCAAAACCTGTTCACCTGGCTTAAACATACCAAGATACCTCGTTACATAATACCCAACCGATAATAGTTGCAATCTGCAAGACATTATATCCTCTTTCGATACCACGGCAGCGTCTATTCTATCGAATTTCCTGTTCGCCAAGTTAATAACGTCCCTTGTAAAACCATTATCCGATCATAAAAGTCTTGTGTCCGTTATTCTCCGGCACAATGCCTTAATCTGAGGCCCCGACATTGGGACCAGGGCGCCGACGGGCGTATTGTTGCCTTTCATACCTGGATATGATTAGAACAAAGTTCTGAAAGGGGATAAATGAAAACAATGCCTTATATTTTATTAGGATATTATACTTTATGAGGGTATTCGAGGAAACTTAAAATTTAATTCTGTTATTAAACAAAACTTTAATTACGTTCTAAGACGTTAGACTATTGATTTGTTTTTGTGCTTTATTTTAACAGTTTATGTACCTGTTATACTAAAGCTATTTAATTAGCGTTAATTTCATAGAAAAATTTAATTCATTTAAGAGTTGTTAATTAATAAATGTTGATGTTTTGCCTATTTTGTTATAAAACCCATGTAAATAATACCACTCTGATCCATTTGTAACATTTGTTCCCTTTTCTATAATTGTTCTTACTATAATTGATCTCAAAGTCCAATTTTCAGCGATTATTTGGTCAGCAATATTTACCAGGAAAACGGCAGTACCCGGTCAGGGGCACCTACTGCTTTAATAGTTAGCGAGTGAAACGTTTGCAATGTGATTTTCGCACCACGGAAATAAATCGCCAAAGTATTTAACTCAAAGGAATCATGACAAACGACATTAAACGAATTCGGCTGACGTAAAGCAATAACAAAAGGAAAATTAGAAAGCAACAAAACTCAACTCATAGTTTGATGGCGCGTAAATCTTAAGAAATAAGCTTCATTGGTCAATATGTAAACTTTATTAAGTTATATTCTGCGCTCATAATGGTTTACACCGCCATGTGACACAGCAAACTCTTGGCTAATATAAGGACCATATGTTTTTTTTAACTGCCGCCGTAGCCTATTGGTATGGGCGTGTGCTTTAGAAACCGGAGGTCGTGGGTTCGAATCCTGCGGGGACTCAACAAATTTTCATTGTTGTTTCTTAGTTGGTTAGGACAATTTGGGCCGATCACCCAATTGTCTGAAAAGTAAGATGATCCATGCGTCGGATGGGCATGTAAAAAAAAGTCGGTCCGCCCACCATCCCGCATTGGACGAGCGTGGTGGGTTACGGTCTAAAACCCTCTAATGGATAGGGTGTGTTAGGGAGGCTTTGTCCAGCAATGGACTGTCACAAGCTGATGATGATGAATGTTTTTTATAATTTAGTCTAGAGACGAAACGAGCAAAAAATAAGCACGTAAGTAATACAAAGCGTATTAGTCCATAAGAAATGTAGTGTATGACGCTATCAGTCCGCTTGCAGATCCTAAGACATAGGATGGTGAGCCTTGTTCGCCCAATAAATAACTGACTACGGTGCCCTTCAATCCAGAACACAGTAGTTTTTTCACACTACTGCTTTTCGGCAGAAAAAGCCACTGCCGTGTTACCCCCAAACAGCCCCCCCATGTAAAATAGTGACCTAACACCATTAAATGGTACAACTAAATTTGTCAAGAAACAATTTTTTAAATTCCTTAATTGGCTCGGCTACTATACCCAAATACTATAAGATAAGTTTTTGTGATTCCTTCATTATCATCGTCTTTTACATTGAATAAAAAATGAAGCAAAGATAATAAAAGTATTGATTTTATATTAGATATATTTGTGTACATACCTTTATAGTTATCTAAACGGTGCCGTATATGACGAGAATGACATCCTGCGAACAAGAAGAAAACCAATATTAAACAGTGTAAATTAGAAACAAAGTAATATCTAAACATGAACAAAATTTCATATGTCAATCTATTAAACAACTTTTTACAAAAAAAACAAATACAATTGCAATCTTTTTTTTAAAAGGGACTTTTCATTAACAAAATGGACAAGCAAACGGGATTGACAGAAAAAATTTTATTCAATTTATCCCTATTAGCAGCAACAAACAGTTGATGACAAATGTATTATTTAATATTACTTAAAATAATACACTATCTAAATGAGTTTTTTTTCTTCCAGATGGTAAACGGCACTGCATCAAAGTGACTCAATTTCTTTAAAACTCTCAAACTCAATTTATTCATTGACAGCTAATTAATATATTAAGTCTTCAAATTGTAGCTTAGGGATATTTTTTTGATGTACTATGCTGAATTAATGTTTCTAGCTTTCTTTAACGAAATATTAAGGATATCGTCTCCTATAGTTAGTTTTATGTAAGCTGTTTTTTGTTAATAATAAGAGTAAATAGGATTTTAAAATGAATTTTAAAAATCCATTTCTAACATCTAATCCATCCATTTAATGCTGTCATCAAATATTCGTCACGCTTGGCCTCTTGGTAAATTGCCCTGACTGTTAAGCCGAAGGTTGTGAGTTTCATTCCAAAAGTTTTGTGTGATAAGCACAATGTTTGTATCCAGATATTATGAATTTATTTACAAAAGAAAAGTAAGTCGATGTTTCATGGTCATCAAATTTACGTAGTAGAAGCTTTGCTTCTTGCATTTTATATTTCCGTACGAACATAGTTGTTAATTAGTATTAATTATAATTATTATAAGTGTGTAACATTATTTAACGACAATGGGATACAAAGCGCTCTAAGAAAATACGATTTTTTAGTAATACTGTTCAGACTAAATTTTTAGGCTTTGATACTATAGAATGAACCAAAAAGAAGATGATGACTCGTATTTATGTACAACGCGTATTAAACAAGAGCTTAAAACCGCTCACTGCTTAACCATCACTCTTATTTGTATACTCCATGGAATTGTCATGAGATTTAAGTCACAATCCACAAACACGCCGTGCAAACCGCGATGGCGTCCTTTCGGGCACCGTCTACACAGAAACAAGCGTCGGGACCCCAATAAGCTAATGGCATCGGCGTGTTTGCTGAACGCTCGTGCAGGCTTCGCGCGGGCCACTACAACAGGTTTGTTGGGCCTTGCGGAGTTGTTTTGTTAGCCGCGGATCTCGTGTCGCCTCGGCCGGATTAATATTTCTTTATTTGTTCCGAGACGGTTAATTAATTATATTGTGTTGTATTAAGCCCCGATCTGTAACGACAAAGCCGTTCGAGGAATGTTTAAAAGTTTTATAGTGAGGGTAATGTGGATTAATTAAACCGATCACACTTTCGTGTAAAAAAGTACTTATATATAGTACAGTTGTAAACGAAAGATAAAACTATTTGTAAATGTGTAAACAATTGTACTGTAAATCTGTGTGACATTTTACCGGTGGTAGGTCCCCTTCTTACAGGAGACCGTCTGGGTGGGTACCACCGCGGTGCCTATTTCTGCCGCGAAGCAGTAGTGTGAAAACACTGCTGTGTTCCGGTTTGAAGGGCACCGTAGCCAGCGTATTTACGGGGTAAACGAGACTTAACACCCTATGTCTCACGTTAGGCAGCGCGTTGGCTATACTACTGGTATTGCCAGTGACTATGGGCGTCGGTGACCACTTCCCATAAGGTCTTCTTCAAACTGCACGTCTGCCTGCGTATGCAATAAAAAAAAAAACAAAATTACAAAGTGATTAAAAGTGTTTAGAAATTAAAACCGCAACGTACTCTACTAATTTCATCAAATACCATCATTATTTATTGTTTTTTATCAGAATTGTTCCAATATTTTAAACTGGTCAAAAGTACAGTATAAAACTGTATAAAATATATTTTAGTAATTGTATATTCCTTTTCTTAGCGGTTTAATTGTTAGCCTTATAAGAATACTTCAAATCATCAACGTCAGCGTATTGAACTCAAACACCGTATCGTGTTAACGACAGTGTCTTATATCGTAATAGAAGCTAACTTAAATTATTGCATACAATAATAACATTTTTAAAGAAAACTTTTTAAGTATGGTTAGTACGCGGTTAACAATTAAAAATTGAAACATAATATCTAAAAATCAATGATGCCTAAATACTTAACGAATATCGTGTTTACTTTTGACCGAATTCGTATCGTTTAATCGTTTTATCGTGCATTTTGTATTATATTACGCTCATGGTTTAACCCCACATTTGTGTATCATAAAGAGACAGTTTGGTCAGACAACATTTAAACATAATACTAATCAACCTGAGCATTGTAAGAGCAACACGAGATGCATTAGTACAAGGATCAAAGTACTAAGCATTCGCGAGTCCATCTCGGGAGCGAGGGATGGCGGGAAGCGATGGCGCCGGTGAGCCGGACCGACCGCGTGGGCAGAGAGACGGGCACGGAGCAAAAAGCCACCAAGCATTCCACCACGGAACCGGTTCGAACTCAATGGGAGCCGGCGAAACCGGTCACCGCACCAAAACCAACCTTATTGCATGACGACAGGACACAGAATCGAATGGACAGAGTAACCTAGAGGCAGATGCGAGAATTATAATCATATTACGAGGCACAAAAAGTCGTACGAACACGATGCAGAATATCAAATGGTACTGTGCACCGGGTCATGATTGATGGACGGCGGCGGAAAGTGAAACGGCCACGGGACCTTATTGCTCGTCCCGCGACCGAATTTTATTTATAGCCGCGACACGAAACTTCATGGCTATGGTCGATGGATAACGCGATGTTACATTTAATAGCTATTCAATTGATAATATAAAAATGTATTAATATAAGGGATTAATTTTATTAACGCATAGCTTATGTGCTTAATGACTTTTAGTATATTCTAGTGGTAAGAGAAGCGCTTTGTCCCGAGAAATTAATAAGCTACATAATTCAAAGATCCAAATGTAAGATACTACTTCTCGTCTTATTGAAAACACTGCTTACAAGATAATAATAGAATCAATGCAAAGAAGCTAAGAAAATAACATAAATTTTGAGAAAGTAAACATCGCCGCGTAATAAATCTACGTAAAATCATTTATAAAGTTGATAGTTTAATACTAACATGTTAAAGCAAGCGTTTAAGGCTTTTCTTATTGTAAATTTTTCTAAAATAAAAAACTTAGATGACAGCGTCGCACTTATCACCTTTCTTAGCATAGAATTATTATAATTTGAACGATGGATACAGCTCCTAATATATAGACAAAAATTATTATCAACTGTTTCTCACGACTTACTCCTGCAGACTTAACAATCGACATACTCATATTGATTGATTGTAGATCAGTCTGTCTATTAAAAAAGACTGCAAAGTGAAAGTGAATATTTATTAAAAGAATAGGCTAACAGAATACATAAGCTGATAACAAGCTTTTCAGGTACGTGATATAAAAGCATTCGTTGAATACTTATAATCACGTCGTATTACAGATCAAGTATATCAAATAATCGAACAAATAACACGATGCCTAAGCGACATTGAAATTTGAGGAGCCTCTAAATAAACCTTCAATACGCTTCGATCAAATTACTTCACGAGTCATAACTAATACTCATTTTCGTTTGAAATCGTCCTATCAAAGGCGAGACGGTCTTTGATAGAAATAAAATTGCCTTTTAATCATAAGATTCAGATGTTTACAAATTAAGGCACAACTAAAACTTTCTTTTGAGCCAAAGTGAAATATCCCAAATTGTAGGTACATTGAAACAATCACGGCTGGCTAGATAATTAGAAAACCAAAATATAATAACATAATTACTATTTAGAGGTCCCGAGCTTACACGAATCTACTTTTTTAACCGGCTTTAAGAAAAGAGGAGAGCCTACACGTACTACTATTCCTGTTTGTACTGCAATTGTAGTAACGTCTAAAAAAACATTTTCACTCACATTATATTATTAAGCAGTATACATTCCTTTATGTTTTAAAGCTTGTTAATTATACGGTCAAAGTTGCCTCTGACCCGACTGGAGTTTATAGTTTTACCTAAGCATAATTTAAGTTTTACGATTAAAAACGACAACAATAGCAGTGTTCGAATAAAAAGCGGACTTAAATAAGAGCCATACGATCATGAGCGGTAATAGCGAGGTGTTTTAAAATCGAATGTAGAATAAAATGAATAAGTGTATTAACTATATGTATTCTTTATTAGACACAAAGTTGTATGGTTTCTATCATCAAATATGACAAATTTTGATATCGAATCTCTCATCCCACGATTCAACCCTAATCTATTCCACGTATGTACTAAGTTTTAACTAAATCGATTAAGTCAGTGGTTTAGACGGTACATACAGACAGAGTTACTTTCGAATTTATAATATTAGTATTAATAGTGACCTGCAGAATCTGATATGACCCTTGGAAACAATCTAAATATTACCATCCCGCCTCCACTATCACATTCTACACCGTAGAAGACTCGACGGAACAACTACTCTCCAGTCGGTACATCCAGGCAATTTTTCACAATCCACCGTCGCCGTCAGCTATTATTTAATGTCAGCTAACTACGCGAGGGCACTCGCAGGCCTTCGCCCCATTGTAGGCGAATACTACAATGCTGTAACGCGGAGACCGAGCGTAGTACGTTAATAAGGAGTAGTGATGTGAAAACTCGGAAAAAACAACTCAAGCTAAAATAAAAATATATTTGTTACTCCAGTTAACTCGATAAAACGGTACATGATATGAATATATTTTTGTAGATGGTCAATGTCCATGATGATAAGTCTTAATTGCATTGAACCAGCGTGGTGGGATACGGTCCAAAAACCTCTTAATGGATAGGGGTGTATTAGGGGAGGCCTATGTCCAGGAGTGGACTATCAAAGGCTGATGATGATGATGATGATGATGAAGTTTTAATTATATATAAGACCGTCTCCCTGGTCTAGCGGTATTGGCCCTTGCTTTATAAGGCGGATGTGGTGGGTTCTGATGTGGTGGTTTAGGCATGTAAAAAGTCGGTTCACTTACCAAACAGCCACCTACCGGCATTGAAACAGCGTGGTGGGATACAGGCCAAAAAAACCCCTTTAGCGAGAAGGTGTGCATTAGGGGAGGCATATGTCCAGCAGTCAACTAACACAGGTTGATGATAATGATGAGGAAGTCTTAATTATGTTGTAGGTACTTAACAGTTTCTATAAAGAAAGGTGTCGAGTGATATGAACACTATTTTCGAGTGTTTATTTTTCAAACTCGTTTGGTAATTCGAACCCCAGGTTAGAGAGTTTAACCAGAGTCCAGCCCAGCCCGAGTTAACTCGAGTTCTTTACTGCAGTTGACCATCACTAATAAGTGAGTGCGTTGTAAGAAAAATCGTCGACGGCGCTCGGTAATAATAAAAACGTACGCAATATACAATGGGCGAGCACTTCAGGCGAATTGAATGCGCTAGGCTTTAATGGCGCTTGAAGTAACGTAACTTAGATTAATTCTGAGAAGGGAGGTTATGTGCTGAATAATATAAGAGATTATTCGCTGAATTGCTTTCTGTTTACATTTTTTATATAAAAATGCAAGGTTACTAGAAATGGTTGCACTCCGCATTCCTGGTAAATTAGCATGTTTTTTTAATAAACTAACAAAGCAGTTGCTTACCTTCTCTACACGAGGAAGTGTTTGAAAGTGATCGAGATCTCATCTCTCATCATTATTCCTAGACGTTAGTTGGTTCATTAATAACACTTTTGATTATTCGGACTAGAAAACATTTTTAGTGCAATTAACGTATCATAAAAGTAGTTTGTCATAAATGTTTACACCATGAACAATTAAATATTGTATCATTACGCAACGGAAAGTATATCGAAACGACTAATTAAAATAAAATATCTTTACTAGCCAAACCAATCTTAATAATTCCGTAAAATTTTATGGATCACTACACACCGAGTCACCTTAGAATTATGAGGCTATACAAATCGTCAAAACTAAGCGTTATCAAAATAAATATCAATGACATTCTTCACTCCTTAAACTTGTAAAATCTGCAAATAAAACTATTTTACTTAACGCGCTATTCCCGTACACGAATCGAATGGAATCCGACCGCGTGTTACACTTACCGGAGCGTTGTTCAAGCTAGTGCCCGTGACGTCACAAGGGACACCCGCGTAGGTAGGTCCCTTCCAGGAACCGGGGGCCCATGGGCACAATGGCCGTACCCCGACGAGCGATAGCGCTGCGAGATTCCAACGGCGGCGGTTTCTTAACTTTTTTTTGGTGTGTGTTTTTTTAAACAACCATGTTTGATATTGGATAGTTTAGAAATTTCGGTTGATACGATGGTGGGAGGCTATGCTAAGACGGTTATAGTGGACTAAGTTTTAAATCTCTCTTGACCTTTGGAAGCATCAATATTAGAGGTGATTAGTTCACGATAATTTAAAAGTGCTCTTGTAAGTTCTCGACAATTCTAATATTATTAATTATAAAATAGGCTTTACTCAAATATTTTATAATAGTCTATTATTCGCATATAACTTTGAAAATTATAAATGATAAAACCTATTTATCCAGAAAGAGCACGTGTTAGGATGTGCAAGTGGTTTTTACGCTTGCGTGTAATCAGAAAGCTGGCTGTAAAATACATACCTTATACTTCTTACGTTTTGCAATTGAATTCTAATGTTGTCAGAAATCATTTTACAACTTATAACAATATATTTTACTATAATGAATGTATGATCATAAACTATAAAGAGCAAATTCAGAGAACTAAACTACACAAAAATTGTAGAATTGTTGCTCCTTGAAACGATAGAATATATAACATAAATATATTATTAATCTTAAACCAATAATTTCATAATACTTTTTGAACCTTTCTTTTTCCAAACTTTGACGACGGATCAGAAATTTATTTTTTAAGAAGGGATCAGTTCGTTTCCTTTGAGCTATAGTATTGTAAAAAAAAACAACTAGTGTACCAACTGTTGTGTATAAAACGCACCACAGAATCTACTGAAACGTATTATTTAAACAAAAATTGTCTTACTGATGTACTTTAAGGAAGAACTGAAAGCAGTTTTTCCTTAAATAAATCATATTAAAAATTAACAAAAATGCTATGAATAATTCCTACAGCTATAGGCTTTTCCTTTCCTATCCCAGACAAATTAGTAAACAAAATTACGTAAACAATATCCAAAGTGAAACTCAATTGGTGTCATAATTTCGGGCCTTCTCATTAATAAAATATTACGTGAGGATCTAACTTCAAGGCGATCCACCAATAAAATTTGTACTTATTGAAGCTTCACATTAGAATTTGTTTATTTACACATTTTATTTTGTTTAAGTACGAGAATTGGTACCACAGGGGATAAATTAATTATGCGTAGAAAGATTTTTGTGCGGCAATATGACTCGTTAATCTAATTGACTCATTATTGTCATAAAACAACGATAACTGATTCGTCCGACAGACATGTTAAAAGTCAAACCGCGTTTCCATACCACCAATAGTAGGGAAAACCAGTCCATCCGTCAAGATCCAGACTCCTCATCTGTATTTTGGAGATCTAGTACAGGTCGGAATGGTGTCGCTATAGTCGTTGGTCAAAACCACCTGGACAATATTATTGAGATCAAACGAATAAATGATCGCATTATGTACGTGAAGGTACTCATTGTGGGGGAAGTGGTAAACATCTTATCCGTATACGCTCCACAAATCGGAGGTACAGATACTGAAAAAGGAACATCAGCATCCAGCAAATAACAAATGGTGAATCTTGTGTGATAGGTGGAGACTTGAATGGCCACACAGGCACAAAATGTAGCTCATTTGGAAGAGTACACGTAGGATATGGGTACGGGACGATAAATGTCACTGGGAAGACGATATTAGCTACGGCCATTGCTCATGATATGGCTATCGTTAATAGTTTCTTCAAAAAGAAGCCTGAACATATCATTACGTACAAAAGTGGCTCTCACAGTACACAAATCGATTATCTACTTACAAACAGAGCTAACATTGCATATTTGAACGTCTACGTAATAGTTGTAGACTGCTAAAACTTTACATTGCAATCTTTTATTATTTGCCGTTCTCTGTCATTGCTTAGCACGTACAACATTTTCTTTTCTGGATGTAATTATCAAATGATTTAAATTTTGTGTCCATAACGCGCGATTCATTTGAAACGGGAAGTATAAAAGTGAGCGCTGCATGTTACGTCTCGTCCTACGACTCTCTGGTCTATAAGCAATTAAGGTACTATTGTAAAATATGTATGTCAGTTATGGAGGCTAGCGTTTTTCATGTTATCACAAAGTCTTAATTGCTATTCAAATCATGAGAATATAATTTGTACGTTGAATGATAGCTAGACAAAATTTAATGGATGGATTAATAACTATTTAAGGCGTAATAATTACTTGAAAACCGGAACCGAATTTGAACATGACATCTAAAAGCATAATGTTACTTTTAATACCATCATGACATTGTATAAAGCAGAGTCGCTTTGCCTGTCCGTACCCTATATATACTTTAAAAGTACGCAACGGATTTTGAAGCGGTTAGTTTATATCGATAGAATGATTTAAAAGAAAGGCTTTTATGAATAAAACATGCAAACACATTTTAGAGAAACTCTCAATTTAGAGATTTTTAATGTGATTTAATCAACTGCCGCCCTAGCCTAGTGGTATTGGCCCACGACCTCCGGATTCTGAATCACATTCAGAAACCGGAGGCCGTGGGTTCGAATCCTGGGGACTCAACAAATTTTTATCGTTGCTTCCTAGTTGGTTAGGACAATTTGAACCCATCACCCAATTATCTAAAAGTAAGAAGATCCATGCGTCGGATGGGAATGTAAGAAGTCGGTTCACCCACCTACCCACATTGGACCAGCGTGGTCTAAAAACCGTTGTTTATACGGTCTAAAAACCCTCTAATGTATAGGGGTGATTTAAGGAGGCCTTTGTCCAGCAGTGGACCATCACAGGCTAATGATAATAAAATGAGATGCAGGTCTGAACACATTCTAGACATTTAGGTAATTTTGCGATGATCAAATCCATTAACATAAAACCATTTTTTATCTTTACAATTTACGGAAAATAAAAAGCTCATTTACGAAGTAATTTAAGGCAATACAACATTAATCCTTTTCCATTTATTATAATCCTTGTACATTTGATATAGATAAATATTGCTCTGTACGATATGCAAGTTAAATAAATATTTCCGAAGATGTTACAGATTTAAAGTGCAGCGGTATAGCGGTGCAACGTTACCGGGCATGAACATTGCACCCGTGCAAAGCCGGGCGGGTCGCTAGTAAATCTATAAGCCCTTTTAAACTAGATAACTATTGCTAATACAAAATTTTCTTATAGATTATACCACGTTTCGTAACTTTTAGTAATAACGCCCAACGTTAAAGACTCTTCATAGAATCAACGTACAGTCTATACAAATCCGAACACCGTCAAGTTTGCTCATTTTAAATAATCCGTAAAGCTATATACAGAACATCGTATTCTAACATTATGTGATTAGTATTTGACACTGTTACCGGTTTAAAAACATAAAAAATTGGGGCTCAAACGATCTAACAACAATATGCGCTTTGACACATTATGTAATCACGCTTTACGCCATATGACTTAGTTATTTTTAAATAAAATTATTACTACATGCAAAAGGACGTTTTAAAACATAACTTCACTCATTGCCGCACGAGGTTTGTTCGAATAACAAATTTATCATCAACCCCCACACATAAATTGGCATTGGTAAGGAATAAACATACAATCCGACCTTTCGCAAAAACTTCGCAAGGGCTGCGCAAACTTCGAGCGGAGTGAGGTCTGTCGCGATTCCTTCGCAAACTTTGCTTTATATAATTAGCACATCGCGTTGTTCGTTTGCGAAATATCGGGCGTATCGGTCGCAATTAATGTCCTGAGTAATTCTCGCAAAGGATTAAAGTTGTTGCACCGAGCGGTATCCGAGTATAAGTTGGGATAGGGCATTCCGTATTAATTAAGTCCCGGGGCGCGGCGCTGGCGACTCGTGCTAGTTGTCAGTCGCGTGTCAATAAGACAGCGACACGGCGGAGAGTGTGGGGCGGGGGCGGGCGGGCGGCTGCCACCCCGGTGTGTGGTTTCCTTTTGATGTCATCTTCGCGCAAACTTTGCTACGGATCGGCTTTGAGATAGAGAGACGGAGAGTGACTAATTTGGCCCCAGCATTTGATCTCGGCTGCCGTGTTGGCGTCCCGCTCGCACCGCCTCCCGGGCCGCCGGGGAAGCTCTTTGCCGGATTTTGCTTTGATCGCAAAGTTAAATTATATGGGAATTGAGCATTAAATGGATACACATGGGCCGCCGAGTCGAACCTTGGACCGTGATCGCATTGTCGGATATGTACTTTACGAGGTAGGACACAACGGACCAGTGCGGGTATGTTTTTTGACGATGACGACGCCTTGCATAAATAATGAGAAACTAGCGAGTCGCAAAGTTGTGTCGTTTGCCTGAGCGGGGCTCGTACTTAACTCCGCCTAATTTGCTCCACCTTTGTGAGCGGTTTTTACTAGTTTACAGAAACAGATATTTGCGCCCGCCCCTCCCCTTTGATACGGCACTTTGTGGAGCGTTTTACACGAGTTTCTTTTGAGGCCATTCAGACGGTGAGTAACGAAAGGCTGTCTTTGATAAACACGTGCGAGGACTCTTCAGTACTTATTAGGGGGGTGGCGCTCCCTTTGAGAGTGCTTCTTGGGAAATCTATTTGAAACGTTCAACTCAAAGCGTCGGCGATGAAAGCCGCGCTAATTAAACTGTCACTAATACAATTATATGAGATGTAGGAGGAGAGAAAAAAATTAATCAACGACTCGGTCGCGCTCTGTCCGTGAGCGTTGAGTGTTGCGATATTATAAGGAATGCGAACGTATAACAAAATTGGAACTGTATCGATCGATCTATGTACGTTTGATTTGATTTTGCGTCCGCTCTATGTCGCGAAACGTTATTAGGGGGGGTTATTAATGTTGGGTAACACACTGGCGGCGGAGTCAAAGAGGGCCCCGCAAAGTGGCGCCTTTGAGGTTACCGCCGCCGCGGGAAACGTTCCGCGTGTCCCGTGCCGCACCCGCTGCGGGGCCTTTGTCTCGCGACGCCTCCGCGACGCGCTGCACAAATAAATTGCCAACGCAATATCAAACGGATGCGAACTAATACTCTAGTGTACTCAGTGCAAGGCTAGATGTTTACGTCTAACGCTCCAGTCTATTGAGCGTACAGAGTGTTTACTCAAGCCGCACGACTGTCACCAAGTCGATATATGCTTAGAATATTTTTAGAAATATATTTAAATTTCATTTAGCCTAACGAGTGCTCATCGCTTAATTAATATTCATTTGAAATCAAGAAATTATCTGATATAAATTTAAAGTTCGCGTTACAGTTTTTTAATTAATTTTTAGCTGTGCATTTTGACTTTTCAAAGCTGTCCAGCTGCAATACAGCTTTGATCGAAGCAAATTGAACATAACATCCGAAAACTGGCAAGAGCATTTTCATTACAAAACACATTGACGAGGTGACCTGTCATCGCTAAACACTATGGCATTAAGGAGGTTAATATTAAACCGTAAGGGAAGCGGCGAATCGAACCGAGTCGATATTGCGCCGCGCCGGTCAATCGGTTCAATATTGATGACTTATTCGAGATCAAAGCGGTTAACGCTTTGATGTTTTAAAGAGGGCCTTTGGCACAAGCGCCGCCTGACCCGTGACAAAGGGTCCCGTGCCGCGGAACAAGCTCGAATACCGGCGAAACGTTCGTTCTGCTCGTTTAAATATATAATTAACGAGCAATGAGGTAATTTATTATATTGCTTCTGCTAACATTATATATTTCCTATAGTGACAAATTATAATTATTAAAATATTAGAATATTAGACAAATTATAATATTATAAGTATTAGAATAATTATAGAGTATTCTTAATTTTATGTATAAAACACTTCATATTTTAATTTATTAAATTTATAAAAAATACTTAATACATTATAATGCAAAAACAGCTAAGATATAGTCATTAGCTACCAAGAAATTAAATTTGGATATATGCAATATAAACAACATGTAATATGGTTTCATGTATGTTTACTGTGTCTGAAATAAATCTTAAAAATTTTCATGCAAATAGAAATTAGTGCCAAGTAAAGCAGCGTTCCTAAAAGTTAATTTCTCAAGCAAACAGAGGCTGCTAACTAGCGTGGCCAAAATTGAAGGTAATAAAAAAAATATTAGCACATCGAAACATGAAGAGCGGCCGTTTCGACAATAAAACATTTAACGCGCCGCCCGGGGAGTGAAATCAAAGAGGCGCCTAATTTATAAATTGCAATTACACCGGCAGTAGGCGGACTTAAAGTGAAGACAGATAAAAGAGAAAAAAATCCACGGAAACGGACAGACAGATTACGAACACTAAATTTAATTACAAAGCGAACTCGAATATAACAAATTGAAGAGGATAAATGCGACAAAGTAAAAGAGAAAACACACCCCGAAAGGAAACTCGGAGCATTGATATAAACGAAATTTAAATTAAGTACAAAGGGAGAGGAGATGAGAGAGAGAAAAAAATCCTTTCATCGAGTGCTCCCGTCCCCGCGGCGGGGCGAGCGGCAACATCAAAGACACCTTCCGGTCGAATCTACTATCTTTATCTGTGACGAGTTTGGAAATTAGCATGGCGGCCTCTTTATCAACGGGGCATCAAAGACGCCGCGTGCGCAACCCCATCGCACCTTGACGCCCCGAGACTAGAGGTGAACGACCTCTTATCACTGCGTAGCACTCGCCACGTTGCGAGAGATGTTAATTACACTAATGATGGATACTTTATTCAGCGCACCGGGGCGCTAATGCGTAGGGATAATGGCGCGGACGGGCCCGGACGGGTTAATGAAATGTGGGTTACGCTACGAGCCGCCGCCGCCGACGTAGAGCGCGTAACTGAAATTCACACGTCCAGTCCGACGTACACATTGAAAATTGTTTACGAAACGTTTAATTGTATTCGTGAATTTTGCACGCTTAGTTTATGTACAACTCAAGCTAATACGTTTTATTGTAATCATAAATGTTCACTCATAAATTTAATTAATCATAAACTCTACTTTGGGTAAACCAACGAAGGGATAATTTTATATGTTCGTTTTATAGATTGAATCTGTTAAACGGATAAAAGTTATAAAAGTAAAGATATGATTATTATAAATCATATCTTTACGTAAAACTTTTAGATTCAAGTTAGCTAAACCATTATAAAAACCATTGAAATTATAATTGACCGTTTATTAAGTTTAAATTATGAATTATATGCAAATCTATGTGGTTTTTTAGTTGCTGAACATTTAAAAGATGTCGTTCAATGGTTCTTTGGATATTAATATCAGATTTCAATGTAAAATAAACGAAAAAGAAAGTTTCTTTTGAAATAATTATGCAGCATGTTTACAAATAAAGAAATGTATAACATAAATGTTGGCAACTGACAAAATTTTGTGCCGCGCTTTCTGTAAAATTCTAGGTTGTTTATTAAATAACTTAAGTACCTAAATGTCATCCTAATAACAATTGCAGAAATTGTTACTTAACGTTTTTAACAGACAATTGATAATTCCTTGAATAATTTGAACATATAAAAGACAATATAAATTTCCAGTATTTCTTTTATTTTGTCAATAATTTTGTACTTAGTTGTGTTTTAAATTGGATCAAGAGAAGTCCTGTTTGTAAGAAGATTTATCATGCGTTTATATGATAAATATTAAAGAAACGATAAGAGAAAAATTTCGCAAAGATTTAATGTTTTCATGCGACTTACTTTACTCTAATAATATTATAAAGATTTATGAAATTTATTATTCATTTTGTTAAATAAATTACTACAATTGTCATTATGAGTTACCAGTCTTACACTCAGCAGATTTTCGTTGTCAAACTACTCTTTTGTGGCTAAATACGTTTTATAAATAAACTTGGCAAAGAGCGCGTTGAAGTCTTTTCTATAAAAACCCTTTAAAACTCAACTCTAGTAAATTGAATCGCAACTCAACTTAATAGCGCTAATTTAATACACGCAATAATTTTCTACACAAATAAATATTCAAAACTAGTTCGACACAATAAAATTTAATAAATACATTAAACAACAGCTTTTAACAACACCTAAATACAAGCAAAACTTAAAACATATTTTAAAGCAGCGCACTTAAAAATCTTTGGCGACTAAATAAAACAATGTACACGGGCAATATAAGAAAGAAAAAACAACAACAACAAAGCATTACTGAGAGGGAGAAACAATAGATTTACCCAAAACAATTGGCAAGTAAAATAACAAAAAAACTCTACACTAAGGAGAGCCGAGTAGCGCGAAGGGGCAAAGCAAAACGGCACTAATAACAATTACTCTACTTAAAAATTCCCAACACAATAGGTGCATACCGTCGGTGATGACGCCGACAGCGAAAATTATTCAAACCGACCACCAAAAAGTTTCAAAGTTCCCGAACTCTACCTGAACTACACGCTCCGAATCCGTTCAATCCTCAAGTACTAAACACTAACACATCACTTGAAATTGTTACTACATTTCCAAATTATTAGAAAAAAAAATCGTAAACTTTAAGCACTTAATAACTTTAACTTATATACGACTATCGTTACGTGCTACGAGCTCGTAGCGGCGTAGAGGCGCGTAGGACCGTCTCGGACGATACCTCGGCGGATACTGTCGGACCCTAGAGGTCCGCGTGCGCGCGACGCACGTGGCCGCTACGTAGGCGGGGCGACACTGTAAACGGGGCCCCCATTGGGCGACGCGCTCCTTTGATCCGCCGACAAAGGCCCCGCGCCTTAATCTCGGCACCGAGGTCCTCTTAAAACAGGTAATTTTATTACGGCGATACGTACACCGGTAAACCTTTGCACCGCTCGCGAGCGATACCGGGTTGTAATGCAAGCGGGTGCACTCTCGACTTATTTTGATTTTATTTTGATTGGTTTAATCTAGAAGGATAAAGTAGTATGCGATTTCGTTCACATGATTAGTTAATATGTTTTAAAAAAACCACAACAATAAAAGTAAAATAAAATTAGCAAAAGTGTTTTTAAAACTTTTTTAAAATTTAGATGAATTATTTTTTTTAAATAAAGAATTAATTGAAAGAATTTGAAGCATTTGATTTCTTCTTAAAATACTACTAGTACTAGATAAGGCACAAGACTTGCATGAGTTGAGAATGTCACCAACTCATAAAAGGAAGAACGGTTATTGTATCCTGTACCTAAGAGTTTTGATGGTCTAGCATAAAAGACCTCTTAACTCATTCCGATCAAAGCTGTCACTGTACACTAAGGATTAACCATCTAGACAGGAGTCGGATAGTTTTTATCAGGATAACCATGCTAAGTGCATTTGGGGCATCATCATCATCATCGTCATGCTGTAAGTCCACTGCTGGACATGGCCCTAATACACCCCTATCCATTGGGTTTTGGACCAGTTACCCACCTACCTATTCAATGCGGTTGGTGGTGGAGTACTTTACATGCCCATCCGAGCAAGATCATGCTTACTTTTCAGACAATTTGGTGATCGAGCCCCAAGATTGTCCCTAACAACTAGGTAACAACATAAAAATTTGTTGAGTCTCGCAGTTCGACCTACGACCTCCGGTTTCTAAAGCACCATACCACTGCTGGGGAGTTCAAATCATGTTATCATCAGTTAAAAGATGTAATTTGGCGGTATACATTATATAATTTAAAATTATAAGTACGACTAGAACACAAAAACCTAAAGAATTCAGTCCTAACAGCTATTTAACTAGACATAAAAAATCGTTATCAGTTTGTTTTCTATACGTATTTCGTTTCATAATTATTTTAAATATTTTATTTAACCATATTAAAAATTCACCAATTTTAAAAATATCACACTTAATATTTTCTTTTTATACTATAAGCCATAACGTCAGACAAAGCAGATGTTCATTAAATATGCACTTAATTGTTTCTTTATAATTATTTATTTTATTTAAGGACAAAATTTATTCCCGACAAAAAAGTACAATGTCATAAGACAAAATAAGCACTTTTTGCCTAAGCAATGTTCAAGATTGATAAAATAGAAAGATGTGTAAATTGCAAGTAAAAAACCTAAACGGTACGTTATTCCAAACACATTGAAATACAGATATATCACATCTTATATAAGAAAGAGTTGCTGTAACATGTCTGCTGAAAAATAAGTCGGGAATAAATATAATGAACTCGTTAACCCGACAGACTTTGTACTACCTCAATCGATAAACAAAAAATCTGGATGTATACGATTTATCAATCTACATATAAAAAAAAAATCTGATAGATGGTTAACAACTGTAGTAAATATAATAACTGTAGTATTTTAAATTAAATTTATTATCACCTCTTGAGAACAAATATGTAGCTAGAAAAATATAATTTATTTTTTCAATTCCGATAACTTTTATATATATCAGAATTTAACTATTAATAAATTTAAAAAGGTAGTCAAGGAACGTTTATGTGTTAAAGGTTTTTACGATATTAATGAATTTTTAAATGATAACACAGCCTGGTAATGGAATCTGCTCCAGGTCCTGTTTCAAAATTGCATAATATGTAACGCCGAATTATCAAATTGTTTTATTTTTAAAAGATGACATAAAAATAGCCGCTGAGTTTCTTTCGACGGTTCTTCTCAGGTCTGAGGCGTCCTTTTCCGAACCAGTGGTAGTGTGTTTGACAATCAATAAGCAAGTGTAAACTTCTATATTAAATAAAGATATTTGAATGTGAATATTCAACTTTTAATGAATAAAGACAATATACCCTGGACTTCCACAAATAATTCAAGACCAAAATTAGCTAAATTGGTTTAGCCGTTCTCAAGTATGAAGACTAACGAAGAGCAATTGATTTTACTGTATATAGACACAGAATAGTATTTAGAGGAAAGAAGTCTCGACATTGACGTTATGTCTGTCCGAAATCGGGTAACAAATACGGGTCTGAAATAAAGCGGGGCAGTTTCGTACAAGCCGCTACCCGAACAGAACTCTCCTCGTGTGTGATAAGTGTTGTGTTGTTACATGGTGTTACTGACTGTACTGACTTCCGTACGAGACATCGTGGCAGTTGTCGTGGTCATGTGAGCCATTCAATGTTTTTTTAATATAAGAGACGATCAGTTTTTATCATCATCAATTGGAATCCTCTTTGAGATTTCGTAATATAGATTAACAAGAAAAAACCGTAAAAGTGGGTTACATACGTGCGTAGTAAGTTAATTTAAAAGAAGTACCACTCGATTCAATCAACACTGCGTTATGTCAAATTAAATTAATATACAGTACTAGGCAACCATGCTGTGTTAAAACTAATCACAAAATTGGCACTCCGATTTTTAATTCCTTGCTTAATGTTCGGATTGCAAAAATATTTTCAGATTGTTCCATAAGATGAAGTAACTAATATTGAAACTGGCTTCAAAAGTCGTTAAGTTAGATATTTTCACTGCTTCGTATTAGTAGCGACTAATGGTTTTCCATATCAACTTAGACTTGTAAGTTTTATAGCAATTGAGTAACATTTTTTTTGTGTAATGTACTAAGAAGGATGTGATCACCTGTATATTCAATATCCAGTGCAATAATAAGTTCTGTGTTATAAAAAAAAACCTTTTCTCCTTAGAGGATTTCATAACTGGGCTATAACACTAAATATTCTTTTACGTTCTTGATTTTCGACTGTCACAATTTAAAGGGATACGATAATAAAACAAAGCCTTTATTATAAAAAGGGCATACTCTTCATTGCACTATAACAGAGCTCAAAGAATGTGGTGGTCAAAAGACACGAGTCCATTCGAAACTAGCTGGTAATATAATAAAAATGTTTCTATATTTAATATATTTTTACTTCCAGATACACCAGCTATATTTCGGTAAAAGTCTTGTTGAAATCTGACCAGTCATTCCAGAGATAAACCCTAAAAAACGGACAGAAGAACAAAAAATTGTTTCCTTATAGTTGTCGGCTGTAATCATTTAAAAATTTTATTTTATTATTTTACAAGCCAAGATTCAATTTTATTTCTTTGTGAAATTGTTACAAAAGATAGATCTACAGAAAAAAAACCTGCAAAATAAATTACCATAGCAGTGGTCAAATTAAATTTGCAAAGGCTACTTTAAAACTAATTTCTTTCGATCAGGGTTTCGGCTTGCTTTCAAAGTTTGTTCATTTTAATAAAACTGCTGCCTGCTGATAGAATTAAAAAAAAAAAAACTAATGATAATAATGATAATACTAATGATAATAATGCGTGTTATAACTAGTGGAACAAATATAAGAAAGACTGAAAACTCTCTGTTACTATTTAATAGCAGTTCAACGTGAATTTGTAGTATCATTTCCTAAGAATTAACTTCCCCTTGCTTATTCTTCAGAACTTTAGACCCAGACAGTAAATCAAAATAAATGTTGTTGGAATAAATCAAAATCAAAGATACAGCTATGAATTCAAAACTATATTAACATCAAATTTGGACATTTACAGACATTTCAGTATGTACCTGCAACGACTTAGTAAGATATAGTTATTACGTTTGAAATGGGGGTTCGATTCGCAAGTGCCTTTGAAGGGAGCATAGAGCAAATGTGGATAGAGTTGAGGTAGAGCGTGCGTTATGAGGGAATAGAGTGAGCGGAGATGATGTTTGCTGGATGTTCATTAGGTTGCGGGGGCGGCCGCATGCGACGCTAATAAGACGGAGCCGGCTCGTCTCGCGATATTACGGCCCCCGGCGCACACACGGCTCCGTCTCAAAGGGTGAGCGCCGCCTCGCCAGGCGTAAGTGCAACCACTAAAAGCCAATCCCAAGTTTTTATTGATACACATTGTATTGCGACAGGGCCTCCGCCCGGCGGGCCGCCCCACCCTCCCGCCTCGCACAAAGACAATATCGCGACGTCAAAGAGCCTCGCCCCGGCCGCCCGCCCCGGCCCCGGCGCGCCTCGAGGAAATGAAAAATTAAATTGTCAACACATTTAATATCAGGCGAAAACGTGCACGGTGCGGCGGCGACGCCTTTGAGCGCGCGCCTCCTTTGCGGCGTCGGCTTTGCGTATTAAAGTCTCACAACTCGTAAAAGTGAAAATACTGTGTTTAATTAGACGCCGCGGCCGCGGACGAGTTCGAAGTTGCATTAGATCGGCGGCGCTAATGAGGCCCGCGGCGAGCACACGTCACCGATGCCGGGCCCGCCGCGGACTGGGGGTGGCGCGGGGGGAGGGATGCGACGGGGGTGAGGAGGCGCGGAGGAGGGCGGGCGGCGCGTTTGATCGCCGCCGCCGCTTTGACAATTATTAAAATTCGCCTCGTACCTCACGGGTCTCATCTTTTTCCGTCGCCTCGATTACGCCACGGGTTTGTCTCATTAGGGCTTTTGTATGGTATCGCGGGCTCCCCTTTGATGTCGGGGCGCTGGGCCGGAGGGGCGGGGGAGGCCCGCGCGGAGAGCGTGGTCCACCTGCACTTTTATTGTTCCCGCTCGGCCTCGAATTTGCACGCTTCACTTTGAGCCGCCTCTTTGAGATTAGCGTGTCCGCCCGCGCGCGCTCTTTGCCCTCTGACCATCGAGACGTTAACGCGACCCGTCGGGGAAACAGGAGGCCGCCGGGCGGCTGACGATTGCGGCCTGACAAAGCGGTCTGAGCCTTTGGGGGGTGATATCAAATTTTCGAGCTGTGCACGCGGGCTCGTAGCACCGTAGCGCTGTAGCACCGTAGTCGCGTAGCACCGCGATATTCGGCAGGCGTGGGCGGGGCGGGCGCGCGTCGCGAGCACTCGACACCCCTTTATTACTTTTGTGCCCTTTGTGAGCGCCATCATCATCAAGCACGCGGCTCGAATTAAAACTTTATACGGAGGCAGAGGGACGATTTGCCGCCTCATACGTTTTATTGGGCGCCGAAAAAGGCACTTGACACGCGCTTGGCTTATTATCAACGTATCGCTCGAAACTGTTTTGTTAAAAAAAATAAAGCGGTTTTTAATTACTTTTAGTTTTATTTGGTATTTATTACTGAGTGAATACAATACAATCGTGAGGCGTATAAAGAAAACCAAGCGAAGAAATATACATATAATATTGATGCGATTCTTCGCATCAAAAATAATAGACACAAGGACCATTTTCTAAATTCACTGTAGTCTTTTTAACACAATTATTTCAAGCCTAAAACAAAACCATACTCTTAATTACCAAGCAAAGAAAACTTGTCCTTTGAAAATTTCGCAGCAAGCTGAGAGGTGGGACGACATTATATCTTATAAGGATTTCATGAAAAGTGAAAACTTTAATATGAATTAGTGAATTTTTACGTAGCACGCTCTGGGCTCATTCTGGCTACGGTGCAAATGCGTCACAAAGGACCGTCGAGAATTCTAGACGAGTTATCACAGACTTCGCGTATTAAGAGAACATCTTGTCGCTTTTATTTTGTACACAGCTTGCCAAAGCTTTAACTGCCAAAGGAACTTTGTGCGCGATGACATTTTTATTATTATGAATGTATTCATATTAATTACGGCGACTGATAAATCATTTGATGTGACTGTTGTAATAAATAAAAAGACTCCAGAGCACATTGATAAAATGGATCAACACGATTGATTATTGCTCAAAAAGAATTTATTTATTGTTGTATTTTCAATTAATTACTAACAAAATTATCGACTGGCTCCGTAACGGTATAATCTAACGCTTAAAAGGTCATTGGTTTAAATTATGCGAATAATCAATGAACTTTAATGACTGATTCCTAGTTGATTAGGGCAAATACAGGCAAGCCATCTGTCTAAAAAATAATATCATCTATACATCAGATGGGCACGCTAAAAATTATCCATTCCATCAGACCACGTTAGGTAGAGGGAGTGCATCTACG
Organism: Lamproptera curius; assembly: GCA_029286875.1. Classification (NCBI taxonomy): domain Eukaryota; kingdom Metazoa; phylum Arthropoda; class Insecta; order Lepidoptera; family Papilionidae; genus Lamproptera; species Lamproptera curius. The sequence continues at coordinate 1,583,239 of JAGSMT010000028.1, forward strand.
TCAGCGCTAACACCTGCGCCCTTAATAGAATATTCTCGAATATAGGACAAAACTACCGAAACTCATTGTATTACGTCTAATGCTATATTAATTTAGTCTAAAAACAAAACAAACTATTACCTTCGACCATTTCTATAATACCGAACATTCCTTCAACTCCTACGAGGCTTACGCATTTTACGCGCTACGCATAATATGCACTACGCTTTTTCAGCGCTACGCCTTTTCCGCCGCTACGGGCGTAGACAGCGCATATGAAAGCGCGGCCTCCTGAGCGTGCAATGTTATTTAACGGAACAAGTCGACTTGTCCGACCCGTTGCTCTGAATAAGTAATGCCGGGCGGCCGGGGACGGCGGTCGGGGTACAGCGGCCGAGACTGTCACTCGTTTATCAGTCACATTTGACGACGAAAGTCTTCCCGTTAAGCAAGATATAATAAAAAATTCGATATTTGTAAAGATTAAAAAGTCAAATACATGTTTAAAATAACGCAGTTACTTTATTTTTAGTGTAATTATGCAACTTTATTATACATTTAAATAATACTTAATTGTTATAAATGGAGACAAATTTTAAAATAAGTGCACTCTTAATAATAATTTAATAATTAAAAATAAAACGTAATGGCTTTGGAAACAGCTTAAAAAGATGAAACGTCGACATGAAAGGAAAATTAAGAACTTTCTGGAGTTCTTTATCTGGCTACCTGAAAACATTAACGAGATAGATTAATTTATAGATAAACTTCTTGTAGAAGGTAATTAATTAGGTCTTTACCTGAAAAGAAAGTTTCCAAGACGTCGACGAAGAACTCAAACAAGAGCAGATCAAGTTGAGGAACGAATCTTTGCAATCGTCTGGCGTTACAATAACAGGGAAGGTGAATATTTAAAACCTTTTAAATCTTAACATTCCTCTCCGGACGCAATGAATCCTTTCCGGACGGACTACGATCGCTCCGCGTACGGGTCCGGGCGATATTCTTGTGATACAGCCTTTACAACGCTTAGTCTAGCGCTTCCCCCGGGTTTTGAACCTTGATTCTTTACACATTACGAAGTGAACCCCCATTCATCATCCGGGCATTACATTTTTTATGCTGGCGGAAATGAGAGGCAATGAATGGGAATGAGTTGGCGGAGTTGTACGTTGAAATACGATAAAAGTTTTTTTTTGTTTTGGGAGAAACCGCCCCATTGTCAGTATCCCAAGTTCACAGTTACTATGGGCGTCCGGCGTGCGCAAAATTTTCCACAATGTACTAACATATGCTAAATCTTCAGGCACGTTATGTTATTTTAGGCAGACTTTTAGCAAAACTTATAAAAGTAAACTAAAAAAGAAAGGTAAGAATTATTGAGAATTATAGTATTTACTGGGTAAACGAGACTTAACACCCTATGTCTCACGGTAGGCAGCGGTTGGTGATACTCATTGGTGTGCTACATGTCTGGGCGCCGTGATCACCATCGACGGTGGCCTGACTGCTCGTCTGCCTGCGTATGCCATAAAAAATATATTATCCTTCTTGCAACATCGTTAACATTGCAATGAAAAATAAGTCTAATAACAAACGCTGATGAAATTTATGAACTTTGAGAAATAATTACTTAAAGACTGGTTGACATTAACGAATCATCGTGATTTTTCTTTTATTTATGGTTTGGTAAGGCGTATGAAATATAAAACGACCGCAATTGCGAAGTGCCGGGTCATAAAAATTGAAATCAAACGCATTAAAATACCTTTACTACCTTGACCCAAGACTCTCAGTCTTACGTTTCTTGAACGAGTTATTACTAAAAGTGTCCATAAGAATTGCAGTGTAGGACGAGTGATGCCTCTTTTGGCCAGAAATATTGCGATCTTCGGTGCCCTTCAAACAGGAACACAACAGTGTCGCCTGTCAAGAGGAGACTTTGAATTAATCCACTAACTCCATACGAAAGACGTTCAATTATTAGACTATGATAATCAGAGTAACAATAACGTCTTACTTACGGAGGTAGCTTTTGCATTCGCTATCTAGCTTGGGAATACTCCTCCTGAATGGTCGGTGTGAAAATTACGTTTTATCTTTACCGTATCATATTTCTTAAATATACAGAATAAATACGGTAATAGAGTACTTATAAAGTAGCGCACTTTACATCAATACAACCTTTACATGTAGTTATGACAACGTATAGCTAAGATTGAGAATGTTACCAAATCAAGCTATCAAATCTACATGTTAAATTCTAAGATAAATTTCCAATTAAGTGACTGTTACCAAATAAGAGTACTTAGTCCATTCATCCATTTACATTAATTGAACCAAACCGATCGGCCATCGTAACGTGTGTAGCCCACCAACTAAGCACCGTAGGGGCCATCAATCACTATTAAATAGTGAAAGAAGAGAAACGCCAAAAGCGAACGATTAAAGTAACATCTCACGTACGGGGTTGCGTCCCGGCGGTAACCCTTGACCGTGGCCGGCTTGACGCGAGGGGCGCCGAGAGACAGCTTTGTAGTGCCGCGGAGGGCCTTTCATCTCGCCGCCCGCCCTTCCGCGACGCGCCAGGGTTGACACAACTACGTGTCCACGATGAACGATTCACATCATTGGGAGGTGCTCGATTTGCGGAACAGACAAGGCGATCATAATGTAGGAACTAATATGGACAGATACTAAAGTAACGATATTCCAATATCGGGAGATATATGTTCAACTGCCTCCGTAGCCTAGTGGTAACTGCCTCCGTAGCCTAGTGGTATGGGCGTGTGCTTTAGAAACCGGAGGTCGTGGTTCGAATCCTGCGGGACGCAACAAATTTTCATTGTTGTTTCCTAGTTGGTTAGGGCAATTTGGGCCGATCACCCAATTGTCTGAAAAGTAAGATGATCCATGCGTCGGATGGGCATGTAAAAGTCGGTCCACCACCAACCCGCATTGGACCAGCGTGGTGGGATATGGTCCAAACCCCTAATGGATAGGGTGTATTAGGAGGCCTATGTCCAGCAGTGGACTAACAAAGGCTGATGATGTATATGTTCAGCACAATTGGAGCTCTCTGTATGAAATATTGGCGAAAATGTAATTTTATGTAATGTAGAAGATTTTTGGTTGTTGGTTTGGTGATTCATATTTCAAATAAGCGTACCATATACAGCAAAGAGAAATCTTCATTCGATAGCTTATGACAAAACACTGACAACGGTTTTACTAAAAAAAAATAGTTACATATTGATAAACTATTTCACAAGGTAAAACTTGAATAAGGTAAAAATTTGCTATAGAAATAATTACAATGAAATAGTCGTTACTATAATTTAGTTTAATCAAAGTACTTTCATTCAAAATAACTACCACTAGTTTCATGAAATAAATCGCATTATTTTCATGCATTTAATTCCAAAACAAGAAAACCGAAAATAATCGAAAACCTGCAAAATGCTACGTGATCGCTGTTTAAAACGTGCACAATATGCGAAAAGCAAGCGGCGACAGCCCTAGACGGATGCATTGGCTTTGATGTTAAGCGTCGTGCAGACACAAGGCACTTTTCTTTTTTGCCAAAAAACTTCTATAGGACTACTCGACTATTCATGTGATTTCACATGCCTTTGCTAACGTAAGGTAATGCGAGACGTGTCGAATTAACTTAAAAGCAAATCAGTTCGGGCCCGGGGAAAAGTTTCGCTCGCAGCGTACCGACTGTGTGGAATATGCTTATATTTTCACTTCTCTGTATGGAAGAATATCTAATTTCATTTTAAATTTTTATCATTCGTAACGATAAAAATTAAGGTAATTATTTCTTTTATTTACGCTTAAACTACATTATTAAATAAAATTATCGCGGGGTAGACTCAGTAGTAGACAGTCTACCTCGTGACCACGGCCCCTGGAAAATGTTCGAAACGTCGGAAATTTAAATTTGTAAAATAAACGCGATAAAATCCGTAAAAAGTCATTTTATTTATTAAAAATTAGGGTATTTCTTTTCATATAACAATTATTTAAAAAACAACATCGCATTTTATGTTTCGTAATAAGATAAAGTATTACATATAATAATTATTATTTGTCTGTATTATGACGCTAACAAACACGAATTACGCTTGGCATTATATATGGTCTAGTTGTCGCTGTATAGTTACACATTTCCCGTTCGAAATTAAATTAATTAAACAGCCAGCTGTAAAAATTACGTATTTTTCAGCACGAATTCGGCCACTTGGGCGCTTACATGGTATTTCCGGTAAGTTACGCGGAACGATGAGAGTATAGTGGAAAATGTTCTCGAATATTCACCGACGTGCGATTTAACTGGCTGGTGCTCTGGCGAGTGCTTGAATCGATACCAACTTTTTTTTTTTCGATTTCAATTTTGTAATGAACCGTAAATGCGTTTACGACGTTGAGGCGCGTTTGAAATTAATCAGACTATTCGAGTGTTTGTTTACAGGAAAAAAGTTCAGACTCTAATATATTGTACGAATTATTATTCACTAAAGGTTGCTACTATTTTGAAAAGATAAAGTTCCAATGTAAGGTTTATGTAAAATCGTATAGCGGCAACCACAAACGTTTATATTCCACCGGATATGAAATAATATTTAGGTTTTTTTTAATTACAAAAACATAAACTTGATATCAAGTATTTCCAAAAATTTATATTCGAGTGACGTAAAAATCTTTCGTACAGACTAATAAAAAATTAGTTATAAGAAACTTGCTAAAGAAGAAAAACCCGTATAGTAAATCATTCGGCAAATAAAGGTTGTTTGCAAAATCAAGATCTACCAAATTGTACGGTTAAGGAAAGTTTGTAATTCGATGGAAAAAGAGTTGAGACTTAATGAAGCGTTTCTGTTACTCAATGAATCCTAAGCTAATAACTAAACGCGTAATTAAGCAACTTTCTTTGCGTTCTTTGACTTCTCACTTACATCATCTTACTAACGCGAAATATAACTTGTTGTTGTTTATTTACATTTTACGCGAAAACTTCTAAAAACCTAATATAAGAAATCACAATATATTGGGTTATAGTTGATTTGAATCTAGATTACAGACCTAATTTAACAGAAACTTTGGAACAGATATCCAAAAGTGTCAAAGCGAAAGAAAATAGTGTAATCGCTTCAATAAAGAAGATATTATGGACTAATTAAATAGCCATTGAACGAAGAATGAAATGGTGTAAGAATATTACAAAAAAATTCCAGATTACGTGCCAGTTTAATAGTCAAGACGGTCTAAAAAGTATCAAAAAGGGAACTTGGAGAAATAGCTCAGTAGTGATGGCTTTCAAAAAAAAAATGCCGCAACTGATATCTGCTCTTTTGAAATAGTCGTGTGTTTAATTGAAAATTTAAAAAAAATCAAGCTATGAACATGTTAAGCTTTAAATTAAATTTACCTCTTTATTTCATATCGCAGAAGCAATTGTCCGAAATGATTTGCCCAATTCGAATGTAATCAAAACTCTTGAAATTACTTTTGTCCGAGGAACTTAATTCTGGTTTCTCATCACTCATCGTCATCACTATGGCCCTATCAAGTCTACTGATCAACCTAGGCTACCCCTATGGGTTTTCACAAGGCATACTAACAAGCAATTTTGACACACGTTAAAGTCCCGTACATCATAACCAGCTAATCAGCTTAAGGTTTGTGCTGTTGAACGTTTAATGTCAAAGATTTGCGTAAAGCTTTTATTTTGGCGATACCGAAAGTGTTAAAAAGCCTAACGAAAAATATGTAAAACTTGGAAACAAAATAGGAAAACAATGATGGATTATTTGCAAATATCAGAAGGCAACTGACGCTTATCTAAAGATTATCCAAAAAAGGCCAATATCCACAATTTTCTTTTCGAAATTTTTCCAAAACTGTCCTTGGTACACAAAAAAAGTATTATTGCTAATTCAATTTCAAAAACAAATATAAACTTTCGCATGTTTTGAGCTCAAATCATGTGCTTCCACACTAAGACGGTAAAAGGTTACACCACTCATTACTAATGATTAATCTTAATCATAAACGAACATAAATTGTACGTTTAGCAGAATACGTAACGCATGTATCAGAATAGGTTTTAATGATAACAACTAATGATACATTCTTTAAAATGATAAAAGCACGGCATAAGAAGAACCAGGCCCGATTGGTTATCAGTCGAGACATCAATCGGCAAGTTTTTCACAACTTTTTCCTAGAAATTCTCACACTGTTGTGTTTGTATTGTACATCTTCTCTCTTTGATATGATATTAACAAAAGAAATACCATTTTTATGACAACAAAGAAATTACATAAGGATTTATAATGAGAAAATAGTAAATGAAACCCGGAATTACATGTTAGTTTATTAACAAGGCAAAACTTGAGCGCGATTATTTTAAATTTATAGGTACGGTTCAAAAAATTGCCAAGTACTCCTAGTCACATCAGCTATCTTCCAGTGAAAGTCTCGTCAAAATCGGACCAGCCATTCCAGAGATTAGCCAGAACGATTAGACCAGACGGAGAGACAGACAAAAATTGTAAGAAATGTTACTTTTTTATATATATTATCCATTACATATCACAATGTAATCAATTAAAAACGGTTATTTTGATGCAACAAAGAGGCAATCCATTATTTGTATTGAATCAATACAAATAATGGAGTGCCTCTTTATCATTCAGTTGATTGTCTATACATCAATACTACTGATGTATAGACAATCAACTAACTTAATTACGACACACATATTTTACCCCAATTCGAAAATATATTAATTTTTCTATATGTATTAAAAAATTAAAAGCCAATAGATATACTAAGTATATAATTAGTATATATATTTTCCGTAAAATCTGTCAAGTTGATATATGAAAATTTAAAAAAAGTTGACACGTTCGTACACGATATGTTAAGTGTCACACGCTGGGAGATATTCGAATGGGGTTAAGTTAAAAACAAAAAAGTGTAAAATCCACACCGTTTAAGCGCACCCACGTCAAAAATACATTTTACAATCGAGTAAATGAAAACTGACATCACTTGATATCAGACATTATGTTATATTTTTTCAATATTAAGTTATTTCAGTTTTAACAAGACATTTGAACTAAATATCAGCATACATCTATATGTATATAAAATTCATTGCTTTAAGGAAGGAATATCTAGGAGTATCCCTCAGACGCTCTGGGTCGCATCTACACAGTGTACATCCAAATAACCATAAATTTTATATTAACGGTTGCTACGAGGCATGTAAACTGTTACATTACTTCAGAACGATTGACCCTGGGGATGATAAGATCAAGGATTCTGTAGTATTTTCATCAAATTTGTACATTTTTTGCGATTAACATATCAACATGTTTGCCCTCAAATTCAAAAGATTTGAGGATTAAGTATAGAGTAGAGTATGGTTATAACATCTCTGAGCGTGTTTGCATCAACAGTCATTAGAGGTCTGCGGAATTAACTTGGAGTTTTTCTGTTTCGTGCCTGAAAACAAAACAAATAAATGGTTTGCCAGAAAACTTTAATTTGAATAACAGTTTGTTTGTACATATTTTTAAAACAATGGATAACTTGTAAAAAGTTGTGCGTGAAAACAGCATGCGACCGACATTGCTTATTTCTAGCGCAAAGCAATGAAAAAACAGTACGATGTTCCAGTTTTAAGGGTACCGTTGTCTTTATCTTAGGTCGGGTAGCAGAATGGTGGCGACTTATCCTGCATTTCTTGAATATCTTGCTATATTGACTAATATTTCAAAGTTATTAACATTATGTACAAGATTATTTGTATTAGTAGTATGACAGTAAGTGTAAACATTTTTACATATTGTAAAATCAGAAAGAAAACGGTAACCGGCTTTTTACCACATTTAATAATAACACAGACGTCGTCACGGAAAAATGCTGGCGACTAGTACATCTGCGAAACACAAAACGAAATTTATTGCGAAGCGGAGTCCGCATCCATCAGGCGCGCCAATAAAATCGCAGATGATAGAACAATATTTATTGCGATATTGCGGTGCATTCCACAATATACTGACGCGCAATATGGAAATGGAACATTCGAATGGTATTGAAATTAATCGCTTTAATACATATCTGTGTTGGAATATAGTGTAGTGACCTCTTATAACTTCAAGAATAAGATATAAAATTTAAGGATTGATCGGTGAATCCGTATGAAACACATAAACAGTTACATTAATCTTACTGAAATGAAAACACAAAAACAGGTTAATTTATCAGTAATTTTAAGTACATTTGTACATGTTGTACATATAGATATAACAAATATATTTTGAAAAAACTTAAGCTTTAACCTCCACTTCTTGTTCTATTATATTATTCGCAATTTCTTCTACGTCTCTAAAACTGCGAATCCCGTGTATTTACATTTTTTCCATTGCTGCTTAGTTTAAATTGGTCATAAAATTACGACAAACGAAACACCAAATTTCTAATTTGATTCTTCTTACCGTTACTACGCTATGGGATTCTTCATTTACACGAAAATGGGGGTCTAATTATGTAAACTTGAGTTTAGTTAAACGTCTTACTAAAACTTTACAGTACTTACATGGTAATTATCAACAAAATACAACTCCTCAATAGACTCCTAGGTATCAGTTCTCATCAACTCCGAAAGCAAAAGTTACACTTACAATAAACATTTAATAATTTATACATTATACCATATTTTTAATTTATTTCTATTTTATCCATTACATTATACCAATTCAGTCCTGCATTAGTACCAAAGGTAAAGATACATAAAGGTTAAGCATTATCAAACTGACTTATATCAAGACATATGAAAATCAGCGAATACGCAACGCGAAAACAACACTAAAGTCTAGCTTATATCATCCAAGTCGCATCCCGATAGTAATTTTTATGAAGCGCAGAATGGGAGATAAGCAAATTGAGAGCCAGACGGCGGTGCGTGGATTCATGGCGGAATATTTCCTCTACGGAACTGATCACCTCGTATATTCACACTATGAAAGGAGCTCTATAAATATGTCGGAATATAAAACGTAATTAGTACTTCAATATACTGACAGTGTATGAAGGAATAGAGTAAGTGACCACAACTTGTTTGTTATCATTTTCGCAGCTGCAAGTCTTGAATCTTTTTACGTCTTTAAAGTATCAAAACATGCATATCGCAGCCAAATGAAAAAAGCTACAAAATTTCACTACAAAGTAAATAATATTATTTCTCTTGAATGTCGCTTAAATTTGCTCTTTCTCTTAAGTTTAGTTTTATCATTATATCATTTATCTTATATTATTGATTGTCTAATGTACAAAAAAAAACTTTTCTAAAAGAGTAAAATCTAAGAAATAATATAAAAATAAAAATGGTTAAGCATAAAGGATAAGACACTCCATATATAAAGAAATAATGCAAGTAGTAGTAAATTTTATTATTACAAGACCCAAAGATTTTATGCAGTTCGTGGTTAAAACAGAAAACCAAATTTTACACTATAATTATATGTTAATTATAAAAAGTATTGCGTTGCCTTGGGGATGTTTTTATTACTTACTAATTTATTCAATATTTTGTATTATTAAACAAATTTGCTAAAATTTGCACTAACTATGACAAGAATAGACAATTTAAAATTAATTTACTGTCTTACATGACCGATGAATGATAATAATTCTTCCACCATTCCAATATGCAAAACCTGGCCGAAATTATATTACCGGCGACATTAAAAAGAAAAAAAAAAACTAAATCAAGGACCGCTCATGCATTAAAAATAAAACGCGCGCCAATACGCTCCCGCCTGCGGCGTCAGTCAGACGTCTGCGGCGTATTGGATGGCGAACGCGATAAATTCGGTTTGCGGAGACGGCACGGCGCCCGCGCCTACAATCTGCATAATGCATCCAGGTTGGCGCGTCCCGATTGCATTGTCGTGTTACATCCCGCCATTTTCCACTAGGATTTGAAAGGCCTGAGCGGGAATTGATTTGGCGAGAGGATTGCCTTTTCCATTCACTCTCGGATGGTTTAAAATTTTAAAAAAGGCTTATTCGCTATTCCGCTGTGCACACGGTGGGCGTTGGATTAAATTGCATCTAAATGGTTAGAATTTAAATACGTATTAGGATGCAGTACTCAGTAAAGACATAAAATAGAAAACTTAGATTGCATTTTTGGGATTACCTGCATGCAACAGAATGCCCTATAGAAATAAAAATGTTTAAAACGTTTTTATCTAAATAGATATTAGGCATTGATAGATAAAATTTATTGAGTGAATTTATTGCAATATATAGCGTCATATAATTTACTTTTAAGTCGATAATGTGTACCAAGCGATTAGGAGTAGAGATTAGAAGTAGAATAATTCTGAGTATTATACTGCACACATTACTTTTTATTCGTGAAACGTAACACAGTAAAGCATGAAGCACATTGACGAGAATCGTTTGAAACGTTCGCTGTAATCGGATTATATTAAGTTGAGGACTTCTTTGACAAACTTTTACGTAATGGGATATTACATTCGCTTCAAAACGTAACAATATCAAAGTTTCCGTTAAAAATACTCGACGGATTATCTAAATAATTAATATAAATGAACACACAGAGGGTATAAACAATTAATGATCTAATTTTTTCCTGAAATTGGGTTCAAGATCTGCAATACAATTGTTCATAAGAAACTAGTCACCTTTGCAATTTTTGTTTCGGCAATATATAGAAGAAATGTAATTTTACATCATTTCGCTCATGTTAAGTACAAAGATAGCGTATTGTGGCTTTACCTTTAGCATTGAACCGAACAAACGAAACAGTTGACAATAGTGTCTCATAGCAAAACACCTCTTATTTAGCAAATCGAGTTTAGAATAATCAAAAGTTACTAAAGTAGAATTCGCAATATTAACCAACAATAACTATAATGAGATATTAGAGGACTCAATTTAAGTTCTGCTTCCCTAAAAGAAATCATAAATACTACAAATCTGAATTATTCTAACTCCGATATTAACATCGGAAGGCGTACTTTTTTTGTACTGCAACAATCTACAATGCCAGTGCTTGCGGTAGGCCAACTATCTGTGCTATAAAAACCCCTTGTAGTAATTTTTTTAACTAACATTTTCGACCAACCCACTTGGGCACAAACTCGTCTCGGTCCAAAAAATAATTTAAAAAACATTGCATTGTCGCTCCATACTCCCTGGCGCGCTTCCAGATATCGATTAAATATGATACCAATACTTAATTTACAAGAGTCAACAAAAACTAAATATCAACCTCTCCCAAACAATATTTTAATGCGTTTCATATAAGCCTTTTGTTTTAAAAACATTATTGCTTTCATCATCAGGCTATGATAGTCCAATGCTGGACATAGGCCACCCCTAATACACCTCCATCCATTAGGGGTTTGGACCGTATCCCACCACGCTGGTCCAATGCGGGTTGGTGGGTGGACCGACTTTTACATGCCCATCCGACGTATAGATCATTTAACTTTTCAGACAATTGGGTGATCTGGCCCAATTGCCCTAACCAACTAGGAAACAACAATGAAAATTTGTTGAGTCCCGCAGGATTTGAACCCACGACCTCCAGTTTCTAAGGCACACGTCTATACCACTAGGCTACGGAGGCCGTTATAGCAGCAAACATTATAATGTTTTGCAATTAGCTTCAACAGATTTATATTTTTCACGGTAATTTCTTAATAGCAACGTAAAGTAAAGGACAAAAACTCTTCCTTATTTAATAGATGTCAAAATATACAACTAGTTCTAAAAATTTGCATTTGTCTGTTTCTCAATATACAAATAATATAAATTCAATACATTAATGATAATCCATTAACCATGCTTCACAAACATTAATATAATTACAAATTATAAAGGATTGTGGGCGAGCAGTTGCTTCGGAACGGAACTTCCCAATGCGGGCCATAAATTATTTCCACCTGTTTTGGTACTTATTTTTTACAGAATAATTAATACGAAATCTCGCCTTAACTACTTCAAGGAAACTAACTTAATTGTCTTTGGATATAATTGTTTGTTCTTACATCTTTATGTAAAAAAGCCTTTTAGTTCTCGTCTGCCTTTCTCTATCCTTTTTTAAACCTATTAAAATTATCTTAAACATCAATTGACATCAAAACTATGTTCTGAAACTTCATAGAGCATCGCAGTTCACGCGTTGCGTTTGAAATGCTCCGCGTTTACAGCGTGATAGTGTTTCAAATAACGGATTCAATTAAAAATCCACATCCGTGGCACGTAGCTGAATCATAAACGGACGAATGAATCATTAATCGACCGAGCATTTACAAGAGTAACCGTCTTTAAAACTTCACACATTTCCCGCCCGCCTGCGAATTTTTTTCGCCCGCGCTTTCACACGATCGACGCGCGTCGCTGAGAGCACTCTGCCATTTCAAAGGTAACACAATATGGAGGTAATTCGCTGATACCGTGTACCATATGGAAGCCGACACCGTCACTTCATGGAGTCAAAGGGCGCACTCCACTTAGCCTTGGGGAAACTCAATAACTTTTACTTTAAATAATAAATTTTGCCCTCCTTTGAAACGCGCCGAACGCGACTCGCAGCGCAGGGCTGCCGTTAATGCCATGCGTCATTCAATTTCAATCGACAAAGGGCTGGTTCCCGGATACGGTAATAGGTTACACCTTGTTCTCTTAGCTGGAGGCAGAGCAAAGGTATGATTATACCTGAAATATTTTTATTAGAAAGGTGAACAAAACAAAGTACATCAGATGTAATGAAGTTTTGGAAACGCTAACATGGGTTTAATTATCGTCTTTTAAATGGGTCCCTTTCAAACCAACATTGGTTCTTTCTCTATCATATTATTATATTAAAAAAAAAATAAGATGTTCTAACTCTTCACGCTTCTAATTGAATGTCTCCAAATCTTGTTGCGTACGACTCACTTGTAAACGTTCAATATTAATCGGATAGTAATGCACAAACGTGCTTCCGTTACATATAAAAAATTAGACTACTTTTGCGTATATTGTCACAGCTAGTTAGTCTTTTAACTCAGTGTTTCGCTACGTTTCAAATGCATTGTAGAGTTTACACAATGCACTAAGAAGTTTATCGTTCTGATCTGCTTAAAGCTCGTAGACGCCCCCGTTTCAGTTGTAAAAGGGTCTTGGATTTCAACGGTAAGGAGAAATAGCGAATATGTTAGAAACACATAAAACGGACGGCAAGTTTATGAAATATACGACGCTATAGTTTTCATCTGTAATAAATAAATACTTTGTAAATTCAAGCAAATCAACGAGTACGTGACAAATCAAATTGTCCGACTTAACTAAAGATAAACTAGTCGCTACAAAAGGACAAGGGTTTAAGAATACTTAATCATTATTATGATTACTTGAATACAAACATGATTTAGATATTAAATATATGATTATACTTTTTATAAAATAAAAGAATCAGCGTGGGTGTCAGCCCTGATCTCTAAAAAATTGGCACGATCATAGTAGGCGGTGAAATTCGTGCAATATAGAGAACTGATTGAGAAGAACTGACAAAAGCCATTGGAGATGTCTTTATTAATTTTCTTCCTTTGATTACGAGAATTGAAAATTTTATAAAATCCTATACATATTTCGTGATGACATTCAACCTGTGAATTATTGGCCGTGCTGAAATGGTAAAATTTATGTTTTCTTAAGTTTTTTGAACTTTCGTATTTGTCCTATTAAATTAATAATTTTAAAGATGATAGTTCCTTTGAAGTTAAATTTTGAGCTGCCGTGTAAATTGTTTTGAATAGTCATCCGCCTCTGTGGCATAGTAATTTTAACGTCTCCTTTAGAAATCGGAGGTCATTGGTACAAATGTATTAAGAAACATCTTAACGTTATCTTTGCTTTCTGATTTGTTAGGTTCACATAGGCTTGTTACTCTTTTGCGTGAAAAGTATGATTTTAGTATGCTATATGATGGCTGGATTTGGAAAAAATTGTACCGGATATCAGGGCTATTATTCCTAAGACATTAACTTAAAATTTACAAAAAAGGAACGTTTTAATCAATTTGTCCCTTCGGAACAGTCTACCATCTGGTTTCGAGGCGTCAAGTCCCACTCGCTCTACGTAAATAATGTTAATTTTAATATTTAGATGGATAAGTAGTGGGCTCCTGAATATATATTCTACAAAACGGCTGAATACGTGAAATCAGTATTGGTGCCGACTAGTTTCGAACCTATAGGAGGTCCTTCATTAGGACGAGTAGAACAACTTCACTTCCCGTCTCGCACTGCGGCCCAGAGAACGCAATGCACGACGCGACGGCACCAATACCGATCTCACGAGAGTTCAGCCGTTTAGTAGAATATATTTTACTAGCGACCCGCCCTGCTTGCGCGGGAGCTATGCTGATAGAAAATATACCCACAATATTAAGCATGTGTTACACATATAAACCTTCCTCTTCAATCACTCTATCTATTAAAAAAACCGCATCGAAATCCGTTAAGTAGCGTAAGTAGTACAGTGTTGTAGACTTCAAATCAGATTCTAGTGCGACTATTTCCAACAAAACAAATCAATAACATAATAAACTCGATAACCATTTTTAAAGATTAGTCTTGAACAAACTTTTACCACACGTTTTTAACTAAAATAATATATATTGATTTCATATTTAATAAAAAAAATATGTATTCTTGTTAATAATAAAAAAAAAATCAAGATCTTACCGATCAAGCCCTTACATTAAAATTTAATAATAAAAACTCTAGTACAAAAATATTTCCCTCCGAAAAACTTCGTGTAAACAAAATAAGAAGTAATATTACGTCACGAAATGTTAAAATTTCTTCCGTCTTCCGTTTCAAAGGCATACTTATAAGCGAAGTTAAAACACAAGGTGGCATTGGCTAAACAAGTAGCATAATAAATAAGCATCCTTTTGGAATTGACAATTTCACTTTGACACAATTTTCTTTTGGGTGCAGATGGAAATTAAAGATGTTTTCCAGCTCGACGTTAAGTATGTATTAAATGTAAAAATAATACATAACGATAATTAAATAAGACGTAACGTTTTATTTCTTTAAAATCGTTACGTCTTATTTAATTTATTGTCAAATAATCAAAAACTTCTTTACTATTTTTAGTTTACTTGTTTTCTTTTTAAAATAGTAAAGAAGTTTTTGATTAGCAGTAAATGTATGCAACTTAAGAAAATTCAATAAGTATCACATGAATGTTTATTTAATAACCCCATCGATTGTACATTATATACTCTAAATTTACATATTACATTATAATATTCCGGTAATTACTTGTGCCCGATGTATTCTGACAGTGTTTCAAGTATATGGTAGAGACCATATACTTCATCTATGTTATGTCCCGTAACCATAGAGGCTAGAAATAGTCTAAAAACGAAACTTAATTGTAATTTAAAGTAATAAAATAAAATAGAATCCATTGCAATCGAATTAAGGGTACAAAAGTTTTCAATAGTTAGTATCCAACACTTTTATTAAATATGTAGGATAAAGTAAAACAATACCTTTGCTCACCAGTGGGACAACAAAATTGAAAAGTAAAAAGCTTAGCTTTATTTACTGTTAATCTTATAATATAATCTGACAAATGTTTATATACAGACAAAAATGATAAATTATACTCACACACACACACACACATCACACATCATCAGCCTTTGTTAGTCCACTGCTGGACATAGGCCTCCCCTAATACACCCCTATCCATTAGGGGGTTTGGACCATATCCCACCACGCTGGTCCAATGCGGGTTGGTGGGTGAAATTATACTCACAATAATGTAATTTTTCCTTTTTCTGGTTCCGATTAAACTAATAAGCACTGCACCGACAAAACATTACCAAAACAGAGCAAACAAGCTAAAAAGTCGAGACAAGTGAATTAGCCGAAAGCCATTTAGGTCCACAAACTCTAAAACACCGCTGGAACTCGGTAACTCGATAGCCCGTTGCGGGTATCGCCAACTCTTAAAACGCAATTAGAAACGGGTACAGTCGATGTACCAATATACCGAAAGCCTGACCTAATGGGTTCTAGTACGAGAGCCGTACCATGTTGAGACTATTTGATGACTAATTGATATATGGTATAGTAAGTAACATTTCACAAATTTTCTTATTTATAATATAAGCAGGATACCAAAATGTAAACAAAAGTACAATATACTAAACGTATTAACCCTCGATAATATAATTTTCCAAAGGACGACTTCACGCGACTTCGTTTCAACTTAAAACGAACACTGGCAACACTATGTCGCATAAATATAGCGAAGCGAGCGGTTGATGCCGGGGTTGCCCCGCTGGTTGCGTCTAATTGGGCTAACGCGAACCGCCGCGGTCGTAACGCTTTCGATGGGATCGAATTAAGCGCAATTGCATTGTTCTAGTACAGTACAATGATGAATAGATGTGGACAGCTCGTACAGGAGAGAAAAGATAAGTATCTACATTAATTTTTAGTTTGTAAGTAAGGCATTCATCTGATGATAGACTTTCCTTGTTCGATATCATAGCTAGAAATAAGAGAATAGTTATTGCTTGAGTAAAGATACATAATAAAAGTAGTTTGAAGCTGAGATTGACATTGTTATCAAAATAATAAATAGTTATTAATTTTTGCAGGTTCCTTTAAACATGTAGTTATAAAACTTTACGGTTGTAATCAAGGGCCGCATTTTAAAGCAGCCAACATACTTATAGCTAGGTATAGTAGCACAGATCAAGTCAAAACCACAGGACTTTTCTAAAAACTCGAACGTTAGAATTAATAAAAAAAATTAACTCAGACATCGACTTAAACTTGAGCAGCCCATCTTATTCGTGCACCTATATCGCAGACAGAAAACGGGCCAGAAATAAAAATGGCCCGAGCGGGGGAATCGATTGGAGACGCCGCAACGGGTGGCGTCTCATTCTGATCTTCGGGCAAACAAAGCTGCGGCGTCAAAGGCCCCGTGTAAAAAGGAATCCAGTGATAGAGGCAGTCAACAATGGGCCGGATAAGACGCCCGCTCCAAGTGCACAAGCTGAAGCGGTTTGAATTGCATCTCTTTTTTCCATTTTACAATACTAACCGGTGTCCCCGTATGTAAGATTGCAAGCGACATCGTTTTAATGCAACTTTTAACAGATTTTTCTTTATGGTCAGTCTGTAAACATATACTAATTTAAGTCTTAAAGTAGTTTAATTCTTTCGATGCAGATGAAACTAGTCGATAAATTTGTTATTTTGGAGTATTATTAATCTTGTAGTAAGTTTATGTATTGGAAATAGTAACTCAGAAATTGTAACAAACTTCAATTTAGTGTCGCATCGTCACGCATGCCCGGAACGATCTTACGTTTTAATCAAATGCTAGAGGTATGAACTACTGATTATTAACTTTAAATTCAACTTAAATGGTTAGAAGATTAATTGCACGTTAATTCATTTTCTAAATATGCACAATGATCCACAAACCAAAACCAAAAGAAATATTTTCTTGAGGACACTAAATTGTCTAAACTTAATTTTATATCTCATTTACTATTTTTGACCAAGGTCCACTGTCCACACAAAAATATCTTTAGAGACTTTGAATGAAAATATTTTGTATCTAATCTTGTATTTAAGTTACAATCATCCGCACAATACCTTTTAACATTTGGCAATACATATATATTCACTTTGGTAAGATTGTTGACCGTATTAATACCTTATAAACCACACAACTGCAGTATATTGATCGCATTTGCCGAACTCCATACGAACTATTTTTAATCAGGCACATAACAATCAGCCCCACTAAGAATTAAACATAGCTGAACTTCTATTACAAGCAAAAAACGCCACCGCTCGTCGCACGGTCCGAGCGAGGCGCGCGCGGCGGACGAGGTGCGCTTCCGGAGTCGCTTTGTGCCCCCGCACTGATACAACGCTGCCGATAAATATTGTGGCGCGCTTTGACTGGCGATATTATTGCACTACCCTACTTGCGCCACCCTCCACAAACATCGGCACCGTCTAACGGCCGATATGGAAGGAGGGCAACCGAAATAAAAACGACGCAACGACGTCTTCGGCGAATTGAAAGTGCAATTTTGAAGCACCGAAAGGCTACGTGTTGTACAACTTATATGAAACAAGTGCGCGATATATTGCGATCGGTTTCTCAAGACGCAATCGTACTTGATACAAGAATTGTATATATATACTTAGGTAAGTTACGTTATTCATTATCATCATCATCATCAGCCTGTATTAGTACACTGTTGGACATAGACCTCCCCTAATGATAATTTAGGGGGTTTTTGAACCGTATCCTACTACGCAGGTCCATGACGATAGTGGATGGCCCGACTTTTTACATGCCCCTCCGACGCATGGATCATCTTACTTTTTAGACAATTAGATGATCGACCCAAATTGCCCTAACCAACTAGGAAACAACAATTAAAAATTTTGTTGAGTATTCGAACTTACGACTTCCGGTTTCTACAGCACACGCTACCTTAACTATGGTCATAAGAAATAGTGTGAATAGGGTAACAGTGTTTAAAAGAAAGGAATCTTAAATAGTGCCGATTATTTACAATAAATACAATTTGAATCAGAAATTCATAAGCCTAAATGCAGTCTAGAATAAATATTATGGATGCATATTTGATATCACTAGTTTTGCAGCACATACACTTTGCCTCTTGCGAGGGATATAAAGCTTTAATTATAAATCTCTTTGAGCTTAGAACTCGTGAGATTATGAACATTTTTCTATATTTTTATTAAACTAATTAATTGCTAATAAAAAAAAATAGTAAACGGTAAAAGAGCTAATCTAAACTTACAAAACCGACCAACATAAAACAAACGCACGTCAATGCTTTAATATAAAATAAATGTTTTCAAATCGGTCCATGGTTCTTAAAAACACAGTTCATCTACTTGAAAGAACAACATTCAAATGAAAGTATAATCTTTATTGAAGTTGATTAAAAAGTATATAAAATATACACAGTCAAAGTAACACATTCTATTATTCTTCGTATTTATTATATATGACCGATTCAATAGAAATAAATGATAAAGTTAAAAAATGTCTTGACTTCGACGTCAGGTTTTAACTACAATGAATTTCAAATAGAATGAAGATATGAAGTCAGGTATTATCGAAAGACGATTTTGATAATCTTTCGTTTGTATAATGTAATAAAATATTGGTTCGAAGTCACCATTAATAAAACCAGTACGTAACTTTATTAAAAATGTAGTCAGCTCCCTATTCTACAAACATTCAATTGATAGAATATAATCACTACATAGTATAAAGCAAAGTCGCTTTTTCTGTCCCTACATCCCTGTGTATGCTTAAATCTTTCAAACTACACAACGGATTTGATTGGGGATTTTTATATATAAGTGTATAGTAACTGCTATTCAAACTACATTCTTATTAAATCACTGCCATAGATAACAATCACTAAAAAAGGAAAAATAGTTTTACATCGTTAAAAAGTTTACCGATAAAAGTCATATATCTTCATTAAACGTAGAAGCATCCAACTTTCTTGCAACGGTCAATCTACCGCCGATCGGCGTAACATACCACCGATACGGCAATCCTTACTTAAATTCACCGACAACTTAAGGTACCTATAACAACCAGACAGACGTCAAAATCGTCAAAGTCCAGCAGACGGCGTCATAAAGCGCCAAATTACACTGTGCCACGGCAAACATCGGCGCAGTCACAAAGTGTCCGACACGGGCGCACAAGTCAAACATGATAAATCGCCCGCTCGCCCGGCGTTTGCCGCGCGGCCACTCTTTATTGCGCTTATTGCACCGCCCTTTGTTTTGTTTCTCTCTGTGCGTGGATATGTACGGTTTATGCTTTCTTTTTTAATTTTAAAACGTTGCAAACAACCCACTAGGATTATTGATGGCGTCACATGCTTGAAATCACATCATTTGTGTCATCGATCCGATTATATTTATTTTATAAAAACTTTATTTTAGGTATACAAAATAAGATAGTAGTAGAAATATTTCACACTACGCTTTCTTCAAATCATAGCGATCGATAAGAACTTTTAAATGGCACAAAGATGTCTATTACTAAACATTATCCAATG
The DNA here is from genome assembly GCA_029286875.1 of Lamproptera curius. Lineage (NCBI taxonomy): Eukaryota > Metazoa > Arthropoda > Insecta > Lepidoptera > Papilionidae > Lamproptera > Lamproptera curius. The sequence continues at coordinate 1,603,430 of JAGSMT010000028.1, forward strand.
GCACAATCGATATAACAAACAAAAAAAATAAAAAAACCTAAACCCATTGTCAGTTATCTTATCCTATTACTATCACGGTAACCTGTAAGAGAGCAGAGTTAAAAAGAAGCAGATCGTAACATTTTAAGTTTCCAGAAACCAGCGTTCAGTCTGTGGTTTAATACTTCAAACGTAAACGTAATCAGATATGTATAAGCACATTGACGTGAATATTTCCTTTGTAAATTCGATGAAACGCTTTGCCCTCCGTCCGAGGAAAAAAAAACATCAAACACGCCATCAGAAACATCAAACAGCTCGAAGAATTCGAAAGATAAGTCGCAAATAACGTTGCTTCATTTGTAACTACATTTTTTTTTTCAGAGTTCATTCAAATTTAAATTTTTACAAGGCCAAAGCTTGCTGCGTACTATGCCTAGCGGTAAGACGGGAGAACAGGAGGTGATTGATTTCATTCTTGCGGGTGAAGACTCGTTAAGACCTATCATTGATTCTTAAAAGATAAGCTCAAAAGGAGCTGATAAAGATAATTATCCGATTAATTGAACAGACAGATGATCAATGTAAATAGAAATAGTTTATAGTTCAGAAGTTTGTCAAAAGTATCATTCGTTTTTGTTGACCATATAAAAAAACAGATGTTAAAAATGTTACATATTAGATTATATGTAAGCTCCCTAATAGTCCGTCCAAGGTATCATCGAAGTATACATTCTACATTACAGTGAATTAAAATCGTATCAAAAATGTGCAGTATTTTTCTTAAATCATAACCATATTTCATCGCAGATGTTAAGACAGTAGCTACAATTGCCATCATACTCACAACAGGCGGATTAAACATTAATTCGAGCATTATAAGTACGACAGTACACGCTCATTACTCTATTCCACTGGCGCTATTGTATTTAGCACAAAAAGGGAGCTTCGGTGCGGCGGTGAATTAAGGCATTAAAAGTGTCAGGGGGCTTATCGGTATCATTATGACGGAGTGCGCGCATGTCGGCACGTCGCGACTTTAGCGCGCGTATCGTGCATTCAGAGCCGGCGGGATCGATTATGTGCGACTCACTTTCTGGCCGCAAAAGCACACGGTAGGGGTGTCCATGTTTATTTGTTGGATTCATTGTAGAAATTATTATGTATAAACCGTTGGATTGGCTTCGATACTGCTGTTTTACTTTGTTTAGGCGTGTCAAATAAAAAGATTTAAGGCTCGTTCCCAAATTTCGTAATAGCCACAGTACAATCTAAACTACATAAAATTGTGATGTTTAACATATTTTTTACAATTACTAACAGATTATGCAATTTTAAATATATATATGTTTTATAATAAAACGCAAAATATTGTTGAACGTATTTTTATAACAAAATTTACCATGCACTAAACATAATGGCTATCTTTTTTCGCTTCGGACCCATAATTTCGAGACAAGCCACACATGCATACATACATCACATGCCTGTGATAATGCACTGCTGGACATAGGCCTCCCCTAATACACCCCTATCCATAACCCCCTAGGGTTTGGACCGTATCCCACCACGCTAGCCCAATGCGGGTTGGTGGGTGGACCGACTGACTTTACATGTCCATCCGACGCATGGATCATCTTACTTTTCAGACAATTGGGTGATCGGCCCAAATTGCCCTAACCAACTAGGAACAGCCACATGCATATTCAATTAAATTTACTTATATAACACAGTATTCCATTTATCACAGTATTGAATAATTACAATTTTTATTCATAAGCGCAGCATAGTAATATGTACGTTAGATTAATTCAATTAAACCTAGTACTAAACACAATTTAATTAAGGCGTTATCGGCAACCCTAGCGGGGCGCCGGCGGGTCTCGTTTGATCTCCGCGCGCTCTCACGCCCCGCCGGCGGCCCGATTGATTTCACACCGATAGTTCATTACCGCGCTAAACAAACAATCATCTTGTTGCCGGAGTTATTAGATTTGTATCACTTTGATCTACAATCAAAAGATATATAAAAAGAGCTCGTTTCCAACTTTTATTTACTTGCGCGAAGAGTCTCAAAGTGTATTTGAGTAGGCGCACCGACTCGTTTAGCGGCCGCTTTGATGGATCTAGTAATTACTTTGTCCAGTGTAACGCCGCAGTTCGAAATAGATAACTCGGTATTCAGTTTACGCTGCAAACAGATCGTTTTATATTTGATTGGTGGAGTACTGCGAAAACAACTAATCGTCATTACACTTTGTGGAATGAAATCTGAGTGTTTGAACTAAAATAATCAAAATTAATATGAATGAATCGGAAGCATGGCAACTTAAAATGTCAGCTATCATTTACAAAACCGAGGAAAATATTTAAAAATCATGGCGCAGCAGTCACTTTGAATTGACGACTGCGCCACATCGATTACTATCAATCACACACACACATCTGGTTCGAAGGGTCCAAAGCGTTGATGCGAGCAACAGGCAGATGATCACAACAGATGGGGGCAACGCATCGCAACTGGGACCGTGGCTTTGATCATAGATCATTATTATTACGGCACATTCATTGATAGTGGGCGAGAGGGAAACACAGAGGGACGTAATCGTGTGAAAATACACCACTTACAATGAATGCGACGTACAATGAAATTGTGTATTATAACGTTTACAATTGATATACCAATTTTTACTTAGATTGGATCTCACTTAGACCACAATGCTGTTAATGTTTTGGTTCAATGTAATGGGGAGATGAAAAGCATCTATTTCCAAGTTGTAAACGATATTAACTGCCCATAATAGATGCTGTATGTACCATTACTTCGCTTGTTAATCGGAAATGGTATGTTACGCCCATTCACGGACAAAAGCTTTTTTTGTAAACTTCTGCTGTTGAAGTAGGAAATAGGCTCTGCAGCATAGTTACGCTGCTGTGTAATTAATAATAATTACGCTGCAGGTTAATAAATCATAAAAAACGTAATAAGTAAGCCACTTTTTTATAGTTTGCATGCAAACCGCAGTAAACATTTTAAATTTAAAATTTATAAATCTATAATTCTTTATTTTGTTTAGTGTTCAATATATCATATTCATTTTAAAAACACACATAAAAATGTATCTATTGAGCTTTCGTAAATGAACATTAATGCAGTTTATCAAATTACATTTAAAGTTCTACAATGGCTCTCCAAGTATTTCATAATCATAAACAAAACATATCATTTCAAACGATGAACTTACAACGATTTTATAAAATTGTTAGTGCCAGAATTTAATTACTCTAGGCTACTTTGGCTAGTTGATAGCCGGAGCAGGCGGAACGACATATTCCGTCAAGTCATATTCTGTTTGTTTTTTAAATTAATATAATAAACAACTAAAATAATGAATGAAAATAAAAAGGAAACCGTAGTACGCATTTTCTTAAATAGTATTTATTTCAATATTTAAAATCGCAGCACGTTAATCGCTACGGTACAATAAGAATACACGCGAATGATCGAACATATTTAAATGGCAATCTGACACGTAGATCGAAAAATCATAGCCTATTTAATATGGACGACAGACTCATCGACTTATCAATTTAGTCGCAAGCACGGTCAGCAAAACGAAACAATGATAGTAATATAAAAGTAGGTAATTAATTTATTAAAGTTACTTAATTGTGTGTGTAATAATTGTAGCCTGTAAACAAGTATAAACGACGATTAGAAACACGTTTTCACGCAACGTGTGACAGGTAACAATCATTTTGCGCGAAACGAACTGGAACGAGGTCAGTTGAAAAAACTTAAAAGCCGCCGCGATGTGGCAGAGGCGGACTTGTTTTAAAAATGTTTTAATTAACACACACACACACACATACACGCACGGACTAATTTTCATCAGAACTGACGTGACGTCACGAATGCGGATACCGTCTCCCGTGCAGAGACACCGGGAGAAGTGCGAAACGTCGGCCGAGCCGTGAAATCGTACAAATAAATAGCGGTAAAGATAACAAATTACAGGGAAATTGCTAATGATGAGAGAGCGCGGGGCCGCGGGCGGTGCATTAAGCCGGCGGCAAACATCAAAGGGCCCTTTGACCGCGCCGACACACCCACACTCCCCCGCGCACCCGCGATCTACTAATACACTAGCGCTCGGTAATAACGGTGAATAAATGCTATTAGGTTTTATTGTGGATATTTAACTTGTTAATTGTGTTATCTATACTAATAAAATAATGTATATTATATTACACACTAAATATAATAACATCAGCTCTATCGGATAACTGAGATAACGTGAATTTATAATCATAATCGTCTTTTTTAACTAAATTAAATAATGAAATAAGCGATCTAACTTTTGCCATTTATTTATATCATCAATCGATCACGCCTGTATCCGAGTTAATAGCGCTCTTTGATTTTCCCTCACAAAGGCGCTCATTACTTTAAGAACACCTTTGAAGTTTAGCACTAGATAACGGTCTCTCGGTACTAAGTATCATTCTATTAATATACAGCAGCGCGTCGCAACTCAAACGGCTGTCTAAAAGTTTACAGATACGATATAGATAGACATAGTGGATGTAATATAATAATGTTCAATAACTTAAACGTTAGGTATATACAACTGTCAAGTACTGATGAATACGTAAACATTAATTGCATGCGGTATATCTTGGAAATAACTTACTTATTGACGGCACAGTTGGCGTCGTTTATACACTTTTTCGCACGAGATTCGAACCTAAAACAATCTAAAAGAACAAAGGATCGATTAAAACTGTTGAGCAATACGAAACGCATTTTTTACAAACGACTAGATCGATTCTATCGAGAAATCAAGCGGCCATATCGGTGGTCGTGTCCCAGCGGAATCGCACGGATGACGTCATCGATCAAACCCTCTGGTATTTTTTTTTCTACGCGGCACAGATTAAAAAGAATCGTTTAGCAGCTCCAATTCTTAATGGGAAGACAGATAACGTGTCCGCATTTAGTAGGCGACGGTGATTAATCATTGGACACGGATTTCGAGCGGTCGCCTTCCGGTGTTTGCCTTTGTGGTTATGTTGTTTTTTTATCCGCGAGAAGTGATTAATTGCGCCCGCGGCGGGAACTAGTCGACCGATTAATGTGGGCAAACAAGCGTCTAGTGTTCAACCCTCGTCCAAAAACTGCGCGTCTTACGTTATCTACGCTTATTAATTATCTTTAACCGTTCGGATACTGTGTCGCTCTCAACTGACAAATCTGTAGTGTCGTCAACGTATTCCAAATATGTCTAAACAAAAAACCATTCATATGTTTTTGCATTCTACTGCCTCCATTTAAAATAATGGTTAAAACTCTTAAAACAAAATAAGATCAATAAGAACCGAGTAAGTTATTTATTGTAATAAACGAAAATTGCGAGAAATCATACAAGAATACACAAAATTGGATTGATTTATGTTACTTTTAATATGTTAACTAATCTAGTGTATGTCTCAGCAAAATAAACAAAAACAACACATGTTAGTCCCTTTTTTAATGTAAAATAAATAATATTAATGTGCCATCCATCTTTTATCGCAGCTCCACGCTATCGGCGGCCGTAAAGCTCTCCAAAATTTCGGCGCGAGCATTGCCTAGTACCGCCAGCTTTCCCTAGAGTTTTGAATGGGCCCAAATCATTTATCTACAACGCGAATGTATAAACATGCATTGAAAAAGCGACGTGCCTGTAAATATTGAACTTTAATGGATCAAAAGTTGATATATTGCTGCTTAATATGACTAAGTAGCTTTTAATATTCAAAGCAAAAATTTATAAAAGAGAAAAATTTTAAAGACCTTGATTGAGTAAATCTGTATGCATTAATTGAGTAAAGTTTAGCATAACGTAATTTGATTTATATATATTATGACGTTAGGCACTGACTGGGACAACTGCTATCAAATGCTCATGATAATCAGCGAATACCCGTCTGACGAATGAATTATATTCAGGACATCACAAAGTTATTCTCCCTCGAGAAATCAATCGTAGCCTGTAAAACAAACGCTTACACAAATGGGACCCAAATGAAATTGAAGTGAAACTAACTGAAAATACATAAAATAATTTAAAGAAATAAAGCGATTTTTAATTAAAAAAAAAGTGTTTTAAATACATTTTACGACGATGTAATGATTTATTGAATTTACGCGATTACTTTAATCTACTCCGTCACTATAGACCCAGGACTCAATTTAGAGTCCTAATTGTTTCCGTAGATATAAGTCAATCATGTCATGATGTTTGTCCAATACGATGACGTAAATTTCGCGACTTTAATTGAGGTTCAACCTTGTTGAACCTCAACAAGTAGCAATATCGAAATTTTACCTGTTTGTCATTTGGGAAACGCAAACGAGGAAAGCTCAAAACTTCACGGCTGAAGAATATCCCAGAGCGAACATCGATTACGTCTGTGGAAGGATTATTCAGAGTCGTTGTAGTCAGAGATAATTTTCGGAGTCCAACCTCTATTAATTGAAGAGGCACCGAAAGAGAGAGACACGTCTGGATCCATCCTGGATCTTATTTCGCCTAGGCGTCCAAAACGCTGAATACATTTCAATTTATGCCCCTCTCGTGAACATCTCCTATGTTTATTATAGTAGCGGCTCGGAATGGTGTTGGCACACTAGCACCCTGGCACGCGATACGTCGCGACTGGCGGGAACACTCGACGGTGTCGTTACGTGGTGTCGGAGTGCCGCTCCGAGGGCCCCGATAACGAGCCACTCGAGGGCGGCGCCGCTGGCGGCCGCTCGGGCCGTTATAGCCACACGTCCAAATTGCTACACGGAACGCTATATTACTGGCGGCCGATGCATTATCCGTGCATAGGAATAACTAAAAACAATGGCGTAAATATCTAAGATAGAAAAATAAATGTATATAGGGTTATGAGTGAACATAGTAAGGAAATGGCCCAAAACGCAGCTTTCTTATTGGTGAATTACTTTCCAAATGTCTATCAATAAGAAGGTTCTACGTAGCCTCATTTACTTCATTTAAATTACATACGTACATTAAAATTATTTAAGTATATGGGTTTGTCATCGAATATATTTTATTAACTAAATGCCTTTTAGACATGTGTAAAATGTCAACAATATTAAATTGATGATGCGGTGATTATTGTCCGTTTGACAAGTGGTGTCAACGCACGCCGAATGATAACTGACAGCGACTTACTGACAGTACTATAGTCCGCATAAAGGCATATTTAAACCATTTGCTAAGTTAACCGACTTTTTGTCATTTGCACGTAAACATCCAAGGGTATTTAAGCCTCTTCACTAGCTCATTAAGCGGTAAAGCAAAATACAACAAAACGCAATAAAAAAGATAGTTTTACGTTGTGGTAACACTACTTACTCCTACATTTTGAAGGAAGTATGTGCTAGGCGTAACATGTTATGTAAACATTTAAGTAATCATAAGTCAATTACATTTAAAAAATCACAAGCGGAAGCGGAAACGCTAAACTCGCCTACGCCCCTGTCCGACACCGACCTTGTAGCCAACGTTTGAGATGAGACAAAACACGTCGGTCTCCTCAATGTCTGCCAGAGTGCCGCGGAGATTAATTAATATTCATTAAGTTGATAAAAATGTGGATATTCACAAAAACTTATCGTGATCTATTTTAACGTGTTTGGTATTATTTACCATATTATATATTGTGATATTTAGACTTTTTTTTAACTGAATATTTACACTGTTCTTCTGACTACAGTCCAGTTAAAGGCAAGGGAATAATTTTACTCTTGATATTAACTTTTTTTTTAAATAATGACATCCTTAAGACGATGTCTACGAGAAAAATAAGAAAATGTGTATAATTTTTTATTGCCTCGTATATAGTTACCATACGCCGTATATTGTACATTTTCAAAAAATTCTGTTATGGAACTGTAAATTTTTGTAGTTCTTTACTTTAAAGATGGACTAACAAATAAAGTCTAATTAAAACGGTCGCATTCACGCAGCGGTTATATATATCTATCAGATAAATTAAAAATAAAATAAATTTTAAATTACATTTTATTTCAAATACTAGCATGCGTATATACATAAGTCACATACACAAAATGCGAATATAATTCTTATTTATTAGCCACCGCAAATCAATTATTACGCGATACTTCACTAGGCGTTTTAATATTTTTTTTTCATTAAACTTAATTTATTTCTATCTAATTTATATAAAAAAGAAATCGGTCGGGACTCTATTTGACAAGAGACCGTCTTGGGTAGTGCCATCGCGGTGTATATTTCTGCCGCGCAAACGCTACAGTCTTCCGGTTTACAGGGCACCGTGGCCAGTGCAATTACTGAGCAAACGAGATGTAACACCTCATGTCTCAGAGCGGTGAGCAGATTTTGTGGCGTCTTCCGGTGCATTTCTCTTGAGCAGGGCGTATCACTTACCATCAGGTGAACGTCGTCCTCGTCTCGTCGCTTTCAATAAATAAAGAATATGACCGTATCTTATTCTAGGCACGGATATAGGGAGAAGGAATAATTAGTTATACTGATAAACATTGTTTTCTAAAATGACTCCGTAACAAGGTTATGATAACAGGCAGGTTCTATTTATAACAAAATAAGAAGAGATCAATGTCGCCTGGGGGAGAGGCCTAGTTACTAGTGGCACAGGTTCCTACGCGAATGTCAAGGACTAGTCCTAAGGATCTGGATCTTTTGTACTTAAGATTCTTTGTAAACAATTTGTAAAGAGAAAATAAAGATATATTATTATTATTATATATCAAGCGCAAATAATAATCACAATTAAGGCAGTTATATTTTAAATTATATCATAAGTAAAATACCGACGACAAACATCACCATCATTTCAAATAATACACATCGCCTGGCTCTCACATCTGAGCGATATATCTCAATAAATACTTCGGTCAACGTCTAACTCGTCACTCGATCCGAATCTGACCACTTGAACGGGGACGGACGAAAATTATCGTATCACAAGACTTCCCCTCGACGGATTCGGACCGCCGAAATCTTCGAGAGTCTCCTTGTAAATACATACTAAATACGGGCGATGACGTGAGTAATCTTTCATAATGGACGCGTCTAGACGTCTTCTCTAGCAGCGCAGTACAATGGCTGCTTCAATTTAAAGGGCTATTGGGCTAACTGGGTCAGCGATCTCGTATCGTGAGTGCAAAGGTTACACGTTGTGAGGCATTTTTAAACATGAGATGGCGTTACGATGAAGATGCACATCTATCCCCGAGATTGATTTTAAAAAATACATAAACATGTTTCAACATAAGCACTAAGATATTAAGTGCAATAAATTGGATCATGAAAACCTTAAAACATTATTTAATAATTTTTTGTAATTTACTAATTGTTTTTACTTTTTTAATTTTTTTTTTCAATTATATGAAAATTTTACGCTTGTAATTGTTTTTTATTGTTTCAATTTTATTGTACAAGGTTCTTCTCAGGTCAAAGGCATCTTTTACAAACCGGAGGTAGAATTCAAATTCAAATATCTTTATTCAATATAGAAGTGTAACACACAGGTTATTGATTGTAAAGGACGCTACCACCGGTTTGGAATAGAACGCCTCCGACCTGAGAAGAACCAGCGAAAGAAACTTAGCCGGCCTATTTTGTCATCTTTTTAAATAATCAATTATACATATCATTTTCTTATGAGCTACATACAGTTGCTATCATACGTACCTATATTATATTTGAAAATATGTATGTGAATTATATGTACATTTTTGACTATCAATAAGTGAGTGTATAGCTTTTATGTTGAATAAAGATATTTGAATTCGAAATTATAATATTAGTCAAAGAAGACGGTTTTAAACTTAATATAAACAACGATGGCAATTAAACACATTATACAGAAGACCAAAGGTTTTTGCGGTGCATATCAAAGTTTATAGTAAAGTAAATAAATAATATCTTATCACAACACATTATTCAGTACTTGAAAGTTAAAAAATAACTTCAAAATGATTGTCAGTTACTAAATTGATGATATAATGATACAACGAATAATTGCACAAACATAAATAAGCACCTTAAATAACATCAAACTGCAAAACCCATCAAAATCTTTACCACTATTAGTAGAGGATACCGACACCTTGCGCACTCCGCATAAATTATCACCCGCAGTGAGCCGACGTGTTAACAGGGGGATGGCTCATCGAAAGCTAGTGGCACTCGGGCCTTTGAACGCGACAAAGCCGCCCATCGAGACGGGCGACAAAAAGAAGACGAGCCTGTCGCGTCTTGACACGGCAGCCAAGATTTTGTTGCTCCTGCGCTCTCCCGAATGCGGTGGGACGCCGTGACCCCAATATGGTGCAGTGCACCCTAGTGCACATTTCGGCTGAGCCATTGTGCGACGGTGGACCGAGTGCCGTCTGAGGACGACCCGGTCAAACGGCCCGACTTTGTTTAATTATACTGACAGCTAATTTTGCTGACAGTGCTGTTTGTTCTGAGTTGAGAGATGGTTACTTGTGGCATAGCAGAGATGCAAATTATACGCGATGGCAATAAGAAAATTTCTATGTTAAACTTATGTGTTTACTCAAAGAATTGTGTAGTTTAGCCAGTGTAGAGGGAAATATTATGAGAAATAATAATGGGACCAGAAGGGAAAGCATTCTTATTGCTTAGTAACGGCCAATTTCAATCCCATCGGGGTGATAGACATTATAATACTGCCCGAAATTTAGACGCCAAATGATAATCATTGGGTTCAAAAATGGTTATTTAGTAATTAAAATGGTAAGTACTAATTTGCATAATAAAGGAATTCTTTCGAAATTTAGGTACAGTATGTTTAGATTTAAAGTTAATACATTTTTTACTTGCTATTATAAAATGTGTAGAAAAATGTTTTGAATAAGCATGTAATTATTAATTAACTTCTTATTCTTATGTAAGTACTATCATTAGAGCTTCAGAGCATATTTTCCAACAAATTAATTCAGTACTTTACTTGTGACACATAAAACAAATAAAATAAGACGTACAAGTTCAATTAAACTATACAAATTTAACGGTGGGCTTAAATAAAATCTGCGTTGAAATAAAATTGGCAAAGTCAAAGAAGATTTAATTGTATATTAAATTGACAGTAAGACCTCTGGTGTATCTCCTACGATCGTTTTAATCTAAAAATGTCGTCATTCAATTAAAAGCATTTCCTCCATGATAGCGTAAAATGCTACAGATAGTAGAAAACACAGATTTTCCCATATAATGTCACTTATTTTATAAAGAGGTGAGATTTGCATTTATGTATGCTACAAATAAACTGTAAATAGTATTCACATGGCCTATATTAATTTAAAGAAATAAAACCGTCTCAAGGTGTAAAATATATTACTGTGAAATTGGTAAATAATGCTAGTAAATATGTGAAAAAAAAATTACGGTACTAAAATACCACCGAAAAGAAATCTCCAATTAAGCTTGCAAACAGACGCACCAGTAATCGATAAAACTGATAAGTGCAAAGTGCATATAATTATAAAGTATAATATCGGTTTATGTATCAGTGCATCGATGTTTAACGAATGATTTTACAAACGCATGTGGGTCAAAGGGTATTGATTCATTGTGGGCGTTTTGATTACGACTGAGCTGTTACAAATAATTTACGGGTAAAATGCAGCAAAATTATGTATATTATACATTGAAACATATATATGCTTTAATAAAATAACACGGAAAGGGATTTTGAATTCAGTAAACAATATAATCAGTTTAAGAATAACATATTCCTAGTATAACAATTAACAATCTAATTCTGTGCCTAAACCTAATCGAAGGGAAAATAAAAGGTTAAAACCCTTTAAGTGACACAGTTTCTTAGAAAAATTTAAGCATTACCGTCTTTTTGTTTTCCTTCCACTGTAAACAGACAGCAATAGTTCATTTCATCATTCTACATTGCACAGTATAGAATTTTGTAATGCAACTCCTTGAGACAGTGTGAAACTAAAAGGTTTGTAATTTTTATTCTATGGTAAACTAATATAAGACGAAGTAGTTAATCCGATTATAAGATCTCTGCCCATGAGAATTGATCAAACCGACGAACAGCACAATAAGGTCTTACGTTCATAGTATTTATTCTAGCCATGTTCGTAAACCGAGGACAAAAATTTTTACGTTGCACTGTTTTACTGGTTCATCTGGCCGTGGTCAGATAGTCACCTGACGACCACGCGCTGAAAGTGTGTCTGAAACTTCTGGAATTTAAATGTAAAATAAAGTTCGATAAAATCCGTAAAAGTAATTTTATTTAATAATGTACATATTCGAGCAAGAAATAGAACATAATTCTTTCTTTTAATTTAAAAGAACATTGGTATTAATGACTTTTATACAGAATCTTAATATTTTTCGATGATGTGTTATAAACGATCTATATTTATTGCATATCATGTTTCCCGTAAAAAGTTAATATCTCTTTACCCTTGTTGCAGAAATAACTATTTTATACTTAGTAGCAATTGCTAAATTTATAAATCGTTCAGCCATCCTGTATTTTAATATTAATTATCATATAAAACCTAAAATATCTATCTATCGATTCAAAAAGTGATTCTTTGATGTAGAAACGGCAAAACAAAATAATTACATTTGTTTTACATGTCACGCATGTCACGTGAAAGACTGTTTCTAATTCGGAACGAATGCGATGGAACGCTAACAAAGAGGAGCTTTTAACTTTCCATCAAAATGTTGCATTTACAGTTATGGAAATTGTCTTTTTTAAGCAACGGGTCACATTCGTCCGTGATGATGGAGAGATAACAAAACATAAAGACCACGATATAAAATCTTGCGTGTATTTGCAACTTAGCATTATTTTTAGCATCAAGTTAGAGAAATAAAGCCCATTAACCTATTTGTATAAAAAATATGGCGATCCCTGCTTAGGTACGAAGTAGGGCTCGTCGTTACCAAGTAATTATATTTTAAAATTTATGTCCTAAAAATATTGAAATATTTAATAATAATAGGTTTCAGTAGTCCTATTAGTGGGGGCCAGTAAGAAATACAGCTGCGGCAAAATAGATGCGGTGTGCCAAGATAAAATTTTGACCCAACATTGTAACATTTTTCATTAACATTATAAATGAAGCAATTGTAAAATAATCACCAAAGTTTTAGTCTCACTACCTTATCTCTAACGTGACTGACAGCTTTACTGTAATAAAACCAAAAACCAAATTTCTGTTTTGATTGTCGAACGTGTTCCTGAATTTTAATTTGCAATGCACACAACTTTCATTTGCGTGCTGAAATCACTAACAAAACGGTTGGCGTTCTCCGTTTATTACATTCAGAACTAATAGCCGAGGCCCCTTGAGCCCCGTTGACAAAAAAACCCGAGACGCGAGATTTTTCAAGTTTCACCCTCCCTTATTCAGTGCCATTGCTAGAAGAGAAACAAAACTGTTTAAAGAGTTACGCTAGCTTTTGTTTTATTATTTTCACTCTCGTATTCACCAGTCTTTTGTGTTGTTTTTTTTCGTTGCGGGATTTGTTCGCGTTTTCTACTATAGATAGTATAAAGGTTGTTATTAGACCTTTTGAATATGTTCCTGGGCTATTAATTATATAACGTTTTTATTAAATTACTTAGACAAGTAACAAATAACTGACGAAGAATTCTTAACGTAACCTATCGGTAATTATGAGTAATAATGATCATTCCATGCAAGGATCCGTGCTAATTTAAAGTTTTAACTTATTAAGACTTTTATAAATTACTAGAATATAATTAATATTATAGTATAAGATTAAATATTTACTAATCTAGCGTATTAATTAATGGGTAAAAGCAGACATCAATAGCCGATGCGAGGCCAATTTCAGACTGGCACTTGAGTGAAGGCAAGACGCTAACGTAGAAACAGCGCTGTACAGTGTAATAGATGGGACTGAGCAAATTGGAAGGCAGGGCAGGGTTCACAAGTGGCCGATATAGCCTTTAGGATAATATTTTTCTATATATTAATAAAAATAAATATCAAGCAACACATGAACTTAAAATAAAATATACAGCTACGCTAGTAGATTAATTATTACTTATTAAAAAATATTAAATTTCATAATATTTTTGCGTTACTGCGTCGAGTAAAAATTATTCAATTTAAATTAAACGCAATTATCGTGGATATTATTTGATTGACGCTAAAATGTAATCCGAACATGTATGCTATCTTTCGTTTATCATTAAATAATTTTTGTCAGACATTGTAAAGTGGCAATTTATACTTTATGTTGTTTATGCGTTTGTCCATAAACCATGAAAAATCTAAAACGTCGGAGATAAATTTAAAATAATTGAATGTGAATTAGAAGAATTCGTATTACTGTTTCGTCAAAGTAATATGTAAGAACATAAACATTATAATAATTACTAATTAAATCTAAACGTATTGCTATAAATGGTATACAATCAATAAAACATAATACTCGACTAAAATAAACCAAACAGGCACAGCCCTGAGAAGAGCGAGGCGTCGTAACCGTGGCCGGAATGCAGCGGCGCAATATCAAGGACCACGCAACACGGACAAATATAAGCGGTCAGCAACGATAGCGTCTCGATTCGTCAGCAGATGGGGTGGCGTTCGTAGCGTCAGGTCGCGCTCCGTCGGCTACGCTGCTACGGACCGCCGTAGCTCTACGCCTCAAGTGACACCGGGACACGGCTCAAAGGCGAGTGTTTGCCCCTTTGTCTTGCCGGGCAATTAGTGCGGTCCGTTCATTTAATTCTATCGGTCGATTAGCCGTAGAGCCAGGTGGCCATTAATTGTGGGCCGGCTCTACGATGTCTACGCGCTACGCCGGAAGCGACTCTACTACGATTGGTATTGGATACAGTTTGCTTTGGCGACCGTAGCCACGTCCCGAAGGCCTCTTTGGTACGTGCTACGTGAAATGTTAGATCGAGTTATGAGACGAAATTAGAATAATACGCTTTAGGGGTAATTTTGAGACGCTCTATTAATACGAACGTGTGTTTGGTGTAGGCAAATTTATATATTTAATCAGTCTGTTTGTTCACGAACGCAAAATACTACAATATACAACTATATAATATAAGTATGTTATTATGTCAGACACTTGAAGAAACGTCAGTTGAAACTTAATAAACAAAGAATTCGATTCATTGTGCATGTAAAAATCGATACTATAGAAGGAGGGAAAAGTTTGTAAGCGATATATGATTTCATTAAAAATAAGTTAAGGAACGTTCACTAACCGACACTTATGATACCCATAAAATTATTGTTTGCGTCAATACCATTCGATTTTGCTAACGTTAAATTCGTTTAACATTAAGATTTGTACTTTTTTACGTATGAAAATATTAAAGTAACTAAACCCAAAGTTTTTCTCTTTACACAGCTTAATACAATTTGAGACTGACCTCATACTTTGTCGCTACCTAAAAACATCACGCCGTCTGCCTATCCATACAAAACTTTACCTTACTACGGGTCAGCTCCACACATGAGTTCGAGTCTTACAACTCTCAGGATCTCCGCCCGCATCCTCTCGCCCGTGCCCCGGATGCATCAAGCGGCATTAGCAACTTGGTGAAATGCGATGTTTGCCCCGCGCCGTCTCGGAGCGGAAAAACTTGCTACGGCCCGCATAACACGACGTAACTTTCGCACAACTTTTATATTAAAGGATTGAATGGAACTTATTGGATACAGTTTCCTCTGCAGGGTACACTCCGCCCCCCCCGCCTCAGGTTAATCTATTAGACGTTTGATCTACGGCACGGCCTTTGACAGATAATCTTTTGAGAGTAGCCGACCCCGTTCGGTGCTCGTGGCGTTTTTTAAAAACGTCGCTCTTAAGTAGGATCTTTTGAGGGAGCGCGTAATCTCTTTCTGTCTTAATGGCGTATGGACGTTTGTAACGGTTGTTTATACTCAGTATCGATAAAGAGACCCGGTTACAGCACTGATATGATTAAGAGTATTTAAATTAATAAGTACTGTTTAACTGATACATTCAAAGTCTTTGTAAATGACAAAAATGTTTTTTTTCGATTATTGCTAAATTTATATTCCTAAATGCTCATTTCCTAACGAAAAAACGCTGCGATAGCGTTGTTTCTTTGTATAAACACTTTAGCAAAAGTAATAATAACAGAGTAAGTATTTTATTTTACTACTTTTTCAGGCATTACGAAGGTGATATGGAATATGTATTATTTAAACATTACTGGTTTTTACGTAGCTTAATACTGCCTCGAATGGCAACACCAAACAGTCAATGCCTCCAAATTCACGAAATTTGGTTTATTCTCTTGGGTTCTAATTCTCAGATACCAGAAGCTTTGATTTAAAATATTTATTGAAGAACGCGTCGGTTTGGAAAAACCAACCCAATTACTCTATGATACGAATGAAATCATCAAAAAGGACATCATAAAATAGGTCATATTATAAATATCAACCAATCATCATCATCATCATCAGCAGCCTGTGTCAGTCCACTACTGGACATAGGCCTCCCCTAATGCACGCCACTGCATCCGATATTCGGCTATTCTCACCCAGCCCACACTGGCCACTTTGCGAATGTCGTCACTCCATCTTGCCGCAGGGCGACTTAACCAACACGATTTCAATATACTTATATTCTTTTGGTTTACCTAATAGTAAATTAACTCAAGCATTACCCTGTTAATTACAATTAAAACAGACTTATAGGTTATCTTGAACGTCAAAGCGAACTGTGTACTCTGTGTACTAAAAGTTTCTTAAAACACCCAGACGGGTGCAGCGTAGGCCGTCGCTTTGAACGGCGTCTTACTGTTAAAGTCGTCCTTTTGTTCCCGTTAAAGAACGCGTGAAGTTCACTTGATCCTACAGTCGCAGGTGCTAAGCCGTGCTTAACAGACAATTATTGTTGTTGTTGTCCTTGTCGCCTGCATGTCGCTACTCCACTCGAGTTTTATCCTTCTGTCGTTTATGCTTTTACATTTATGTTTACCGATTGAAAAGTGATAACTATCGGGACGTTTTTAAAATCGCTAAATGTGTGTTCTTATATGTTAATTAATAGTTAAAAATGATTAGTTATTATAAATACATAACTTTACAGATTATAGAACAACAAATATAGGCGACAAAACACTTCATGCTGTGACCAAAGCTTTTTCTTATACTAACTTTTTGCCCTTGCATAGTGTGTCTTTGGAAAAAATATAAAAACATTTAAATCTGTGGTTGTTGTAACCCTTAGTATAGTGAACAATGCAACATTTCCCCTACCATCTCCCCTTCAGGAAATAGAGATTTTCGGTGTCCCCGCGGCACGAACAAAGGGAGCTACGATTCCCGCGGGAACAGTTAATCCCACTCGATCGGCTCGAGATTCGAACCGAACACGGTTACACATAGAAGGCAACTTTGACATTGGACACTCCTACGACTCGATGGCCACTCCAGACGGAACGCAAAGACAAGTCTGTGTGCACTAGATGCATCGATCGAGCGATTGATTGATGATATTCATTGGTTGTACAGGAATGAGCAATGGGAAACTGAGCATTGAAATACCTTAGTCGTACGACATAGTACTACTACATACGGCTTTTTAAACGTTAAAAACTTTTCACGTGAAACAACCTGCGCTACAAACCAAATCCCTAGAAAACACCCAATCCCAACAAATCGGTTCATTTTCCTTTTAAACATTTATAATTTTCGTAAATATTAATAAATTCTCCTTATTGATTATAGCACTACATAGAACATTGAGAATAACATAAAAAAAAAACAATTTCACATGAAGATAAGTCTGAAAGATTTTCCAACGAACCAAACAAAAATTACTAAAATAATAAAGGTAAACGTCTCCAAACATTTAGTTTGTCTGTACTTTCTGTATGGCTTTTTTAATGTATTTTTCTTGTAGTTTAAACCTAATGTTGTTCATATAACAGACATCCATCAAGACAGAAACGATAATGTTACATGTAGGATATAAATGTCAGTGACAAATTGGAAAACTAAAATATAAATATATTACATACATAAAATATTAATATGATTTGTTCGGAGACAAATTTATTTAAAGTGAAACTGTAATGCAATATCTATAGCACTATTACCAAACGATGCCGAGTGGAGACCGCAAAACATTTAGGAACATTTAGGATTCGTTAATCTTAGATCAAAGCAAATTAACTTGATCGCTTAGCTTGTAAAAGGTTTTAATACAAACTAACTTCTTTTTTCATTAAATTACTTTTTTAATTGACGAATATATCCTTTCGTCCAATGAGATAGTAATGAAAAAAAGTTTTTAGCCAAGGATTTCATTATATGGAATACGGTCTAAAAATACCCTAAATGGAGAAGGCGTGCATTGGGGCAAGCCGATGTCCAGTAGCGTAATGCTAATAAACCGAAAAATAAATGTACTGAACATTAAAAATATATATATCAATTGTGTAGGCCAATTAATAACTAATGCCTTCGGATAACATTTTGAGACCGACCTATGCTATAGCAAAAGCCAAATAAGACAAGGAATACTTCTCTGGCACCAGACGACGGCGGCGTTCATTAAAAAAAATTCCATTTAACCTATGTTTTTCCTTAAATAATTGGACTTTTGGGTTGAAAGGAAAAGACTCCAAGATAATATAGCTTTCTAATAGTGAAAGAATATTTAATTGGGCCAAAAAGTAAGACCAAACGAACAAACCTCCCCTCTTAATAATATTGCTAGCTGTTCGCGCCTACGTCCGCATGGTAATTCATATTTAAAGAAATTATATTTCTTTCTATAAAAAGGAGCCTTAGTTAAGGTGAGCTATCTTCAAGTGGAAGTCCCGCCAAAAGCAGACAGATAAAAGTATATTGAAGACCAAGATGTTTTGAAGTTGTCTACATTCTGCACTAGCAAATCCCCTAGAATTTGCTAGAAAATTGATGTATTAAAAATGACCGCAGAGTTTTTTGTCGGTTCTTCTCTGGACAGGTCTGAGTTTGTGAGCCGGTAGTAAATTGTTATATTTGGGACGAAAATTATAAGCTTATTTTCAATATACTTTGTTTATAGTATAGGTATGTACTTAATTATAATAATTTAAAATTGATTGAATTAAATGAATACAAATAAAAACATCAGACATAGATTTTTCTATTAGCAAAGTCTTGTTATTTAGTAACAGAAAAAAAAAACATCGCTTTGAAAAAGATTCATATTCACTCCGATTCCGCTTTCGTGTTTGTATATTTTTCAAATTAAATATTCTCTTTAGAACTCTATCAGACCAGTCCGTTTACTTTCCGCTCGTCATCTGTACTGAATTATTTATTTATATTAATAAGAAAAATAAGTTGCGATCACGTTTGATGTTAACTTCAATCATAATAGTATTACGCATTATAAAATCATATATGTATTAAAGATTACCTAAAAACTAAAAAATAACCATATAATACTACTGTATTTCATCCTCTGTGTGTTTAATTAACTCGAAAATATTTTTTTTCACGACTACACTTGTCAAATATTAGTTAAAGGTAAAAATATATAAAGCACATAAACATACTTGATTCGTCACGTTCTTGATATTTATCACCCAATCATGACGTCAAGTATTTTTATAGCCGTATTTCTTTTACCAAAATTTAACCAAGCCAAGTGGGATCAATTTCTGTTCACTTCAAATGAACAAAACTGGTAAGCTTCGTGTGTTCTGTTTCGTTTACAAACAAAAAAGTATTAAAAATATGCCAAAGTTGCCTAACATTTAACAACAAACGTACTTACACTCTTTATAAAAATAACAGTCACATGCTTAGTAGACTTGAATGATAGACAAAATTCACAAATATATTTTTTTTATTGCCTACGCATGCGGGCGAGCAGTCGGACCGCCTGATGGCAAGTGGTCACCGACGCCCATAGACATTAGCAGTGATGTCTACTGGTGATATCACCAACGCGCTACCTATCGTGAGACAAAGGGTGTTAAGTCTCGTTTACCCAGTAAATACGCTGGCTACGGTGCCCTTAAAACCGGAACACAGCAGTGTTTTCACACTACTGCTTTGCCGTAGAAATAGGCACCGCGTTGGTACCAACCCAGACGGTCCCCTACACAAAAGGATCTACCACCAGTCTATTCTATCTATTATTGCATCTATCTATTTCTTACAAAAACCACATACGACTGCCATCAGATCCATTTCCTCTAAATATAGTCATTATGTGGCCCTCAGCAAACGCACGGGTTCGAATCCGCGGCGGTTAGTACGTTTCGCGTCGGGCCCCCGGTATTAGCGCACTGTCGCATCTTCACAGGGCGGCGGGATCAAAGGATAGGTACACAGCCAATAGGGCTGCCGGTGATACGAAATTATCATTCTATTTTACATTTAAATTGAATGTGCGTGTTACACCCATACTCCCGAATGTTTCAGTAAATGGACAATAACGTGTTTTTATTTAATGAAATCTTTGGTTTGGGTAAAGCGCAACGTTTTATAATTTAATTTTCTGGGTGCATTAGTTTGTTTCTTATTAAAACCTTAGAATAAAATATAAAGACTTCTCATCATATAATAAGTCGAAAATTATCTTTTTACAAGAGAATTTCAATTTTCAATACCCTTATTAAATAATTTAACATTTTTTTTTATTTAACAGCCCGTCCCGGACGCAAGCAGTTCTACCGCACGACTAAAAACGTAGTAGCCGTCTGAATATCTCCAAAACAGGAGGTGGCAACCCTAGCGGCAACCGCTCCCATTGATGTCGCGCACAAAGGGAATTGATTGTTGCAAAACTCTTTTTCACAGAGCCAAGGGGGGGAACAGAATCGAAGAGATAAAACGACGGTTTGATCATACATCTGCCTTTTTTATTGCGAGCCGGGTTCCACATTTTGTTTTTCGCTCTTCCGATACGATTCTATACGTTTTTCCCGAACACCGCATTGTTTACAAGGCTCTGTGATATGTTATTTATCGATCTTTTTCCCGCCGAAATTGCCGATTGAATGATTTTGTTACATGAGTTACCAATGTTATTTATTTGTAGATATCATAATAACGTTAGTAGTGGTTAGCTGACTTATTTAGCTTCTTAAACTCCACATTAGAATTGTTAAAGTGTAATATTTCGTTTTTAAACGAATACTAAACATGATAATTAATAGTTTTCGGAATTTATCGGGTTTAACAACTTTTCGATTGTTTTAAAACTATATCCGGCGTTTCACGTTTTATATTATATACTATTACACGATAAAAAAATATGAACATACCACATTGATGCCATTGGTTTTTAAAGACACGTTCTTTATTACACGTTATTGTTGCTAAAAATGCTAATAAAAATGTTATAAATTTGTATTACTTACCATTTATTATGTTAAAAAATTTGCTAGTATTACTTAGAAATATATGCTATCAATAAAATCATTTATCGAAAGATTCGCAAACAAAACTAAGAAAAAAAAAATGTCATAAAAAAGTGTTTGTCTGTTAGACAGATTAATGCAACATTTTTCACAAAACATGAAATTATTTATATTGTACAGCTCAAATAAATTTAATATATTTTAAGTGTAAAAATTATGTTCGCAGAATCATGTAGAGGTATAATACTCTTTTTAATTATACTCAAATTTCTTTATGCCATGATGGGAATAAATTATCTTGAAAAAAAAAATATTTCACATCACTAAGTTTACTTCTGTTGCCATGGCATCATATTGAATTTAAAAATAACAACTTGTATGTCGCATTGTACTCCTTCAATTTAAGGTCCAAAATACTTTGATAGAAATAGTAGGTCAATAGGTAAACACAATTTCAAAAGTTTGTAAACAAACAAAACTTTTTACATTTGATTCCGAGTTATTTAAAGAACAGCACTATGTTTCTAAGGTACATCAAAAAACATCTTATGTCTCGGAGTTCTGTTTAAAATTTGAGTAGTTGAGACATAACCTTTTAAAGAATTATTAATAACTATTACATGAGACACATTCACGTTCAAGTAAAACTTTTCAGGCTAATTACAAAGTTCAAGAGCATTAAAATACCCTTTCACATGAAAAGCGTTAATTTTAGAAGTCGTAATCTTGAAATAAGCTTCGGTACCTTACCTCGTTGACACCTGAATACTCAACTGATCCCAGAGTTCGTTACAACTTTGCACACAAAACTTTTAATTTTCAACAGCAAACTGTTACACTAGACAACGGATAAACACTTTGGTTAACTTAACGAACAGTCTTTTAACTTATAAACAAATAATAAACAGTAGTTAAGAGTAGAAAACAAATTTTATACACACACGATTGACGTCGCTTTCGCCATGGTGTTGATGCACTTAAGCGCTATCTAGCGACATTTTGATACATATAACTTTATGTTCCTTTTCACGTAAGCAATATATTGAAGTTTGACAACTTGATCTGCCAAAAGAATTTAAAAATTTGTTAAAAATTACAACGAAATAAAATATACAATAAATTTTATTATTTAAAAAAATCGCTACTATTTAAACAACCCAATACATTTTACAAATTCAATGAAATCAGAAAATTGGCTTTTTTGCCTGATTTTGTTTGTTTACAATCAATTCCTTTATTATTTTATTTTCCGATACAAACATCATGTTATATTGATTAAATAATATTGTAATGCACTATGGATCAATTATATCAACTCAATATCAACATAGCACGACACATGCAGATGTACTTCCTTGTTATGTAAGAATAAAAAAAATTGTATGTTGATGTGAAGAGGCCTTACAAAAACCGCGCATAGATTTGGAACCTCAAACGTCTTGCTCTTAGACCAAGAAACCCAGAAAGGGTAACCTAAAGCCTAAGCAAAGGTCACTTTGCATGATGTAGGAGTAATAATATTAAAAAAGTATAAGAGTCAATTACTTAAAATTATTTCTGTTAATTTCCTTTATTGGTCCCCTTTTTCTGTCCGGTCTCTTAACTGCTAAATTTTGTTTCATGATCATGATAAATTAGATTATGCATGACGTAGATTTGTTTTAATTATTTAAAGTACGCAACAGCAAATTTCCAATTATGTAACTGATTTTAAGCAAATATGAATAAGATAACCAACAAAATATTTACACCTTTGTTGGAAAAATCTTGAATAATGACCGGAAGAAAGAGCTAATAATAATAATCTTAGGATATATCTTTTTATTTCATTATAAAAAAATCAAAACATGTAGTCAAAAGAACAATAATGTTATAAGCTTAAATAGTCAAGATGGAAGATGGGTAGAGTCTTAATGAATTAAAATTACATTATTTATCTTGCTTTAATTCATTACTGTTAAGAAAAATAAGATTATATAATTACATTCTAGAAAAAAAAAAACTAATAATTTTTCTACAACAAATTTATTGGAGTAAGGTATACCTTTTTTAGGCAATTATTAACAATATAAGATACTAAACATAAAAAAAAAACAAATGTCATAGTGATGTTATCATAAATTATAAAAAAACCAGTGTTATTTGAAGACACAGGATACTTTGACATTATTATAAAAATGTTGTATCATACATATGGTGGTTATTAAAAAAATTATACATTTTTGTCAATTTGAAACAATTGACTTAGTAATTCTATTACTGTGTATAATATTACTCTATGTGAGCAGTAAACATTTCAGCAAATTGACCTCTGCTGACTGCCAAAAAAAGAGGTAGTTAACTCATTACTAACAATGTTGTTATTGAAAGTAAATTAGTATGGCATTTTTATATTGTTGAATTTAAAAAACATTCTCGATGGTCTCTTATCAATAAGCGAATACATTTAAATATTTAGAAATATATAAACAAATTTGAATAAAGATATAAAACATAATATGATAAATTAACTACAAAAATTTTACAAACCCTCCAGAATCTTTGGGTAAAGCTTATTTTGCATTGTATAATTCTTGAATAACCTAAAGTATTGTGATTATTACCTTAATACAAAACTTTTGATGCAAAAAAATAGAATTTCAACATTTCTTTTGCAGGTACAACATAGCAGACATCTGAATTCATAAAAACATTTGGGCAACCTCTAAACTACAAAAATGACTAAGCAACATGACTGATTCCTTAACTCAATACACAATAAATTAACATACAATCGTAAGAAAATCTAAATCTGAGGTATTTCTCACAAAAGGAACATACAATAAAAATTAAATTTATTCTTGACAGCAATGTGTTATAATTATGATGTAATTAGTAGAATGATGTAAAGTGATAGCTGAAATAGATCCACATTTAGACTATAAATTATTCACAAGGTTATTTACGAAAAAAAATCAATTCTATCAAATATCCATTTCTAGACACTAAGATATTAGCAAATTCAGCCTCATATTCCATCTTTGCACATATAATGCTTTCAGTACTTTCGGAAATATTCCACACCAGCCTTAAAACTTTTCCCTAGTTATTATAGTTTTATGAATGGATTCCTAATGACTATTACCCCTATATAGAATAAGTTCTATTACAAATTTTAACAAGCTTCAAACAAATACTTGCATATTATATATACTATTGAACCATTAAACCAACTACAATATATATTTTTCTGATAGAATTCCTGATCTAATTAATATTGATTACATGCAGTATCTTGTAAAATTCAGTTTTTAAATCTATATGAAAATTGTCGTCAAAGTGTGTTCTATGAGAGAAAAATTATGGAAGTATTCTATCAAAAGAACAATATCAAATCAATTGGAGATAATAGAAATCACAAGTTCATCTAAGCTTATCTTACTGCAGTCAAGACAACTGTTTATTTTTTAATTTTGTTCAGATTTTGAATGAAATTAGTCATGTCATATTCTTCTTCATATTGTTTGTCATCCCATAGTTCGGGCAATGTATCAACGAGTGACTTGGAGCCAGAAGTGGAGTTCTGAGGCTTGGAACCGCTGGAGCCTTGCCCTGAGAGTTGGAAGAGATCCAATAGCTGGTCAGTGCCCATGGTTTCCATTGCAGCGTTTTCACTGCTGATCACCGTGTTAGCAGTCATCAGTTTGAACTTTTGTAATCTGTCAACAAAAAGTTTATGTTGTACATGACAGTACTAAAAATTTTAATAAGCACCAAATAGCGTTAAAACTTGTACTTATTGGAGGAAAATAGTGAATGAAATTCACAATACCATAGTTTTATGATTTGGTGCAACTAATTAGTAACTAACATAGCTTACATATAAGTTATAGATTTAAATTGTTTTGTGTTAACTTGAACTAGTAAATTACCATTGTTTTAATTAAAAATTTTACTCTGCAGGGAATTGTCGAACTGTTTCACTTTATATTTTTTAAATATCTGTGCCTTAGTGCAATTCCATTTTCTGAGCAATTATCATAGGTTTCTATAAAAATCTTTTTGCTTGTACAGTAGAAATTAGCAAAATGGAAAAATTGCTTTTGACTCTATGTTTGATTCTTTTGTTTTCGTAAAAAACAAATTGCATTCAAAACATGAAATCAATCTTTTTTAATATTTCAGGAGGTTATTTCCAGAAATCCTAGATATATTTAGATTACACTGCACAGCATACAATGTTTTTACCATCTTGATAAATACGTCTAAAGAAGACCTCAAATAATAATTTAAACAAATCATTTTAAAAAAATTTATACCTAGTTAAAAATCAGAGAACCACTCACCCCATGATCTTCTCCTCGAGTGTGTCACGTGTCACCAAACGGTATACGTTCACGACTTTGCGTTGGCCAATACGGTGAGCTCGATCCATGGCCTGCAAGTCCTTCATGGGGTTCCAGTCGTGCTCAACAAAGATCACCGTGTCTGCGCCAGTCAAGTTCAGACCGAGACCACCAACCTGTGGAATGCACAAAAACCGTTTGTACCTCACTGTAGCATGAATAAAAATAATTAAATTAAAAAGGTCTAAATTAAGAGCAGTTAAAGGTTAGATACTACTTTACTTGCTTTAATTTACGCAAATAATATATTGTTTATTAACACGACTTTAATTTTTTTATCGGGTATCGTAGGGTCGTGTTTACGGGATATACTAAGGTGTCAAGCGTCTTGCAGCAATTTCAATGCAAATTCAATAAATGTTGTCATTGCTTCAACCAAGTTACTTTTTTTCAAAGATTCCATAACAAGTTACACATAAGCTAAGACAAATATTCAAGGTACTAACCGCTGTAGTAAGAAGTAGCAGATCGATAGAGACATCAGTATTAAAACGCGTGACGATCGCGTGCCTCTGGTGCGGGAACGCTTCCGTCCAACCGCAGGTGGGTCACTCCCGGTAGGTGTTTACGCAGAAGGTCGTTCTCGACGATGTCCAGCATCTTCTTGAGCTGGCAGAAGATTAGGGCGCGATGCTGAGATACTATGGCGCCGTTCTCAGCGTCCGTATTGCTTATACCGATTCCGCAGTCGAGGAGCAGTTGTCTGCGGAAAGAGGTAAACAGAAATGATAAAAAAAATATAGAACAGTTGATATGGAACGATAAAACTAAGTTCTAGAAGGATAATTAATAAATAATTTATATTGTGGTATTCAAAATTAAAAAATGGAAATGGAAGGTTCAACTTTCTGTTCTAAGATGGTGAAAGTGCCCACAGCTCGAAAAACACGACGACACTTATTTTGTTGATTTTTCGATTTAGCCAAAAAAAATGATCGCGTTTAATGTAGTTTACAAAATTCCCGAGATACTTCGCAGGATCGATAAAATCCGTAGGCTTTTATTAAACCGAAAGACTATATTCTAAAAACATTCAAATCATATCAAAATCATACTGATTAATTGACTGTTATGAACTTAACATTGAACAAATAAGATCCGTAAAGTTTAGGCTCAAAAACATTTTTACTTTTGACTTTGTTTTATTAAATATATAAATATCTGGCTCAGGAGTACATTATAATACTGCAATAACAGTCCACTCACTTCAATGCTGGAAGTTTAGCAGAGTGATGTATGTCATCAAGGGTGGAGCGTTGGGTGGCCAGCTCTGAGGCTACACGAGCTGCCTCTGGGTGCTCCGGTGTTAGCACCAACTTGGGATGGTTGCATACATTCTGTAGATAGTGCAGCGCCTGGAAACATTGATAAAATTCTTTCAATAAATGCAAATATTGAGGCTAATATTTCAAATTAATAATTAGTACTTCTTCAACACACTACAAAATATATATACCTATAAAAAGTAGAGGAACATCCACTTTTTTCACATCAAAAATTTTATAATAACAAGAATATAGTAAAAGAAGTGTGTCATTCAAAAATTTGACTGGGTTATTTTTGTTTCCTTATTGTTAACCGATACATTTAATATCTTCCCCAGATTTTGTGTAATTATTAATATCTTATATAAATACCTGGAACACATGCGTGTGGGAGTGTCCTATGTCCTGCGGCATGTGGTCTCTAGAGAAGTGCTCGTACAAGCGCCTCTGCAGAGGGCTGAGCTCGCAGAAGTAATCCTGCGTGATCTTAGGCGGCAGTTCTCGGAGCACGTCTTCCTTCATGCGTCGCAGGAGGAATGGCAACACCTGGAGGAGAGTATTATTTAGAGATTACAAATGTAAATTTAATTTAACTGGCAATGGAAGGATTAAATTTTTTAAATATATTTAAATGCTATTTCTTTACTTATGGGAGAAACTCAAATTAATGAAAAAAATACTAATGGATTATCATAATACAATAGCTGATATGGCAGCCTAAAATGTTAGTTACAATGAATGAGAGTTTAAATATGCAGATGCGAGGCTATGGTAATGTAAGCTAGTTAACTCTGACTGTAGACCATATAGAATGTTACTAAGCCTCTGTTCAAAAAGAGGCATCCTAATGGTACTTTTGCGGTATCTATCTTTTCTATATACTTTTATTTCAAATGAAGTTTTACCAACTTATGAAGATTGTTATCACATTTGTGAAGTTCATGCAAGATAAACTTTAAAACTGAAGACTCAAACAAGTTATGATGATAATGACATCTTACATCATAAATAATATGCTATAGTAAATACACACTGTCGATGTAACGCTCTCACAGCAAAGCGCGCTTGAGCTGGTGCAGATAAGCTTAGGTCTCAATCACAGAGAATCGGCCTCGAGTAACGAGCCGTGAACTGACGCTCGGTGCCCAAAAGGCCAGGCATCAGGAAGTCGAACAGAGACCACAGCTCCAGCACATTATTCTATTAACAATATGTAAATATTAAAAATTTATTAAATAACATTAAACATCTTTACTTGGCCATTTTCCCAAGTTATCATGCGATCGGCTTCTAATCTGTCCAGATTTTCCTGAACAACAATTTTACGCACAGTGAACGGCATCTGACCTCCACAATCCAAAGGGTGCATTCTAAGGATGAATTGGTCGTCAGTAAATTTAAGGGATCTGACATAGTATAAAGACTGCCAAAGATGGTCTGGACAGCCCAGACAGACTTTTTACATCCAAAGCATAAATCATTTCACTTTTCAGTTAATAGCCAAGAAAGAAACAACCAGAAAACAACTTACTAACAATAACACAGAGTTGTTTAATGGTGGGATTCGGAGCCTTAAACTCAAGTTTATAAAGCAAGTGCCAAGCCTGCTAAGCCACAAAGGCGAGTATATAACATTAAACACTATTCATAATAATAATTATGGTCAGGAACTTATGTTAAGTAAATCTTATGCGGAACTCGTAAAGGCGCCAAAAGTACTGCTCTCATATTGGTCAAATAATGAGTGGAGTCATGTTTGGCACTGGATGTCTTAATAGAGCTTGTTTATATATATTAAACTGTTTGATTTCTATCTAATATAGTGTATATGTAAGTGTACAGTAATACATAAACGCGTTAGTCAGAGGCGACGAACGCCGAGTGACGAATCGAAATTACAGAAGATTTTCGGATCCAATAGACGTGTCTTTGTACACCGGTCGACAGAAGAGAGGGCTTCAATGGCATGACAGTGCCTACTATAATAGTGGTGGTCTAGTTGTTTGTGGGGGGTTACGGCAACAGTAAGCCAAGAAATCATATCACAGATGATAAATCGAATTCCCCAATTAAAAATTAAAATAGCTATGAAGCAATATTGTTACAATGGCTACTTAGTTTGGAGTAGTCGCAATTCTATTTGATTAGGATAAAAATTAACAACGTAATAAATCTGTTTTTACCTGAATAGGTGTTCCAGAAAGTATGAGTCTATGTTTGGCAACAATTTGTTTGATAGGCTTTGAAAGCTTTCGTTTTTCCATTTTTGATGACATGTCCTCATCCAGTATGCAATAGTTCCACCTTAAAAAAGAAAAATATTAAAGTTTCATATAAGACTTAAAGAAAGAAACATCATTATCATCATCATCAGCCTGTGATAGTCCACTGCTGGCCATAGGCCTCCTTCACCTATCCATATGGTTTGAACCATTCCACAGCTGGTCCAATGGTTGGTGGGTGGACCGACTTTTTACATGCCCATCCGACGCATAGATCATCTTACTTTTCAGACAATTGGGTGATCGGCCCAAATTGCCCTAACCAACTAGGAAACAACAATGCAAATTTGTTGAGTCCCGGCAGGATTCGAACCCACGGCCTCCGGTTTCTAAAGCACACGCCCATACCACTAGGCCATGGAGGCAGTTCAGAAGAAAGAAACACTACACCTAAAACTATGAGGAAATACTAAGTATTTTGTTATATTTCTCTTTTAAATATGCCATTCCCTTTAATATATTTCTTGCTTTAAGGCATTTATAGTATATTAAAATACATACAGTTATGTATTTTTGTGGAAATTATGTCAGATTTATATCTTAAAATTGATTACTAGTAACAGATGTAACTATTATTAATAATATGACAATTTCATTTAAATATGTAAGTATGTTATTATAATATGTATCATCGTAATACAAAAATTTGATAGTTCCTAAAATTAAAAATGAAGCATATGCATATAATCTGTTTGTAGATTAATCAAGGTTACAATAAATGTTATCAATCATGGCTCATAACTCACCTGAAGCTGCTGAAAAAATCGATGTCCTTTCTAACAATGTCGTAGGACGCGACTATCATGTTATAGTATTGCACGTGCGCACGAAGCCTCTCGCGCTCTGAAGGGGGTCCCACGTATTGCAGGGGCTTAAGAAATTTCGTTGGGATAAACTTGTTCACTTCAAAGACCCAGTGACCTGAAATTGTACATACCACAGTTATGCACACTATCGACATTCATATCAATTTATTTTTACTCATAGCACAAAACTATTTGATCGAGAAACAACAATAAAAAAAGTTAAGATAACAAAATGGGACCTTAAGATAATAAGATAATAAAATATATAAATAGAAATTTAATAAAAAATCCAGTTGTTATAAACGACGAAACTCCCAGTTATTTTATAGCGTCATTTCTAATTGGATAACGTCGTTACTTTTACTAAATGACAAATTGTCCTTGCTCAAAAACGCAATATATGTCAAGATCAAACGCAATATATTGTTAGCGTAGAGACAGGAATTGAACATCGGACAAAATTATTTATCGAATCCAGTTTACCACACACGATTACACAGGTTAGATGACAGTCGTTCAGTATAAAAATTGTTTAACCTATATCTGGATGTATTGAAAGCTTGTAAGATATATTGAAGAATGAAAATATTTATAATAAACATAGACAGCAAGTAAATTATAAATAGAGACCAGTGAGAGTGGGCGGGCAGACGACTAGTGAGGGCAGGGAGTCGCGCTTCTGCTGCGTCCGCTCCCAGTGCGAGCCCGCCACCACCACGATGGACTGCAGCGTCTTGCCCAGGCCCATGTCGTCGCACAGCACCCCGTGGAGGCCGTACTCGTACAGGAAGCGCAGCCAGTTCACGCCGGCCTGTGCGATCATTTACATTTAAGTGAATGCTAACTTCGAAAGGCAAACGTAATTTAGAACAACATAATAAAAAAGTTTACTCATTATATTTGTTCAAAACGTCTACACAGGGCACCTCAAAAATTTATATCATTTAAAAAATGTCTTACATACAATATAGCTTATGTTAAGACCAATTTTAGACCATAATATATATTAATAGAGATTTTTTTTTTCATATTGCCGATTTGTTTTTTTTTAAATTACATACAACGGCAGGCGAGGTTTCGACGAGCTTTCGGGCTACGTGATGGTAAGTTGTGACCGACACCCATAGACCTCGGTAATACTGGAGGATGGTATCATTTACCCAGTAAATACGCAGGCTGCCTTTCAAAACGAAACACCGAAGTAGCGACATAAACAGGCACCTTACGAAATAAACAAAAAGGGGTCGAGGAATGTGTTAACACCTCTATATACGATATGTAATTTGAAAATATTGAAAAAAAACTTATTTTAAGATAGATGTTTTCAAAACACGCACTTAAGCAGACTATCAAAATGAATATCAAAATTATTTAAAGATGAGAGATTATTGGCGTTTTTATTGGTTATGGATTCAATTGTTTATAATTCTGTTCAGACTTATAATTTTATGAAATATAGAGTAATTGAAAAATATATAGAGACCTGTTGATAACTCCTCAGTTCTGCGGAGACGGGCACTGGGATTTTATAGTCCGTAATGGACTTAGGATTAAAGAGCTGTTCTAGGAACTGTCGGTCCCTTAGCCTCATCGCTCTCATCTCGGCAGAGATGCCCTCCGGCTCAGGGATAGCTCCGTCCAAGGGCATCAGCTGGATCAGTGTGGCGAAGCAACGCGTGCACATAGTGCGGACAGCCTCGCAGTGATCACTCATACGACCTGTAAAGACAATTATATCATATATATTAAAAAATCTTATACAAGACCCCAATAATGTCTTTATGGCGGTTCATATTTAGATATGATGATTATTTCCAAGCTTTTCTTAACTGTTATTTATACAGTGGGTACTATCAAATTATATATTCCTGCATCATGTTGTATTAAACTAAGTATATACAATAATCATTCCCAACTGAATACCAACCCAGCATAGGCACCACGAGCAACACCACATAGGGCACCACATTCAGCTGCATGGCATCCACGAGCCGCCAGAGCGCTTCAGCCGCGCCGCACCGCACGCGATCGCTTTTCACGTCCTCCAACGCCGCAATTAGCTACAAATTATATAAAACTTGAAAAGAAATCGTCGTATTTTGCAACAAAAGTCACAATTTATACATAAAGAAAAGTGTATAATGTGAAAAAGGTTTACTACGTTTATATACGTAAAAATCTAAAACATATATTTGAATAAAGGTATCATATCAAATTAATATTTTGAACACAACATTGCCGTCATTCGCATACAATGTTTTATTCTGTGCTTGTTGTGTTAAAATATTAAATTGAATATGGTACGCTCATGGCTGGATAATATTTACTGTACCAGAACTAAATAGGATTCAAAACTTATGAGAACAAGAACTGATATCGAACATGTCAAATATCACATGGTAATGAGTTTCGCCACCGATGATTTTTTTCTCTATACTATATAAAGATCCTGTCACCTCGTGAATCAAGGCGTGCATGACCGCGTGCGGGTCCCTGGCGGCCACGGAGGCCAGCGCGCGCGCCGCCATGTGGCGCAGCGCGGTGAAGAGCGCGCGGCACAGCGAGGCGCAGGCGCCGCTGCCCGCCAGCAGCCGCGGCCACAGCGCGGCCCCCACGTCGCCGCTCACCGTCTCCACCACTTGCAGCCGAGATATAAGCTCTTCCGCAGCCTCGGCTTCCTGATCGATTAGCTCTGAAACGGTTGTTTATGATCATCGATCACACAAAAATATGAATTTAAAAGTTCAATCGATATAATGTTACATCCTCTTCCATTTTTATTTATTTTAAAATAAAACTCACCACTGTCCGTCATAGCTTTTGCGAATGGTTCCGTTATAAATTCCCATAGCTTTGGTAATTTTTCTGGAAGCTCATTATCGAAATATTTGGTTAGACTAGTCAAAGCGAGTGTTGCGCCTCTTCGCTGAATCCTTAGATTCTTTCGAGCCTGCAAGTAAAAAACGAATTTTAAGGTAAATAATGTTTTCATAGCTTAAAACTAAATGCAGCAGTAAGATTGTATAATCATAGTACGAATTTTACTTTACTTGCTTCAATCCTTAGCTTTCTAATTCAATTAGTATTGCCAAAAGAAAATATTGTTATTTTTTTTTCATCGTCGTTCAAAAATCAAAATAATATGATTTTTTCATTATAAAAAATGTATAAAAGCTACGAAAAATTAGCCTTCAAAAAGTCGTATCCATGTATTATTGTATGACAAAGGTTGACTGTAAATGTTATTTACATGGATGCTTTTCTTTATACATTTGGAACAGGTGCAGTCTTACAGTAAAATAGGCAGTGACAGTTGCTGTATATATAGTTCTATAATAAGAGTAGTAGACGCATTTTTACTTAGAAAGACAAAACTGCAAGATATTTAATATAAGCATATAAGCACCTCATCTTCATTCGGAAAGAGCCCATCGATGGGCAAATCCGGCGCGGCGGTGGGAGGACGCCCACGACGAGGCGCCGTCCTCTCCGCCGAGCGTTGCTGTTCCCGTAGAGTCAAGATACCCTTGTATTTGTCCACTGAAACATGTATATACAAAATATATTACATTTTAATTGAGAACTGTCAAACATATTAAATGTATTGGCAAACAACCACGACACGCCATTTTAAACTACAGTGTAATAATGCAATTTAAGGAAATAAAGTGTACTTAAATTATAATGACACTAAAACAAAGCACTCTCATAAATTCGTGCTAGCAAACGTCGTTAACAAACTAATAATAGGGCATACGACGGCCATTACAGTTCCACGTTTGCTATTTACATAAATTCCTAATTATATATTGTGAAATCAAAAAAATTCAAATTTGGCGTTAGCAGGCGGCATTTATTTTCAGGCGGCAGTTATTTTCAATCGCAATGTTTAACCTATAAAAGTGGCCGACTTCTTGGCGCCAATTGATTTTAATAAACGACTTTTTTACGTTTAATTCATCACATACATTCATTATTTCAATCGCAATGTTTAACCTATAAAAGTGGCCGACTTCTTGGCCAATTGATTTTAATAAACGACTTTTTACGTTTAATTCATCACATACATTCATTATTTCAATCGCAATGTTTAACCTATAAAAGTGGCCGACTTCTTGGCGCAATTGATTTTAATAAACGACTTTTTACGTTTAATTCATCACATACATTCATTATTTCAATCGCAATGTTTAACCTATAAAGTGGCCGACTTCTTGGCGCCAATTGATTTTAATAAACGACTTTTTTACGTTTAATTCATCACATACATTCATTATTTCAATCGCAATGTTTAACCTATAAAAGTGGCCGACTTCTTGGCGCCAATTGATTTTAATAAACGACTTTTTTACGTTTAATTCATCACATACATATGTTACACATGTATACAACAAAATATTATGCAAAGAGGAAAAAACTCCACACCTAGAGCTACGTTCAATTCACACACTAAACGCCATGCCCAAAATTGACCGACAAGTAAACAGTTTATATGTAAATAAAAACAGTAGCATTCTATGGATGTTTTGGAAACAATTCACTAAATTTGCGCTGGGCAAGGTTTATAAGTAAATGTATTTATCATCAGATAAATGTGTTATTAATATTATAACAAATCAAATTATCTTGATGAGATAGCCTTACTTACACATTGTATATGGAGACTCAACTTCTTTCTTACTCTCCGAGCCACTGTCCCCACTCCCGGAATCTCCTTCCTCTGACCCTTCTAAGGAAACTTTTGGAGTAAACTCTGGGTCACATCTGAAAGTATAGAAATTATTCATAATTATGGCTAAATAAGTTAATATTTTTATTCTGCTAAATACAGAGCATATTATAAAACATAAATACGTTATTTATAATTTAGGAGCAATCATATGTCTATGGTCATATTAGGCTAATTTCCACAAACACTAATGCTAATCATATAAGTGCAATTTTATTGCTATGGGTTATATAATAATAAAATATTTTACTATGCCTACTTATAAATATTGCAATATCAGTTACAAGGTAAACAATACCTGAGAAAAGCTTTGAGGTTGATCAGGACCTTGTTATTAGGACAAGGCTCCCTAGCCACCAACTGCGATAGGAGGACGGCCAATGTATCAGCAGAGTGCTCCTGCAGTTCCTTTGATGACTCCTTTTTAACACTCTCCATCAGTGGACGCACTACAGGATTAAGGCGTTCGGGTAGGCAGTGGAGGTTTGCGCATGCGCCGGCTAAAGCAGCTTGAACTCTATAAACAGAGGGATATTTTACGTGTACAGATAAAGTGGTTACATTTGTAAAAAATAATCAACGGGCTGAATTAAAAGAAACTTTATTGTTTTACTAAACCTAATTAGATAGTAATAATATAAATAAAATAAACGAAATTAAACATTTGTAATATTTTAAATGATAAAGAAACACTGGTGGTAGGTCCCTCATCTACAGAGAACCATCTGGGTAGGTACCACCCCGGTGCCTATTTCTACCGCGAAGCAGTAGTGTGAAAACACTGCTGTGTTCGTTTTAAAGGGCACCATAGCCAGTGTATTTACTGGGTAAACGAGACTTAACACCCTATGTATCACGGTAGGCAGCGCGTTGGTGATATCATTGGTATTGCCAATGTCTATGGGCGCCGGTGACCACTTCCCATCAGGTGGCCCGACTGCTCGACTGCCTGCGTAGGCAATAATAAAATAAATAAAAACTTAATTCTGTAAAAATTTTATATTGCACAATGTCACTTGAACTTGAACACATTATCTTCAACAAAAACTCATAACTTAAATACATAACCCAAGATGTAAAATGTTATAGTATAATAAAAAAATGCAATGTTTACAATTGTATAATCCAAAAAAGATTCTGTTAAACATATACCAGGAGTGTTAAATGTAAAGATGTAAGTTTTGTTATCTTACTTCTAGTGGTACATACCCAATATGCAATAACCCATCTCAGTTCCCACTTTAACTTTATATTTGTTTCAGACGCATAAAGTTACTGTTAAAATGAAATGCGATCAAGGGAGTAGCACTAACGAGACGTTGAGGTTGGCCTGGTCCGCGGTGCACTGGTTGGCTGCCGCCAGCAGCCCCTTGCGCCGCTCCTCGAGGGTGCTCAGCACGCGCTTGGACTTGATCGTGCTCACCATCGGCTGGGTCACGTTCGCCATGTGCACCACCTGGGAACAAATATTGACACATCTATTGTTATCATCATCATCATCATCCATCCACCCACTCCATCGCTGAGATGGACCACCATTGCTAGACATAGCCACACCTTTTTTACTGCACACCTTTTTTTGGACCGTATCCCACGGTCCAAAAACCCCCTAATGGAGAAGGCGTGCATTAAAGGAGGCCTACGTCGAGTAGTGGACTAACACAGGCTAATGGTGATGATTTCCGTCTCGCACTGAATTAGTCTATGTTTAATATTTAGGACCTTTTTTTGCCTGCTATCATATCTATAATCAATGTAGTGAAGTCTAGGCGTGAGTAAAATTCCAACTATATCAGGCCAAAGAAGCTTCATTGA
The DNA here is from genome assembly GCA_029286875.1 of Lamproptera curius. Lineage (NCBI taxonomy): Eukaryota > Metazoa > Arthropoda > Insecta > Lepidoptera > Papilionidae > Lamproptera > Lamproptera curius. The sequence continues at coordinate 1,640,162 of JAGSMT010000028.1, forward strand.
TGTAGATAATGTAACTCATAGAAACATACATCTAGCATTCTTATTAATGAATCGTCACCAAGATGTGATTCAATGGGCGTCAATTAATAAGCAACATTGTTCTATGTGCAGACCAATTTTGTTGCTGTAGATTACATTTAATAATTAAATATAAGAGTTAGTTATTGCCACAACGGATTTAGGTTTTCGTTGCATCACATGCCTAGTTTAACCATTGTATGTTCCTGGATCTGACATTTGTTCTATAAATATGTGAATATATATACATACAAAGTGTCAAAGATTTTATTGTTAAATGAGAATAGCTAGCTGACTGACCTGATTTTAAAATGTATGTAGATGTGCACTCAGACCAATATTTTTCTATGAAGCTAAGTGTGAAGTGTATATAGAATATGCTAATAAACTTTTTTACCTGTTCGAGACGCAATATGTTATTGAATTCCTCTCCATCCACTGGTAGTTTATAATGTTTCATCATTGCTAGTAGGTCACGAGCTTCTTGTAATATTCTGAAAAATAATAGGGAGATAACTAAACAGTTAACATTATACCTATAACAATAAAAAGTCTGTTTGCGACCATAGATAAACAAAGAAGAAAAACTAAACACTAATGTTAAATTTTTTTTTAACTTAAAGTCCGATATGGATCTAAAACGAATATAAATTGAATATGCCTTTTTGTCATTTTGATAAGAAAATTAACGTGCATAAGTTCCTATAGTTTTGTTCTAATTGCAAAGATGTTAATAATATATTTTAGTAAATTCCCTTGAAATTTTTTACAATGCACTTCTTACCGATTGCAACTGAGGGCAACTTCATCATAGTAGAGCGCCTGCGAGAGTGCCGTGTGCAGCGTGCTGGTCAGCAATGGTGGTGCTAGTCGCTCGATACGGCTGATCTTATCCTGTATACATGGAAAATTTTTATTTTTCTTATAAAATTTGTCACAAAATTAATCTGATTTAAAATCAAGAACATATGGATATTTTAATCATTACATAGAACTTGTGCTAATTATATAGTGGGATATGATGGGCACAAATTGAAATCTTAAATAAAATTAGGTAAAATTCTAGACCTAGTACTATGCAATACGTATTTGCAAGTATCAACTTGTGACGACCCATTAGTCCCTGAGGATGTTCACCATAAATCATTATTTATTTCTCTGAAAAATCTGAATTATGAATGTCTTAAAATGAGCCCTAGAATAAAGTATTTTTACGAGTCGGGTGATTATGACAGTATTAAGGTATCCTTGGAAGAAGTGGATTGGGAAAATTGCTTAAATGGAGTGTCAATGGAAGAAGCGATTGAGATATTTTATAGTTATTTAAATATTGCAATAAAAAAGCATGTTCCTAACAAGCTATTATTGAATAATGTACCATTTCCAATATGGTACAGCGCCACTCTAAAAAAAGTACTAAAGGAAAAGTTTAAATTTCACAGAAGATATAATAAATATAAGAACGTGAGTGATTATAACTCATTCTCAATACTCAGAAAAAGAGCTAAAATATTGGAAGATGAATGTTACAAAAGATACTTAAAAAATTGCGAAGATTCTATAGTAAAAAATCCAAAGCTTTTTTGGACATTTATCAAATCTAATAAAATGGCCTATAATGCTTTTCCTTCTTCACTCTCATACGAAGGACACTCTGCTAATTCAGGGGAAGAAGTTTGCTGTCTCTTCGCAAAATATTTTCAGAAAACTTTCCTCTCATCCACTACTCCTAGCACTCCATATTGCCAACGCGTGACAAATAATTCTGATACCCTTTACTCCATAAATTCTATAAGTGACATTGAATTGAAAGCGGAAGATATATCTAAACTTCTTAAGACACTGGATCTACGAAAAGGAGCAGGACCAGATAAAATATCGCCTTTATTTATAACAAGGTGTGCTGATGTTTTGACAAGACCCTTGACCATATTATTCTCACGCTCAATAAAGGAAGGAATCGTTCCTAAAATTTGGAAGTCTGCTTTTATAAGCCCTATATACAAAAGTGGATCCAAAAGTGATGTAAAAAATTACAGACCAATATCTAAATTATGTATTTTTGCCAAAATATTTGAGCGGCTGGTGTACACGGAAATTTACAACTGTCTATCGTCTTCTTTCATCCCAGAACAACATGGGTTTCTTAGAAATCGCTCAACAACATCCAATTTACTTAATTTTTTCAGACTTTACATCTTCATGCATGGATCCTGGTGGACAAGTTGATGCAATTTTTACAGACTATAGTAAGGCATTTGATAAAATAGACCATAAAATACTCCTACAGAAACTTTTTAATGCCGGTATCCATGGTGACTTGTTTAGATGGTTCACATCGTATATTGAGAATAGATCTCAAGCTGTAGTACTTAATGGTTACTATTCTGCATGGAACTACATACCGTCTGGGTACCTCAGGGTCCATATTAGGACCCTTGCTATTTAATTTATTTATCAATGATATTAAACTTTGTTTCCAAAACTCGAAATTTCTACTGTATGCAGATGATATGAAAATCTACAAACAAATTTATAATATGCATGACTGTCATCTTCTACAACAAGATCTAGAAAGATTAGATGAATATTGCCGAATTAATAAGCTTGATCTTAACGTAACAAAATGTCACTCAATAACTTTTACCCGCAAAATTAATGTGATAGAATTCATTTATAGGCTCAAAGGTCAACAACTAGCAAAATTGAATGAGGTACGTGACTTAGGTATCATTCATGATTCAAAACTAACCTATGAGAAACACATTGATTATATCGCGAAAAAAGCTAATAAGTGCTTAGGATTCATTTTGAGATCTAGCTCCCAATTTAACAGCATTAAATTAATAAAGATCCTCTATTGCTCTTATGTGCGTAGTATTCTCGAGTATTGTTCACAAATTTGGAATCCTCTATATGATGTTTATATTAATAGGCTAGAGTCTATACAACGTAGGTTTATAAAACATTTACAATACAAATGTAAAAAATCTGACGATTATGTAACAGCATGTAGGAGACATCATCTGCTCATATTCATAAGACGAAATATCTGATATTTGTCTAATTGTTAAATTAGCCAAAATAAAATTGATTCTCTGATCTACTTTCCCATATAAATCTTAGGGATCTCGATAAGGTCTTCAGACAACAGACTTACTTTGCATCTTCCTCGTTATGCCAACAAATTATAGAAAGAATTCATTTTTCATAAGATCTGCAAAATTCATCAACGAACTGAAGATTCGCCTGAGATTGAGATTGATTTGTTTAACTTCACCTTCAGATACATTAGAACGATTTGTCAAAGAACTGGTTTCATGTGGTCTCTTAGCTATAGTGTAAAGATAAATGATTTCTTTTTTTTTTTCCCTTCTTTTTTTATAATAAACCATTGTACGCTTTTAAGCATTCAAGCTGCTGTAAGTTTTATATAGCTGAAAACATTTAAATGGTGTAGAAAATATTGTCTAAATTAGTAAATACGAATTTATCACTGTATGTTTTCCGAAAAGAATAAAATAAAATAAAAATAAATTAAGTCCAGCATTCTTAGTAAGTATTAGAAGCCAGCTACAAGTGTCAATCTGCTGATAACAGCATGCCTGCACTATCCTTTGTTACTATAGGTTACATTGTCTACATCAATTGGGAGTCTTACTAGCCTTGTGTGTGTGACTGTGATTTATGATAATAATCATTAAGCTTTTGAGTTTGGGCCGTAATAGCTGGCCGAAGCCAGTTTAATTCATCAAGTTGTTTATGAGTTGTAATCATTTAGATTAACAAACATCGATCTCTACACATTTTCACATTTATAATAATAGAATGATAGTAGGATTCGTCTCAAGTATACTACTAAATCAATGTGCTACATTAACTAGTTCAATTTTAAAATAAACTTTGTTATTATATGCACATATAATAATGGACAAAGGTAATCTCGTCGTCCGCCATAAATCTCACCTCTGTTCCGTTTGTAGTTCCATTGATGTGTATATTTGGCGGAAACATGTCGTACTCCAAGGTGTACCGAGCCCAGGCGGAGACGACAAGACTGGCCACTAGCCTCTGCAATGCGCTACTCGAACGTAGATGCACTATCAACACCTGAAGATAAAGTGTTTACAATTGGTTATTTATCCATGTTCGTTTATATGGCAATATATGGCAGCATTAAAATTTATGGTGAAATTATGAAAATATGTCAATGCATATTACCTTAACGTAACAATCTATCGGACTTTCGTCTTCCGCTTTGTATTCTATCCCCGGCGCCGGTTGAACCAAATAACATGACAACTGCCCTGTAAACAAAAACACATAAGTTTTAAAGTTATCTTGAAGTGGTAGCTAGAGTTGTTATGTTTAAAAACCGCCTCAGGTTATTTTAACTAGCATTAATATATTTTGCAATTTAAATAATTAAATAATTATTTTTGTTAGAATAATTTAAAATTTAAAAGAAAAATTGATAGTCCTATTATAACCATACATAAGTATACCTGTCGTCATCTATATTATTGGCAATATGTTTGTGTTTTTGTATACGTCCTATAAAAATTAAACATTGGAGACAAAGCTTAATAAGATTTATACGAGAGTGAGTGCAGTTAAAAAACGTTTTAATCCGAATCCTCATACTCATCAGGAATTGAACCCGTACCCAGGACGTCCGCGGCGAGGCACCTAGCGCGCGTGACGTTGCGGTCCCTGGTGGCCGTGGGCTGCGACTCGCTGCCGCCAACGAACCACTTCTGCACGGGTCGGGCCTCCGGGGGCACCTCATTGTGGGCGATGCCGCCGCGGCTACGGCGCTCCTGTTAAATCATCACCACTTAAACCACTTTTGTTAGGGTTTAACCTATTAATAAGACAAGTATTGTAGTATATATTTTAACAATTTTGCTCTAATTTATTGCTGTCATATTTATATTCAAAATTCAAGATTGAAACGTTCACTTCTTCACTTATGTTTTTAGTGTTGTCTTATATATTAAATTTGCACAAAGGTAGAGTTACAACAAAAAAGAGACAAAATAAGATCTAAAAACTTCTTTTTCCCCATTGCCCACTGTGGCATAAGAAATTTGACAATAAAAGAATTGGCCTATTGCCTCACTACTTTTAAAGTCATAAGATCCAATTAAATATAACCAGCTTGTTTAGAATATAAAGTCACCTTATGCGGCGTGTAGAGCAGCAAAGGAGGGTCTACGGGCAACCGCGCCGGCTGCATGGCGAGGCAGATCCAGGTGGCGAGCATGGGGCACGCTGCCACCAGTATCACGTCCAAGGCGGCGTGGCGCAAGAGGTTGCTCCACACCTGATTGAGGAACAATTCATCAGACAAAGCTTTATTAACAAAATACATGTCTAAATTTAATATTTTTGGCACAAAACAGTACATGGGTGTCTCTTGTTTTAATGTAATGAAATACCAAACAATAATCATAAAATTGGTTTAGCAACCATGTTTGTAGAGGGATCCTGGATGAAAAAATTGTTCTAAGCAAAAACAAGTCGCATTTCATAATTTTAAAGTTAATAGCAAATTATATTATAATTAACCTGTAAAGCCACTTCCTGTATATCATGCACATGTTCAAACAGCACCCTCTGGTAGACGTGGCGCATGGCCTCCTGCAACAGCTCCGGAGTCCAGGCTAGGTACTGGGCGATTTCCAGGTCGGGGAGGCCGTTGGTCTGCGAGTCCTCGTCCAAGAGCTCCGGTTGGTTCTGGCCATTGCCGTTGCCGTTGCTCGTGGTGGCGGTGATCAGAGGCCGGGTGAGCGTGCGCAGCGTTTGCAGGGTCGCCTTGCGCACGGAACTGGTCGAGTGGTCGAGATACGGCCAGAGGCGGGGGAGCACGTCCGCCAGATCGATGGGGCTGTGGGTAGTATTTTACTTACGATGCGATGTGGTAATAGTTAATTCTGGTCACAAGATTGAATTATATTTTATAGACTACTAATTTTTTTTTAAATAAATTTACGTCGCTTACAATTTGAGTAAAATTTGATATTGTCTATACATAAATTATGGTGCACATCACATCAAAATAACTCTGACAAGGAAGTGATATTGAGAAGGTGAGCATGTAATTATTTACATACACTCCCAAGCACTATTATACACAAACAAATCTTTAATCTTGCATCATAACTCCCCTATCTACTGTAGAACTGACGGGCTATCAAAGCAACACAAAGAATATGTATAACCAATAAGCGCGTCAAGACGGCGGCGATACCGACTGGAGATGCTGAGCCGCCTCCGGGAGCGCGCAGAGCGCGGCCAGCAGCGCCATGTAGGCGTTGGCGGGCGCCGCCAGGTCGTCCTGCTCGCGCAGCAGCCGCCACAGGCGCGCCGCCACGGCGGGCAGGTCCCTGGGCCGGGCGGCCGCCAGCGCCTTCGCGGCGGGCGCCAGCGCGCCGGCCGCCACGCCCGCCACGTCCTCGGCGGAGTCGCCCAACGCGGCCACCAGGTGCTCCAGCGCCCCCGCTGCGCATGCTACCTCCTGCAATAAGCGAAACACGGTGTTCATATATTTAGGTAAACAATATGCGCAATATTTAAATTAGACTCGTCGTGTTATTATAATTTTCTTAGCTCCTAGCAGTGTTCCATTAAAAAGGTGGATCCTCTAACGTGTAGATATCGCTGGTAGATTATGGAAAGCAACTCGTGACCTTACGTCATAACATCATTCGTAACGGATTGCACTGACCGGTGTACGTAAAACGGATTGAATAAATGTGTATGTGATATGTGTAAGGCTACAAAAATAGTACCAACCTGCCTAGCAGCCAGCAAATATTTGAAGGCCAGCAGAGCGCCGTGTCGCGCTTCCCATTGCGGCTGATGTGCCATAGTAGCCAGAGCAGAGGCAACTAGACGCACACGCTCTTCCTTCAGTTGGGCCAAGGCCACGCCTAGTGTCTGAGCGCATGTTTCCCGAACAGGAGCTACCACCTAAAAAGGTTTATAGCTGATATTTATCTCTTTTATAGAATTAAATAACATAGATTTGTCACAGTGAAATCTCTCTTATTCTATTTAAATGGCTTTTCATATCCTAACGGATTAGTAGTAATGCGCATGGGATCACACCTGGTCCGAGACAAAGTCTCCAAAGCGGTCCAGTGCAAGAACGCAGAGCAGCCTTAGCGCCATATCCTCAAGCCATTCCTGATGCGCATCTTCCATCTGGAAATAATATAGCAAATTAAAATAATTTTTTTTTTAATTTGTTTTAATTTTCTTTATAATTGTCCCTCAGGAGGAATTATCTATATTTTCACTACAACATTATTATAATTATTATATTCGCGCTCCAATAATGCATTGCAATATGTTATATCTCATCAATGTTTGTTTGCTTTCAAGCTTTAAACTTGTATTCATAAGTAGGCATCTTGGAGGAAAGCCTATCACATTCAAATTGGAGCCAAAATAAACAATGTAACAAAGCAGCGTCGTCTGTATAGCATTGTTAATACGCGACTGTCACTTAGTGTTACACAAGAAAGCTAGTCATATAACGTCACCTCGTTTAAAGTCATAGTCAAATATCTTTATTCAATATGGAAGTATTACACTTTTTTTATTGACTGTCAAATAAACTATCACCGGTTCGGAAATGGAAGCCTCTGACCTGAGAAGAACCGACCGGCCTAAGGGACACATCACCTGATCCTCTGCCAGGTGCGCGTGGCAGCCGGCGCTGGCGACGACCCTCGCGCGCAGCAGCTCCCTGAGCGCGCTGGCGGCGCCGTGGCGCGCCTCCCAGGCGCCGTGGAATAGCTGCGCCTGCAGCGTGGCGCACCAGCCCTCCAGCGGCCAGTGCACGGAGGGCGCCCACACGCCCAGCCCGTCCGGCACCGACGCGTCCGGCTCCACTGGGGAAGATGGGACGTTAGTATGCCGAGAGACAGAGGTGTGCAAGCCATAACTGCAAGCTTTACGGTATATAGCGGTAAGGCACGTATTAAAAAGACACGTGAGGCAGTCGGCAGACACTTTTAAATGACTTTTGCAGTATATCAAGGGCCATTTCGGTCAACGAGCTTTTGGCGTTGAGGCAGTTATTACCTATAACACTAATAAAAATTATGTAGACGAAATCTGTAATTTCAAGGTGTATTTACGTCAAAATATATGATCTTAATAATCGATCAAAAACGGCGTGACGTTTGACTGTAGCGCAGCTCTTTCGACGACATTAGAGAAAGCGATTTGTTTATACAAATTCAAATTTTTATGTCCTCAAAACGTAATTCATTTATAACAAATGTTTGCACCATACCCGGGTAGTCCTCGACGGGCTCCAGCTTGACTTTCTTGCGCTCGGGCTCGAGCGCCAGCGGCGAGGAGGGCGCGGGGCCGGGCGCGGGTGGCGCCGAGGGCCCGCCCTCCTCGCACTCGCGCGACTTCTGCTTGCCCAAGGCCGCGCGCGCGCGCCTCTTCGCCACGTTCATCTCGCGCGAGCTCAGCTGCTTCGACGGCAGCGCCACCAACTCCAGCACGGGCCTCTGTGGATACGATATTCCAAATTTAAAATTTAATCGCATTTCTTTTTAGACTTGTCTATGATTTCATTTTATTTAAATTTTTCTTTGAAGATATATGAATCTGTTATAGTTACGTTTGGATGTGCGATACAGGGAATGCTTATTTTTTAATACATTCCAATTTCAGTATGTCATCATCACAGCTAAAGTGAAAAAGTATCAAATAAAAAAACTCTTACTGAAACCATTAACCACAATTGTCTGACTTACCTGGATTTGAATGTGCCTCTAAAACAACGAAGATCCCAGGTAATGTGAGCACATTTGAATTAAACAAAAGTTGTATTTGATTAACACAAATATACGAAAAAAATTTGTTCGTTATAAATTAATAGTATATAAAATTTAACGCTACACAATATGTGCATAACTTGTGTCATCAATGTAACTCAAATCCTTTCCATAGGGTTAAAAGTTAGGTGACGGGCCAAACATATTTCTACTAGCCATTTTCCGAAGTTATCACGAAAGCGGCTTCTAATCGATGGAAGACTTAACTATATAATACTCTTTACGCAGAACGATTGCAATCTCTACTATCCAAAAGGTAAACCGTTTTCGGATAAGTGCATTAGTTGTTAATAAATTTGTGGGCGCTGACATCCTACAACGACTGCTAAGAATGGATTGTCGACAGGGACCAAGTTGAAAAATTGATATTTTAGGCAATCAGCTCATATCGCTCTAAACAACCAGCAAACAACGATTGCTTCCCCGCTTTATTCAAACCCACGACCTCTGGTTCACGAGGTCCAATATCGTATAATTATGGAGGTTTTTGGATACATGCTTCCCTAACATCACATAGAAAACAAGAAATCATCAACAGAAAGGAAATTTTCGTGTTACCCGTATATTTTCTTGTTTGTTCTGTATCTTTACTGGACGCAGGTCGTCGTTGGAGTACATGGAACTCAAGTCCACTCCCAACTTGAGGCAGTTTGCCCAAGTGTTATGCTCTTTTGGTTTTTCGCCAAGCGCCTCCTTAGATCTGAGAAGGGGGAAGGAAGCATTTATCAAAGTTACTAGAGGACGCGACAGACGAACAAACAAAGTAAGAAAAATGAAGGTTTAAGGCGATTCAGCACTTTCCTTGCAGTATAGATAAATAACCTAAATATCGAATGGGCCCACCTGCCGGACTTTTGTTAATATCCTTGAAGTCGCTTTCAAGGGACACAAAAAATTAAACGGCCCTGCTGTTTGGGAAGAGAGCATTGTCAAGACATGCACAGAAAAATTATTAACGTAAAATAGATTACTGCCAAACACTCTTTGAACCTTCGAGGCCCAATTCTCGTTTGTGGTTTGGGATAAGGACGACGTTATTTTCTTGTGGGTTCAAAACAATTTTTCGCTGTCGAGGCGTTTTGTTTATTTTTGACATTAACCGTTTTAATTGAAATTTCGATCATTTAGTTTTGGCCAAAGATAGGCTTTAAGGGACACATGAGAAAACGCTTAAGAAATCAACTAAGGTAAATTTGTATATCATATATTTTTGCAATAAATCCAACTATGATCTCGAATGACTGTTTGTTTATCTAACATCTATGAAAATAAATTTGCCATTTTCATGAATTAGGATATAAGATTAACTTGCCCCCGTGGCCCGGTATAGGGCGTGAGCTTTAGAATCCGGAGGTCGGGGTTCGAATTCCTGCCTTAACAAATTTTATTGTTGTTTCGTAGGTTAGGCAAATTGGGGCCGATCACCAATTTGTTGAAAAAAGTAAGATGATCCATGCGTCGGATGGGCATGGGTGTCGGTCCACCCACCAACCCCATCGGACCAGCGTGGTGGATACGGTTCAAAACCCCAATTGGTTAGGGTGTAATTAGGGGGCCTTATGTCCAGCAGTGGACTATCAAAGGCTGATGATAAATATAAGATTGGAATGCAAATGTTAATAAACTCAAAATTTGGACCCGAATAAACTTATAATTTTTGAGTCACCGAACACCATCAAATTTAAAATAATATTTTTGGGATTCGGATAAGACAAAATGCAGAAAATGATTTACAATAAATAAGGCGGATATTAGTATTATAAATATTTATCGCAAAACGATCACGCGGCCTCAGTTTTATACAATAGATTCCACACGTTTCATTCAATACTGTATTTTTATAATAGTATCACATAAGGAAAATGCAGTCGAAGATCAAAGAAAATACGAGAAAAGAATTTAAAACGTTGCAAGTCGTAAATCAAATCAACACACAAAGAACCTATTAATTTACTACCGGTTTTTGGTCAAGGACACTTATGCATTGTTTATTTTAGGACTAACAAATGAAACCAGACAAAGAATTAAGTATTAGTAAAATACATCTACGTATTTACTTAAAAAAATAAATATACATAAAAAATATATTGTGTCAATGTGTTAATAAAAAAGAAACTTAAAATAAGCTTAAGCTTCATTGTTCCGAATATTTATTTATCGCCTGGACCTACTTATTGCATAACATAAAAAAATACTAATAGCAATTAATTTAATCTAAAAAAATACAGATTTTTTAATTTCTCAAGAAGGTTGAGGGAAACAAAGGTTCTATTTATTTCTATAAGCCAGGATCAAAAACAAATTACATTAAACAAAGATATAATCTAATACTTGTTATTTGTAGAGTATTGTTGAGGAATTATTTCCAGACAACCAGCAATAAGGACGCCTTGAAAGCTTATAAAAGCCCTGCCATTACCATAATTAAGGCGATTGGATTACCTGGAAATTCCCACAGCGTGAAAAAGAAAAATCACCTCCAATTTGGAGGCCCCTCGCCAGGTCGATTGGGCCTTTCGGGCCCTGAATGAGCCCGGCCCAAGGACCCGCCCTTGTTGAAGGGTCCCGATCGAAGCCGGGCCCCGTTTTCCAGCCGGATTTCCCTTTCTGGAAAAAGCGATAGTGACACTAAAAACAGAATCAAGAACATATTTATTTTATAAAGGGAGTTAATAACTATACAATTAAACGCGTGTTTTATCCGGTTTTACTTCATTTGACTTTGTTTTAAATTTGTCGATAGCGTAACGATGTTAAAATCACCCAATGGAGGAGGCGTGCATAAGGGGAGGCCTATGTCCAGCAGTGAACCAACACAGGTTGATGATGATTATGATGAGAATGTGTTATTTAAAAAAATATTACATGTTTTAGTTAAAAGTGTTTTGGTTCAGGTAAAGTTCATTTAGTAACCACCTTAGCAATTTAAACAATAATAATAGCAACGAAGCTGTATCGTTAGTATGGCTTTGTTATTGGCGGTCTGTCACTTTAAGTTTACTTGATTTTAGACTCGGGGTAAACGTAAAAATCTAATGTCAAAAGCAATTAAAACTTGGTGTCAGTACATTATGAGAACGCTTGATTTATTTACATTCCACCTCGTTGCCATGGGTTACCTCGCTTTATCTACATGCTCTATCTTTGCTTGCTTTATATACATCTATTTCAAGTCTAGTCTGTGAGCTATAGAGTAAGTTCAAGGATTCACGTGTATGAAATGGTTGGTTTCATAAATAATAAATATATATTAATATGCGTGCAAAGACTTTGCTTTACAATGCCCACACCTGTAGTATTATTTAAGGTGAAATTATTTGTTTTTGGAAGTAAATTGTGACCGCAATTTGTTTACTTACCTACTACACCATAAATAACCGATCCTTTTTCTTCACTTTAAAACTGTTTTAAATTTGTTAATACGCAATTTTTATGGCTAAAAAATGTCGTATAAAAATGTTTCCTGACTGCCAACATTTTTATATATCATTATTTCGTATTTCATTTAACATAATCATAAGTGACTTATCGTCGTATAAAATATCTTGAGCATTTAAATTTTTTAATAAAAAAAAATACATCTAAATTTTGTTAGCTAAGGTCTGCATTATCGAACCGGTGGTAAGTTTTTAGCGTTCATAAATGCTCAGTGGACCCCAAAATTAATAAATAACTTCGAATTTCACTTTGACATTCCATTTAATTCATCGCACAGTTTTCTCAATAAGATCCATGTCACGATTTGAGCACAGAGATTTGGACCGACAAAATCGTACCTACAATATCTACAAAAAATGAACGCATTAAAAACTAAATGATACATAATTACGAGTTCTATATTCTGTACAACTTCGCTGCTCGATTCAAGCGTATTCTAATGGCGCAATAACTACAACGAAATAGACACGCTCTGCATAACACACACAAAATAAAAACAATTATGGGACTATAGCGGAAGTGCTGATAACGACGCGACAGAGCTATTTCGGTATAATGCTATATTATATTAGTATTAATTAAATCGCCATTATTGCTTTCTAAAAAAACGTCGCACAATTCTATATAAAACATGATAGGGTTGTCGCTCGCATTATTAAGTATTGTTTTTTTTAATTGCTTTTAATTATTTTATGTAAAATTTGAAACTCGTTATACTATTTTTTAGCAAGGATGTTATACTTCCGGACAAATGTCTTAGTGTTAGTTCATACACATAGTTCACGGGAAGCTACGGTCTCTAGTCAACTGCCTCCGTAGCCTAGTGGTAAAGGCGTGTGCTTTAGAAACCGGAGGTCATGGGTTCGAATCCTGCGGAGACTCAACAAGTTTTCATTATTGTTTCCTAGTTGGTTAGGGCAATTTGGGCCGATCAAGATGATCCATGCGCCAACCCGCATTGGACCCGCGTAGTGGGATACGGTAAAAGCCTACGTCCAGCAGTGGACTAATACAGGCTGATGATGGTGATGATGATGATAATACCGACTTTACGTAATGGTGTTCGACACTTTTACTAAACGTAAATGCCACACGTACAGAAGGTACGTGAGTGACACAAAGGGTCGTCGACGATCTGGCGACCGTTTTAATCGGTTGCTGGGGGCGGTGAGGACTGTCCTGGAACGCGGGTGTAGCGTACCGGGTGTGTGCGTTTCGCTTTGCTCGGCGAACTACGGGTGTTTGTAAGCTGTTATCCATGCTAGTGTGGTGTTCAAGATTGGGTAAGAGATCATGTGACGACTATACTTGAGCTTTACGTAAATAAAATCTAAAGGGCAAAATTAAGGCGCTGTCATTGGTTAAACATCGGGATAAGAAATAATATGGCGGTACACTAAAAAAAAATTGTTTACTTTTGACGCCATTAATGTTTCAAATAATGATTTGACGATTCGGTGGCAATGTTAAAGAAAATATGTTGTACTTAATATTAAATAGACTGCGATGCAATGCGATCTTTAGTATATAAGTTTTCTTAGGGTACTAATAGTAATCTTTGAAATTGGTCGGTTGCCTATTTACAGGAAGCGCCAGGGAAATTAGAACAGCGGTGCCTATTTTGCCGCAAAGCATTAATGCGAAAACGCTTCTGTGTTCCAGTTTGAAGGGCACAGTAGCAAGCGTGAGTACTGGGTAAACGATACAATATCTCATGTATGCGAATGAGAGTCTGAAGTTCGAGGATGTAAGGAACAAAGACCCCTTAGTAATTCTAAAGGATGTAATGAGTTACAACACCGACGAGGAAATCGTCAAGGCACTAGAGACCCAAAACCGGGGTTATGGAAAGACTTAAGCAAGGATGAAAGAAGGATGGACGTTAGGTACAGAAAAGGGGCCCGAAACCCGCACACGACACACGTGGTGCTGAGAGTATCACCCCGGGTATGGAGACGGCTCACGGATGCTGGTATGGTGCACATTGATCTGCAACGCGTCGCAGTCCACGACCAGTCCCCCCTCGTGCAGTGCTCCAGATGTCTGGGGTATGGACACCCGAAACGGCTATGCACCGAAACGGTGGATGTTTGGAGCCACTGCGGGGGTCTACACCTCATGAGCGAATGCGCCGAGTGGTTAGCTGGAGGGACGCCTACGTGCAAAAATTGCACACGAGCAAAGGCTGACCGGCGGGACCACAACGCGTTTAGCTCGGAGTGCGCTGTACGGAGGTAGTGGGACAATCTGGCTCGGTCGTCAATAGCATATTGCTAAGATGGCGGGCTGGATCGTGGCACTGGGGTCTCCGCAGGTATCACGTGATCCAGGCAAATCTTCAGAGAAGCAAGATCTGTACGGCCGAATTGTGGTGGAGGCAGAAGCGCAAGACGGCTTTTGCATTGGTGCAGGAACCGTATATCGGCCGTATTGGAGAAGATGAGGAAGCATCCAGGTGCAAGAACGATGCAGTGGGTGGCGATACGACGACAAATGCCGTCGTAAAGTCCGCCATTGTGCTGTTCGATGACACCATTAACATCACCAGTATCCGGACCTGACTACAACTAACGTCGCAGTCGCGAAGCCGGTTGGTGCCAGGCAAACCAGTTAAATTAAAATCCGTCCCTCCCTAATGGCCCAGCAATCAATAAGGGGAACCGACCGGGTGGGTTACAATGCGACAAAAACTCGCACCCCTTCGCCCGTCCGCAATACGTCACCGGGGCCCGGAAATTCGTCCGTCCGCCCCCGTTGACTTAATCTCGGAAATTTCCGAATTCGCACAAAAAGTAAAAACAATTCTTTAGGTTTATTAAAAAATAAACGTCTTGCTCCTTTCACCCGGAAATTTTAGACCACCTAAAGTAAATTTAAATAAAGAAAAAGACACAAACAAATGGGGTTAACCGTTTAAGATGGCACCAACCCAGGTGGGGCAAAACCGCGCTCCTTAGTCGTAATTTCGTATTTTCGCAAACGGCCAAAGCAGCGATCCAAAATCCTTAAATAACCCGGGATTATAGTATAGACCCAATTTCTGATGCAAAGACCTTTTTAAAATAAATTCAATAGCCAATCCTAGAATCGGTGGCTATAACATTAATTAAAACAATGGGTTGTCAAGGAAACCGCTAGGTGGTACACTGATATACTATAAAAGGTCCCATATCCCCATTGGTTTCCTACACTAACTAACAGAGGGACGGCTTAAGATTGCACTCCCGGCCACAGACCGCTTGTACTTGTTTCCTTTCTGTCCCCAAGTAAGAAGTTACTTAGATCCAACCTAGAGCTGCTTCTACCTGACCCATCAACCATTATCGCGGGAACAAATAGAAACATCCCGACTGGGTGCGTTGAAACACAAATGGCCAAAATTGCTGGAATGGAGCCCTCCAACATAAACATAATAGCTCCCAGGACACAACAGATTCTCAAGACTCGGGCATGGGCGCTCCTAACTTAGACCTGCTATTAGCTAGAGACCTCTCGCTCGACCGTATCGATAAGGCACTCTGTGGATTGGACTCTGACCCATTACCGGGTCTTATTCAAATTGGGCCAAGGCGCCGGTGCGGTCCCTACGACCAAAACCGTAACAAATTGGCTTGGGCCTTGCCAAACTCAAGGCTATGGACCTAAAGGTTGTTCTAACCACCGGAGGTTATTGATAGTTTGAACCAAAGCGTATTTGCCATCGACAGTTCCAAACGCATATCTCATCGGCCTGACGACTCCGAAAAGGACGGTCAAGGTTTCCGGGTGACCCCAACTTTTGGCTTGCCGTTTAGTTTGATGTCTGATAAAGAGAAAAAATACACTCAAGCGGGCGTTTTATCGCTTCCGTCCGATCAAATCGTTTCGCTTTTAAACTTCAGTTGGGGGTCAGAGACAGGATGGGAATTAACCCGCAAAGAATCGTTTAAAATTCTGACGGAAGACTTTGAGCCATCCACACTGCCTTTCGGTTGGCTCGACGTATGGTGGGATCCCCCGGCCAATGCCGCCATTTAAAAGTAACCGGGGGCGTTGGCTTTCGGCTTCCGAAAAGGCCGAATGTTAGCCGGTACGCTAAAGGAATGTACGCCATCTCGCGCACACGCCGACGCGGCCCCCATCGGGGTGGACCGTCTAGTCGAACAGGGCTGCTTACCCAGGGGGATAAGTTAAAGCCATGCCCCGGAGGAGGTTCCGATATTATTAAGGTCTTAAACCCCGGTCGGCACCTGGCCCAACCGTATCTCAAATAAACTCTAAAATACTTGCCAGGCCCTTTGTCTGTGTTTGGTCAACATTTTTTATTTTCTATCAACTTTTCCATGCCTGGAAAAGCCATCGTCATCTACCCAAACCGAACAAACCTCTAACCTACCCCCGGTTATCGTCAATTAAGCTTGCTCAATTGCTTGGGCAAACTATTGAACCAAAATTTTTTCAGTTGAAAGACCACATTCTCCAATAACCTCATCCCAGACGACAATTCGGTTTCGTCCGAAACACTCGTGTCCCGAAAATTTCCCTACGGAATTCACGAATGCCTTTCCTTAAACCCCCTTCCCCAGGGGCCGTCTTCTTCGATGTCCAAAGGCATTTGCAAAGTCTGGCACACGGCGATTTACAACTGTACATTCTCAAAGTCCGGAAGGCTGGTTCCATCATCCAAACCATTTCAAATCGCTCCCCGATTCGAGTCGAGCACCTGTCCACAAACCGTCCCCTCCAAGCGGGTCCCTCAGGATCGGTCCCTTCACCTTTATTATTCGCTCTAACGGCGACTTCCCAAACCCGACGATGTCAATCGGCCCGCCGATGACACCGCTCTCTGTGTTCGCTTAGACCGACTATTCTATAAAAAGCTCGAACGCGATCAAGTTTGGGCAATGGTTTCGTAAATGGAGAATGCTCAATCCCGATAAAGTGGGTTTACCTTTTCGGTTAATTGTCGGTTACGACCCCGGTCCTCCCCAGGCGTCAGGATAAGGCCCCGCTGGCCGACACCGAACAAGGGCCTAAAACTTTCGGCCACCGTCCATGGGAAAAAGGGGCCAAATACCTAAACGTGACCTTCAACGCCATGTGTTCAAAAGTCATTTGGACTTAGGAGAAGGCTTTTTTGTTTCGCCAGACTCCTATCACTAACGTTCTAACGTAAAATGTCCTTAAAATATAAACTTTTTATTGCAAAGGTATGCATACGACCAATCATGGCTTATGCATGCCAAACTTTCACTCACGCATCCTCCACACTCCTAAATCACTACAAGTAGTTCAAAATAAATTCATCCGCCGCGCACTGGGGCGCAGGTGGTACCAACAAATGTAGACTTCACAGCGACTGCGATTGCCGACACTCCGCGAGCACTTTAAAGTTAACTCCAACACATGATAAAATGACCAACCCTCTGCTGGTAAAAGCAGCAACGTATACGGCCGATCCAAACGCGTCTAGCCAGCGTCGACCACGAAACGTTCTTCTCGACCCGGACGAGGAAGGGTCGCCAGACTCGGACCACAGGGGTCCCTACCATCAACCCTACACACCACGGTAGGGATGGCACACACTCACCTGTGGTTCGCCCTCGCTTACGAGGCACAGCGACACACACACACCGGTATACTAGATGCACCCGCGTTCCGGGCGGTTCTCACCCGCCCCAGCAATCGATTAATACGGTCGCCAGACCGTCGGCGTCGGTCCGGAAACCGATCGTCGACGATCCAGAACATAAACTAATACCTAACGACTGCCTTCTGCGTGGGCCTCCATTTTGGCAAAAATGTGGGCACCTAGTTCGTGGGACGGAGCTTCTCGCCGAACTCTTGTGTTGGAATAGGCTTACCTAAAGACATGAGTCTGGGCTTAACTTCAAGGATAAAAAAAAAAAAAAAAAGGTGTGTCGTTTCGCTTTGCTCGGCGAACTCGGGTGTTTATAGCTCTATCCATGCTATGTTGGTGTAAAGATTGGTGAGATCATGTGATGACTATACTTGAGCTTTACGTAAATAAAATCTAGAGATAAACTTAAGACCTGTCATTGGTTAAACATCGGGATAAGAAATAATATGGCGGCGGCGGTACAAAAAAAATTGTTACTTTGCACGCCATTAATGTTTCTAATAATGATTTGACGATTCGGTGGCAATTTAAAAATTATTGTACTTAAAATTAAATAGACTGCAATCAATGCGATCGTTAATAATATATTAACGATACAATATACAATATACGTTTTCTTAGGGTAACTTTCAAATTGGTCGGTTGCCTTTTGGGAGGCGCCAGGAAATTGAACAGCGGTGCCTATTTTGCCGCAAAGCATTAATGCGAAAACCTTTGTGTTCCAGTTTGAAGGGCACAGTAGCAAGCGTGACTACTGGGTAAACGGACAATATCTCATGTAACGAGCTGCGGTAGATTTGTCCGAGTCTTACTTGCTTTTAAAATCAGGTTTCTTTTTAAAATTAAACAAAACATCTTTATAAAAAGATCAATTCTGTTCTTAGTCTCCTAAAACTCCGAGAACAGCTGAACCATTTCACAATTTAGATCTTTAATTATTTGGAGTCAGGAAGTTTAAAAGTAAAAAGTTAAAATTATCGGAATTGAAAAATATAGTATTTAAATACTTAGTTTATTTTGATCTCAAGTAGGTAAGAAAGTAAACTGAATTTCACTTAACTACAATCAGTATATTTAATTACTACAGTTCTTAACTATGAATCAGATTTTTTTTTATTTAATTGAGGTAGTATGAAGTCTGCCGGGTCAAAACCTTTCTTCCTTCTAATGTGTTACACATTATAATAAATTATTGATAGAAAATGTAATAAAATACATTATTAATCCAAAAATGTGACAACCCTTAAACGGGACGTCCGTTTCAACGAGGCCGGGGCCGTCGGCGAACGCTATACGAGTTGGGTTTTAACGATAAAAAAAACTATTAAAGCGGCTATTTTGTTAAATGTGCGTAATTTTTATTAGTCATACGGTGAATATCGCCTGAAGCCATGTAAGCGAGCGATATACAAACGCTTTAATGCATACAATAAACAAAGAATTGCTTATTTGAACGTACAAATTTAGTACCTGTTGTACGTGCGTGGTATTAAATTGATAATTTTTTATTACGTAATACAAAATCAAGAGTAAACGTAATAATTCGCTGTATTTATGTGTAAAATAACTAATATCGATCACACAATCGCGTGCACACATTTTTTTATGATACTTAATGTACACTAATAACATTTGTATTATATTTTTATAAAAATTGTATATATAATACAAATAGCATCTCAGTAATAGGCATCACTGAAAAGAGTGCCGTAGTAATTGCATATATATATTATATATCGACATTTTATATATTACTATTCCACAATAAATAATCTTCTTACAAAGAACATACGCAACTTACCCAGTTGGATAATTCAATTACTTTGTAAAACTATTAACAACCTTCCGTTTGACACACCCCGTACCGCACGGTGAGGAGTAACGTCATTTCGCACTTGACCTGTCGGGGAGATTGCCTCATAAAATTAATGTGCGGGCGTGTCAACTAATTGATTGCTCGAAGCACTCGGCTACCGACGGTTTTATTAATTGTAGCTCGTATACTATTAAAGTACCTAATATGTCATGAATGTTCTATAATTCACGCATTTTCAATTGAACACTTTAAAATATGTTAATTACGAAAAAATGCCGTTAAAAATATACTTTCTGTACGGACCAAACTAAAAAAAAAAGTCGCATCTATACAAGTAATGAAATTGGAGTGTCCGTGAATGTGGATCGACCATTTTCACGTGGTAAACGTTGCTACCTTGAGTTAACTCGAAACTAAAACTTTTGAACTTTGAACTTTTTTTCTTGTCTCTTTTCATTACAAAGATAAATTAAAACATAACACACATTTGATTAAACTCTGAATAGAAGTAATATTATAGGAGGATAAAGGTAAATAAACAATAAAAACCATTTTTCCCCTTATTATACACGTTCATATTACGAGTATATCGTAACGCAAGCGTTAAAAAAACAAGGGAAGTTTTAACAAAAACTATGACCGAATAGTATTAACCCTTGTAATATAAGGGGGAAAATAACAAGATCTCCGCCCGTAACTAGCAGACGATTTCTGTCAGCGCATTTTCATCACTGACATCTTTTAAGGTATTCATTTTGTCAATTTATTGTTTAAGAAACGTTTTATGTACAGTGAATAAAGAATTTTTTAAATGCATTTACTTTTACCAAGATTTACAACGTATTAACTTAATTTAGCTTTAAATGTTCTACTTTGTTGAAGATTGCAATGAGGCATTAACATGCTTAGTGGGTTATTTTTTAAACATATATACAAATCCACTTGCGGACGTTATTATAAACAATTTTAAAAAACTACTTACGTAAAACATAGTTCAGATCTTAGTACGTTAATCAGTATCTTTTACGGTTTCGCCAGCGTTTGCAATTTCACTATTCAAACATCTAATAAAATAGGGATCACAACATCATTAAAAAAAAGAATTATCAAAATCGAAACTCTAGGAGAGGAGCAACGAGGTAACATATATAAAAAACGTACGTTCCAAATCGAGTATCTCCTTTAGTCGGTCAACAAAGAGCTAGCCACATCAACGCTTTGTTGTTATTGAATTTTGTGTAAATAAGCTGTGATAAGAGCGTGTGATACAGTAAGCAATGTTTACAATACACATTTAGCAAAATTTTCGAGTACCAGCATACGAGGTACTGTTATTGCTCGTGGTCAAACAAAATGTGCGATGTGGCACAACGACATAACAGGTTTTATTTGACTAACATCTAGCTAAGGCACATAGCATATTTTATTAGTAGGTCGTAGCTCGAGCATTAGTCGTGTTAAGATCATAGGCCAGGTCATCCTATATGATGAATAAGACAGTGGACTATCCGGTATGGTCCAAAGCTTTCAATCTCAACAGATAATACAGAGCAGGTTTTGGTTTAACAACGACGATATGTTAAAACAATGTAAACTATGAAAACGTAAATGGATTAATGTAGCTAATTTATAAAAATACATTCACCGATTATCTTGTAACCATTAGGGACAACTATGAGTCATGATAAGTGTAAATTTTTAAACGATGTTTTTTTTGACAACGAAAGACTGGGATATTTGAAGAAACCCAAACTTTTTTTACAGCAACGCTACAAAATCATACGTAAAGCATTTTAAATGTGCAAATAAGCTATCTCCGTTGCCTACAGCCACCAATATGAATACAACAAAATGTGTAACGCAATGATATTACTATGGGGAACGTGGTCTACAAATATTAATAGTCGAAACCATATAATTTACCTATGTTTTATGGTCTAACAGAAATACGTCGCGTATTGCGTAATAGTGAGTATGTGAAATTAAAAACATTGCGTTATAATAGGGTTTAAATACAGCTATCTACAAGACACGGTTTCGCTTCATTGTAAAGATAATGCCGCACATATAAGACATAATTCTTGAACACTTACATGGAGTATAAACATATCGTCTCTATATACATTAATAAATATTTATATTTTATGTTTCAGAAAAACAATATTTCATATTAATTTAATCTTGTATTTACGCTAATACTACACGTGAATTAATAAAATACTACGGTTTCTATCGCCATAGATTATGCAAAGTATCTGAAAGGTCGGAAATGTTGTTAACCAAATTAAACGCGACAAAACCCGTAAGTCTTATATATCATATGTGGCGTTTATGTGTTGTTTGTTGTTTGGTAACAAATGTTAGCCAAATCAAACATAAAAGTAATGCCAATAGTGGCTCTTGTTTGTTTTAAATCTGGTTATTCAAAACTTTAAGTATATATACTGCAGACACTATTTGGCCTAGATATGAAAGTGAAGTTACTGTATTCATCATCAGCCTTTGATAGTAGTGGACTATCAAAGGCTGATGATAGGCCTCCGCTAACACACCCCTATTTATTAGGGGGTTTGGACCGTACCCCACCACGCTGGTCCAATTCGGGTTGGTGGTGGACTGACTTTTTACATGCCCATCCGACGCATGGATCATCTTACTTTTCAGACAATAGGGTGATCGGCCCAAATTGCCCTAACCAACTAGGAAACAACAATGACAAATTGTTGTGTCCCCGCAGGATTCGAACCCACGACCTCCGGTTTCTGAAGCACACGCCTGTACCACTAGGCTACGGAGGCAGTTGGTTTTCTGTGTTGTTATAAAAACTGTAGAATACATAACCCACAACCCACACATTGGTAGGTTGCAGTTGTATAATAAAACCTTCGCTTGTTTTATTAAGCTAAGAATTTTAAAAAGCAATTTAATTATCAAGTTTTAAAATAATTAACAATTAATAATCAACCTGCAAAAGCTATTCAATTCCAACATGTTTATTTACATTGAACAGATTAAACCTTTTGAAGAATCCAAACTTGTTATTAGCTATAATGCCACTCGAAGGATGACACTGAGTCAATGCCTGATAAGTGAAGTAGTGGTTTTAGTCGATTGCAACGAAATCGAGTCAAGTTGATATGAAGATAATAACAGAAAAGTTCCATTACCCGATACGTAAACACAGATGTGTTAAACTTGGTACTATATAGACAAATCCATTAACCATTTTGGTTAAGTACTGGTACTGATAAATAAATTTAAAAGCCAAAATGATTATAAGCAGTAATATTCCTATACTAAAAAACAGGCTTCAAAAGTAAGGAAAGACTCTGCTTAAGCAACGACGCCATTTGGTTAATTTGTGGTACATTATTTTTACATATTTTACGTATTTTCTTTGGAACAGGTGCAGAAACGATTTTGTTAAAATCTATTTTAACATACAACGATGTATTATCCTCAAATATCAGCATGTTCATTTTTGTCAATGAATACGTATTGTGTGTAAAAAAAATCGTTTCAAAACTTACCCTTTTTCACGACCCCCGGCGTGGGATGCCATTCTGGAACGTTCGATAATATCGCCTCGACTGCCTATCAAATAAAAAAACAAAAGTTAACATACAATAATAATAAAACACTAAAGACCGTTATGAAATCGAGCTTTCGTATAGTTAAATTACATTATTATTACATTCAGTAATAAGTACATAATTCTCCTTGTTTTTATACTCGTCCAAAGAGGATAAAGTGTGTAATAAAAACAATTCTGTAATAGATATGCGGAAACGCAAAGTAAAAATGAACAAAACAAACATCATCTTGACATATTCAATGATGTACCATAATGTGTTTAGAAATCAAGTATCGGAGTAAGCCGATGTTATGATTATAACGACATTTTTCCTCATTTCTAGAAAGGATTAGAAAAAAATTGCACAAAAGGTTACATTATGAGCAACTAATGCTAATTTATTGCAATTTTCTGCTAATTTAATGCTATTTCCGATTTTACTATTCACTGCTGAGGTCTAGGAGAAAGCGATAAACAATGAACAATTATTATTTTATCGGAGATTAATAAAATCTGGACTAAAAATCTAACAGTGAACTGTATGTATGTCCATTATTTTGGTCAAAAATTGCATGGCGTTTGACACTTGTGCCGGATACCAATCCAACGCCAATAGTTTTGATGTCATTACATTTGGTCATTAGACTTTGTTTATAGCAGTGCATATAATAAGTTCCAGTATTATTTGGAGGAGTTAGTATTATTTGGGGATACGGTCCAAAACCCCCCTAATTGATAGAGGTGTATTAGGGAGGCCTATGTTCAGCAGTGGACTATCCACCGGCTGATGATGTATGTATGTATTATTTGGAGAAGTGTGGAGGTATTATAATGGTATGAGGAATTACGTGAGGAGATTACGAGGGATCTTACCAGGATTATCCCTTGTTCAGACGGAGACGTAAAAGGGATTATACCAAGTTAATCCCTCCTAAACTCCTCCACACCACCTTAGCCAAATTAAAACACGGGACTGTAACAAACGACATAACCGATAGCAACTAAATGGCGTCATACGTGATTGTGACCAAGATGTCAATCACAGTGTCTAAGAACTACTAATAAGGCCACTACGTTCCTATGAGTTACTTTGTTTACTTCAATTATATCTATTCTTTGACAAAAGTGGAAATTACTACAGTTTTATAGATTTCTGTAACTTTCTATTTAAATAAAGGATTCAGTGAACTATCAGATTAACTTTTATTTAACTAAGTACAACGTTTTTACGTTACGTTCGTTATAAAACGTTATTAAATAAATAATATATATTATTCGCATGTGGATTAAATGACAGAGAAGGATAGCCATAGAACGTATTTTCTATTTTTATAATAAAATCATTTTAATTATGTGTTTTTGAGATGCACACATTATTTTTTAAATTATATCATCAAATGAAAGCACTGTTGCAAAACAACACAGACAGCAGAGAGTATCTTATCTTATATTGCATTGTACTGTTTCTCAATCTTAATTAATTTACAATACACCAAAACCGGTTGCCTTTCAATAAATTCAAGAGACAGTCGCGTACACACACGTACTTTTTTATCGGAGAGAGGTGTGTTTTGTAAACTTTCACCCGTTTGAGGACAATTGATGCGTAGATATATTTCCTAAACGTAATATGATATTATTAAAAGAGAATTGGTGCTACAGGTCTCCTACAAAAAACCATTAAGAACGTCTTACTTGAGTTAAGTGAAACAATCATAAAAACTAGCGACCCATATGTTTATATTCTATAAAATTTCCTAATATACTTATTTTTTTCTTTTTTTATAGTCTTAGGGTCCCTAATCCGTAAATTCTGTCACACGTTACGGGCAAAAGAGGGGGTCAACGAAATGTGACACGAAGGGCACGACAAGGAAGAAAAAACAACAAGTCTTGTGACAAGGACGGGAAGGAAGAGGTCAAAGAATCATGAAATTTGTGTGCCGTAATTTATGGAAGGCCTCTTTTGAATACAAACAGGCTTTCTTAAGAACACCTCTGACATAAGAAGAACATGCGTAAGACACTCAATTGCAATCATAAAATTGTCATCTTATTGAAAAAGTCGTCATTTATCAAGTGTAATGTAATCAAATAATTAAATATGCATGTATTCAAGACATCTATATAATAGTGAATCAAGACGACTTTAATTAGTTCGTGGGCGAGCTTCCCGAACTCAGTTTTAGATAACACAGACAGAGCCTGGAAGCGTAACATCCGAGTCAAAAAAAACCTTACAATATTTAATAATGTGAACAATAGTAACGTGTTGCCATTCGACTTATGACATTTCTTTTGACCAGTATTCGTTAATGTCTGACCATTATTATTACTTTTACTAAGGTCTGAATTGTAAATAAAGTGAAAATAGGTTTCAAAACGTAAACCGTCCTTATAAAGTTATCATTTGGCAGCACTTCATGACGTCGTTATGCAGTTTAAAAACATTCCAAATCTTTTTGGGTTTATGTATATAAATACGCCATGACGTTGGTATTAGTGAAATCGTTTCTACTGTTACCCAGTAACGAGGACAAGTTATTTTTTCGGGAAAATGGTATTTGGAGAAGCTAGGTGCTTTTTAGATGTGCGATTGCGCAGTATATTCGAAAATTATCGTGAATTATCATAGTATCTTGGAATTAAAAGCTTTTTTTATTACGTAGGGAAGTTTTAACAGAGTAATATTTAGAATTAAAACAAGCTATGCATTCCCGAGTAGTTAAATCTTCCGCTACTGATAGCTTCCTTTAAAAAGTTACATTGAGAGATTAATATTCATCTTATTACCAATTTTATTTTTTCTATTTAAGTGTCATCATTAAGGCATCCGATACGTAATCGATTTTTATAAATAGGCTCAAATAAAAAGAACTTAGCAGCAATTTTCTTCTATTTCTGGCCAGCAAACGACCAATAAGTGAACGTGCCCAGCCTATTTTATTTCCGCACCGGTAACACTAATGCGAATGGCCGCATTCCAACTACTTGATTAACATTTTAATAAAACTTGTATCAATGTATGCACAATATGCGACCAAACTTGCTCCAAATACTATTAAAACGATTTAATAAAAAACACAACGTCGACAGCAGTATGGTCGTACGACGTTCCTAATTTAAGGTTTTACAGTTATCTACATGTCTATATTTATAAACCTTTTTGCAGCTAGTGTCGAAAAAGCTCGCTGATGTCAGATTTTTGTTCTACGAAAGTTTTTATTCAATTTTAAATAAATTTTCAAACTTAATAAGAATTAAATTAATAAGATTAGTTAACAAGTTTAAGTAAGAGCTTAAAAAACGATATACCATTAGTATATCGTTTTTAAGGTCAAAAGCCTAAAATATATTTCTGCCGTTTAGCCTTAAGTTTATCCAATAAATATAACATATAAAAATAAAACCGTTAAAAAAAAGTAATTAAATTTTGATGATAACATTAAAAAATAATAAGCAAAATATAAAAATTATTAGAGCAAACGTGATGTTCATTGACATCATAAACCCGTTTATTCGACAAGGAAATGTTATAGAAATGCGACAGACGTATGACATAATACTTATGTACTACAAGATTATTGCGCAAGAAAACGATAGCACACAGCAACTAGTTTCATCTATATCAGGACTCGAACCTACTGTACAGCAAGTTTGCGAGTTGTCACTGCGAGACAATTAAATACAAAACCAGAATCGATTGCAATCATTTATAGAGCGAATTCAATTATGTCAGCTATTCAGTTACACCGCTTACCGAGGAGGGCGGGTAACAATGTCAAAATTAACTTAAAACAGCAGAAATTTTATAAGTAAAGCCAAAACATTCACGGCTAGGCTATACAGAGTCAAAAAAGATCTAGAATGTACTTTAACAAAGTCTAATATACAATATTAAATGCACTTAAACATTACGCGCTGATTACATAATCTGTGGCTATTTGACAATCACTGCGCGACCTCCGATTATTATTAGAGGCAGTTTTGGCGCCAAAAAATTTGTCACCAGATTTTGTTTACATAAAACCCGGTTGTATCTCTGGCGATACATCATTGTCTATCTCTCCAATAGGCATCAGCTGTGAATACAAAAACTTTCCGATTCAATAATTAAAACGCAATACTTTGTGAATAATATCGTTAAAATCATGCAGTATGTCATGATTCCTTGGACATATTGAATACGTCAGTATAATTGTTTTATAGGTATATACATTAAAGATACAAGAGCATGTTTAAAAATCTGTTTTAACGTGATTAATTTAACATTAACCGAAGATTTAACTCGAAATTGTTGTATCCCCGGACGCAGTTGCGGCGGGGCACTAATTTATTTAAAGAAATATGTGTGTGCCAAAATACTTTCAGTGTTAAAACATCTACGTGATTAAAACAATCGATGTAATTAATTACATAGCTCGGTTAGCGGAATTACATGAGATAAGTTTGTTATTCTAGAAATAATTATCATCACAGCAATACAAATAATAAACTAAATTGTTATTACATTATGTACAGCCGTATTATTTAATAAATGATTTTTTGATAAATTCAATTGAAATATGTTTGAATCTCTGTGATATTATTTAAGCTTATTAGTATTTTTATTAATATTTTGTGATGTATTAAACATTTGAAAATTGTTACGGAAATCGTGACGCAAAACTTTTTTATAAAAGTACTTATTTTCTTAAAAGGTGAGGTTTCCGATGTGGAAATATGGTAATTGTAAAATATTTAAGAACATATTTTCACACCTTAACAAAGGCTGAAATTATAATTATTAACTGAAGCGTAAAAATTTAATTAAGTATCCAATTAAAATTAATTGTTCATCTTAGTGATAAAAACATAAGATCCCATATATACACGACTTCCTGTAACAAGGGTTGCTATAGTGACTGGTTATTTAATTATTAACAACGAACAATTTGCGAGCATCTAGTCGTAGTTTGATACCACTCTAAGAAAAAAATATACAAGAGTAAAACAAGACGTGGAATGAAAATAAACATAACCTAATGTCAAAGTCTAGTGCCGCAAAACGTTAATCAGTTAACATTTGGCCTTGGTGCAACAGACTCGACAATGCTTTATTTACCAGTGGCAATGTTAAACGAATATACGGCTACATATCTTTATTGCAGACGAGAAGTCGGGCCACCTGATGAAAGTGGTCACCGACGCCCAGGACATCGGCAATAACACGGGTTTCGCCAACACAATGCCTACCGTGTGATATAGGTAGTAATTCGCGTTTACCCTCTCACCTGTGCAGCGGCGATCCTGGTCTCCCAAGCGGGTGAGCGGAAGTACTTCATCAGCCTGCCCAGGAGCCTGTGCAACTCCTCAGGGTGGGCCTTCTGGACCTCACCCAGCTGCCTAGCAGCCGCCCTCCTGGTGGCGGCACCCGCACCGGCCTCCAGCAGTACGAACAGGCGATCTAGCCTAAAAACAAACAAACTTTCTAATGTCTGACTCGTTTCTTACAATAGACCGTCTGGGAAGTAGGGGTAGTAGTGGTAGTACGGACACGCGGTGATCGGATTCCTTTGCCTCCGTAGCCTAGTGGTGTGGGCATGTGCTTTAGAAACCGGAGGTCGTGGGTTCGAATCCTGCAGGGACTCGACAAATTCTCATTCTTGTTTCCGAGTTGGTTAGGGGCAATTTGGGCCGATCACCCAATTGTCTGAAAAGTAAGATGATCCATGCGCAAACCCGCAATAGCCTGGTGGGATCCAAAACCCCAAATGTCATTATTGTATTAATTTTAATCAGAAAACATGTTACTACTTAACATGTGGCTAATAGACTTCCCACTTGGACCCAATCCACAGACCGAGTCGAACTTGGGCGTCGAAATGCGCAGGACTTTCACCTGATAGTGACTGATTACATTTGCGATGGTGTCCTTTAAACCAAAACTCATTAGTTTTTAGAAACTAGCGCTTTGCAGCATCGCGACTTTATTACGTACCATGAAGAGACCTACTGCTTAATACGAGTAAACTATTTCTTATATTTTAGTCGATAGTTCACTTTGTATAGTGAAAATATTAAATGATTTACACTTACCTGGAGGTCATGGTGTTGGGATTTGTGTACGGCGATTTTAAATTATTTGTCCTATAACAAATGAGAAATAATCGGAAGTTATAAATTAAATAAAACAG
Source organism: Lamproptera curius (assembly GCA_029286875.1). Taxonomy (NCBI): domain Eukaryota; kingdom Metazoa; phylum Arthropoda; class Insecta; order Lepidoptera; family Papilionidae; genus Lamproptera; species Lamproptera curius. Next base: position 1,669,668 of record JAGSMT010000028.1, read on the forward strand.
TATATACACATGTTTATATTATCAATGGGCAACGGGATTTCAAAATGTTTTGCAATATTGGTGTACAGAACCTACACACGTGGTTAGTGCCATGGATGCATGTTCGCGATTGATAAATGCGTTATTAGTCTTGGTATAGGATACTGGTTTGAAGTGCGTTTTTAAGTCGAATAGGATTCAATAATGGATATATATATACGGTTTACGTAAATGTTACTTTGGACCGTACAAACATACAAGTTTAAAGAAACATTTAATGCATTCTCGAACGAATTTACGAATTTGGTTATCTCCAAATTCGTTAAATCGTTTACAAGATTGCATATCACATGCGGCATTTACAAACAAACCTCATGGCAGATCTACCTAGATAGTAATGCGAAAATAACGTTTGTCGTAAGGAGAGTAGAGACTACTTATTACTTACACACGGTATATGTGAAATATTTTGTCATCTCCAAAGGTTTTAACCATTTCGAAATTATGATCATTTATAACAAATAGTTTGGTTGATGGTATGGTATCTATCCCAAGTCATTTGTACATAGACTTTTTTTATTTGTGTTTACGTCAAAAAAAAGCTAGCTAACCTGTTTCCCACCACTAGGTATGCGCGCGCATCAGGTAATGCAATAAACGTGATATTAAAACTTTATTAATCGCCACGTCATGTCCCAGCACAACTAAAACGTCCATAGTATACAACCGTCAATAAATATGAAATGGCTTTTAATGGTCAAGCAAACCAATTAGTATGTTAAATTTCTATTAGGACAATAAATTGTTGTAAACAAAGGCCAAAAATGGCGAAATGGTCATTAAATATATAGATGTGATCCAATTCACATAAATTTTAATCCATAAGTTAAAAAAAAACAATACTAACGTTATATACTTAGTAGTTCACATTAATCTACTCGCATTTAAGAGCTTAGGCGAAATTAAAACTAATACAATAAGAAAGCATTTCTCAAACAACTTAGCTATACATCGAACCGATATCGCAACTATATGATACTGATACAGTTGTCCAATAAAAGCCTTTTACGTGTTGACGTTAAAGGCTCTCATTGGTGAACTGTAGCCATAAGTCAATCATGACGCGATTTTCCACAAATAAGAAAGCTGTACGGCTAGGCCCAATTAAATTGCAGCAAGTGTCTCGCAAGTAATTATTGATTATACCTGGTAAACATAAACTTATAGAGTGAATGCTTTATTATATTTATATCTCTTGTATATATGCTAATCGATTATGAACTAAATTAATTCTGCTTGGCTAAAAAAAACGCATTTAGAAAAGAATAAAAAGAACGTCCTATACCAAAACTATAAATGAATTTCCATCACAAACATATATACAGCGCACTAACCACGTGTTCTGTACCCCGTTATTGCAAAACATCAAAACATATTAAACATCTCATCTGTGATGGAGCACATCGATCATGACGCTATCATTTCTATAATTAGGTGCACTCAACAAATTTGTAACCTCCTGTGCCTACAAAGTGTGATGGGGGCATGTTAATAAAACTATTTGCAACAGATAATCCAAACCATATAGATAAATGATATAGGTAGAAGATAGATCTAAATACCATCACGGGCAACATACATTTCGAGCCGAATACATAATAAATAAAGATAATAGATAGATCTGATTACTATATATTTCACACTTCTGTTGTAACTGTTGTGGGTGTAAGAAGCGGAAATAACTTACCATATGTTGTAGCGCGACCACATTTTGCGTACACGTCCGTGCAAATAATATAAAAAAAATTACAGAGGCGTCGATGCGAGATTCTAATAAATTTCTATTTCATTGCGTTTCCATCTTAGAGTATCACTGATCGGTTTTATAATTTACGCCAACTACACGAGCTTAAATATTTTCAACATTGTTAAAAATTAAAGTGAACCAGACAAACGCACGACCGCATAAATTTCGTTTACTCATTGCCCGATTACGCGTAATTCAAATAGAACGCTCGTTGTTGAAATCTTGTAAAGGATCTGTGCATACTTTTTATCTCACGTTTTCCGAATCCAGAGTTTCGAAAGCCCTCTACGCATTCGATACTGCGCAGGTGCGCATCTCGGTGAAGAAAAAGGTTGTTTGGGAGCAATAGCGCATGCCACATTTTTTCGTAACAGCCACACTTCGCGGTCTTCTGGTTAAGCAAAGCGGCGCAATACAGTTTCCGATTAAATGATATAAAGTCTATATTGAAAAAGTTCGTCATGTTGCGACAGATAACACGTGAATATTTTAATATGTATCAAGTAACATTTATTAAAAATCTGTAAACAAATGACGAGGTACGACTAAACAAGGCTGTATGGTCCCTCCCTTTCTCTTCAAGGTTAAAGAACGAAACAAGATATTTTTCAAGACTGCTTAGTGAAATTTAGATTGCAAGTCAGTTGTTTAAATTGACTAACTAAATGTCAATGTAAAACCAATCCACCATTAGACAATTGAAACAAAGAACTTGTTTACACTTTGTAGTAAAACATTGTAAACATAAACAATATGCATGCGTAGCATTACGCCGAACAAGTTTCAATATAGGCAGTGCGTATACAGGTCGCCTAAAGTGCATTTTATATACGTCATCTCTATTTTAGGATGAATATGACGCTTTATCGCAAAGTCCGAACAAAATGTCGCTGATAGTGCATAATGCAGAAATTATTTATTGGTAGATAAATCCCTTTTAAAACAGTAACTGGACAAAATCTTTGTCTAAATGATGTCTAAGTAATGCTCAAACAAGCTACATACAATGAGCAACGGTCAGAAACCGATTTGCTTTTAAAGTTTAGAAATCAAAAGATTAAACAAAGAATTGTCTCAGTGCACATAAATTTAGGGAAACATCTAAAATAGCAATTGCAATCATTTACTGGGTTCTTTATCAATCAATAATCTAACTAAGTATAACCAAAATTATTGACATTACCTGTTAAATACACTAAGATACTTCATCATCATCTCATCTCATCAGGCTGTAATAGTCCACTGCTGAACATAGGCCTCCCCTAATACACCCCTATCCATCAGGGGGTTTTGGACCATATCCCACCACACTGGTCCAATGTGGGTTGGCGGGTGGACCGACTTTTTACATGCCATCTAATCCACTAAGATACTTAGTGGATTAGGTCTTTCATCTTTTGCATAAGCAACTTAAACTTTACAGCTAATCGCTAAGACAAGAATACAATTAGCATTGCAATAGATCACAATAACGTACATTAATTTATATCAGACAACTCAGCTAAATTGGTATCTAATATAGTTACATTTTATAGGTTTATAGTGTCACTATGCTTATTTCACTGCTATTATATACACCATTATAAACCTTTAATTAAATTTTTTTTATAAGAATTTGTTTAATATACAACTTGACAAATAACAAAAAATTTCCTCAAACAATAAAATATAAAATCTATGTAAAAAAGTAACTTTTAAGATAAAAAATATGAGTGTCACATTTATATTTTCCTGCTCAAATTCTAGGTTTGCAATCACCATATACTGTATACATTACTTAACAACGATGCAAGTATACTAATTGTCCTCAAGATTACTAATGCAGAATAATAATGAATCTTAATTGTTAATTGATAACATTCAACAATGTTAGATATTAATCAATTATCCATATTCAACAATTCTTTTTTCTGTTAAAGAAACCTTCTACCTCCAGGCTAAGAAATTATTTTGCAATAAAACATCTAATTGTGCTTGTTGTGCCATCTATAATCAACCTTCCATGATAATTGTAATACAATGAAAACATACAACAAAAGAAGATATTTTAAAATAAAATTAAGGCAAAGATTAAGTCAATTTACATTAAAACATTGATGAAAAATTATGAACATAACATTAAGGGAGAGGCACTTAAAATATATTTTTACACTATAAAAACCAAAAAATATTTTGCAATCCTATAAAAAGGTACTCACACATAACAATTCCTTAATTTCGGCATCGTAGTTAGATGTAAACGAAAGAATTGTAGACTCTATCCTGTGCTGAACATTATTCAAATATCGTTACGTCCATTAGTCTTTGTATGAAAACTGTAGGATTAATAACTGGGGTGCGCTAAACTAAATTCATTAACGCGATTGTCGACAAATATATACTCTGTTCTCGTATTTATCTGCAACTTAATAAATGAAAAACGGTAACGGTAATATGTAACGCAAACCGTTCACTCATGTTAACATATGGCCGTGCGACATAATAGTATTGATTATTTCAATTTAATGCACTTTCAGAGGCAACTTCACTAGCTCCACTAAATTTGACCTTGCGTTGATTAATTAAAGACATCGAAAGGTTGAGACTCACACGTAGCTAGTTTTTGATTGATTATTCGAAGACATTATTAAAGTACAGATTTATCTCGCCAATAATCTATACTTAATTCGCATATTTGACGTAATTCAAAAGCATTCTTCAATATCTTACCTTGCGTAACAAGGCAAATATCACGTCACACCATCCAGGTCGATCCATTTTTTAAGCCACGCAAAATCACACACGATAACATTTTCGTTAAATTGCACAAACAAAAAAAACCAAAGTGACGAAAGGAAGCGCATCGTCGAAGCTTCAAATTTATACTGACAGCCATGCTGCTGATGAGTCCGTCTTTATTGTGCACTTGCGTTGTGATTGGGCGGGCAATAGCTCATAAAAAATAATTCTTGCAGGATTCCGCCAATCAAAAGAAAGAATTCAGAAATTCATCCAGAGTTGCCATAATTTAAAGAAATTTAATACTCTTTTTTATACATATCAAATCCACTAATTTACAAATTTTTCGCGTTACTTAAATATATTCCTTATATAATATTCCCTTAATTGAATAAATATATTTAGGTAACGCGAAAAATCCGTAAATTGGTGGATTTGGTATGTATAATAATCGGGTAAATAACAGAAATACTCTTTTTTAACTATAAATTATTACTTTAACATTAGGATACATATAAAAAGAGTAACCATAACCATACCTTATAGATCGCATGTTTATTCAAATCAAATCAAGATTAAACAAGATAATTATTTACTTTTTTAAATGCTTTGTACTGTTCATTTGCTTTAACTTATACATCTGCCAAAATATTTTAGAAAAAAAATTATTTTATCTGTAGTCTGTAGTATTAGTATACACCTGTCCGTACGTCCCGTACATTTAAAACAACAAAAAGAGGTTATTTTATATTTGTCATAGCAGCGATTGATATATTCTGTTTATATAAGTGTTGTTTTATTGTATAATTAAGATGGGTAAAAGAAAAAATAAAAATGTAGACAAGAAAAAAATAACTCTAGTTTTTGATGAGAATAAGAGAAAGTAAGTAAAATTATTGTAATTTAGTTCAATAACAAGACTTATATTAACGCGATGTTTATATTTTAGAGATTTTTTATGTGGGTTCCGTAAACGTAAACTTGAGAGAAAGAAAAAGGCTAAAGAACAAATGGAGCGAATGTTAAAAGAAGAAAAGAAACGCATAAAACAGGAGGTGCGTACTAAAAATAATTGTAATTTTTTGTGTAATCAGTTTTTATTCTCTTTTTTAAAACAACAATTTATTTATTACAGAATAAAGAATCATACAAAAAGCTAGTTGTTTCCAGTCGGCCAATACCAGATATTGAACAGTTGCTTCAGGAGGAATATGAAGATGAGGATGTCAATGTGAAGATTGTGGAACTTTCATCAGATACCTTACAAAAAAAAGATATAGTTATAGGAGACAACAAGCCAAAAGTAAATAACACTAAGCTTTTGGAAGTAAAGAAAAAGAAGAATGATTTGCCACCAATCATCCCTGGAATGGGATCTGACGAAGAAAGTGGGGATGAAGAATCTGAACCTGACAAAGAAGGAAAGGAAACAAATTTAAAAACTAAAAAGGAACTAAAACAACTGCTTAAAAGACAGGCCACTAAGAAAATACAAAAAAGTAAAGTATTTCAAATGAAGAATAAATTAGATAGAATTCAAAATAAGAAAAAATCACTTCAAAAGAAAGGTCACATCATGAAAAATAAATCTGAAATGAAAAAGAATAAATCAAGAAAAAAGAGCCATAAAAAGAATAAAGTAAAATGAATACTTACAAAATATTTTTTAATGCAAAAACAAGTACCAAACAGTTTAAACCAGGGTTGTTGTGGATGCAAATTATTGACATCTGCAGGTGTAGATTTATTGGAGGCTCACATTTGCATATGTAGATTCTACAATATTGTATTTGGTTTTATTTTGGTTTGTTTTATGTTTAGTTTTTTAGTTCAATGAATTTAACATATAAATTTGGTAATATTACACCAAGAAGCAGAGTTTTGAAGTGCAAGTTTCAGTAACGCAATTAGTAAATTATATCATGTAAGAAATGCTGCTTTTCTCCAACAGGTTTTTATAATAAATTTTGTAATGGTTCAGTTTCATTAAATAGTTGCATATATCACAAGATCATTCTCTGGCCAATTAATATATATTATGAAATTAAGTATTTTACTGCCAGGTACTACTTTTTATTGATGGTTTTCCTTTATATGGCAGAGTGAACAAAGTAACAATTGAATTAACTGTTCAGCAAAATCAATCTACACAATATCTTGGAAGAATTCTTTCTTATAACCAGTACCTATGCAGTAACATAATTCTGATGTAAAAATGTTTTCATTCAGCACAAGACCATAGCAGAGAATAAAGAAAGGGATGCACATATGTCTCATTTAACAAGTTATAAAATGATAGTTGTCATGAATCCACAACTGTAAAAAATCTGCATTAATTGATTTATATGGATGCAAATGACAATTTATGATTCAACACTATATCTGCATGCATGGACTATATGCTAATATCCATAACTTTTCTGGTTAACACACACTACTTGAAATGTACTGTTCAATGTTTTAAAATATTTATAGACAGTAATCAGAATTTTGTTGTTACAAAAAAAAATTATGAAAACTGCCTCTAGCAAAAGTTTTGCACTTTTACCTTAAAAACTAACAGCTCAGAAAAGGTTTTTAATTTGCTTTTTTCTAAAAATCTACATTTTTATGACTATATACATAGAACATTAGTATTTTAAGAACAACAGCTCAAGAACGAGAAAATCAATTTAAGTTACAGTAACATGATTGACAATATAAAACTTATAATGACAAAGAATATGGGTAATTGATCATTAGGTTTTCTTCTTTTTTAACCTAACGCTTCTTTTATTTACATTTGATTCTGTTTTGTCAACATCTTTCTTCTCTTGTGGTTTCCTTTTTAAGAGCTTGGACTCAGGAGGACTAATTATGACTTGTTCAGCTTCAGATGATTGAAAAACCTCTTTTTTTGGAATACTGATAGATTCTGAGACATTTATAGCTATATCTTGAAAATCTGCCACATCACTGTTTAAATCTGGTCTCAAACAATTTTTGTTTTCGAGGGTCTGTGGTGCATCTTCCAATGGTTCCTTCTTAATTTCTAGTTTTGTTTTAACTCCATTTTGCATTTCAAGATTATTTTTCAATGGTGACTTTTTGTTAGGTGATCTTTTTAATTTTCCACTCGAAGGGCAAATTTCCTTATTGAGGCATTTATCACAATGGGGACCCAGTGGTAAACAAATAGTCTGACCAAATCCTACCATTAAGTGATTGACCTCACTCCATCGATCAAAGGGCAGCCAAGATTCTAGCGCTTTTCTTGTGTCTTCTGGTGTGGCAGTTGATTTCTTGACCCAACCAATTCTATTACTTATTCGGTGAACATGTGTGTCAACACCTAAAAAGTAACAATTTTTCAGTATTTTTAAACCTTTTTGCAGTAGTATATATAATATAATGACATTTCTTGTTTTTTTTTTTTTAATTATCGAAACTTATTTCTAATTCAAATATACAGTCTTAAATCTAGACACACCAAGTAAATCAAACTAACCTATTCCTGTTATCTTGTCCCAAGCAACTTTCATACAAATATGTGCCATTTTTGGCCCAACACCTGTAAGCTTACAGAGTTTTTCAACTGAATCTGGTATATCACTGTCATACTGTTCCTTCAGAGTCTGTGTAGTTTTCTTGATGTATTTAACTTTTGTCTGCAAAAGAAATGTGTGTTTACTGTCTTATTGAATTAGGTATTAAATGATTAATAATGGTACTTTTTTAAAATATAACATATATTTGCTGCATCTTCTGCTCAATGGTGGACATAATATAATAAAGTTTTTTAGCTACATAATACTTTAATGTCAAGATTGTGATCAACATACTTTCCAAAATCCTACAGGGTAAATCAATTTACCCAATTCTTCATCACTCAATGCAAGGACATTGTCAACAGTCAACCCCCGTTCTTTCAATCTTTCCATAGCAGCAAAGGTTACTTGATCCTTTGTTTGACTGGACAGCATGAGAGAAATAAGTGTTTGATATCTTATTACCTAAAATATAAACTTTGGTAAGATTTACACTTATAAACTTTATGTGGCGTATGCTTAACATTTAACCAGTTTTAACACTTTCATCAAATATAGTGCTGCAATATAGTTTAGCTATAGTAGTCTTGGAATTGGCATAAACATAGCAAACATGTGTCGTTGAAGTGGGTCATACAGCTAGCATTTATTGATATTGTTATTGATGATTATACTTGACTAGTAACACCACCATATGAATGTCAACGCTTCATTGTAGTGTGTTGATTTGTTGAATCATTTTCAAGTTCTAATTCGGCTAATCCATAGTTGCTAACCAAGCAAAGATTATTTATATTCATACATGACAAACAACATACTTTTGGTGTTGCATTTTCATCCATAGTCATATGACAACCCATCGAATCAACTGGGGCATCGTTATTAGATCTCATAACTCGTAAATTATCCAAAAATGTTCTCCAATGCGAAGGCTCCCACAATCCACTTGCTGCCTGTAATAGTCATCACTCTGAATAAGTCTTTTTATTAATTTATTTAACATATTGCGGTATATTATCTAAAAAATCTTACCTCATTAGATTTAGAAGTAGCATCTCTTTCAAACTCAATCTTTACTGTAGGTTTCTTTTGATATTTAAATACGTGAAAATTAACTTTTGTGTCACTCCGTTGCGTGTTATCTAAATGCTCTTGTTTTATATTGTCATGAAAATCTTTGAAATTATCCTCTAGTTTTGTTGTTGCGGTGTCCTGTTTTTTTATTAATTGCGAAGTTGTTGGTTTTGTTTGTTTGCGAGGCATTCTACCGTTCGAATATTTAATTGGTGAACTGTTAACTATAATTAAGACTACTTTAGACTTAATAAAACCGTTAAGGATTATCATTTAATACAAAACTTACGTTTAATTAAGGCATTAGACTTAATAAATTGTAAAGTTTAGATCAATTCAAATTCAAAACATTTATTTTGAATTGTTGTACCATAAATTAAAGATACTTGAGCAATAAACAATATGCAGGTTGAATACAAATAACATATTTAATAAATATTTATTAGTTATATAAGACCCCTATGTAGTCCGAAATACAAATATTTCACACTTAATATCCGTATCAATAATAGTTCAATGTGCTATTAGACGGTCTTTACATAATATTATCTATGCACACTTTAATTTAACTTGTCAATAAAATCATTAGTGGTTGACAGAATGATAGTACTGTAATAATCTTTAAGTATCTTATGTGTATTCAAACCTGTAAAACTGTAATTTTCTTGAAGTTATTAAATTAACTTTTATTTAATGTTGTATTATAAATAGTTTTACAAAATGACGGAATTACTGTTAGATCCCAATATTCGGCTATGGGTGTTTTTCCCTATAGTCATTATCACATTTTTAGTTGGGATTGTGAGGCATTATGTGTCTATAATTCTCTCGTCTCAAAAGAAAATTGAACTTCTACAGGTGCAAGATAGGTAATAAAAGTGTGCTTATACAAAGTTCTTATGTGTACAAATCTTTACGTATTTAATTACCTTTTTGCTGTTTTACAGTCAAGTAATGATACGAGCTCGTCTGCTTCGTGAGAACGGCAAGTACTTGCCGCGACAATCGTTTGCTATGCGCAGACATTGGTTCAATAATGAGGATACTGGTTATTTTAAAACACAGAAACGTGCAGCAACCTCCCAGGTATAATATATACATCATCAGCCTTTGATAGTCCACTGTTGGACATAGGCCTCCCCTAGTACACCCCTATCCATTAGGGGGTTTAGGACCGTAATCCCACCACACTGGGCCAATGAGGGTTAGTTGATGAACTAACTTTTTACATGCCCATCCGACACATGGATCATCTTGCTTTTCAGACAACTGGGTGATCTACCCAAATTTCCCTAACCAACTAGGAAACAATAATAAAAATTTGTTTAGTCCTCGCAGGATTTGAACCCACAACCTCTGGTTTCTAAAGCACACGCCTATATCACTAGGCTATGGGGGCAGTCAGGTATATTGTATATTAATTGAAATTCCAAATATACATTTATACATTTATATAAGGTGTACTTAGAATATAAGTAAATCTAATTATCCTATCCAAGTCTTAGACAATGAGTATGTAATTACAATAGGTCCATAGATTTATCAAATAGAGAATGACTAATAACAATGCACATGTAAAAACCTCATTCTATAAGTTCTATCTAGTTAGTATTAGCCAGGCAATTTTTTTAAATTATGAATTTAAGCTTACCATCAAATTGTGCTTGAAAATTGTCACTTATTTTATAGTAAAATTTGTGAATAAACTGAGTTTAAACCGACTAACTCTAGAGTTGTGGTGTGTAAATTTGTGTTGTTATATTACAATTATTATATATATGTAATTTTCCACAGAATCCAATGACAGATCCAGGAATGATGACTGATATGCTTAAAGGAAATGTAACCAATGTGCTGCCAATGATTGTCATAGGAGGCTGGATTAATTGGATGTTTAGTGGATTTCTTACAAGTTTGTACACCGTTCCTAGTTTAAAAAAAAATTGTATATTCAAAACCTGTCTTCAAAGAATGAAACTTTTCAGCATTCTACCTTGGATACATTTAATAAATGGAATGGAACATAAAAGAAATGGATAAATTTAATAAAGCCAAAATTTGTAATTTCACTAAAGCTTTTTAAAAATTGTTCCTTACTTCTTTAGGAAAAAAAACCTGATACATGATACATACATTATATGACCCATTCCAATAACTAAAAAAATCTTGTAATAGTGTAATGTTATTTAAAAACAAGTTTCTTAGTATTGTTGCAATTTCTCACAATTCATGAGCAAAGTAGAGGAAGTAAAGGAGTATGCACAGTGCATAAAACTTCTCCATTTAGTTTTTTCACTTATATATTGCATGATGCCAGCAGTTATAAATATTTTTTTAATTGGAAAAAAAATCACAAAATAAATGTCAAATCATTCAACCTGTGGAAATGTTTAATGTTTTATTTTAAATAATGGATAATATTTTTCTCAAGTAATTTAATAAATTATGTTGTTTTTCTTTAATATTTTAAATTTGATAAATTATGTTATTTATTTCAGCTAAGGTGCCATTTCCTTTAACTCTGAGGTTCAAACCAATGCTACAGCGTGGTGTGGAGTTGGCCTACCTTGATGCATCCTGGGTATCTTCAGCTTCATGGTATTTCCTAAACGTCTTTGGTCTGCGCACAATTTATGCATTAGTGCTGGGGGAGAATAATGGTATGCTGACAAACATCATATTTCCTAATAGTTTTAATTTACTTAATGAATCAGTTATATCATACTTGTGAAATAAAAATATTTTCGAAATTGTAAAGTTAAAAGAAAAGGTAGACATTTATTTTATTGTTAACCAACACTCTGTCTATGAGTTGTGTAGAATGCCAAAAGTTTTGGTACCAACTCAAAGGTGTTTCGTTGTTTACTCAATAGTTACAACAACCAATAGTGTCATTTACACAGGTACCCAGCAGTATGCTGACACAACTAGTTTGAGATTGTATTGTAGAAGTAGACACCACCTAGTGGTACCACTTGAATCAGTCTCTAATTCTGTTTTCTTTTTATAGCTGCTGATCAGTCCAAGGTAATGCAGGACCAGATGTCAGGTGCTGCAATGTCTATGCCTCCAGACCCGAAGGCTGCCTTCAAAGCAGAATGGGAGGCATTGGAGATTACAGAGCATCGCTGGTCCTTGGCCAATGTTGAAGCCGATTTGCTTGCTAACGGTAACAATACAAGCAATCTATGATATTATCTCAACGCAGATAATTTGAATTACCTGTGTGATAGGTGTATGCATGTCTATCTATGTTATTTTATTCTTATGGGGTAATAAAGTGAACTTAGCGCAATACATGTTTTTATTACACATGATTTTAAGACATTTCATAAAAAAAACTTGGTTGTAAACTATTTCATTTTTACAACCAACAAATTTATTATATTTGCACTTGTTGTTGTTGTTGGTAATATATAAAAATCATATATTTAGGTTAAAAAAAACAACCAGTACATATAAAAATTATTTATTACAATTCAAATGTAAACCATATTATATACAAATTAGTGTTGTTTCCTATATAATTATTTAAAATGGTATCGGAATACACTACCAGACTTTAATAAAAAAAATAACAGTCATCTTATGATATTCATACTTCCCTTCTAGTTTATTACAATTTGAAGATTTTTTATAAATATAGGATATATAAGTGACACTAAGCATTTTAGATAAGATTAAATGTGTCTTTATAGAATAAAACATGGGCAAATAAATCAAACATGTCTTCAATTTACAGTGATATAATGTGGCAACTACTAGTTTACTAAATATTATCGCATATTCACTTAACATCGAAAATTCTTAAGCAGTGTATAGTGTGGCAGTAACTGTAATCCATGATCCGCATCTCTGCAACTGAAGAAGTGAAATATATTAAATCACTTGGATATAAAACAACTTACAGAGTTCTTATATTAGCAGTTCTGAACAGTATACAGTGAGCTGAACAGTATACATAGTGCTATCACCGAATTTTAAATTACTACTGTGTAAACCAAGTGGAGCTTATGACAAAGTAGACTTTAAAAAAATATTTTCCCACCAATAGGGGAGAATTTTTCATTAAAATCTTTATTTTTTATATTGTCAAAATAACATTATTTATTTACCCAAATGTAGCAAACTTATTGTTACGAAAAAACTATGCATATGAATGGTAATCCCCATCATATGTAATGAATTTTTGTTACTTGAAGTCATATTCTTTCATGTTATCTTTTTGCTGAATGCAGTTTAAACATTTAAGTGTTCAGAAATAAACAGGAAGAAATATAAGAGATGGCCTACTACTTTCGAGAATACATACCACATATATACAGTTCTCGGTGCTATTTCTTGATCAGTTGTACTACATCCTCATCATTAACCACATGAGCTACTCCTACGCGTTGCGGTGAGTACTTGGTGCTTGTGCCCCACACCAAGGCGTATTTGAGCTGAGCGGCTAGCGATCGGTGGATGGAGTGGCATACATGCTCGATGCTTACACCCTGAAATGATGGAACATACATTAATATACTAAAGAAAATTATGATAGCTTTATAAACAATTCAACACAAATAAATAAAATATCATCGCTATGAGTTATGCTAATGAGATTTTGTTGCAACAATAATTAAGAATAAAATTCTTAACACATATCAGCGTCACATAAGGGGCTGAACCAAAGGCCGGCATTAAAGGGCACTGTTGATGCAATATGCTTACAACATAAAGAAGCGATGTTTCTTAAGGAGCTAATATGCTAAAAAAGGGAAGCAGGCTTGTGCACATTTTAAATTGCGAAGCAACTCCACCGCATTACAGATAAAGTAATCAGGTAGTAACAGTGTCTTTATAAATAATTTCAAGGCAAAGTTTATATTTGACTCAGTAAAAAGTTATAAGTTTCACCATCATATTTAAAATTAATGGCTAAAAAATAGAAGAAATACTAAAAACCTTTCTCAAAATTAGACCATCCTCAAAGTCTGGTGGCTGTCCTGGTTTCTTTGTGTAAACACGGATCAGTGACAAATATTCCCACAATATTTCCAGCAGGTAGTCAAGGTTGAGCTTCATGTTGCAACTGTAATTATGTTGTTACTACATTTTTTATCTACAATAACATATTGTGTCATGTTTAAAAAAAAAAACAAGACAATTAATATAATTACTTTTTGGCTAGTTACTACTAAAAGGCTTTTATGCATTGCCAAAAAAACTTTATTAATCTATAATTAAAAGTTAATATTTCAAAACATATTTTTCAATAAGTATTAACCAATAAAAACCTGCGCAAAAAGTCTGACAGGGTCAAATGAAATATAACATATTTTTCTATCTATATATGAGATACATCAATACGCCGCTGACCGTTATGCGCGATTTCACTATAACGTAAAGATCAAATTGGTATTAAAAGATTAGAAACATCTCGGGTGTTATGAACATATTTTACAAGAACGTAAAAAAACGCTGCCCAAAAGACAATAAATATAGGTATTTATCCGCAAAAATTATTAATATTATTTATTGCATAAAGTGTGCTTAGAGTTAAAGGGATTAATTAAAATTTTGATGTTATATCATAAACGTCGAATATTTCCGGAACGTATCTCTCGCGTAAAGCAGGGTATTACAGTATTTCTTGTATACAGAAATAAATTATATACCTAACAACCACTGAATGTGGTTGGCGGGCTATCCTATCCACTTCTTGAATTGATATCTGATCAATTTTGTTATACACATAAATGCATGGTAGATAAACGCGATTGGCCAAAATCACATCTATCAAGTCATCTGCAGAGCAATCTTCACGGAACAGCACCTGCAATAAGAAGAGAAAAAATGTTATTACATACATTTATTTTTTAGTATAATATTGTTCTCAAACCAGTATATCGTCGCATATAATTTGTAAGGCCGTGTTGTCTTACAAAGCATAAATCAGAAACACAAAATTGTTCAGGCCTTGCAACCTGTAGTTTGCAAGTTTCTACAAACCTGAGGTGAGTAAGAATTATGTGTGATAAGAACACTCAACTTATTATTTTAACAATTTTCTTTGAAAACAAACTCCAAACAGTCAATCATAATTTACAGTAGTTTATAAGTTTATTAGAATTTGTTGGCTTACATTTTGCTTACAGAGTCAACTTCCAAAGATATAATGATTAATATATACATTATACATTTATCTGTTGTTAGCTAAGCAAAAAACAAATATTACACTAGACACACCAAATCTAATTAATTATATCTGAATAAAGGCTATTGTATTGAATTGTCTATTGTAAGCTAAATATATACAAAAAGAAATTATAGGTAAACAACTTTAAATGCTAAGCACAATTATAGTTTTCAGCATAAGTATCAAAGCAAATATTACATACTACCCTGCCTACATTGGATAAAACCTTGCATACATAATCAACAACCTGGTTTACAACATTTGACTAAAAATTCCACTGCCTCCGTAGCCTAGTGGTATGGGCGTGGGTTCGAATTCTGTGGGGACGCAATCTTCATTGTTGTTTCCTAGTTGGTTAGGGCAATTTTGGCCGATCACCCATTTCTCTGAAAAGTAAGATAATCCATCGTTGGATGGGCATGTAAAAAGTCGGTCCACCCACCATTAAACCAGCGTGGTGGGATACGGTCCAAACCCCCTAATGGATAGGGGTGTATTAGGGGAGGCCTATGTCCAGCAGTGGACTAACACAGGCTGATGATGATGACTAAAATTTAAATCAGGTAAAAATTTTAACTATATTACCTCAGCATTGAATATTTTATATTCATGCAATATCATTTGCACCAGTTTTTCATCAACTTTAGTTAGTTGACATGTTGAGTTGAATGACAGTCCACCACCTTTTTTTACCTGCAAAACAATATTAAAGATATTATTGACCCTGAACTAGACTAGATACTGGACAATTATATATTGAATTATATGTAACATGTAATCTAAAACAAGTCAAGATTGAGTGAAGACATTAGCAAAGTGGCCAGTGTGAGCTGGATGAGAATGGCCGAAAATCGGAAGCAGTGGTGTGCGATAGGGAAACATATGTCCAGCAGTGGACTGACACAGGCACAGATGATAATGATGTTGTAAAGTATGTCTGTTTTATTTATTGTTGATCTTTATAGAGCTCTTTTTCATTTACTGTATTTTTTATTATGAATAAGAAACTTTATTGTATCTATTGTATTTACTAATGTTATACTTCCAGACTCTTGTCTATGCTAAGCTTCATCTAACATAGAGTTTGAAGGAAGCTAATGTTTTCTCCAACTAGGTGACTACAATTATTTGCTAAAAGTAAAGGCCGCGCATATAGAAGATTTTCATGGTGTCTCATAAAGATTTTCGACAATCAGCGTAAAAAAGAAAAAAATAGCTAAGTAAATTCTTACATTCTACTGTTATATTTTATTTATATTATAATTATATCATTCTAACATTTAACACTGCTCCGTAGCCTAGTGGTAAGGGCGTGCGCTTTAGAAACCCGAGGTCGAGGGTTGGATTCCTGCGAGGACTCATAAACCTTTCATTCTTGTTTCCTAGTTGGTTAGGGCAATTTGGGCGATCACCCATTTGTGGTGGGATACGGTCCAAACCCCTGATAGATAGGGGTGTATTAGGGAGAGCATATGTTCAGCAGTGGACTATTACAGGCTGATGAGATGAGATGAGATGAACATTTAACATAATAAATATCAAAAAATTTTTGTTTTACTTTTTCTTATATTTTAAAATGATGCTAATTAGGGCAAAAGTTATTTATTGTTGTGGCTAAATCTAACTGATGATTAATGAGTAAAAATTTTTATAGTTTGTTTGTTAAACTCATACAGAATTCAGTGAAATTGAATATAATTTGTACCTTAAAGTAAATATTAGGTTTTGTCTTGTTCAGACGAATGCCAACACTCTCCAATTCCTTCTCCAACAGTTGCCTGTGCACATATGGCTTGGTGGCATCCAACATCATCAGCACTAGATCAGCAGTCCTGGCCACGGCAATCACCTGCAGAATTACCAAGCTTTATAGGAAATGTTAACTTTTGAAACTATCTCCAATCTCTCAATATCTAGATAATGGGAATTTTTTATCGTAATGTGAACATGATGTTAATATAAAAAAATTAAGTTCTTCATATTCCCATTTATAGAGACATAAGTAATTAGTTATTGTGCTTAATGAACTTCGTTCAAGCTTTTTGCTGTAAAAAAAAATGAAATGACAATAAACTCAATTTATTATTCTTTTCTTTATAATATGATACACTAGGCACTAGGAGGCATGGACAGATTTTGATCTATCTAATGTTTAATTTTTAAAATTAAATAAACAAAAGTCATTGTTATCTTTACCTGCCGACCCCTACCCTTGCCCTGTGCAGCACCTTCAATGATACCTGGCAGATCCAACAACTGTATATTTGCCCTCTATACTCAATAACACCAGGAATACAAGTCAATGTTGTAAACTCATAACTGGCCGCTTCTGAATGTGTGTGGGTAAGAGTTGACAAAAGGGTTGACTGAAATAATGATACAAGTAAATTTTTCAATACATGGTGGTGTAGCCAAATTTGATAAAGTGATTAAACTCAGTGATTAAAATCAGATGACTGAATGTTTACAAAATTTTTGAACAATTTCAAGTCATAAAAATTTTATTAAAGTCTAAGAGGTTAACATGCATGTAACTCAAGCAATGTATTTTTATATTGATAACAAACATCAAAAAATACTTCACAACTGGTGTTTTTTGTCTTGTTTTTTTTTTTTGCTTGTCGATAAATATATATATAGTACACTTACTTTACCAACAGATGGAAAGCCTATAAGTGCTACTCTTGCATCTCCTGATTTTAACACATCAAAACCTTCACCTTTATCCCCTCCCTTTTTAGAGGGTTCAAGCAACTGTGACCTATATTTTGCAAGCTTGGCCTTTAACAAACCCAAGTGATACTCGGTTGCTGAGGAGAAAAATTATAATGTCAACTTAAAATTGTAACTTAATAACAATACATGAGCAATATTTTAACAGAGCAATTCTAATACTATCTGCTTAATGGTGCCTAATTTATTTTTCAAATAACAAGATATAATATGCTATTTGTTCCTTACATTGAAAATTTCTTTGCAAAGTTATTAACAAATAAATACTGTTGTTTTAATGTCTAGAAACAACAAGAATCATCATAATTAAACCACTGGTGAATAATTAAAAAAAACCTCTATTTTTACCTTAGTATGGACAACATATTACCCTGTAAGAACTTAATTCTTAGAATACTAAGTGATGATAGATTCTACGATAATTAAACATAACACAGAATTGACTTTAATTTTAGCGTCAAAAATTTGACATGATGTACTATCGACGAATTTAGCCGATAGATATAAATTATATATAATACTATAAACAATTAATTGAGCTCTACAACATAATGTATTTTTCGACAGCTATAAAATGACAAGTTTTACCTTTATTCTTCTGAGTTCGGGCGATTTCTTTCTCAATTTCTGAAATCTTTTCTAGAATACCCATCGCTAGAGCTTATGAATACTTTGTAACTAGAACGAAAATTGAGCCAATAACAATAGCATTTAGTAGTTATTATCAAAGACAAGATATTTAATACATTATAACATACATACAGTGTAAAGAAACATTAAATAAATAGATTAGTTTAAATTAGTAGTTCCTTTCAAAAGTTAGGTTATTTACTAGTGATGTCAACATGTCAGATGAAATGACAGTATACGCCATATTTCTCTCACTTTATGATTTTTAATTTTGATAAACATCTGTCTTTTATGTACAAATATTTTGCGTCAAATTTTAAGATCTATACATATGTATTCAATATTAATTTATTTTCTATATCTAAAATGACATGGTGTTTTTGAAAAGTTAGAGTCATAAATCTGTAGACCTAAATCCCAGATTTTTATTATTTTAGAGTTACAGGCTTATCGTACAGTCTCAATGGTCCAATGGATTTTGGTCATTGTAGAAATAGCCCTAAATTTCACTTCAAGACCATCTAGAAATATTCACTTTGACTAAGCAGTTTCTAAGTAATGCTTAATATTCTTTCATTATTGTTATTTATCCCAGGTAACAATATTTTAACTTTTTAATTAAATTATTGAGAACATCTTTCTTTTTAATTTAAAATTAATGTAAATTATAACAAGTGAAAGGATACATTCAGGACATCTTTCTACCAAATTTAACTAAAATTTCAACAATTGTCAGTTGTCTTCGATATTTAACCCTTTAAATCATGTTTTTGAAATGAATTATTAAAGTATGATACCAATTGTTATGATTTAAAGCTACATGCCTGCAATCAAACCATTTTACAAGAAAATCTATCGATGAAATGGCTTTAGAATATGAAGACGAAAAAAACGCAATGATAGCAATATCCGACACAGGTACTTTTGCGTTGTAGTAATTATTAAGAAAACTGTAAACTGGAAAACTTTTTAAAAAATATTTTAATAATACAGACCAAAACTCGTACGAATACTTTTATGAAGAGATGGATAACCGCATAAGGATAGAAAATTCTATGGACATTATATTTTTTGGACCACCTGGCTCATTTTTAAGACTCGATCCAGAAACTTTATTGCATATTTTAATACACACAAAAAAACACTTGATACCAATTACAAGGGTGCTTCTCGCTTGGGATTTAATAACAGGTAAAGTGTTTAGTATAAAAATAAATAGGACTGATTTAATTATTTACCAAAAAGATAAGGTCGATCGTCTGATCATCGTTATCTGTATTCTTACTTCAGATGGGAAAACGGCCGCATATTTACAAGGTCGAGAATTTCTCGCTTTTGGAAGCTTGCTTAATGTGATACCAGAAGAAGATCTGTACTATGTCAATTTTGGAGATTATTCTGTTTATAAATATTTTTCTAATCATTACGTCAATTTAGATAATAGAAAGGTACATTGTGCTTTAGTTGATTAAAATATGGCATGGGATATTTGTAAAATAAAAATTAAAAAAACTACACCAGAACCAAATTAATACTTGAAATTTACATAAACATTCACACAAATTATAATGGCCAAATTATGAAGTGCTCAAATTTGTTTTCGGCTACATTTTTTACCAAATGGAATTTTACTTTTATAAAAACAATGTACAGTAGAAACTCGATAATCCGGCTCTCAGTTATACGGGTTCGTGATTATTCGGACTAACAGTAGCGATCGAATTATATTACATGCATATGTAATTTTAGAAAATCAATTAATAATTTCTCAATAAACATTGAGTTTCGTTAATATACAAGTGTACTTGTTGTGTTTAAAAAATACGTAAGATTACGTACTTCAAATCCACAGACCCTCTTTTCTTTATACATTTGATAATATAACCGGATTTTCGATTATTCGAATGCCTATCGACAACAGTTAATCCGTAAATCGAGTTTCCACGGTACATAGTTTCAATTGTATGCCTCGTATGACTCTACGAATTAAAATTAATGTGGTTAACATATTTTAGTTTGGCGTCCTGGTTGCTGCATATAGAAGGTATTTCGGATATGATTGGTATATCAACGGGACTCGTATCAATGAACTTGGATATTTGCTGTGTGGTTTTCCAAGTTTTGAGTTTGAAAAAATCTCCCCGGCAACATTTAAAAAGCTCAATTTCAATGTCTTAGGAAAACTTGGCCGGTGTAATTTGCAACAAAAAATGGTTATTGCAAATACTTTTGAATATATATTATGTTTAGAACGAATAAGAATTATAACTTTTTTGACGTTACAATAATTTCAGACTCTTTATAAAATTGCAACTCATCCAAATGCCTACGGTAATCCTTATAAATGGTCATCACATGAAATCAGCCTGCTTAACGAGTTATTTACTTGTAAGTGTTTTCTTATTAATGATAATTAAAACGCACGGATTTAAAAAATTACCAAAGGACTTAGATAAATCTAACTTTAATAGTTTCGATACAGAAAATTTTTCTTCTACATTATTTTATTTATTTTTTAGAAAGAAGCAACGGGCACTTTGATACTTGCAACAAATGAAAAGCGTTACGAACTGCTCATGATATTTGAAGCGTTCAATGCTAAAGTTCTGTTCACAACTCTCCAATACGGCATCCTACCTCAAATTTACCCAACGATGCAATCCGGTCGCTTACATGTGTTCTTAGTTATTTATAAATAATATAAAAAATATTCCTAAAACCTCTACCCCTCTCAAGTTCGCCAATTCAGAATCTGCTAAAACAGTCGGTGGTATCGAATAACAAATCTAACTCCGACCAAAATATTTAAATCATAGCGCCTGGTATGGTATTGTTAAAAAATAACGCAAAGCTGCCATGCGCTTTCAAGAACTAAATTAGTTCAAAATTATGGTATAGCGGTTGTATACGTTGTCTTTCAATTTAGTAAAATGATTTAAATGCAAATTTCAGGTATACCTAAGGAACACATAAGCGTGTTAGAACTGGAATCCATTCCAGCTATCAGTCCAAAAATTATGAGGCTATTGGATCAAAATAAGTTGGAACACTTCACTCAGCCGCAAATATTGAGAATGAACCCAGTCTCAAGAAGAATATATATATTAAGAATGCAACTTAGAAACAGTCTAGACATGAGTCTAATAACAAAAAGGAACACTAATCGTATTGAATCTCACATTCTAGTAGTTCTTTGGTTTTATGTTATCATACTTTTAATTATATTGAGCAATTTTTCTACAAGCGCAAATGTAACAATTTTCTGTTTTTTTTTATTATTATTATTATAATGATTGATGGTTTTTATAGTAATAAAGATGCCTCATTCAATAAACAAAAATGTATTGTTTTTTTGTTTCTGAGATTTATTTCATAAACCTACCAGATAGGTGCCCGTATTAACTTTATGTGCTACAGTGGTATATTCGTTCGCTTTTATTATGTTATATTTACCGCGCAGTGGCAACTTTATTTATTTACTCTTGGAATTTTTATTTTATTTTTCTATATATTAAATAACAAAATTAAAGACTATGGAATGTTTAAGTACGTACCTTAACATACGTCATTATATACATGTATACGTCATATACGATATTTTATACGTACGTATAAAATGACGCATATAGGTACCTACATGCTGCGAATAAGATGTCTAGTCTGAACACATATATAACGCAATTGGTAGGTATGTGTAATAATAACTGACCTTATTGCACCTGTTATCATTTAAAATTAATAAATACATATTTACTTTTGTGTGTGACTGTCACTTGCGAATAATACTGAGAATAGATTTTTGTGCGTAATTTGCTTATCTTTTTTCTGAATGTTAATAAATGTTATAAAAGATACTAGATAGGTAACTGATGGTATTTACTTTTATCTACACAATACATTTATAATGCCATCTTATGACTTTTTCAAAAACTAAGTGGCGACTTTTGCGCATTTAATTTTTCAAGTTACTTTATTCAATGTCTGTTGCAATCTCTATCCTGCATTTTATAATAAATAAAAATTAATTATTTTTATCAAAAATATAATTTCTTCTTTTCAAATATCCATTACCAATTAATATTATACTTTTACCTTTAACTTACAACATTCTCCGCACGAAGTAAATATTCACACTGTATTTTTATTATATTCTGACTATATTAAAAAATATAATTTTCCGTAAATTATGAAAAATTTCGAGAAAAAATCTTTGATGAACCATACAGTTACTTACGAAACTGCATGTGAAATTTTAGCAGAACGCAAATTGTATATTTGAATTGTAACATTTCCAAAATTAAATACATAATTGTATCCGTTTCAGTAACTTCCGATCTTTATAGAAATATTTATATAACTTTGTATTTGTTAATATGTAATGCCACAATTTATTATTTAATATTTTACTTGCAAATCAATGGAAAGTAAAGAGTAGTAACATTTTATAAAAATAATAAGACTTTTATTTTGCGTATTTTATCAAGGTCATATTATTTGTCCACCATTTTGTTTACGTTTTCTCCATTTCTTTTTTTGGGGTTCATTCGAGGTGTGCATACGGCTCGTATAGTAATATATTTTATAAGCCTAATATTATATTTAAATATAAATAAAATGCCTCCCGTTAAACATTACTCATCTAGTGAAGTAAATCAGTATGAATTATCATCGAGATTATTGACGTTAACCGAAAACAATACGTCGTATACTTTAACACAAATCAATGGACAAAGAATCTACAGAAAAGCTCCTCATGCTTGGAGTGGACCAGAACCTTCCAGAAATTGTGAGGTTAGTAAAACATTTTCATTCAATGATAGTAAATAGAAAATTTGTTTCGTAACCTGTAATACTTTTATTATTTAAAATGCCCGCGAATTTCTTTTCGGTTATCCTAAAGGGCATTTGTGTATTATTGTTTATTCGTATTAAGTCCTACACTTTTTTATATTTCGTAGTGATATATTACTTTGTCATATGTATGTTTATGGAAGTTTACGCTTTCTGTATAAAAATGGCGTGCCTACTTATTTAATATAATTTTTATATCATTAAATTTTCAAATAAATCGTTACATATTTTTATTACAGTTTCGGGTCTTTATATTTGTTTCGGGTAATATTTATATTATAGAACTTACTCAAATTCTTCTTTATATTCGAGAATATGCTTTCGTATATCAGTCTTACTAGGAATTATTTTACACAATATTGTTCTTTATTCTACATAATCGTATATTATTATTATTATTGAAGATACGTAATGCGTATAATTTTTGAACAGGTATTCATCGGTAGAATTCCTCACGATTGCTTCGAGGACACGCTGGTGCCACTTTTCCGTCAAGCGGGTGAATTATTCGAGTTTCGGCTCATGATAAATTTCTCCGGATGGAATAGAGGGTATTGTTTCTATACACCTAATATTTTAAATTTTTATGTCATTTCCTAGATTGTCTAAATACGACATTTTTTATAGATACGCCTTCGCTATGTATACCACTGACGCGGAGGCTTGCAACGCCATAAGAATGTTCAACAATTTCATGATTAGACCATCTTGGCAATTGGGTAAGTGCTTCATTGCCTATTTACATTTTGTTGTGGTTGTTCGGATACAAACAGTTTTTTGGCATATATCGTCGTAAAAATAGTTAAAGTTCAGCCAATTCAGAGATAAACAACGTCCACCTATTTTCAATACGTAAATTATATGTAAAAATTTCTTGGCGCCACAAAATCGGGCGCTCTTACAATGGCGGCGGTTCACCAAAAAAAACGCGTCCCGCTTCGGGCGCCATGAGTGCATTTAGATTTAGGTTAAATAAACTAAGTAAATTTTAGTTTTAATACTTGTTAATTGATTCCAATAAAACCTATGATATAGGTACTAAATATATTATTAATCGTGTTACAACGTGATATCCATATATGTAAATAAAATTGGAGTGTCTGTTTGTACCATCAAAATAACCGTTTTAAATCATTACATTATGATATATAACTGATATAACAAAACATTTTAAATAAAAATTTGTTATTCTGTCTGTCTGTTTGTTTATTCTGGCTAATCTGGATAGTAAACCGGAATGGCTAGTACGAGATCGGCAGAACTTTCACTGGAAGGTAGCCGATGTAACAGGAAAAAAATGTATATATTACATTTTTTAACAGCTAGCACTAAATATATTTTTATTAAAACGTCGAGCCTTCCGATTGGTTAATCATCGGGAGGGGATCAAAAGTAACGGTGACCCACCAATTAAAACGCGCTCACAATTCTATAGTTTTCAAAACTACATTTTGTTACTGTAAATTACAAGCATAAATTGGTTTATGGGTCCGCTTATTGTATATCATTGATTATTTCATGTACATGAATTATCAGGTCGTACAATACTTGGCCGTGCATTATCGGTACGTAGTGTTAATGCTCAGCCCGATTTTCCGTGCAGTGCACACTACTTTTTGATTTGCAAAATAAATTCGGGGCTCGCTATAGAACGGGTGATGTAAGTGTACTTACTAGAGTAGCCACGAATAGTGATTTGGCCGAATACCGAACATTCGGCAATGCTGTCGGCCGAAGCGCCGAGCATTCGGCACAAAATACACGCTTGACAAGCGCATAAACAAGACTAATCTAAGTCGTTACCAACCGTTACTTCTAGTAGAAGTTTATTTTTCTTCTTCCAGGAGTAACGTACTTAGGAGGTGGTTATTTTCTGTAGCTGAGACTATATGCAACGAAAACTTGATCGTTTGCCAACTAGCAAATGCTGAAAATTTTGTTTTTACGCAATACGACTGGCCAGTGATCAATTTTACTTATTAAAATATTGTAGTTAGGGTAATGAAGCCATATAATGGTCAGTAAAATGATTTTTTTTATTTATTATAGTTAGGTTTTCGGTATTCAGCCGATTAATATTTACAATTCGGCTGAATACTGAATACCAAAAAAAGGGGCCAAATAGGCCGAATACCGCATAGTGGGCGAATATTTAGTTGCATCTTTAGTGCTTGGATATTGAAAATAATCTGTCCATGGTCAACAGCCACTTTTTATTGCACACATGTTACAAATTTTTATAGTACCGTTAATAAATATTATTATTTCACCGTTAAAAATTTGCCGCTAAGTTTGTGATGACGCTTCTTGGGTCGAAGGCTTTTCGAACAAAAAATATAGATTAAAGCATCTGATTATTTATGCAACAGGCGTCTGTCCTTCGATCAACAACTGCCGTATATTCATCTCTCGCATACCACCAACCACTCCATCCGCCGAAATAGTGAGACTCCTTTACGCGCTCACTGACGAGGTGCAGGAGGTTCGCATTCGGCGCTCTGTGGCGTCATGCGCCGCAATTGTTGAATACAGGTGATTCAATATTGAAGTTAATGATAAAATTTTATTTTAATTTCCGTTTAATTCAATTATTAATTGGAACTTGCCTTTTAATGGCTATTATAATGTAAAAGATTTGCTAAACTACACTTAAACACAAAATTAAACATTAAATTATAATGAAATAAAATTTAAACGAGAATATTACACTTACACACACACAAGTGACGGACAGATTTTATCGCGTTTATTTACATTTTATTTATTGAACAGTCGGTGGACCGTCTATTTGTTAAGGGTGCGAATAAAATGTATATTTATCATTTAGATCCCACCGCGGGGCTGCGATGGCGCGTAAAGCGCTAGTGGCGGCCGCGGCGGCAGCTTGGGGCGGCGGGCCCGGCCCGCCGTCGACTGGTCCTTGCCGCAGTCACCGCAGCTTTTGCGCCAGTATAGAGAGGTTTGCTTATGAAAAAAAATATTAATATACTCATGGCTCGCTGCCGCCAACGATAATGCGTAGTGTAATTTTTGTATTTTTGCTTTTTATACATTTTATTTTGGTGGTGGTCTGTAGCCAGTATTTTTTTATGACCTTAGAGCCGTCCAGATAATTTTTAAAGTATTTGTAAACTGGGTGGCTGTGCTGGTGGCTTAAAAATTCTGCTCACCTTATGCATAAAACGAATACTTTTCTCAATTATATTTCGCGATTTACTGACACTGGCGCTGAGACTTGTTCGGTACATATAGATCGGGCGCTGGAGCCCCGAGCGCGGCGTGGAGCTGAGCCGCGCCCCCGACGAGGCCGCCGGCTCGCCGCCGCCCGCCGCCTCGTACACGCTGGAGCCCTGGTCGCAGGCGCGCCGTCTGCGCATGATCCACGAGGCGCAGCGCAACGCCGCCGCGCACGGCGAGTCAGTACTTTGACCGTTTACACTATAACAGAGCCAAATTGGACTTTGAAATGATAAAAATTGTATGAATGACGCTTATTTCGTCTTGCCCCGCCTCTTCGTTATAATGAGTCGTTCAAATCAAAAATCGTTTTTTCTTTGTTGGGGTTTAGTTCCTTGTGACAAAAATAACAATCGATCAGAAATAGATAGAATGGTAGTAGGACAGGGTAATGACAAGACTACAACTATTGAGTAACAATCCTACGCACAAAAAAAAAGTGACACCAATACATAATTGCGTTGTAAGATGTTTGCTATTAAATTTGCGCAGGCGTGTACATGTATAAACCCAATAGTAATTTTTCGACTAAAAATATTATAAAGTTTATAATTTTCAAAGTTTTCAATTAAATTACACCTAAATATTTTAGAGAAACACATTACTTATTTCTTTTTTATTTTTTTCATAAAAAATAGCTATGATAAGCTAATAGTAATGTTTTTGTATTTTCTTATTTGAATATTTTGCCCTCGTTTATACTTTTGTTTAATTGCTAGAGAAGCATAAACGAGAGCAATATTGTTTTTTCTTTTACGAAAGCAAAAGGATTTAAAAACTGTAATGCTTTCACAATATCTAATCGATTAATATAGCATACATTCATAAACATGTTTCGCGTTTCGATTGATATTTGCCGCTAGATGAGAGGAACACAGGATTTCACCAAAGATACCCAAACGTTATAATTACACCACCACTATTACGTTTTCTAAGTAAATTCCGAATCCTATTAGAATTTGGTATGAAAACTGATAGCTCTCATTAATTGTTTATTTGCAAGTTTTATGAATTTTTCATAAAACTTGCTGTAAACCGTACAATTTCGTACGACATTCCTGTGATGCCGTGTACAACGCAGGTGGTCGAATCGCGTGGGCAACGGCATCGACTCGTTGATGTCGTCGATGGCGTCGCTGAACCTGAGCGCGGGGCTGGGCCTGGGGGCGGGCGAGCGCGCCGTGTGGTCCCCGCTGGGCGCCGCCGCGGCCGGGGGCGCAGCTCCCCTAGGGGCCGGGGGCGCAGCGCCCTCCAGGGACTTCAACCCGTGGACCGCGCGCCACCCGCTGCAGGAGTTCATCACGCACAACAAGCACTAGTGAGTCTTCTGGCTCGACTGTGCACGGGTGTCACGCAGCTTTAGTATGCCATAACTGATAAGATTGAGATCTGGACTGCTCTTTAACCTTAATCTTTGAAATTTAACCAATTGCTACTTGGTACCATGTCTACTGCCTTTCTTTTTTGGTGAATTGTCTCGAAAGAAAATTCCATTAAATAACGGAGATTTTCTATATATGTAGTCCATATCTTAATTAGCTCAGCCTTAGTTGTTACCCGTCCATGCTTTCCTGTGTAGCTATAATACTAAACTGCAATGACTTCTTGTTGTATGCTGTTAGTTTCGGAAACTGCATGTGGTGTGGAAATGTCATTGGCTGAAGTACAAGCGTTTTTTTTACATTATTCTGCTTTCTTAATTTTTTTTCATTGTTTGGTTTGTATTGCATGAAAATATCAAGTATCTGTGGTCCTTCTTTTTATGGGGTAGGCCAAAACTGCAGTTTTATTTTAATATTTTGTCAATCGTTTTCTTTAATTTCTTATGTTGATTAATTTGTTGCATGAATTAATAATTTAATTAACTGACTATACCCTTTTTATTTCCTTTGTGCATGTAGAGTTAATTTTCGGCTTGTTGATTGTTTATGATTGATAGGATTGGTTTTTTCAAAAATTCAGTTTAAAAAGGTTTTTGTGCTAAGCTTTTATCAGTTGATTTTATAAACTTATGCGACAACTTAACTACATTGCGACCTAAAAATTGTAATAACAGAATTTAATTAATAATTTAAAGGAAATAAAATTGCAGATCTTTAATTAGATTGGTTAATTCTTTTTGATAAATGTTTTTATTTTACATCACAAATTATTTTATTCACGCATCGTAGCTGTAAAACTAATGCAGCTTAATGTAAAATTTTTAATTTTATAACATTTTAATTTCAATGAATGTATTTTAATTAAGAATCTAATTGGATGTTTCAATTTTAAATGTATCAAATTCTACAATTTTGTATTGCGATATCGAGATATGTTTAAGCAAATATCTTCAATATTGTTTTACCGTTTAAAATATGAATTAAGGGCAACCGCGTACGCGTAGCAAGTGTTGTGCTGTCGCTCGCATAATATTACCGTCAACTGGCGAGGATCTACATTTTTTGAAGTTTTTTCAACGGGAATATTCATGTTATTTTAGTTTTACTATATCCATGTATGAATAAGTCTATATAAAATCAGGTTTTAAATACTTAAATCAATTTGGAAACGGTTTTCTCAGCATTAAATATGTATAGGGCGCAGCATATGAAATTTGCAATTGGCAAAAATCTAGAACATTTTGCGTACACTGCGAAATATGAATTTATCTCGAATGTTTTATGAGTTTATAAAGTAACTAAGTAGTATTGCATGTCAGTATTGATTAATAAATTTAAGTATAATATTTTAAGGTGTGCTTTTGGTTGTTTTATTTCTCGCCCTTGTGTGCTTGAATGCGCTTTACGCTTGCCCGTTTGTATGCTGAACGCGTGGTGGAGGACTTCTCGTTCAATGTCGTTTGATGTTGTCAAACGCAGCGCCGCCTTCGAGAGGGGCAGCCGTGTATGTGCAACGCTATGTCTGTGTTTGGACTTGTCTGGTAGTCGTGGTTTTATAGCAGGAGCGCGCGTTGTGCAATCGCGCGCATCGTGTCGGCCGCGATGGCGCTCTGCGACAAGTGGGTCGCGCTCAAGATTGTCGAATTTGTGAGTACGTTTGTATGTAGTAAGACTGGTTCGGTGAAAGAAATTTTGGATAAATATTATGATGTTACGAAAGAATGGGTTTATCACTATCGGTGTTGGTTACGTCGCATGCTGCTGCGATATATTTTTTGATCAAGGTTTAAAAGTTTTCAATAATTTTATTAAATACGTCAAAAACGTGTTACAAATAAAATTAAACTCCACTTATATGTATATTTTAATTATTAGCTGACGGATAGACGGTAAATAATGTGTAAAAAATATTTAATTACAAATTTAAATCGATTATCAAAAATTATTCATCTCCCAGAGATTATTTATGTGTATACTCTTGTTTTAATTCGACTCGTTTCAATAATTGAATTATCGATGGATTAAAATAAACATCTGTGGCAACCATATAGTTCACCTATTGCGTTTTTACTTACAATGCTCACTTCAAGTGGTGATTTTAAACGACTTGTTTTAATTATCAGCGCTCTTATCTGCAGCTGACAACGACATTTAGGGTGCTATTTCTAGTAAATTCCAATATGCATAAGTAATAGTTTTTTTTATGAATGAGTACTTAAAGTATTTTGTCAAGTCATATCTTGCGATTTACAAAGTTATGTATGATACTTCTATCCAGCTTCATGGCTTGTGTCTTCATGGATGTTTTTCGCTAGAGCTATTTTAGATCTGCAATGTACGTTAGTCTTGCCAAATTCTGATGACACGAAGGCATAATATGGAGCTCTTATTGTAAGAACACCTCTTAGTGATTGACCTCTGAGGGCGCTTCACCAATTAGTACTACTTAAGTTTTGGCGTCTTTAGTGCTTTGTAACCCGGTCTTTTTTTGTTTATGGATTAATAAGTTCGGATGGCATCGACGTCTTGTTTTGAATTATTCTTATGTCCCAAAAATAGCTTTTACTTTCAATTTAGCCTACGCCAGTTCAGTTAAACTAAGAAATATCGCGCTAACAGTATGCAGAACCAATTATAAAAATGCTTAGGTTTAATTTTGTTAATAATAGGATTGAGTTGTTGGTAAAGTCTGATGATAATGAATGTTGATGTGAAAGAACCAATTCAAATCCAAATAACTATGTTTTGTTATTTTTATTGGCTTCGAAGGCAGACAAGTAGTAGGGCCGTCTGATGGAAAGTGGTCACCGACGCCCATCAATTCTGGCAGTACTAGTGGTATCACCAATGCGCTGCCTACCTACAGACATAGGATATTAAGTCTCGTGCCTCACTACAAGTCAAGCTTATAAAAAATTGTCACTAAATCCCAAAAAATTAGTTACGGTCGTTTATTTGCCATTTGGTTGCTATTATTAACGTTGTTTATATAAATTCAGTGTCATACTTTGCTTGATTATAGTCTAATATTTATTTTAGTGAATCCATGTAAAACGATTTAACCGGATTTGATTTTAAAGATGTTTGTAGTTGAATGCTGCAAGTAAAATAGCCCTGTATGAAATAAAGATATAATAATTACTCCAATTAGCTCTGCGATTTACTTGTCTTAATCGTAATCACCAATGCGTTCAATATTCACACGATTAACGCGGCGATATTTCAATTTACCTGTTACGTTAATGATTCGATGATTCATTAGTTCTATAAACATTGTTATAAAATGCAAATAATGTTATATGCATATCTGAGCAAGAGAAAATAACCCCAATTATTAAATGAAATTTAAAATATACATTCTTTTCTACGTTCACATGTCTTCTGCTTTTGATTCATCCAGATTTTCTTAATAACAGTTTTTACGTGAAGTGATTGGCGTCTGATCGTCACAATCTAAAGGAATAATCTGCACTCAATAAATATATTATTTTTAAGTAATTCTGAAGGCACTGATTTCATATAACAACTTCCCATAATGGTTTTGACAATCTTCAGTTTTATAGGTCTATCTAACGAATGGGTTTTCCACCATTTAGGCGACCATATGCCCAAACCAACCAAAAAATACCACAAAGTAGTTTTGCCACAGGATTCGAATTTACAACCTGCGGTTAGTGAAGCAACCATCGATACAACTAATCCATGAAGGCGATATAATATAGTGATGACCTATATGCAAGGTTTTAAAGGCGTAGATAATGTTATTTCAGGTTCCGTGATTTGTAGATAATGTTATTTCAGGTTCCGTTATTTTGGTTGTTATACTGCCTTTTGTCATTTAAATATTAAAAACGGACGGTGGAAAAAATATTTATCTGTAAAAATACTAAACCAAGTGTTGCCCTAAACAAGTTTCCTACAGCATTTTGGCTCCAAAGTTTCTATGCTTTATAGTACCTCGGGGCCCTTAGACGTCGGTCAATGTTGTTGCCTCACATTATTACCTAATACAAGTTTGTCAATTTTGCGTGGGCGCTTCTCATAAGTGATGTATTTAAGATTATGCAATAGAGTAGTGAAACCTATTGGTTAAGTCCACTTCTTATATCTTTAGTTATTTTTTAAACTCTTTTATTTTTAGCCAACAAAAAGAAATTAAATTAAAATGTAAATAAAATTTTGTGTTTCGAAAAATAAATTAGCATTTAATTTCTCTAGCTGTTATGAATATTGCGCGGAACTCGTTAATTACATAACTAGAATATTATTATTCAATAACTAGTTCACCGATAAAACAGCTTTTTGGACGTTCTCTTGCGCGTTGCAATTTATTTTCTCAGCAGTTTATAATGTATCTTTCCTGGTAAAATACCAACGGATAATCAGACGGTAGACCACAAACGGTTCAATGCTATTCCCACGGTGGACAGTGACGTAACTAAAAGACAACGCTTTAAGGTTGTCCTGATGGCTACCACTAATAGGTCGTTGTACTATAATAGTATTGTTTTGGTACGTGATATAAAATTTCATTGTACATGTTATGTACATTTGTATGACAGGCGGTTAACATAATTGCATTTTCTGTGGGAGAATTGACGAGCGGACTTTTCTATGTTGTCTTTGGTTTATATTTAAATTCCTCTCAAAATGTAATGCAATATTACTGTTAATAATAATAATGTATACTGCTTCTGAAAATATAAGCTCTAGCTGATTATAATGATTGCATGATAGTTTAAACGTCAAATTAATGTTTTGCATATTCATTCGTCTAAATAAAGCAACGCGGGAGGGGCGAAAAAGCCTAACGTCAATCATAACGCTATTTAAATTTTAGATATTATTTTGCCTCCTTGGCAAATTGTTAAAATAATTTTCTGTAGAAATGTTTGCGTAAACTATTTATTTTTGGCAATGAACGCAGTAACACTATAAATTTCCAATATCACAACACTATTTTAAAATAAATTGTCTATTAACTAAGAGATAGTTTAAACATAGTTACTTTGCTTGTATCTCGTATCTTTAAAAAAATTGCGGGTTAGTCCTGTACACGCAAAAGCAAATTTAATTTTTTCGTATTTTTTATTGTCTTGACTATCATCGTCATCATCATCATTATAATCATCATCATCAGCCTGTGTTAGTCCGCAAATGGACATAGGCTTCCCCTAATGTACGCCTTCTCCATTAGGGATTGTGGGTGGACCGACTTTTTACATGCCCATCCGACGCATGGATCATCTTATTTTTCAGACAATTGGGTGATCAGCCCAAATTGACCTAACCAACTAGGAAACAACAATAAAAATTGTTGATCCCCGCAGTATTCGAAACCATGACCTCCGGTTTCTAAAGCAGTTGTTTAACCACTAGGCAGTTCTTATCTATATAAAAATAAAAAGAACAGATTCTAGAGACATTTGGGGTACGTCAAGTCGATATTCAAATAGTAAGAAAATAATTAATTTCGTCAAAACAAAAATTAAGTTTCGTCGAAACAGAATGACTGATAATTCGTGAAATTGTAAAAAAATTAAAAATAGATTAATAACGTATCCTAATAAAAAATTAACAGAACGTTTTTCTTGGAAATATAAACTTGCGATTCAAATATTTTTCCACGTGTGATAAAATCATATAACTTTGGTACAGTCATCTTTGTTAAAATACCTATATTCAGTCACATATTTTGTGTTTGAATTATTATGCTACAAAAAAATCGAAGTTCTCATCGTTAATAAACTGAATGTCTTTTTTTTGGAATTTCAAACAAAGGAGTTTTGTTATTATCAGTTTTATCTGTAGCAGTTATTGCTTCATTATAATTAAACAATTAAGGTATTAACATTCCTTTATTTATATTAACCACCTCCGCGGTCTAGCGGTGTTTACCTTGTTTTAACTTGCTTAAACGGAGGTCGTGGGTTCAAATCCCACCGAGACACAACTTTGTGTTATCGTTGTTTTCCGTTTGGTTAGGACAATTTGGCCCGATCACCCAGTTGTCTTAAAAAGAAAATTGAAAAGTAAGATGATCTATGCGTCGAATGGGCATGTAAAGAAGTCGATCCACCCACCAACCCGCAATGGACCAGCGTGCTCGGATACGGTTTAAAACTCCCTGATGGAGAAGGCGTACATAAGGGGAGGCCTATGTCTAGCTGTGGACTTACACAGGCTGATGTAATAATAATAAAATTAAATAAATAACATGGAAACACTTTGTTATGTTCTTTTCAAGAGACGGATGGGAAAGTACTACTGCAGATTTCTGCCCCAAGATGAACCACTTGGGTTCTACTAAATTCTAGTTACAGTTTTAAGGGACCATAGCTAGAGATACCTAAGAATAAGAGACGGATGTAGCAACGTTCTTTGTGCACGGCATACACTATTATGTAAATTAAAAAGTGGTAAAAAATATTGATCATATTTCATTAAACCTTTCTTACTAATGCAACGTTATTCGAGTTCTTATGAGGCCGCAATCGACTTGCAACCCATTATAGCATAGTTAGTATACATATCATAAAAACGTGCCATTTGTTAACGAAACCTTATATACGCTTTACCTTAGAATGAAGTTTACTTGAGATAAGAATCTGTATTATTACTTTCACAAAATTTTTGTTAATTTAATAGGCGATTTTTACCTAGTAACCGTGACTGTTTGCTAAAGAAAAGCAGCAAAAATATTGTGTTGTGACCTTAAGGTTGTTCTCGTAGGTATGTGGTCTAGTTTAAAATAGATGATGTTGTGATATTTGTCTGGAAAATATTGTCTTTATTATTATTTTTCTTGATATTTTTTGAGATATGATGTCTTTTTGGTAGGCAATGTGCGTAGCGTGTCTGGTCACCAAACGGATATCGACAGACGACGAGGCGCGCTTGGCTCTTCTTCTGCAGAAGTTGTCGCGGGAATGGTCCCTTCTTACTTCAGTAACTTGGGATTCTGTTGGAGGCGCGTTCGCCGATGCAGTATACGGGGGTAAGTGCAAACGTAAGATACTAAGTATATCGTGTTAAATGCAATAATGTAACATGTTGAATTGAATTTCCGTGAATGAAAATACAAATTCATTCTTGAGATATTTGGTCCATTTTCTTCTTTTTTAGATATCACGTGGTTGGCATAAGCTGTCATAGCCGTGCATATAAAATATAATGTTATAACTATAAAGTAGATCTACGTACTTATTACATTATTAATTCATTTAAATGTTTAATATAATAATATTTTTTGGTTGTGTAATAAATTGCCGGAAAACGTTGAAACGTTACAAATATCGATCATAGGAGATAAAATAAAAACCATTCAAACTTTTACTATTCTTAATGCGTCGGATGGGCATGTCAAAATTCGGTTCACCCACCAACCCGCATTGGACCAGCGTGGTGGGATACGGTCCAAAATGACCCACTATGACCCACAGTGGACTTTCACAGGCTGATGATGATGATGATGATGAATTGAAGGTATTTTTGTTAAACAGTTGTTAAAGTATTAGATTTATGTCGTATACCAAAATTTCTATTAGAAGTCTAGCAAATATCATCATTTTATTCAAATTTGTCTATGATCATTAAATTGCATAGAACCTATTTGTCTTTTAAACACATTACAGCAGATATCTAACAGGTACCTGTTACGTACTGAATGTCAATAAATAATTCACTTCCTAGCTCAACTAATTATAGGCTTTAGTGCACGCATAGAATATCATTGCATTGAGATACGGTCATCTCATTTAATAGATACCTATAAAATAAATTCGCATGCGCATTACCTAGCGTATAATACCATGAATTTTTCAAAATTTTACCGTTTTTCTTTTGTGTGTACTAAAGAAAGAAAAAGTTCTCGCTGTGCTGGTTCATACATTCTTTATTTAATGGACCTAAATGTTAAGTTAAAATACCAACTATTTAGTAATACTTTGACATTATAACATGGTAATGCTTCTTTGCTGACCTTAATTTAGGAAGTAATATTAAAAATTATTTAAAAGTTATTAAAAAACCTCTAATAGAGAAGACAGTGGACTAGCACAGGCTGATGATGGTGATGATGATTAAAAATTGTTCATTGTCAAAAATGATAAATTTTCTGTTACATTGATATATTTTTATATTATATTGTCTTTCTTTTTAGGTTATGTGATAATTACGTTCGGTCTAATAGTAGCTCGAATATTCCAAGAGATACCGCGAGGAAGACGCATTTTGGAGGGAATTTTTCTGGGATTCGGTATGCTTTTCTTCTTAATACTGGGTGAGTATCTTTAAACATCTCCAGTGCACTTTTTTATTTATTTACGCATTAATGGATTTAGAATAATTAAAAAATAACATAATGCTCAATATATTAATGCAAACCGACATGTTCACGCAGGTTAAATTTTCTTAATAGTAAAATGTAAGTCTAATCTATATAATTCAACATAATATATGTAAGCAATATAAGGTCATGGCCCTTATGAGTAATTAGTATACTATTTAGCAAATACAGTTTAAATCAGTTCAGATGCAGCTAAAACCAATAAAATTGCTTACTCAAATTAAAAAAAAATGTTCTTTATTTCATATGCTCTATGCCCATAAATTAAAAGTATTTTTTACAAACGACCAACAAAGTTTTATAATATTAGGGTTTACTGTGTGTCTGTTATATCCTTATATTTACTTTCATAGTTGAGGCTTGTTCGATGTATTTTTGTAACAATTTTAAGTCACCTCGTTAACTACTGCAATTATGATAATGAACATGTCAGTTTACGTACGTATTCACATTCCTAAAAAGACTTGCGCAGGTTAAACTATCAACTAGTTTGTTTGCTTATCTAGAACAGTTTCTAGCTGCAATTCCTTACATGTATATTCATGCTTGAATTTATTTATTAGTTATCACTACGCATCAGTAGTTATTTATCGACCTTTGCTACAACCAGTCAGCTCTTTATGGGAGTAAACTATAATCACGGTTATGTTATCAATATATTTTTTTCAGGTGGCCTTGAGCTGGCTTCGTTGGATTCCATACCGAGAAACTTAACAGTGAACGCATCAGTTCTTGGTTCCTTTACTCTGATCGTGGCTGCTTTATTTTTACTAGATCTAATGGGTCCCAGAACATATTTCACCAGTCACCATTCGCAGACTGAAGCGGTTACTTCCCCGAAGCCCGAAAAAAAGGTATCAATAGTGACTCCGCCAATGATCAACGGAAATCTGACTAATGGTAAGTCAAATGGCCACATCCCCGCCGAAAGACCAAAAGACCTAGACCTGGAGAAGAACGGAAAAGAAGAAGCCGCCAAGAAAGCGAAAGAAACTGATTTGTTCGATGAACCCAAAGCCGATTATACTAAGACCCACGACATCGTTGAAAGAGTTCTGGAAAAGTCTAAGTACGGCTCGCTAAGGAGCGCTGTGGAGCACGAAAACTATATAGACTTTTCGAAACCGTTGACGGAACCTGATCGTCTACATTACGAGAAGGAGCTAGCTAAGTTCAATGAGAGATACTTCCGGGATTACCTGGACAGGGTCGACGGCAAACTGTCCGTAAGAGAGGACTATCTGCCGGAGTTGCAGACGCCGGTGTTCTCAAAAGTGAAGACTGGAAGGCTCAAGAGTTTGTACGACGAAGAGTCCCCGACATACGAGCCGAGGAGGCAGTCGAAGTCCCCATCCAGGGTGAAAACAGTGTCAAGTCCCACTTTACAGCAGCTGGAGGACTATCTTCGGGGTTCGACGCGATCTAGGAGATCGGAGACCCCGGCGTTGTTCCCGATGGAACCGATAGAAGAGAGAGATAGAGAGGGGCCAGAGGTTGAAGGACGGGCTTCTGGCACTCCGACGGACCCCGGCTACGTACAATACACAGCAGGCAGATGGCCCGAGAAAAGGGAAATCAGG
Organism: Lamproptera curius; assembly: GCA_029286875.1. Taxonomy (NCBI): domain Eukaryota; kingdom Metazoa; phylum Arthropoda; class Insecta; order Lepidoptera; family Papilionidae; genus Lamproptera; species Lamproptera curius. The sequence continues at coordinate 1,707,714 of JAGSMT010000028.1, forward strand.
ACGCCCCGACATAGCCCCACTTGAGATGGAAGATTTGATAGCAAACTTGGTTGAGTATTGTCACGAGGATATTTAAATATATACAAAGTAGTGTTATTGTCAAAGTTAAGGATTTTCGATTATTTGCTAAAGTGATCGTTACATTAAAGTATTGTGATAAAGAAACATAAAGTCGCCTGAACGAAAGAATAAAATAACGTAATACCAAATGAGAATTGTTTAAAATAAGTTTTATTAAGTAAAGCCAGTGATTAAATTGCAAGAGGTTCTTTTAATTTTGAACTATATAACAATTATACCAAGAAAAACTTGTATCCGTATCGCCAGTATTATGAATATGTAAGGAAAACGACTGCCTGTGAGAAATAAATCGCAATAATTATTAAATGAATACGTTTATCAGTACGTAATTGCCCCGCAGTGTCTAAATACTTTACGGATTTGCCCACACATTTTCCCACTTGCCGAATTTTTTAAAGATTTTTCTCACGATCTTACGTGTTAATAAAACTTCAGTACCCATGACCGCATCCGGAACAAAGAGACTAAGAAGTAATTTAATAACAATTCCGGAAAGCGTCTATTTTTGTTGAAAACAAGAAACATATTAACTCAGTATACATTTTTTAATGTTGACACCAACATTGTGTAATTCTGCTTGCACTTGAGTTCTTATTAAAAATATGTATAACTTAAGAGAAAATCTTACTTGTTAAACGATGCTTGTTCTTCGTAGATGAATTAAAACAAATCAGATGCAAGAAAATCTTTTATTACTAGTTAAATAATAGTAATTTCCTTGAAACAAAGAGACGTTTCGACATTTCTTCATTCACGATCATGTTCGGAAATTCTTAGAATCGTATCTGCCTTCTATGGTTTTCTGGCCGAAATTTATTAAGTAGGTATTATTTCATTTACCAATAAAAATAAATATTAAAATGTTAAATAAAAATATACAAGCTTATCATGTTTACGTTGCCTTCTGAATTTCATTTAAACAGAAGTCCTATAATTGACCACTGCGGCGTATTAACTGTAATCGTTGTTTTTGTTATCAGATGGGGATATGAAGGCTAATTATAGAATCCCTAAAGATTAAGATGATTCATCGGGAATATAACATTCTAGTAGCTTATCGTATCAGTTTTTATTTCTCGATATTGTTTAAATTAAAGGTTTACCCTGTGCTAATAAAATATGAGTCCTAGTTTAGAAATATTTTAAAGCTTTGAAGTTTAATATTATACTTACATAATAAATACAAGGTATCCAACTAAGTACGTCGCTTCAATCCTTGCGAGCCGCCCACCTTTGTAGTGAGTAAGCCAGTGAATTTAGCACTTGTTGCTATTGAGCTAAATCGTGGGTCGTTCAAATGTCTATGCTAATAAGATGGTCCCTCATTGTGGCTGAATGAACGCTACGGTTCATTACGCGAGTGTTGCAACACTTCATTATTGAACAACTGTTAGCGTACACTTGACCTCCCGAATATGGAGACGTTGGGCTGCTCTGGTTTGTCTCACCTTGCGCTGTAGAAAAAAAACCCGTTGTAAGGTTGCATTCATTGTATTTGTTTTTCATTTAAATTCTGATGACTTTTGGTAGTTTTTTAGAAGCATTTTGCCTAAAATATGCAGCTTTTATTGTAGTGAATATTTAAGACCATAGGATATATATTTAAATTAAGCGATGTTTAGTTTTATTAACTAACAAAGTCGATTTGTGCTCGGAGGAATTCGGAGCAAAAGCAAGGGGATGCATTCGGTTATTTTAATTGAATTAGGGAAAAGTGCTGAAAATAAATTTTCACGCTGCGCGCGCACAACGTCACGAGAAACACCCCGAAGGTAGCTGTACTCAACATTTTATTCTTTTGTGATATTTACATAAACTTTATTTACTAAATATTGCGTTCTAATAAACTTTTAATGTATTAAATGTGTTTATTCTATCGTTAGCGTCGTTTTCTCCACAAACGTAGAATAAGGCAAAAGACTTTTATCTCGTTACGCCAATAAAGTATAACTTTTATCGCGTGTACATAAACACATATGTTTTTTATACAGTTAATAGTTAAGATTTTCCTAATGAACGGGATATTTTTAAGAGTTTTCTTAAGTTTTATTCAAATAATCATACATAAATTATCTTAATACCCGTAAGCTGAAGCATTATTATCGCTTCTATATGTAGTACATTTTACGTGTCGTTTGTTGTAGACGTTGTGGGAATTAAAAGTCCTCGACGAAAAAAAGAGGTGCGTGTATGTTAAAGGAACTGCGTCATTATACACTTCACACTTGGATCTAAATCGTTGTTGGATATCCAATTATCTTTACAGGTAATTGCCAAAACAATTGGCCGAGTTCCGTGTGACACTGTGTTTGAAGATGACGAATCGTTTCACAGTCGACAAATGGCTGTAATAAGTTTCGGACAACGAAGCTATTAAAAGTAGTGTATAAGATGTTTTCGTTTAGTATAACGAAATAATATATAAATAAAATAGTTTAAATAAGATATTATAGATAATAATAAAAAACTGTACTGTCGCAGTGATCATAAAGTTGAATAAATATATTTACAAAAGTCAACATTTTTATGTACCATTGTTAACGTTACGTGAAAAATTCCGTCCAAGTCATTTATTTTTTGCGGATTCGGTGTATATGTTTTTTGAGTTTCATGCGATAACGTTTTAATTACTTTGATGATTCATTCAGGTCGTGATCAATTGCTTTAGTCTTGATATGCACTAATGTCATATGAACATAGTGCAAGTTAATTAAAGCTATTAAATTTGCCTTGATTTGATTTTTGGAAACATTTAATTATACACGAGTAATACGAAAATACATTTTGTTCTCCTAGCCTGCCTCCGTAGTCTAGTGGTATGGGCGTGTGCTTTAGAAACCGGAGGTCGTGGGTTTGGATCCTGCAGGGAATCAACAAATTTTCATTGTTGTTTCCTAGCTGATCAGGGCAATTGGGGCCGTTCACCCATTTGTTTGAAAAGTAAGATAATCCATGCGTCGGATGGGCACATAAAACGTCGATCCACCTACCATTGGACTAGCGTAGTGGGATACGGTCCAAAACCCTCTAATGTATAGCGGTGTATTAGGGGAGGCCTATGTCCAGCAGTGGACCAACACAGGCTGATGATGATGATGACATTTTTTTATACCTGACATTTTTTGTCCTTTAAGACTCATGTCTAGGAAGAGACCGTCCCCGCGAATTGGAATTGGAAACATAACGCCAAGGATAAAAAAAAATACCCGCGAACTAGGTGACGAAAATACATTGCTGAATTCTCGCTCGTATGTCACGGTGTACTTGTTGTTTGTAATGTACAAGAAGATTTGCTAAGTTAGTTATAAAATCATAAATAAACAGCTGATATATAGGTTTCAATTGAATGCAAATATTTAATACATCCCACCGTTACGAATGGGAATGAATGGGCGGAAATATTAGCGGCATATTTATGCTACTTACCATTGAACTATGTCGTTGCCGTTGCACTAAACCAATGTGTTGACGAATTACTATGTCGCCTGAATACAATTGAACCGCGCTTTAAAATAAATAATATTTGTTTTGATGCCAGTGATCCGAGAAATCATATATTTAATTGGGAGATATTTATTCTTCTAGCCATTTTTTCAGGTTATAATATCGGATCTTGATTCACCTCAATAATATTTTTTATGCAGAGCAACTTGCATCCGATCTCCACAGCTGCATTTGATGAACGTATTAATTATAACAAAAAATTTAAAGCCGTAACGACGGCCAAAGATGGTCTTGACAGCAGGGACTGATGTTTTACAAATGAAGCGTACATATTATTACGATGAAGCTTTAAATTAAGAAAACCTGCATGTCTGCATTTCTGTCTAATTTCCTTATCAAACTGCATCCAAAACAACACAATGTTTAAAAACGTTAATGCAGCCATATTTAACAGATACATAGGACAAATCGTGGGATTAATTTTACACGTTGTTGAACAGCGGACATTGTTTGTCTGTCCCATTGTGTTTACCATAAAGGATACATCGTCTGACCGCGGCGATGTCCGAAGGTTGGCGACGTTCTCACACTGGATGTCCTTTTGTTTGTCGCTGAACGGCCGTCCCCAACACCCAAGGCTGATCATTATGCAATGACCCGCCTTTCATACTTCCATAGCTGTGTAAAGGACGTTTAGTTTATAGTTTTAGTAAAAAACTGTTTAAAATACCTCCATCCATAGCTAGCATCAACCATGGTGAGTGTAAAGAAGCAAGCCACTTGTGATTGTAAAGTGAGACATAATAAAGAGCATAATATGTCGGTATAAACTATACATGAAGGGGATTTATTAGGTCTTGTATTTAGACGAAACCTTTTAGTGCTAGCAGTGTACACCTCTTGTATTCCGTTTGAAAAGGCCAGTGTGGTTATTGGCTAAATGAGATGAAAAGAAATATGTTATGTCTATGAATTTGTGAAGTCTCACTCTGTCTTCGCTACGGTAGAGCGAAGGACTTACTGTCTGGTAACAACCTGCCAATCTTACTGTTTCATTCTTCAAAGTAAAGAGCAGACGGAGGAACTCACATATTCATCATCATACACGCCTTCTTTATTGGGGTGTTTTGACCCTATCCCACCACAATGGTCCAATGCGGGTTGGTGTGTGAACCGACTTTTTACATGCCATGCCATTCTTAGAGAATTAGTTGATCGGCTCAAATTTTCCTAACCAACCAGAAAACAACAACAACACAAAGTTGTTTTCCTCTATGGACTAGTGGTATAAGCCCTTGCATTATGGACTGGAGGTTTCGAGTCCAAATCTAGCAGGGAAATAGCTTTATAGTATTTTGTTGTTTTAAAACTAGATAAGGACGTTCACTCGATACCCGAAAATCGTCAAATCAAAATGACGGTTCCTGATGTCAAGGCCACCGTCGGCTGTCTTTAAGGATACCAGTACCTTTACAATTGCTGACATCCAATCTAACTATTAATGTAGCTTACGGTCTCTTTGCGTAGAAACTGTAATTCAGGTGATTTTGGAGGATTAGAAGCTGACCCTCTGATGACTTAAGAAAATGGGTAGGGGGAAGAAAATAATAGATATTGGTTTAGAATTTTTTGAAGTCTGTAGCAAACCAGTGACTATCTACTTGAGCTTTATGAATCGAACAGTCTAAATAAAATAACAGCTAAGTCCTATAATACTGTGTTGTTATAATAAAAATAAAAAAATGAAGTAATAAAAATATAACCTTTATTGATATCTACAATATTTCCTCGTTACATATAGATTAATTTAAATATATTACATGACAAAAACTCTATTAAGTACAATAAACATGATTCCGACCAGTGCGGTCTTTGGGCGCTTAAAAATAAAATATTAGATGGATAACAAAACGAGTATACAGAATATAAAAAATTATGCCAAAGATTAAAAAATATATGTAAAGGTCAATGACATACATAAAAACAGATCTATGAACCATCAATTACGTTTATTTTCGGAAATATATTATTTTATTATACTTCTAATTAGCACCTTCATAACATTCGTGTCACAAGAAGTTTTAAAATAATATTTTGGAATGTTTTTTTTACATTAACTATTTTATAATCGTACGTCGTATTTTCGATTTTGTCGTCGGAAATATCGATACTATAAGAACATAATACGAGTTCCATAGACAACAAAATCTATCGGTTCAATATATTTTTATGACTAATGCAAAATACAAAAAATATAACATTTGTGATGATATTTAAAATTAAATACAAAAACATATAAACAATTATTAAATCTACAACTATTTCTATGTTTTAATAATTTTAAAGTACTTGGAATGTAAATTGATATGAAATTCTTTGCTATATTTCAACCTGCAAATGTTAAGCTTTTTTTCTGAAATCTTATCTTTTCCATTACTATAATTTAAAAAATATTTATTAAAGAAATTATTGGTTCTATTTATTCATTCTTACTTTACATTGTTTGACGATAACTTAAAAAAAATAATGACTAAAATGAAAATAGAAGTATGTGTATAATTATGAAAAACGTACGCGTTTTGTATTTGATAAACGCGTTCTCAAACTAAAATCCTATTATCATTTTAGTCGCATGGGTAAAGTTAGGATTTATGACTTTTTATCATATTGAGCGCTTTTTATAAAATTTATATCTCTATAACCACTATCCTAATTTTACCCAATTTCATTCGAATTACATACATTTTCAAATACACACAAGTTTTATTTCAATCGGTACAGTGTGATTTTAATCTCTCGAAGCACTAAGTTTTATTATTTAATACATTGCAATGCACAACGCGTTGGTCCCATTATTTCAACTTCGCTGAAATCTTCAACTTATGCATTGAAACCTGCAAAAAAATTAATATTAAAAAAATTGTAAAATATCATGTTATTGGTACATGTTCTATAATTAGCATTACAATTTTTTATTAAAGTGATGAACTTGAATTATTATGCGGCTTGTTGCGATGCTTAGTTAACTTTACATGCGCAACATAATACGTAAAATAAAGTTTGAAGCGCGGAAGATCCGCATAAGGAAAAACATAAAAGACGTAGATGAGAGAGAGTTACGTAATGTTTTGCCCTTATTACCGGTTTACTTGATTATAAATCTGATGTGAATGGTGTCAGATGGAAGTCAGATGCCAGTTGTTGTGCGAATAACTGTGACGCTCGTGGTGGTACGGTTTTGAAGTTCTGATCTAAACCCGTTCATATTATATTTAAAAAAGCATAGAAAATAATTACTATGTAATATGCTAGTCAAAAGAATAATTAGGAGCTTGTTACATTAAGCTTAATAATTTGGTAAGACAATAGGAGTAGCTAGGAGCTTTCTTGAATTTTCAAAAGTAGTTTTATTCTTGTAAAGTAGGAAGATAAATACTAAGAGCACATAAAATCGAACGATTCCTTAAGAGAGATTAAGTAGCGTAATTGTAGGATCTCATCAAGTAAGCAGAAATTTGTCTATAGTCTATCCGTAATATGATTGTTTTTAAATTAGAAGTGGAATCACTGGAATCAGTGGCTTGCTTTGGTAAATACTTTGGAACTAAATCAGTATAACTTGCTAACTTCACCTCCAAAGTATTTATTAACAGACGGCGAAGAGAAATACTAGGAATCCATAAAAGCATGTGCCCACTTAAAGAGTGTTTAGTTTTATTATTTTGATGTTCGGGTAACAATAATAGGAGTCCATTATTCTAATAGTCACCTAATGATTGTTTAGTTATATTTTTATGGAAAATAGAGAGAGCATAGCATTCTTTTGGAAAAAATAAAATAAAAATACAAAATAAGATTAAAGTAGAACGAAAAAGCCATGAGTCCATAAAAGCTGCCACCGTTGTTCAGTTTGAACGTTTTTAAGAAACTAGATCGCAGAAAGTTAAAAATCCATAAAAACTAATAAGCATTAAGAGAATGTTTAGCCTTATTAAATATTATAAATTTATCTTAATCTTAGTGTTAAAGGTACTAGCAGTTCATGAAAGCAAGATCCACCGGGTGAGTGATGTATAGCCTAGGAGTACTTTTATCATATTATAACATAATATTTGTATTTAATACTAGGAGTCCATAAACGCTAGAAACTATCTAAAGAGTTTACAGTCTTATTCTGTTAGAGATACTAAAAGAGAAATACTAGGTATCCATAAAAGCATGTGTCCACATAAAGAGTGTTTACTTTTATTATTTTGAAAGTTATTGTACGGGTAAAAATACTAGGAGCCCATTACTCTAATGGTTGCCTAATGAGTGTTTAGTAATATTTTTTGGAAAGTCGAGCATAGCATTATATAGAAAAATACTAGGAGCCCATAAAACCTGCTATCTAACCAGTGTTGAGTTTTAATGTTTTAATGTTAAGGAGTCCATAAAAATCAAGCATCTAGAGAATGTTTAGTCTCAATACATATTTATCTTAAAAGATGAATACTAGGGATCCATAAACGCTAGTAACCAGCTAATGACTGTCTAGTATTTATTGTTTTGTACGACTATTAAGACAGATACTAGGAGTCCATTAGCGCTAGAGGCTAAAGAGTTTACGGTTCTGTTTTATTGGAGAAACTATAAGAAAAATATTAGGAGTCCATAAAAGCTAATGGCTATCTAATGAGCACAGTCTTTTTCCTCAAAAGAGACTAGAAGGACAAATACTAGGATTGCATAAAAGCTGTGCCTGTTAGCCTAAGAATGTTTAGCCCACCAAAATATTACAAATTTATCTTAAAGTATGAGTACTAGGAGTCCATAAAACCTAATGGCAATCTAAAGACAGTGTTTTGTGTTATTCTTCTACAGAGGCTAAAAGGAAAAGTACTAGGAGTCCATCTCAGCTTGTGGTCCTGTCGGCTGTTTAGACTTATTCTCCTGAGAGACTATAAGGGAAGTACTAGGAGTCCATAGAAGTTCGTGGTCACCTGGCGAGTGTCTCTGCTGATGCTGGTGGTCCCGCTGCAGCGCTACGTACTGCCGGACAAGACGCGCCACCTCATGCGCCTGCTCGGCCTGTAAACGCGTCACCCTCTGCTGCAGCAGGGAGCCGCACTTCACGTCCAGGAACAGGGTGCCATCCTCCGAACGCACCTGGGCACACAATCGTGGTTAAGTATTTTTACTATAATAAGTAACACTAAGCATTTGAGTTTGTGAATGAGATTATTTTGTCTATTTTGAATAAATAAGACAAAACCTACTTTTAAAATATTTAAGTGATGCTAGAATGTGAATAACATGGTATTTTTATTATTTAGTGGAAGGTAGAAAATCTTAAGATATCTGGTAATCAATGTTCGTAGGATTGGCAATGCGATTTAATTCTATTAGCAGTGCGGATCGTTTATACACCTACGAAATGTTGAAAAATCAGTAAATTTTAGATATTTTTTGTTCTAAGAATGTAGAGTCCGAACTATAAACCGACATAGCGAGACCTTTAACAGTCAGAGTAAACATGAACAGTGGCGGAAGCTTCTAACTCCTCACCTTCCTGGTGGATATGAGCTCGGAGTAGGGCCAGTGCGTGTCCGTCTCGTGGGTGGCGGGGTGCAGCAGGTGCACGCCGCGCCGGTTGAGCGCCAGCACGTGCTCGCGCCACTCGCCCGCCGCGGCCGCCGCGCCGTTGCCGCCGCCGCCGCCCACGCGCCGCACCGCGAAGAACGACGAGCCGAATAGCGGCCAGCGGGACAGCACCTGTCAATTAGGAAGAGTTTAAGCATATTATCGTTGTTAGAAAAAGCAGTCTTTGTCCTCTTATTAGGTTTGAGCGTGTCAATATTGGAGCCAAGTAAGGCAGAATTCATATAAAAAGTTAAGCCCTTAGTAGCATCAGATGTCAATCGTTCGTTTTATTATCTATGTGTCATTTGTTTTTGGTACAACATAACAATGCAGTAGTCAAACATTCTGCGAAGTGTTAGTTGTTTTTTTTTTCACCTAACCATTTTCATAAGTTATAAGATATACAAGATAGAAGGTTCAGCTCAAATCATCCAGATTTTCCTGAATAACGGTTTTTACATTGAGATAAAAGTATGAATTAGTTGTCAGTACATTTACAAGAACTGAAATCCTCTAACTACTGCCAAAGCTGGTCTAGGCAACAAGGACCAATTTATTACATCCATTCGATCCACAAATCATCTTAATTTTTAGACAATAAATTATCACGGTTAGTATTGTACAGACAACCCAAAAAACAAAGTTGCTTCCTCGCGGGTTCGAGCCCATGACCTCCGTTTTAAACAGGAAGACAAACCCACCTGCAGCACTTTGGCCTTGGCGGCGGGCGGCGGCAGGGGCCTGACGGGGGGCCACTCGGCCGCCACCCAGGCGGCCCACTTGGGGGGCCTCGGCTCGCGCAGCGCCAGCAGCGGCTTCGGCAGCAGGAAGCGCAGGTCGCGCGGCTGCGGCGCCTCCGCCAGCCCCGCCGCGCGGTGCAGCAGCGCCGCCACCAGCGCCGCGTCGCGCACCACCGCCGCCGCCGGCGCCCCGCCGCCCGGCAGCACCAGCAGCAGCCCCTCGAGGTAGTCGGGCGCCACCTGGGACACGATATAGGTATAGGTGAAGCTTATTTTGGTTCACCTGGCTAAATAAAAAAAAAGCGTCCCCGATGAAAATATTAATGAGTGTATTAAATGTCACCCACTCCCAAATTAAGTGTGAAATACCGTCCTATTTAGTAACGTTACATGACGATGGCAAGTAATGTAAATGTTATATGGAAAAGGTTTTTATTAGCATTAAACCCATCCCGCATCAATGCCATCTGTTAATAATCTATGTATAACACAAAAAAAATTGATTTGTTTGGAAGACAAATCTCTCAATGGTAGCAAAACCTTTACAAACGCCATTTGAATTAAGCAGTCTTTGAATTAACACAAAATATGAAGTCACTCCTTACCTGATTAAATAGCACTTCGGTATACAGCGGTGGGGCATCAGGTCGCAGAGGGTGATGCCAGACCGATCTGCAGAAGATGAGGTAGAAGGGATGATGAGCCCGTTGCAGCTCGGTGGTGACGTCCAGCACGTACTCGTCTCCAGCCAGCGGCATGGTTAGGGCGTCCCCGGCCACTATACAGTACAGGGAGAACTCTGCCCTCTCGGCCTCGCTTGTTACGCCGATCTGATAAAAAGATGATTTTATCAGTTCTAAGATAATATGAAAAATATAACGCATCATATATGGATGCAAAAAACTATTTGCGGTGGTTAAACTAGTGTGTCCTTTGATCGTGCTGGGATATTATAAAGTTAGTAATTTGACGATATTCTGAAATTGTTTTGCCAAATTGTAATTTATAATAATTTAGTAATGTCGAATTTTTCAATGTTGTGCAAATATTAAAAAATTTTTAGTTTCACTATTTAATACCAAACAAACTTAATTTATGTACAATAGTGTAGCGAATAAGATAACAATAAAACCAGCTGCCGTTTAATTTATAATGTAAATAAAGTAATTAATGTTTATATATTGTATATATTACGAATGGTTGCAATTTCAACAATTACTTAAATGATAAAATATATACTAATTATTTATGCCCGTTTTTCTCATGCACATAGTTAATATCTTTACTACTTACAATTTATTGTAAATTATCGAATCATATCGCAGTAAAAAGTCGAATGCCCTTAATGCCGATACCAAACCTTAGAACTAATTTTACGGATTTTTATTTATTTATTCTTTCTTTTATGCTATCTCATTCTTATAGCTCGTCTTTCTTCTTTACACATCAAGTTTTGCTTGATCGATCGTTGTTTGAATCCGACTCACCAGCTCGCATAGTTCGTTGACGATGTCCTGGACGACGGTGGCGCATCTAGTGTTGACCACCCTCTCGGCCCCTCCCGGCAGCCGGTAGAGCTGGCGGCGGGCGATCGGCCGGCCGACACTGCGGTCACCTGCGAATCGATTAAGTTACGTTCACTCATCTATCGCGAAGCAGAATAAGATTTGGATCTATTGTAAAGCGAAACTTTGAGCAAAACGTTTAGTTTCATTGAGGGGACCTTAAAGTGCTTGATGTTCAATGGCTGCGAATATATAAGATTATAGAAGGATTTTAATTGTTAAATTAGTCAGAATAAATGACTCAGCCGTAACTATGTACGTTTTAGATGATTAAACAAGTTAAATTTCATTTTAAAATGAAAGCGAAAATCAATGTTAACCTGATATCATTAGATCTAATTAAAAAAATTAAACGATAAGAAACTTTAAAATGAGTCTTAGTTCTCTATTATAATAGTAACGAATAACATTCCGGTTTGAATGACTACGTACCTCCTCAACGCTCGGCACGTTCTTCCTGCCACCGCAGCGTAAGGTCTTCCTCAGGTTGGCAAGGCACACGGACGCCGTGCCCTGGCAGGGTCGCCTCCTGTCGGCTGCTGCCGCGGACAGGTACTCCACCAGGAACGGCCTGGAGACGAAAATTGTTTTAAGACAGGTAGAAGTGTATATAAAACGATTTTAGTAATCATTCTTGTAAGATAATATTCAGTTGGTACTTTTGTTTATTCAGGAAAGCGATTCAAAGCTATCAATTCAGCAACGAATTCTTTGATTTTCTAGTAGTCTAGCAGTAACTTTAGGATTTTGGTTCGTTGCCAAATATCTTGTACACAAGTTATTTAACTATTTTCCTTTGTTTATATCGCGTGTCATTACTTTACAGTCTGAAACGTGAGGCATGTTACCCGATGTTTGAATGTTCTTGAAGCCCACCTGAGCGTGTCCGAACAAGTGAAGTATGCAGCCAGTATGGACATTAGTCGCCAAGCTCGCTGGCAGGAGTCTGGTGCCGTGGAGCGGTTGGAGGTGGTCTGCTTCATCAGCTGGCAGTACACCTCGTCTCGGAGCTCGGGCACAGAATGGCAGTGCTAGAAATAGATACGGTATTTAGTAATTTGGAAAAGGCAGATAATTTAAAAAACTGTGATAGTTAACTAGCGACCTGCCCCTGCTTCGAACGGGAGCTATGGTGATAGAAAATGTACCTACAGTACTAAAAATGTGTTATACATATACCTTCCTCTCCAACCAATCTATATATTAAAAAAGCCGCATCGAAATCCGTTCGTAGTTTTAAAGATATAAGCGTACAAAGGGATATAGGGACAGAAAAAGCGACTTTGTTTTATGTTGGTAAGTAGTGATGGTCTTTTATAAAATTTTTAGTTTAGGGGCAATGTGAAACTAAACCGCTATAATAAAATAACCTAAAACTTGAACAGAACTTAGATCGAAGAGATATGTAGAACGCAATGAAAACAATTATATTCATTTACATTATGATTACCTGAGCTTTGCCAAAAGAAAGTTTTTCTATCACACAACAGCTTAAAAAAAGAGCATCAACACAGCCGTAAACTGCAATAAATCGATCCACATTAAAAGGCTTCAAGATTCTCGATATAAAAAAAACACCGATACAAGAAACTTTCTTCAAGCACTTCGTAGCAGTAAAGTCTTACCATCAGGACAGTGTAGACGCATTTAACTTCTGTCAGGTCCTGATGGGCCGCCCTCTCCGCAGGCTGGAGGTCGCCGCAGTACGCCCTCACGCAAGTGAAACATTCCAGGGCTGGTGGGGCCAAGGCAGCCGGAAGTCTCAGCAGGGGGGCTCTCAAAGGCGTCGCTTGCCATTTCACCACGTCGGTCTGCGCCTTCCATGTCCACTCGTTTCGTTTCGCCTTGCTTTTCAAAGACGAGTCGGCTTTCAGGATTTCTAGTCTGTAAGCAATTGTATAGAATGAGCTACCGACTTTTGGGACTTTTAGACGTTTGAAAGTTTTCAGATTGATTAAGTGACGCTCAAGAGTTTGAAATGTTATAAATTTTAATGTCTATTATAGCGAGTTGAGTAAGTGAAAAGTAAGATGATCGGATGGGCATGTAAAAGTCGGTCCACCCACCAACCCGCATTGGACCAGCGTGGTAGGTAGGTCCAAAAACCCCTAATGGATGGGGTGTAATAGGGAGGCCTATGTCCAGCAGTGGACTATTCCAGGCTGATGATTATGATGATGATAGCGAGTTGTTCGAAAGGTTACAAATATTTATGATTTAATGCTTGGAACTCTTACTATGTGTACCTGTTTCTTTTATCTACGAAATAACACTATATTTAGCCAATTAAAACGCGGAATAAGATTAAGAGTAATAAGTGGTAACCTATGGTGAAGAAATGCTGTCATACATCAGGTGGTCTTATTGACGAATTGTCAGCGAGATGTAAATTACTGAGTGACAGTATGACACGGCTTATAGCTTTGGCTTACCTTGTTTACATTTATTTCGAGTCTAAATTCAAAACATACATTATATTTTCGTCCATATAAGCAATTAGTAATGCAGTAGTAACCACCTACCAACCCGCCTTTGACCAGCGTGGTGGGATATGGTCCAAAAAGCCCCTAATGGAAAGGCGAGAATTAGGGGAGGCCTATGTCAATCAGTGGACTAACACAGGCTGATGATAAAACAGTAGTAAGATTTTTATGTAGGAATAGATATGTGAAACGTTGTTTTTAATATCAACGTCATAATTGCTTCCCAGCACTTACACCAGTGACATAACTAATTGGAAATTATCAAATATGTTAATCTACTGTTAAACCATCGTAGCTATTTAGTTTTTAAACGTTTGGAAACTCATAATTTAAAACCACGAAAACTTCGTAACAGCAATTTAAAGGGAAACCCGAACCGGTACAAGAATCGTTGAGTAATACATATAATTAACTTGGTCACAAACTCTCTACACATTTAATTGCGTAATTGCATTGTTTACACGCGTGTTTGTGAATGCTGAGTTTGCTTATTCAACCGTTTTACTTCACTCTAATAATAAATAGTATTTTCAAAGCTTTATTAGCATTCTAGCATGTAGAACTTAGGACGAATAATGTATAATATTAAGTAACAGTTGACCATGCGGTAGTAAATAGTTCGGTATTGCAAATTTACAAAAATTTTGTTAAATAGAAATGCAGCTTTTTAAGGGTAATCAATCACTGATCAATCATACCAATTGTTTTACAGGTACTAAGGTCAAGTAGAATCTGAAATTTATTTGTTTATAAACATAGTTTAATCTCTAACTCTAATTACGCAAACGCGTAAATTTTTTTCGTGTGTCGGATAAAGCTTAGCGGTTAAAACAAATAAGAGAAACGAAACAATTTTCCATTTTCGAAAAATGTTTCGAAAATGCCATATTTGTCATATAAATAATAAGAGTAAGTTAACGTTGTTAATTTCAATGTGAACATAGTCTATGAAAACTGAGTGAAATTAAATCATAGTATTTGTAAGAACTAGGACGATTCAAACAAAACAAAGTCGCATTAAAACAAAAAGAGTTGTAATTAGTTAACGCCGCTGCCAAACGTCTTAAGCCTATTGGAGTACAGCGTTGTTCCAAGTTTATTGCCGTTAAGTGATTGACATCTCGGTCACATAGATAGGGTAAGGGAGATATATTGGTGGTATAAGAATTTGGTGATATAAGTAATTTGGTGATATTTTTAAAACACTTTTGTATGGCGTTAGCGAATTGCTACAAGTGTAAACGGTATAAAACCTTTTCACTCGCTCCGGTAATTTGTCTCAGCGTTTGGCGAACAAAGCAATTCGCTAACACGGTCATACAAAAGTGTTTTAAAACTATCACCAAATTACTTACATCACCATATATCTCCTTACCCTACAATAGTTCAGGTAATTTAGAGTCGGAATAAATAAACGAATGTATTTATTAGTGAAATTAATTCACATTAGACTTTGTTATTATGTTTGTTCTGCAAGTTCTCTTCTAAATTGTCTAAACTACTATATACATATACACACACACACATATATATATATATATATATATATATATATATATATTATATATATATATTAGGTTTATATATATATATATATATTAGGTTTATATATACTTATACATCTTTGGCTGCTAAGGGTTACATTATTCACATCAAACCCTACCCCCATTCTTCTTATTTAAATTAGGATGGCTCCACCAAATGTAACAGTGATTGTGCCAATGTCAAGTTTGATAATTGACAAAAAAAAACCTAACCTATAGTTCAACCAATTTAAGCTGGACATTTCACTTTAATAGTATCCATTCATCTTCATAAAATATTCGTTAAACGTGACTATAAAATTTTCATAAAAATCCAATAACTGCCACAGCAGCGTTCATTCAGAATGAATGATTTATTGGACAGCGTTGATTGGTTACGTCTCATTGACTCATAGAAGGAAATCATCCGTAATCGATTTAAAGAATCGATCGAAAAAAACTTCGAATGCATCGGCCTACTCGCATGTGATTATTCAATGAAAATTGAATAACCGACTTTCCAATTCAACGTTTCTGCGAAATCATCCAATAAATAAGTTTAAAAAACGCCATATTGGACCCGGATTCCAAATGTTATGTGGTCCAATTCTATAAATGTCAATAACTTAATTTCTGACTTGTGTTTATTATATATAAAATCGTGACTTGTTATACCACTTGTTGACTAGCGATAGGATATTGAAAACAGGAATTTAAATACTAAATTCCAGCATACTAGATAGCTGTTATACTTCGATAGGTTTAAGCTGCACCCAAAAGGATATTTTATTGCCAACAAACGTTAGTATGCAAAACTAGGTCATTAGATTTATTAATATTCTATATTAATCTAGCCGTAAGCCTACGCAAATCGGGTTCACAAAGCAATGTATGAATATTATTAGTAAATAATATTATTAAAAACAGGCGAACCAAATAAAAGGATATAACTTCAATTAGTAATGACAATATATTCAAAATCTTTTGTTATGTATTAAATGACTTTTGTTGACAAAACAGATTGTTCAATAGACGATAAGTAAATGTAAACATGGCACAAAAACTGAAAAGATATTAACCAATAACTACTTGTTATTCAGAAATAACAACAATTTTAAGATTAAATTTCTTTAAGTAATCTTTATATAAAAGTTATCGACCTAAAATATGATCATTTAATCAGATAATTTAAACAACCTATTGTGCATTGGTATCTTTTCTTGCGATAAAGCAATTAATGTGTTGCTTGTTTCGACTGACTAAGACTCAATGCAGTAAACTTTTATCGATGTAAAGGTGGTCTACTTGTCCTACTGTAACATTCTCTTTAATAGTGTTTTCCAAGGTGAGTTTGTGTAACCTTCCTTGCCTAAAAGCCGGATAACAAACACTACGTTCATTTAGTGCATGTGAATTGTTCCATTGCAATTATTCAGACTCGTGGACTCTCCGAACAGTCCAAAGTGTAAAGAACAAAATTCTTTAACTGAGATATAATTACACATTATATCTCCGTTAAAAGAATTTATATCGCATAAGATAAATATAGTGACATCTTTGATTAAACACTTTTAATACGAGTTACGGGATAAATCGAGCACATGCCCGTAAATCTCAATACAAAATAATTGGCAACAAATAATCTGTATTACATAATTTATCTTATTTGACTAATTATCTGTATTCACTTTTATTTATATTAGATTTAGAATGCGTTCCATCATAACCAAAAAAGGTAACTGAAAACGATCGATCAGCAATTCACAGATCTTCGAAGAGGAAAGATAATATTGAAATAAATCATCGTTATAAAGAATTTCCGACAATTTCAAGTCATTAGACAGAGTCCTACAAAATACACCCATTTTGACACCCAAAATAATCACATAAGCGATCGCACAGAGACCAAGATGACGCCAAATGATTTACACTTTTCGATGATTCGTACGGTGATAGTGAACTTTGCGTTGATTAGAAAGTGGCAGTTAGCGATACTAGCTCGTGCCGCGGCTTCGGCTGAATATTCGCGTGCATATATTCCGTGTACGATGTCCGTGGCCGATTCGTGTTTATTGTTGGCGTTTTGGAGGCAAGAACCAGCTCGCCTTTCTATCCGCGTTAAGCTATATTGCGGAAGCTTAAGGAATTCATGGTTTTTGTTTGAAGACGGTTTAAATGCCCGAGTTGAAATGATATTTGTAGTTTTAAGTTACGTTTGATTATAATTTTTTAAGGTGACAGTAATGTCTTGCTTTTGGCAACGTAATAGAGTAATTGTAACATTATCGGAAGTACAATCACATATGTATCGTGAAGGTATGAGTGGGTTATAATAATGAGTAACATCATTATATAGCAAAACTAGTAAAATTTGAACAATTTTTATATATGATTATCTACCAGTAATCAGGCAATACATTTAAGCTATCACACATATAAACTTGAGAAAACCTGGATGATCCACACTAAGCACGCGCTAATAATTCCAATCAATGCTACGCGTCATAAAGATCAACCATCCTCATCCCCATAATCCAACTATGAATGCCATTGCGTTGTCATAAAATTAATTTGAATGAGTATAATTACTTGAATTTAATAGTTTCGAAATTTCATTGTAATATCACAATTTATGCAGAATTTGATCGTTAACTGAAACAAATTACTCAAGATGAACCGCATTAAAGTTTGAATTGACTACAGATTATTTAATTTCTGATTAATTTGTTCAATTATACACTATTCAATAACAACACTGTAATCCGTTCCACTTCACAAAATTAACGATCCTCACAGGATATGATTCGTATCGTCGTCCTCGCAGGACGCGTCGTCCGCGGACAGGCTGTCACACGACATCTCAGCGCCCTCGCCGACGGAACCGACACCGACATCTCCGGCCGCCGACGGCGCACTGAGCGCTAACAAGCGAAAGTGTTCCGAGTTCGAACGCGCGATTCCAAATTCGAATTATCGCGTCTCATCGGCGCTCGTGCGTTTGTTTATGGCTTCGTGTTTTTTTTAATCCGCCCGTCATTCGCGCCATGTCATTTGTGGTTTTGGTGATTTGAGCTTTGAGAAGAAATGTGTGGTCATTGTAGTTTTTCCTTTTAATTACATACCAGCTGGTGAGAACGTCAAATTCATGTGTTTTTTTTCCAATTGGTACAGTGAATAATGACATATGAAATAACATTTTTGGATGAACATGCCTAACTTACAATACATATCGCTAATAGCAAATTAAAAAAAAATGATGTTAGATGAATATCTTTATTTGTTTCCGTAAACCAGTCGCCATTAGTCAATATAGATTTAATTTCAGCATACTATAGTCGTGCCGGGTAACATTATTAGATTATGTGCATCAATTGTTTAGTGTGAATTATTTTAGTCTTTAATATCTCTAAAATAATATGATTTCTTAGTATGAACATGACATTTATTAGAAAAGTAACTTGGATTCAGGTGTGTTCTAAGAGCATTAGAAGCTTAATGTACTAAAAAACCTTGTAAGGTTTTTAACTAACTTAACAGTCAGTATTCTACGCTGTTCCTGAGTTATGGCGTGTATAGCTAAAGCATTACATTAAATATTTTATTGACTGTGTAAAGACTAATTAAAATAATGAAACAATATTTTTGTTTTAATTGATTATTTCAAATGAAGGTAGGTTCTAATACAAAAAATGTTTCGTTAGTATTACAGATTGTTTTGACATTTTTTTTACATTCTATCAAAATGATTTTGAAAAAAAAACAACAAAATTCTTTGACTGGTTCCCAAATAGTAAATTAAAGATCACGCCTACTAAACATTGAAAATAAAATAATAACATCTTATCGCTCACCCATTACACGCAGAAATGGTTAGAATTAGATTATTATTTTTAAACAAGAATGAATAAGACCTTCTTATAACAACATTTACTAAACACTAAATTAAAATATGAAATCTTTCCTTATTAAATAAGAGTAAGAATAATGAATAAATAAAGTTTACTTATTTAATTTATCTTACCAGCAGTCATTTAAATAGCAAAGTTTACAAATTAGCCGAGTGAAGCATACGAAGTATTTTTATCAGTAGAATCGATCTATTTGAAAGACAAAAAAAGCACTTTACAGGCAGTATCCGGTTTAGACAAAATAATTTTATGCAACCCGTCTGTTAAATATATTATTCTTAAAAGAAAGATTAATTAGAGAAATTTGCATTGATGCGTTGAGCTATTTTCTATTTCGACTCTTGCAATTAAAATGAAAGAATGATAGCCTAATGTACGAAATAATACTTAAGCGTAGTTTAGTTACACAATCGTTTATCTAACGCTGATTAAAAACGCGACTCCTAAAGTGCAAGGTAGCAAAGATTAACAACCAGACCAGAAACATCGGTTTCTTATAATAAACGATAAATGTATAGTAATTAAACCTTATTATTATTGTCATGGTAAGAAAAATCAGTGATATATTTATCGACATAAGGATCCGTTTAATTTGGATTTTTTAATTATATTAATTTCAATAGTAAATTTATTTTTCTCATAATCAGTTACTCTTTCAATTTGACTAACCCATTGTAATTGCAATCGCTCCTTTAAGTAGAAAAAATAAATCCGAATTTTGTAATTTCGAATCGGACATATTCGCGCGAAGTATGAAAACAATAAAAAAAAACAAGAGAAAAGAATTGCTATCCCAATTTTCAAATTTGAATCGGACATATTCGCGCCAATTGTGAAAACAAAAAAAAATATCTATCCCAATTTTCAAATTTCGAATCGGATAAATTCGCGCCAATTGTGAAAACAACGTTCGGATACTTGCATGCGTCGTTTCAGGCGGGCGATGGCGAAACACGGCATTGCCAGTCCCACGGCCACCGACGCTCCCGATGGCGCTCCACACTAGACTAACTGGGACCGCTCGACATTTTCCCGTGTTTTAATTGCGCCATTGTCTTGACGTACGCACAAAGGTGTTGCCTAACACCGAAATCGGTTGCGTTATTCAATTTTTGAAGATTTTTAACGAGGGCAAGTACCTAGAACGTGAAGCGCGGAGACGTCGTGTGACATTCGTACCGTCGGCAAATTTCACTTCAATTTCTGAAAATTTGCAGATCGATATTTTAAGTCTTCAGAAAAGCTTGACGTTTATTTAGAAAGTTAACCAAAAATATTATATTAGGCAAGGTGAAGTTACGAAATCGTGTTATTACAATGTTATAATACTGAACTTAACTTATTCTTACTTAACTGCAAGTCGCGAATTCAACTTCTGCGGGATTTGACAATTTGTAGTTTCTGTGTGACCGTTAAATGAGTAATACCGATTGATCACATAATTGTTCAACCACGTAACGCTCCACCGCATTGAATGTAAAACGCGTCCTCTTTTAACTGGCAACAATGCGAAGAGCTAACAGCAAACAGCGTAATTATAACTAATTCCGATCAAGTTAAACTAGATCACGTAGCGATAGAAACGATACCTAAGATAAAACAAGAAGAATTTTACACCGGAGCCAAACGAAATCTAGAATTTATACAAGACAAAGGCGCCAAAACATAATACACTTCAATTGTTTTGCTTTACAAAGGGCAATGACAAATCAAATGTTACTTAGTAGTAGAGACAATACACTTGATACCTAAACTATTTTGAACTTTAATGTTTAGTTTCAAATTTCTATTATATAATATGTGTAACTTATTGATTAAAAAAGTTAATCAGTAAAAGTTAACAGAACTCAGCAACCTATTAAAAGAAATTATTTTATCCACTATACTAATGTATTAGGTTTGTAAAATCGACAAATGGATGTAACATGGTCAAATAAAGCTTTATTTTATTTATTATTTGGGTTATACCTCGATTAATTCGATTTACAAATCGTTGTTAATCTATGATGTTGATTACATATATTGTAACGATATCTTTCGAAACATAGCGACGATGGTAGGAATATCTCGCCGGAGTAGGAACGGATTTTACGAAATTTCATCCACAAGGGGGGGTTGGTAGTTATACATATAAGCTTAAGGATTTTTAAATAAATCATGCACTGTCGTTTATAAACAAACGACCTACAAACTTTGTTGTATTATTATGAAACCTTACCCTTTACGGTTATTCAATAAAGCAATTTGCGGCCTCTGTGAATGGGGTCGCAAGAATCGCACAGTCAAAATATTATGGGAACCATAGGCGGTGCAAATTATACGGTTTGCTCGGAGAGTGATTTCGTACTGTTGTTTATAATGCTTCCTCGTGTACAAAACAATTATGTGGTGTTGCATCACAATGGGTTACGTCAAAGGTGCTGGGTCGCCGCTCGGTTGTTGGTCAATGGATTATTTTATTATTTTAAATACACTTAATGAAACATTATTAATCTGATGATACAAATTAAATAATATAGATGTATATCATTATATTGATATCAACTTATTATTAAGTTTTAAATTGAAAACACTGGCATTTGACATAATTTAACTTATAAAGTACCTTGTTGGTCAAGCGTTATTATATTAATTCAAATATTAATTTTATAGAGCCTTAAACACATACAGCATATATATTTAAAAAATCGTCGGCGTACTATAATTATAATATATTACAATGTTTAAAAATGTTAAATGTTCAGGGAAGTATTTTTCATGCAATTTAATCTCATTAAACGAACATCAAAGGTACTTATAAAATTATACATTATTATATCAAGTAATCATGTCTTTATCTCACGTACTCCATTCGTGTTTTGCATCATTATTTTTTTACTTCAATGTTAACAGGCATTCGTAAATATGTTTTGTACCATACCACAAGTTATTCATATATGGCAAAACAAAAATGTATGATTAAATCGTCAAATAAAAGAAATTTTCATTGTGTAATTCATTATGAAGGTTATATATTAAAACCATAAGGGTTTTGATTAGTGCCCGACCGAACTTTCGGTTTCGGTTTCGGTTTCGGCCGAGTTTCGGCCAAAATCAAGTTTCGGCCGCAGTTTCGGTTTCGGCCAAATTTGGCGAAACTTATGCCGAAACCGAAACTGGTTTCAAAGTTTTTTCATTTTTAAAATAGTAGCGAAAGTTAAATGTATCATTGCTAATCGAGCTCAGATCAGTCGATTTTAGTTCAGACAAACATTCCAAGTTTGACGAAAGAAATTGATGATTCTTCTAAAAAGACGAGGAGGGAACAAATAGTAGTGAGAACAAAATATATACTCCTTGAAACCAAAAATAAATACAAATAATACTGGAAAGTGTAGCTCAGATATTTGTTGTGTTAATAAAAAATCTTCCAGTCTCTTTACTTTTTTCTGAATGTAGTCATTTGTTTGCTATGTGTGCGAAATGTTCTCGAAAAAGAGAAACCCAAGTGCGACCTTGTCATTAAAAACCACTGTTATAAAAAGTTAACAACGCAAGAGATTTATTAATATATTATTAAAGAATTACCATCTGATACCTAATCCTAGAAACGAGCATTTCATATAGAGGTACTCAACGCATATTGACACAAATTTTGAATATGAGAAAAGTCTCCGCAAGATGGGTGCCGAGAATCAGAAACAAAATCGACTTCGAAGATATCGTTGGACAAGTTTTAAAAAGATTCTAAAAACTTTAAATCTAGTTTAGAGACAGTGGACGAAACACGGGTTTATCCCGAAGGATCTTCATGCCGTGGCCGTGGTATATGGCCTGGCCGAGGTATGGCCTCAATATTTTGGGACTCAGAAGTGATATTGTTGTTTGATTACCTGGAGCAAGGAATCATCATTACAGATTATGCAGCTTTAATACCGAGGTTGTGAAATGCCGTCAATGATAAAAAAGAGGCAAACTTTGAACGGGCGAGCTGTTTCATCTTGACAACGTACCGGCACATAGGTTGGCATTAGCGATGGCTACCGTTCAGCATGCTAGCGTACAATTGGTTGAGTATCCCCCTCTTCACTAGATCTGGTGCCTAGCTATTTTTCATGTTCTCTCCAAATTGATACAACACTTATGAGGAAACATGTTTTAAAACTATATTAAACAAGTAAACGATGCCGTGGTGACCTTTTTGCAGGACCAAGACAATCCGTTTTTTAAAGGAATTGAAGCATTGGAAACTTTGAACGCTGGACTTAGTGTGTAGGTGGACTCGGAGAATATGTAGAAAAATAAATATTTAAGCTATCATAGTCATTATATTCTATCTCATTTTACTTTTGACCCCTCTCGGAACTACAAATACAAACCAAAGTATTAATTAGTAAGATTTCAAAATACCCATACTAAGTCTTTAATGCCACAGTCATAATTATTAATTAATTTATTAATAACTCATATTGCTATAAAAAATTATTTGAAAAATTAAAATATTTTTACATAAAAATATTATTAGCAACTGAAATAAACGATTACCACACTACATTACATGACTAAAATAAAGCAAAATAATAGGCATAAAAGCTCCATATTTTAGTATTTTAAGAATTTTTATACTTGATCACGTGAGTTTCGGTTTCGGTTTCGGCCGAAACTGAAGCCACGGCCGAACTTTCGGTTTCGGTTTCGGCCGGAAAAACAGTTTCGGTCGGACTCTAGTTTTAATATTTTAGAATTGTCTTGAATATTATTGTTAAAATAAATATAGGTACATCGAAAAATAAAACAAAAAGAAGCGCGAGAAGTTTCACGCATTCAATAATAGATGGCGCTGTTCTGATATAATGATACTCAACAATCTAATTTAATTGCAATTAAGTTTGTTTAAGAATCCGAATCATTTGTTCAAAATAAACAAATTTTCAAAATTAATTTCAAAATAAACCTTCATAGCAATAAAAAAGCCACAAGAACATTGTACTTACTCTGGACTCTGCCTGAAATGGTCGACTGCAAACTGCAACAGAGGATGTCTTCCGTCATGTTGCAAGGTAGACAGGTCCCTGCGGTCATCTCTCATTTCCCTCTCCCTCTCTCTATCTCGCTCTCTTTCTCTGTCTCTATCCCTATCCCTGTCTCTCTCCCTCTCTCGCGGCACGGGAGAGTTAGTTTGCTGCTCTCCTCTCATGTTCTTCTTCCCTGGAGTCTCTTATCTCACGAATTTCTCTCGTATCCCGTATCTCTCTAGACTCTCGGGACTCTCTTATTTCTCTTGGATCTCTCTCTTCTCTTCTCTCGCGTTCAGTTGGACGCTCTTTTGTCACGACTCCGTTTGTAGTCGGTTTCGGTTGGATCTGTAACAAGAGCGGCGTATATTTAGTTAATAATTTTTTTTAAACATAAACAGTCAATAAAAACATATTTTCAATTCAAAATAATTGATTTAAAACATTAAATTTGTTTATTTAATACGTATCACCGTTCTAAATGATAATGATGGATATAAATTATATATATATATATTTCTTAATCACAGATATAAACATACATAGCCAGGTCTATCAGAACTTAAAATTCTTCTAATTGTATTTCAGGAAGCTTATAACACCTGGAAGTTGTTTAACGTGTTTAGGATCTTAGTATTAATAATTCAACAACGGTTTTGTTAAAATGCCGCTTCCACTTCACCGTGTAATTTATTACTTCGTTTGTGCATCAATTATTTACATGTTTCATTAGAAAAAGTTTATATAACAGTTATTAACATCAATTACTCGTATCCGTTAATAGAATAGTAATGGTGTATAATTTAATTGTTTTCGATTTGCATTTTAGGTGATAGGCGTAGCGTATTTATTGTAAAAGTTGTTTTTATATATTTAAAATAAAGAAGTAATAAAATAATGATTACTACACTTAAGCTAAATAAAACATACTTTTGGTAAACAATGTAACCTTTACAATGTTATATTGCCTGTCGCTCTATGATACATTTCGGTAACAATTCGTTTAAAAACGCTTTGATTTCCCTACGTATCTATTATGTGTTTTATGGCTCGGGTATAAAGAATTACATATTTATAGTTAAGCCAATGGGGAAATAGAATTTGCTTAAATAAAGTCTAATGTCAATTTAAATTGGCGGAAAAAGTCGGGCGGGGTTTGCTATTAGATTCTATTTACCCCAGATCTTGCTCTGATTGAGCCTGATTATATAAAACGTTAATGGAAAGGATCAAAGATAACAACCGCTTTTGGATGACATAAGTAAATACAAATAAGTAATTGCTTCCACTTTGGTGGGGTACGGTAGAAAAACCAATTGGAGGTGAGCATAAGTCCAGTAGTGGACTAACACAGGCTGATGATAACGATGATAAATTGCTTCCAAAGCACATAGGCATTAAATTTATATTCAATATGAATTTGTGAATGCAAAATTCTGAGAAAAATTTACTGGTCATCGCTTAAGAGAGTAAAGTAAATACTTCGGGTAAATTAGTGAATTTCTCGATGAGCAATCACGACACGTATGGTCAGCGGCGTCGTAGGCGGGAAAGCGTGAACAATTGCACGGTACGAACCGCTACGTATGGAATCGTCTATGTATGGCGATTCCACATTATTTCTATCGGATTGGTTGAAGTGACAATTTAAATTAATCTGAGTCAATAAACATAGTAATTTTGGATTAGGTTTTATTTGTTATCTTCGTAAACAACATTTAAGCTAGAATTATTATAATTATTCATTTAAATGTGTCTTTTCGCAACGAGCTGAAATATCTGTCTATGGTAAAGTTTTTAAGTCTTCCTTAGCAACAGATTTCTTTTTCTGAGATACTTGAAACATAACTAATAATCTAGACTAAAATATAACACTCGGTACAAATTAATAATATTGATGCAATTGTGTCACATAATATGAAATATTCATATGAAATACAGTATGGTTGGTTGTATTAAAATTTTACGTCCTAAATAGTAAGTACAATGGAATAAGTTAGAATCGCACAATGAATTAAAATTTCATTGTCTTTGACCGCCAACAACTTAACACAAAAAAAAAACAAAAAACTTGCGGTGATTTATAAAATTAAATATTTACATATAAAATCACAATAGTTTATTCAACGCTCGTGTCTACATTAGAGCTGCATATTATATATATATATATAAAGAAAAAATTGATAAAAGAGAACTTTTGCTGTGTGGCTTTAAAACTTTGTAGGTGAATTACCTATTATATTTATAACGTTATGTGTAATAGCACATAACGTTATATATTGTAAACAATGTGTAACGGACATATAAGTGGTAATATAGTACAGTTCCAAAAATTCAAAAAATCTAGTTTTATAATAAGCTTTTATAATGCAAGCAGCTCTAATATTTTGACTTTAGTATTATTCCTAAAGAAGATATTCAATTAAAAATAGCAACAGATATCACCTTCGGTTTACGCTTCAACGTCTTCCTGCTCAGTGTTCTGATGATCCCGTAGAAGTTTTCCATATTTAAGGAACCAACGAAACAAGAAAATCTACTTATTTATATACCCAATTATATCTTTTACACTATTAAAAAAATAATGTTTTCACACCACACAACATTTTCGCGCATCTACCGCGCACCTCGGCCGCTGTGTGCCGCGCGCTACAACGAGCGGTGCATTTCATGAATATGCAATCCCTGATGCACTCGGTCTGATAAACTCGCCCGTGCATTTCTCGTTCGTTTTCATAATTAGTACGCGGAAATTGTTCGTTTTTCATTATTTTTAGGTTATGTTTTGACTATACATAGGCATCTTTACTTAACCGATAGATGAAGGCAAGACTGTAATCATTGTTATAAACAGAGTAAAAGTTAATATCTATTATGGTTATTGAATATACTATTTGTCCTTAATTAAGTAGATATCAAAAATCAAGGTAACGCAAGTTGGAAGCAATTTATTTAACACCGCCACCTAGTGAGTTGCGAAGACAACTTTATTGCCATTCGTATTTTTGCGAACTGCTACAAGATGTTATAAAATGATGATTGCTCTATTTTTGCTAATCTAGCGGTGATTTAATCATTGTTTTGTTAATTCCGTGTTGTACAAGGTAATATGTTCCATAGCTATTTATATGCATATAAAAAGTACGTCTTACGCCTATGTAATTGACTATGAGAGTGAAGAAAGTTAATCGGTTGGTTTCTATCCAAACCATTTGACCGCCGATGCCAGATTGGCTTGAACAAACATTATGCGTCCTTTGACTTTACTTAAACACCATTCTATTATAAAGCAAAAAAAATCAAGAAGAAAAAGTGTACTAAATTTACTTTTATATAACCATACCTTATAGTTTTTATTTACACACTTTATAGTGTTTGGGTCGGAAAAATCGCATCTATTTTAGTTCTAGTAGTCGCGGTAAGATGGCGCTGATGCTATAACAGCGATAAGGCTATGCTATTTTATCCATTTTATCTACCTCCATGGCTTATTTAAGTGGGCTTGCGCTTTATAAACTGATGTTCGGAGGTTTGAATCGTACAGAGTTTGATAACTTTTAGCTGTTTCCTAGTTGCTTACGGCAACGCTAATATAGGACACCGAATTTAAAATCAATTCGGTAAACATCATATAATCAACTTTGAAGAAGGTGATAATATGTTTCATTAAAATAATATTTTTATGCATAATATTACGTATTTTTAGATAAAGTTTAACAGATGCTAAAATCTATCAGCTATGACCGTATTATTATTTTAAAATCCTAAACCTGTTTCTAAACTCTCTACTTATATACATTATAAGTATATTTGATTTTATTTTTAACAACTCTTATGTTAGTCGATATTTCATATGTTACATTGAATATATAAATTGGCTTTTGGTAAATCAACGTTCGTGTATTAAAACTTTTTTCTAGATCATATCTAGACATTAACAAACGTGATTTATCTATGGAGGATTCTACGATATTAGCCGACAGAGCAATTAGTCTACCAGGGAACCTGTCTGCCGTTCCAGTTCTAGGAAAAGTGGCACCCTCTCCGGGAAGCTTAAGTCTAGAATCAGTCACAAGCGCTAGTTTACTTTCTGACTCAATTGACACAGATTGACAGACGTATATTTAACAATAATATTTCAAAAAATAACGCAACGATATTTTTACAAGGACCATAAACGATTCGGAAAATATAAAACGTCAAGTTTATAGTCAGATTATATTGTTGCTACAATGTGCGTCACGTACATTTTAATAAATAAACCATTTTACACATTTTATCGCTTTTAATTTTGTTTAAAATAATCCCAACATTTCGAATCTTTCGCAGGTTCTATGATCAAGGGACTGACATCTCTGTCATGTTATAAAAAAAGACATAGAGAATAAATGTTTTGGCACCATCAAAGGAATCCACGTAGATTCTATGATTTCTTAACTTAATTAATATCTATGAAAGAAAAGCTAAGCCTAGGGCTTAGCTTTTTACAAACAAAGATTAAAAAAGAATAAACTGGCTCGTATACAGCGTCTCTAATTTGTAAACTTTAGTCTTCATGGAATATCAGACCATAAAATCTTTGCCGCGTGAAACTTAAGGCTTTTTGATTGGTTTCCAGTGCCACGCAATGTTTCACCAATGGGTCTTTCGAGTATGGTCTTTGACGTTGATCAAATAAACTACGGATCTTGTTTGACGCTGCTATACTATATAAAACAATGGTCAACAAGCTAAGTGTGTCGAATAACTGACAGTTAAGATGCGTATTTAAAGAGTCACGACGCACCGAGATGTTCTAATACACTTCAATGACAAATACAACATGTACAGTTAACTTGTCGTCTGATCCTAATTGTGCTAAAAGACGGTAAATATACTGGTTTGAAATCGTAAGGCCGGTTCTTTTTTTAGATCTTAATGTTCATATATTTTGCGAATAATTATTAAAATGAGACATTTTCGGGTGCCATTGCAATAAAGCATGTAAGTAATGGAGGCCTATAACAATTTGTTTTAAAGTTATTAAATCTAATTGATGTTTTTTTTTCATACTTGTCATGGTAGGTTATGTCCCATAAGAAATGCAGCGTAGTTCGTTACGAGTACGGCTCTGAGACATTGGTACATTTTATTAACCCAGTTATTACACTAGTTACATTGTCCTTTAAGCATGAATGTTTTCACACTACTGCTGTGTATCTGAAATAGACACCGCGGTGGTGCTTCCCTAAGAAGACGAACCACCAAGAAGAAGGAGAGGAATAAAGTGAGTTTAAGCTCCAATGTTACGTAACATGAACTAAATATTTAAAGAAACATAGTAACAGCGTAAACAGAATTTATGGCTGGATGTAATGTTTTTGTTGCTTGCATTTGTACTTGTCAGTATACTTAAAGAGCCTTGCTAAGGTGCTCTTATTATAACGGTGCTTTGGATTTCTCAGCCATCAGTTATCATAATTAATAGCGTAAGTTAACTCTTTAGCCTGTCACACTAACCCAAAGAAGCTTCCACGCATTGGTATTCAAAATAATGTACATTATTATTATCGCATATGTTATATATATATTTATATATATATTTGTTAATCGGAAGCGGTGGCGTGCATAAAAAGAGTAAGACAGAAAGTTTGTTAATTTGATTATTATTTTATATTATTTATAGTTTGAGTTTATGTTGTGTATGTTGATCGTAAAAAGACAGGCCGCTAAATATTTGTTTATACATTCAGAGCTCTTAACTTGTTTGTTTGCAAACGATATACATTTATTAACTTTCACCTTCATACTCCGCGCGCTTAGGTTTGTCGAAATTTCAATATCTTAATATAACATTTAACCCATATATTATTCAGTCGTTTCAGCTACATAATTGTAAGCTTTTTTCCTTTTTTTTTTAAATCTCAAGTAGCTTTTGCATTATATGGTCATTAACAAACACCTTGACAAACGTTCACATAAATAATATAAGAAGAATTTATATTTAATAATCGCATAAATAGATTGAGATCAAGAGAATTTGTGCTTAGCTTAAATCTATGATCAAATGTGAATTAGGTCATGAGTTCAATCCTGTTAACTTGCTAGTGTATTTAATTTTATAAACGCTTGTACGAGCTGATGAGGCAATTAAACAAAACTGGAGATCGCTTCATCTTTCCTTGATCGTTCTCACATATCTATCACTCTACATTGAATCGCGAGAATACTGTTACTAGCGCCAATCGTATAGGAACGTAAACACACGGAACTGTCGCTTTTGCTGCGACTAGTTTTTTTACACGCCACTTTGTAGGGATCACGTTTTCCTCATTCCAAAGCGCGTTGCATTTACCAACACGAAATAACGATAGTTTTTAGTTAGTCTATTAATAATTTTAATTGCGTTATAGAAAATATTTAGCAATATATAATAAAAAATTCCATGATAATACGTTATACGTGGATGTTCTTGCTTGTTTTTAATCGTTCTAACTCATGCGAATATTAGCCGTTAGCAGATTCTAGACTTTTTTTTAAATTATATGTAACAAAATTATTTATCAAGTTGAGACAATTGACAATACAGGTAACAATACAAATAGTATTATGTGTTAATTTTAAGCCGTAACAAACAAATTCGAAAAAATCATTAACAGAAAGCATTTAAAACGTCCTTTTAAAAATGTATTAAAGGAAACTCAATCAATTTAGTTCCAATTTTTTCTTCTTTACACATATCGTGGTAATCAAGATTTTAATGAAGCAAAAGGTACATCGGTGAATTTCAAAATAAATATATTACAAAGACAAGCTAAATAATAATTTGTTACCTACGTTTTGACACACACACAATATAGATATGTGGTGATGGTGGTTTGAATTAATATCTATTTAAACATTGTCGCTTACAAACTTAATCTAATCAGGTCTCACTATAATATACGTAATAAGTCGCAAAAAAAAGTAACTAAATTATGTAACAACGTAGTTGATAGTAAGTTGAACTTTTCTGTTCTCAAAAATACATTATATGTAGACATTATATTATTATACAGTCTAAAAGTAGGTGAAATACCGCACGTTAGATTTGCTCCGTTTATTTAGTTTAAGTAAGTAACTGTAATTAGACGTAATTAACGACGGCGCTTCAACTGATGTACGCTTCAGACCTTAATTTAATATACTTGTCCGTTGTACATAATTATTCCTTTTGTTTACGCGTTTATTACACAAATTATATCCTATGCTGTCTCCATAACTGCCTCCGTAGTCCTAGTGTTATGAGAGTGTGCTTTAGAAACCCTCTAGGGTTAGTTTAGGGAGGGTTCGAATCCTGCGGGGACTTAACGTCTGAAAATTAAGATCCTCCATGGATGGGCATGTAAACAGTCGGTCCACCCACCAATCCGCATCGGACCAGCGTTGCGGGATACGGTCCAAAACCCCCTAATGGATAGGGGTGTATTGGGGGAGGCCTAAGCCCAGCAGTGGACTATCACAGGCTGATGATGAAAAAATCCTTTGACCTAGAGTACATAGCCTGCGTAATCATGGACCCTGAAAGGAGTCCGAAGCGACGGGAATAAACGCAAAGAATTAACGCGAAAATTTAAAAAAAACGTTGTTTATCTGTATAAAATATTTTTAATCTATACCGTTAGTACAATTCTAAGCTTTATACTTAGTCGTTGAATGTGTTTATAGATTATCTATAACATTATAAATAATGTTAGTATCCATTACGCTATTGTATTCAAATTGGTATTTTAAATCGATTACTTCTCTTCCGGAAACAAATTTTATTAGTAATTGCCCATTAGTTTGTCTATGTTTTACGTATATGCAGACGCTGGTTAATTTTAATAGTTATTTTAAACGAATAGATATAATTATAGCTTGGATTTTAGACGATAACTTGAATGTTTTAAAAATATGAATTGTTTCTTGTAAAAGATTTAATGAGTACGATTCGAACTATTATTATATTTATTTATTCATGATGATTAATCCAATGAACCTAAACGAGTTTCTACAAAACTGTCGCTTTGGTATTAAAAATGAAATTTATAGAAGTGAGTATAACAAAAAACATCACAAAGTTCACGGAATGAAAATAAATAAATTTTATTTTTCATGCTTACTTACTTTTTTAGTTTAGTTAAATAGTTTGTATATTTGAGTGCATTTATTATAAAAGAAATGGAACTACGGAATTTACTTGGAAAGTCATACACTTGTAAAACTAAAACGATATAGTTATTTATTTTATTCATAAACAAACAAAACTAATAACTGATATTTCCACGTATTTTTTCATACATTAACGACCATTCCACCATAAGCAATAGACACTATTTTGCCGATTTTACTTTGATATAAACACATATTGACAATTGACCATCTAAGTCTAAATATTTACTCAACTAACAAAAGAAGTCTAGAATCATGCGCGTTTATTGACGTTTAAATGCAAACCGCCTTGAATACAAATCATCAAAGCAATTTCCATCATCATTACGAAAGGCAGTCTCCTTTCAAAAGAATCTTGAACTTGTGCGCCTTGATATGATGACTGAAGTTTAGATTTACCCGCTCTATTATAAACTGACATTGCAAACAAATGGCGTACTTAAACCATCTATTAAATTGGCATTTATTACTTCTTGTTACTACTTGTTGTTTATTGATTTTTTATTGTCCACGAGGACAGACTAGAAGTAGGGCCACCGGATCGGAATTGGTCACCGACGCCCTTGGACAGACAACACCAGAGGTATCACCAATGCCTTGCTTCATATCATAGGACGTTAGGTCTTGTTTACCCAGCTAATACGCTGGTTACTGTACCCTTTAAACCGGAACACAGTAGTATTTTACACACTACTGCTTTTCAATAGGCACCGTGGTGGTACCGCCCTAGACAGTCCCATGTAAAAGGAGACCCCCACCCACATAATCAATACTAAACATGGAATATTAATACTAAATTATAGTAGCAGCATTTTTGATAATCTATAAGTGATTTAATCACTCCTATGTTGAATAAAGATATTTTAATTTGAACTTTATAAGTTACAATGATCTGGGCTCAGTAGTATATTGTTCTTAGTTAATTTACAAGACTACGTTTCTTACGCCGGCTCTGCTCATGTTTGATACCTTTATTTCTAAAACAGTGTTAGATTATTAGCAAATCGACAGTTAATTTTAATGTTTTTTTTCAATATATTTTTAATATATTTTATTATTATTCAATTAGCTTTGCATTCTACTTAAATTTATAGTCTATGCCGTAACTATGGTTGACAACTCTCCTCAACCGATATTAGTTTTATAGATTAATCGATTTAAGTCAATTCCTTAAAAACGCAAATATACACATGCACAACAAAGACGATATAGCTATATTATATACGTATAATAATTAAGTAAAAAACTAAGTAAGAATAACTAAAGTTTCCGCGTATCGCTCTACATATTAACGATCATTCGTAAGCAATAGACACGATTTTGCCCAATCTTAATAAGTTTAACTCACTTAACAGTTGCTTATTCTATTGTGGGTTTCATAATTTCTTAATTACTAAGGGTATGCGTGATTCGAATGATAATTTTTATTACGATATGATGTAATTTTGTAGCAGGAAGCGAGGCGAAGCGAAGTATTTTCGGGCTGAATGTAGAGTACCCTTAAGTTACGTCGTTGGAAGCGATTAAACTGATTAATCTTCTGATAATAATAAACTATGGGGTTATATACCGTTCGTTCGAAATCTTAAAAGAAATTCTAAGAGAAAGAACCATAGTTAATGTTTATAACAGCCAAACTAAACAGTTGTAAAGCGCTATGCGTATGAAGTTTATCAAGTGTAAGTGTAATCTCAAAATTTTCAATCTATGTCAGAAGTAAATATTGCTTGGATCCTAACTTAAGAAAGTTAAGTTAATAAACATTTTAAGGCATATATTGTCAATAATAGAAATGCGATATTTGTTAGGAGACGGTTGGTATGAAGTAATTGCACTTCTTTGTTATTGTAAGTTTGATACACATTATACGTTTAAGCACTTTTGTCACTGTTTATAGATGTTTTTGGTTCGGCTAGTAAAAGAGGTTTAACTAAAGGAATAGGCGTTTCTAAATAAAACTAGTTAATAAAACATCAACACAACCAATTTTCAGTTTTTTTATGTGAGTTTATAATAGTTTATTCATATTTTTAAATAATTTAACTTTTCTTTTAAATCGTTTCTAGATCTTACAGATATAATGATACCCAAATAAACTTAAATATTTCTTAGTTTTGTATCTTAATCGATTTACAACAATTAAGCGAGTAAGTCGTAACATAGAATCAACAAGTAACGTTCAGTTATAAGTGAAAAGCGAATGCCTAATTAAGCGCCGGTCTCTACGTACTGTGGAAAGTGAGAGAGTGGTCACGCTCCCATTGCGTTTGTGCCAATTAGATGTGCCGAAATTATCAATTATACATAGCACCCATGGACGTTACTTTCTTGCGATTGACGACTCTAGTCGCTTCGTAAGTCTATGGTAGGTGTGATTTCGTTACTTACTGTGTGATGCCCTACAACGTATTCACTTTGTGTGTGGTCTAGTAATATGACATCTAAATAAAAATAATATATCGATTCAATAATTACTTCATAAAATAAACAAATATTTGACAGATGTAACGAATTGATCACGCTAAATATGTCTTTTTAATAGACTTAATATGTCAAATGAGGCGTCCATTGACTTTGTAAAAGTAAACCTTAAAAATTGTCAACCAAATACTTTGTTGAACAACTATACTATTAAATTTATCGTAAGTAAATTTAAAAGTTATGTGAACCGTAATTGCACGAGTATTAGTCGCTAGCGGTGTTTTTAACAAAGGTGCAAGAAATTACGGGCTATTGCGCACGAAGGTGCAACATTTTAACCAAAACCGTTATCATAGGTTATTCAAAAAGAACGTACTAAGCGTACTATTTTGTTGTAATTATTATTTGTTACATGAAAGGTTGGGTTTAAAAAGTTTTCTACTAAAGAGTTGTAACACATTGAGAAAAAGAAATATAGTACTAAACATCATCATCATCCTGTGACATTCCACTGCTGGACATAGGCCTCCCCTAATACACCCCTATCCATTAGGGGTTTTGGACCGTATCCCACCACGCTGGTCCAATGCGGGTTGGTGGGTGGACCGACTTTTTACATGCCCATCCGACGCATGGATCATCTTACTTTTCAGACAATTGGGTGATCGGCCCAAGTTGCCCTAACCAACTAGGAATCAACAATGAAAATTTGTTGAGTCCCCGCAGGATTCGAACCCACGACCTCCGGTTTCTAAAGCATACGCCCATACCACTAGGCTACGGAGGCAGTAACTAAACATACTTAATTATTTTAAAGTTCATGTATTACGCGTAGGAGGTACTAGTTTTGTTTTATTGTTATTTTATATTGCACTATTCATTGAATTGTAAATTGAAAACATATACTAAAGGTGATGCAATCTGTGACAAAAATAGTGCATTTACTAAAGTTTTAACGTACTTTATATGATTATTTGTTCTATTTACGCGATTATTATACACATTTTTACTGATTTTTTGCGTTAGTTATGTCCGTAACTCGATAAGAATTCAGACATATACTATCTTAGTCTGCCTGTGATCATGGATGGTGAAAAGAGTCCGAAACGAAAGGTATAAATATATGTAACTAAAGCTTAAAATCCCCCACGAACTCGCATTGGACCTGCGCGGTGGGATACGGTCGGTGCATTAGGGAGGGCCTATCTCCAGCAGTGGACCATCACGGTCTGATGATGTAAAGCGTAAAATTTACTTTATATGAAATTTAGTAAAGCGCTTTTCAGGTCAGATTGTTCTGTTAAACTTCATTAAAAAAGTTACACTCGTTGGAAAGGCAAAAAACGTCGACTAGGAATTATAAATAAAACAATACTTGGTCGTGATCAGTCAACATTTTGTCACGGTGTTAGTTACGCCGTTAACGTTCGACGAAAACACGAAGTGAACTTGAAATTATCAATGCTGGTGTTGCCCGTGTCGAATTGACTTGACAGATGATTATATGGTGATATCTTTTATTGTCATTTAATAAATAATATGCTTTGTTATCTGTGACGAATAATAATCATGTTTAATTACCTTTCTGACAGTTGGTCTAAATTTCTGAATTGAACTTGTATGTTTTAATGGAAATTTAACAAAATAATATCAATATTACGAGAATTTTAAGACACAGATTTGAGAAACGATAAAATGAGGATTAGATGATCAACTATAAATATTGACTTTTAATATTAGTATCAAATACATACCATTGTTAGTGTTTAACTTTACACGATGACTTAATCCGACTTTAATTGAATAAACCATAAGTTTTCGCAAAAAGCCTGAGTAAATTATCCATTATATATTCTTGAAATTTTTGATATTTGAAAAAGTATTTTAAAGATAAAGTAATAAAGTATTGTGTAATATATTACACCAAAAATAGGAATAAATAAATTTTAAGAGAAGAGTTACACAAGGCAATTGCCATCAGGTGTTAAAAAATATTGACAAAAGAGTATTTCAGATATTGATAGTAATCGATAGTAATAATAGATTTCGATAGTTTAAGATTAGAGCACTGGTTTACCAATGGAAAAACTAGATTCGTTATAATAACCTAGTTGTTTATATTTTTATTATTTACACCAGATACCGTAAATAGTAATTCGTCTTTCGTCTAGGTGTGGAAAACAGTTAGTTCAAAGTTTCCGCTTCGATTTAAGCATTACGTTATCCGTATATCAAAGTTGTTTAAATCTTAAATAAGTGTAAAATTGTAAATACAGAAACACCAAATAAATTTACAAATAAAAAAAATCTTTGATTCGTCGTGTAGTTCGAGAAAATTATACAACATCCAACTAGAGGACTGTATGGTTTTTTGTTAAAGCAAAAAAAACTAATTTTGATATAACTTTTCTAGAGTAACTTTTACGCTAGATTATTGTATAGATTACAATAAATATATGTTTTGAGATATTATATACACGTATATTATATACAATATATATTAAAAGTCGAGGAGTGAAAACTTGTTAAATAAACATAACAAAAAACTCTATTCGTTGCCTGCATTCAATTAACGCAGAGGCACGATTTTCGTGCGTATTGTTTCTTGGTTCAACCATGTTTTGTTAATTTAATGTGCATTTCCAATGAAGGTAACATAGGACACTGGGTGTCATTTTGGTCCCCACGTAATTCGACCGTTGTACATTCGTATATGGCACACATCACATAGGCCTCCCCTAATACACCCCTATCCATTAGGGGGTTTGGACCGTATCCCACCACGCTGGTCCAATGCGGGTTGGTTATACATTCTTATATACATACATAACTATTTGCAGAATAATATGTTTCGCTGTGGATTTTTTTGATTAGTACAAAAATTCTATTCAGATAGTAGAATAATACTACTTATTATTTGATAATTTTATTGGAAACTGTTTCTCTGCTATTCTGGTTCTGGTTTCCATGAGCTAGACATTGAAGTTACTGGAACTAAGTCACGCTAGTTTTAGAGTCAAAAAATGTTGGCGGTTCTATTGGTTTAACATCGCGTGGCCGTTTATAACAGCTCTGTAAACAACATAAAAGGAACTAACTATTTGGGCTTACTTATAGTGTTTGCCTTTATTATTATTTCATAAAAACATTAAAATATTAATGAAGCAAAATAAATTAAGGTCTTGTATGTATACTACTGAAGTTCATTCTGTGTAAATATTTGATCACAATTGGTAAAATACTGTACGAATTTTTTAAGCGTTTTAAAAATATTTTTGTGCATGCACATAACGCTAACGTTAAAAGTATTGAGTTGGATAATGAGCACTTACGTGACAATTATCTACGTTTATGGAGAACAAACTTCGGAGTCGTATACAGTTATAAATATTTAAATAACTTAACTGTATTCAATACAGAATTTATATTTTACAAAGCATTGCGACCTGTGACCGTGGCCGCAATACGAAACGCGACCAACCATTACGGACAAGATGTCTCATCAAATCTGCCTGTTTATTTATGGCTTGAATCAATTTGCAAATGATTGAAGTTTATACACATTTGTTAGTAGATTTACGCCTTAAAAGTAAGGTGATAATTAATTATTTTTTTAATACAGATTATTAAACACTATACTCGCGAATATTACAAATTATTTAATAATATTACTATAACAGTTTTTATTTCATATACTTATATTGTAACACCTAACATTCCACAGCCTGTCTCTCGACTACACCGCTGGAAAGTGTTCTAAATAAACTCGATAGAAGATAAAGGAAGGTAATGTTACTTTTTTAAATATTAATTTGGTAAGTGTTGCTCGGAAGGAAAACAGTAACTGTTTTCAGCAAAAAAATTGGATTTGTCGAAACACTCTCCGCTTAATCAAGTAGATTTATTAGCTATTTTTAAATGCAGCGGACGTCTCGAATTGGAAACGGATTCGGAAAACATTGCAACAATTTGTAAAGATTTGCAAAGATTCACGGTATTCTACTGAAAGATTGTCGAAAACATTCTATTTAAACTATAAATGACGAAAATAAATTTTTTATGTCAATGAAGCAACGGCCACGTGTTCTGGCAAATTCTAAGGAGAAAAATCAGCTGATTTATTTTGAATTATTCTAATTCAGATAGAGTGAGGCAAGATTCTCTCTCTTCCTAGCTAGTATCCACACGGTGGTGGTCAGCTTTCCTTATACTTTTCTCCACTCCGCCCTATCTTGAATCCTTCAAGAAACTCGAAGCGAGAGTTCCGATGTCTTCCCAATTAGTGAGCCTACATTTAATGTGGCGAAGCGGACAGTTTAGGTTGCAGTTCGGGACTAAAGTCGTTAGCTAGTCGTCCGTGACTCGGAAGCCCTCGCAACATTCGTAGATGTAGGGCGATGTTCTGCGGCGTTTATCGACAACGCCCTATCTGTTGTCTTAAGTGAATTCTCAACCTTTCATTTTCGTACTTCTCCAAACTTGGCTATACTTGGATTTATTATTCATAGTTTCTAGAGTGAGGCAAGACTATAGAATATTATACAGGAGGATATAGAAAGATCCAGCAATTGTCCGAATAGTAAGACATCGCAAAAACTTACTGAAAACTAATCCAAACATCATATTCAGTTTACCCTTTGGCTTGCGAAGGTCAGATACCAGTCGATCTGCGTATAATTTTTCAAATTCAAAATTCAAATATATAAGTTTACACTTGCTTATTGATTGTCAAACACACTACCACCGGTTCGGAAAAGGACGCCTCAGACCTGAGAAGAACCGGCGAAAGAAACTCAGCGGGCTATTTTTTATGTCATCTTTTAAAAATAACAAACAATTTGATAATTCGGCTTTACATATTATGCAATTTTGAAACAAGACCTGGAGCGAGCATTCCATTACCAGGCTGTGTTATGATTTAAAAATTCATTAATATCGTAATAACCTTTAATACATAAAGGTTCCTTGACTACCTTTTTAAATTTATTAATAGTAAAATTCTGAATTTGTTCATGTAAATCTAAATGAATCGGAATTATGACTTGAAAAAATGGCTAGGAGGAGGAAACGTACGAAATTCGATAAAGTCCCTCGTAAATGCCTTTAACTGTTTGAAATTAGTAGCACTAGTCACCCAGTCATTAATCTAGACTTAGATACGACAGTACGAGCAGTAATTAAAGTCGCTTAAGTACGTTTACACACAGATAGACGTTTCCGCATTATGTAGATTTATAACGTGACCGTCTTCCGACGCACCATTTTGTATTATATAACACACCATGACCAATTCGTTGCGACTCAGATTCACGGTAAAAAATGTAAATAAAACGGATAATGATGTAGGAATGTATTCAATAAGACGAATGGTAGCTCGCAGGTGGATGGTGGTGGTACAGACGGTTGTTATTGATAGATTTTTGGTCAATGATTGACATATGGGTCAGATATCATCGATATTACGCTATATGTATGATGTCATCCCGTCAGCACGCATGGTTTGACAAAACTAAAAGTCACGTTAGGATTTGGTATAGAGATTTGTTTTTATATTTCAAGTTATACTTTTTAATAGACACAAATTTAAACAGAACATATCTTTGAAACTATATTTGTACCCATCTCTTCCTATTAACTAATAATTAGAAGTTCTGCAATAGTTCTAATATTCTCTATATTAATTTCTGCAATAGTAAGTGTAATTTTCCTATTATTCGATATTCTTCTTATCGTAAGCTCAAACTTATAGCTAATTTATTAGTTAGTGATACCTAAAGTAACAACCATTAATGCACTTATATTCTAAATCCATCCATTCTTTAACTGACGCTTGAAATTTTAAAGTCACCAGAAATTTCGTATTCACGTAAATACTGCAGTACGTCATCAATATGGCAGCCATTTCCGGTGGCTCTGTGCAAATCCAATGGGGCTGGATTGTCCACATAGGAAACGGAACCACGCTCCGATTGGCGTTGGCCATTGTGTCATGGCGACCTCCGATTTGCGACGAATTTGTATGTACGCATAGCTGTCTGTACGTTGGTACAATTAGTTTGGGTCACGGGATAACATTTCAGTAAAAAAATGTGTTATTCAATTTTCATTTTATTGAGTGGTTCACATGATTCACTGCATATTTAGTAATTCTGACCGTTTATATATTAAACAGAAATTTACAAACAGGTAAATATTGTTGCGTAAAGACGAGAATTTAAAATATTTTTGCCAATAGAGAATCTAATAAACATTATAATAATAATAATGTGCTCCTAGTCGATTTATACTGTGGCGGCCGATCTTAAATTATGCCATCTGTTAAGAAAAGATTTTAGTGTGCACAAGTTCCAACAGACAGAGATGCACTTCTCAAGTTCAAACCCCGTTAGGGCTTCAAACCGAAACGACTACAGAAAGACTGACACTGAACCGACTTTAACTTGAATGACTAGAATTTTTAGGCATCTCCAATTATTAGATTACACGACCGCCGATTTCTAAAGCTTAATTATATGGGAACTATATTATTATAAAAATTAGTTATCACACAATCAATAATTACGTTATCCAACGAATGCTCACATCTGTCCAGGAAATTGTTCATTTCTGTTATTTTAACTCAACTCAAAGCGTAAGCACCCGGTAGCTAAAGAAACCACCGCCATGTATACTAATTGACTACGTAATCCGACTCAACTTATTAAATAACCTCGTGTATACCAATGATATTTCTAAATGGAAATGAAATGGCCGTTAGCCACCGCCATGCGTCACTTTCACGATGAAAAATAGGCAATAGCGCACAAAGATGCATCTCTCTTCAGTATTTGAATGTAATGTTTCATTTAAAAACATTAAAACAGTTGCAGAGTTAACTAATATGCGCAAACAGTAATGTTTTGAAATTTCTCTTATAGCTTTCATTGTCTTGATATAGAAACAATAATGATGCTAATATGGACGAGGAATTAATTTTTTTGTATCCTGAAGTAATGATCGAGCTTTTATTTTATCCAATCTCAATGTCAAATCGAATTTAGGTGATCAAACAACGAAAGGCCAAACAACACGCAATTTTATTATAGAATCACCGCAACAACTACACGGCGTTTAACCGAATCAATTCTGTAAGGGCTCAGATAGTCGTATGGAAGTTTGTTAAAGTAAGCAAGATTGTTTTTTCCTTGTTTTGGTTTTAAATTGGGTATGTTTTAAGTCAGGCACTGTAAATGCACAGAATTATGGTAGCGTACCATCAACAAACCCATTAAATGTATCATCACAGTACGGAGAACACTTGTAATTGAGCAAATGGCGCAGTAATGGACGGCAATTGCGCTCTGTCATTACGCGCGGTACATTGTTGGGCGCCCGGTCATTCGTTATTAGTGTGCATATTTAAGTACCATCGACTTTCCCTGGCTCGCTTCTGTGAGCGCGTCGACATAATATTTCACTTTTGCGTTGCATATGCTAGTAGAAGAATGTTCCGGAACGGTCGGAACACAAAATAAGTTTACAACCGGTGTGTCTATTCGTTGGTAATTTAACATATTTCAATAGAAATATTTTATGAATTCTGTTTTGTATTCGATGAATTAGTCACATTAATTATATGAAAGATGTAAATGCATTTGTAAAAACTAATCAAAAGTTAACACCATAACACAATGACAGAAAAAAATTGAGTGAATATATAAATAGCTGACTAAGCTTTGTAACAAAATTTAGACTTGTGTCGAGAAAAAGTAAATTACTTTCAAAACATTCGTTTGCTTTATAAAAACATTATGTAAGATAAAGTTTATATTCTATAAAAATTGTTGTAGACCATTATATTGTATTCAATAAATCTTTCAATAAAGCTGTCAAATTAAATTACTAATTTAGCGATTTTATAAACATAAATAAATATACAAAAAAGGTTAATTTATACTCAACCTAATAATCCAATTCCGCCTTTCTAAAAAAATAACAAGTATTGTGAAATGTATTCAGTTCAGGTCAAACTTAAATAATACTACCAGGTCATGACTTTTTGCCTAAAAATATTCTTAGCTGTCTTCTTTCTAAGTTGCTTTACCAATGGTTGTTAGAACAGCTGATATTTTATACAAAAACTAACTTTTCAAGTAACTTTAACAGGATATAAACTATAATATGTCTCATTACTAATTATTCAACAGTTGAAAGATCACTCTACGGCCCTAATTTAATGATATAACTTGTGAGGTTGTTCATATCAGTAATACGGTGATGGCAAGGTATCGGCTGTCGCGTAAGTAACCTATTCGTTAAGTCATTCGTTAGGCACGAGCGCTCGTGTACTTGTAAAATAAGTAATTGTAAGCGAATACTGTGTAGTGGCTTGCCTTGACCGGTGGGGTTACGCCTAGCGTTGGATGCCTGTCTTGTGCGGTAACCATACGATGATAGAAGATGCTAAGTGTAAGATTCAATTAATCTTTGTATTGTACATGATTTCGATATTTTATTGAATTGAATTCAATGAACGTATCGAATCTTTGACACAAACCAACTACTCACTTCTATATAAACTAAAAACAAAATGAAGCGATTAAGGTGTATGATGAGAAATTACAACTATTATTGGTACATATCGATTATTTTAAATTAATTGTTGATATGCTTGAATGTTTTGCAAGTGATATCCGGGATGACAGAAACCTCATGTCAATAAAAGTATCGATAAGAAGTGAAGAAAAAAACAGCCACCACAGTTTTAAGATAGTAGGGCCTCGTCCCCTTCGAACCGGAACTTTTAAAGGTTTCCATGTGCACTACGTTTAACAGAACTATATCATTAATTATCAGTAATTTACTGAATTCAATGTTATTTCAAGAAAAAGTAAAATAATTGATAACATTTTCGGATACAATTTTGCATTATGTCACTTATAAACTTTCAATGCGTGTAGCATTATTAAAGTAGCAAAATTAAAGTTAATAATGCTAAAACTAGCGCTAAACATTTTTTATTAATTGAAAACATTTCACACACAATGCGAGAGAAATATGAAGAAGCAACTGTAAATATAGCCTGAGTTATAAATGCGTGGGCATCTTAAATAAATTCTCGAATCCATATTTGTTTTTTAATATAACGGATCTTAATAAGAGTAAAGAATTGTGAATTCCATATTAGCTTTCTGTTACTGCAGCTTGACAGATTTATGGTCAATTACGCGGCAAAAATTGACATGGTGATTTGATGCTGACTAGACAGCTCACTAATAAGGTTTTTATTTCCAATCTTTTTGTAACTGAACTTCGGAGTATAATTACACTATCTAAAAATGATTTATAAAAAAGTGTATTGAGTTTACGTTAAATAAGATTATTTTAATTTGAATAGAGATTCGGTGCCCTTACACCACACTGTCATTCTGAATATTTATTGAATGCTTTCACACTCATGCTAACTCTTGGAAATAGGCACAGTATCCAATATAGATAGGAGTTCTACTTCCTACATAACTGTTAAAACTTAAAAACAATACAAAGCTGCAGTCAAAATAATTTAGAACGGAACGGAATTCAAAGCAGACTTTCATGTAATCGGAAATATTAATAAAAAACAACTAGCCAAATAAACCAACAGAACTAATGCATCGTAATGCTCTGCAATCGATTTCCGATCGCACTTCGCGTTAAAAAACATCGATTCCGATTTAATCATTAACATAACAATCAAAGATGCAGACTCGTTGCGTAACAACACAACAGTTCTTGTGTTTAGGATCTAACGTTTAACAATGGGGGCGAAGATATTTCCACGTCAGTTTTCAAGTCATGGATCTATTACGTATGATGGATCGATTGGAAAGCGTCGGCACGAGCGACATTA
Source organism: Lamproptera curius (assembly GCA_029286875.1). Taxonomy (NCBI): domain Eukaryota; kingdom Metazoa; phylum Arthropoda; class Insecta; order Lepidoptera; family Papilionidae; genus Lamproptera; species Lamproptera curius. The sequence continues at coordinate 1,752,535 of JAGSMT010000028.1, forward strand.
GAGTAAAAACAAATAGCGTTCTATAATCGACACGTATCGACATACACATCACTATTACTGTCATGACATGGATATCGATATCGATATCGTCACTTAACTCGACATTGATATTAATCGACGACACATCGGCGCATCGATGTTGATAATGTTGCCAGTTTTATTATATTATAATGACATTTATGGAACGGTGTTCCGATTGTGTAAAATATTTTACCAATATCAGGTTTTGATTTCTATTTTATAAAATTATTTTCTGTATAAAAGATATAAATTATGACAAGTAAGTTTGCAACGGTATCTCGTTATTCATGCGTGCATTTTTAAATTTAAATTGATATATAAGGAGAGTTTAGTCGACACATTTTTTTACATATTTTAACATTAGCTGTATTATAATATCCTTGTAACAATTGGTAATGTAAACACTGTTGCGCATATGTCTTTATTATGAGAGCTTTGGCTTTTTCATCACGTGAAAATATAAATTTGTCCATATCTCCAATAAAAGAACTAATAAACGGTTAACGAAATGAGGCCCAGATTAAGCTTAATAAATGCTCTAGTAGATCTAAAGCCAATTCAATACCGATGTTTTTTAATTAGTGTGAGCAATTTAAAGTGCCTTGATACGCAATCGTTGCAAAATGATTTCAGAATAACACTCAAAACGAGTGAGAATGGGGCCCGTGGCAAATCTTATTTGCAATAGTTGTGTATCTCCATAGAAAGAAATAGTAAAAACCGTCTCAAAATAATTCGCAACTGCCAAATCGCAAGAGTTGTGTTGCCTGAAGCAGTGACCTTTCTAGATATCATCTCTAAACTGATTGGTAAATTATATGGTTTAGTAATATATTATATATGCAATATATAATTACGATACAAAGTATTTATATCTGAGAGTAAATGTCAATTAGTTACTATTAAGTTAAAGATAAAGATTTTTGTCATTTTAGCAATAATCTATTTGAAAAATTCTAGCTACAACCAAGCTATTAGAGACTTATGCTTACAATAAATTTAACTATTTATTTGTTATTAATGAATACTAAAGTTATAGGACTGATTCGATAAAGGACCTTCGAAAACAAGTCTCTACCTATAAAATGTGATCCATTGGCATTAAAAATACTTGATTCATATATAATGAAAGAAGAAAATGATTATTCACGTGAATCTTATATCTTAAACGACATCGTCGAATAATCGTTAGGGAAATGGCGGTGAAGCCTCTTTAGAAAAGCGCCTGGCTCACACGACATGGCTGTCGATGAAAGTACATGCATTCATCGGAGATAAGAAGTGATTGTTTTCTTAGGCATTAAAAGGGGAAGCGATTGTAAGTTCATTGACTAACGTTACGTTTGCTTCTTTTTTATACTTTAAACACTATTATAGGGATATATGTTGATATCTAGAAAAGAATCTGATGCCAAATACAGAAGTAGGACATTGATTTAAACTAGAAACTAAGATGTGTTTAAAACTTGCGCCGTTAAGTTATATAAAACCCTATTTTTAACAATCAAATTGGGTTTGTCTTACAAGTTCCTTAATTTTAGCGGTGAAGTTCTAATATCATCCTTGACCTACACTTTATATCTATTCAACACACGTGAACTACCTGTACAACGTCCGTTTTCTCCGTCAAGTTCTCGAACCGCGCCAGGATCTCCTTGACGGACACTTTGGGCTCCGATGACTCTTCGTGTATCGTCTCCATGTGACCGCTAGACGACGACGAGAGGCTTTGGGGGCACTTCTTGGGGCGCTCCTTACGAGCTCGTGACGGTTCCGGGTCGCGGGTGTCCGCGCCAGAGTCCGAATCTTCCGGGTTGGAAACATCGGCACTGGACGGCGCACCCTCGGAAGAATTGATCAAGGAGTCCAGGCTGGGCGCACGGTGGGGCGGCGACTCCCGGTCCAGCTCGATGCCGTACATCCTCTGCAGATGGCGCCAGTTGTCGCGCATCGCGTTCGTTAGGCGCGGCCGCGGCATCGTGCGCGCGCGTCCGCCGCTCGGACACGACTGCGGCTTTACCGCGTTTTTTGGCACAGTTCGCGCGTAACGCAGCTTTTTTAAATCGTCACACGTTAAAGGATGTACAGCCTTAAAGTTTTATTTGTCACTTTAAACTGAGTTTATATATTTTGTATATAGACAAACGGTCACGTAGCTGCCGCGTTAACTATCCGCTTTACACTCGATTTTCCACACGACATACGGCGAGCGCACGACGACCCCACTCACCGCAATTTCCTTTAATATTCTCCCCTATACAGTTCTGTTGCGTTAACGCGCGCACTACAATCACCGAGGTGATATTTAAGACGCTCGACGGTTAACATCATACACAGTTACTTGTATGATGATAATGTCATAAATGTTTGGCATACATTAAATAATACGCGACGTGAATGCATAGGAAAATCTAGACCAATGTAATATGTATTAGTCTAGATTCATGTCAAAATAATATATGTGTGGAGTGATTTTTAATACTTCATTACGACTTTTGTTAATTAGATGTTTTTGTAAGCTAATATCGGTTGACTTTTATTCGCTAAATTATCATTTGCTAAGAATTTTATCTTTACATATACATACTAAAATGTAAATGAACTAAATACATTAAGATAAATCGTTCTTTTTTAAATCGGTTTTTGCATTAGTTGGAAATGGGTGTTTCGGATGACCTTTAATTCTCATTATATTATGTAACATCTATCTAGTGTGAGAATTTGTAACGAAGCTCTGTTTTTGTTATTTTTACAATTGTGTGTGACATAAAAAAACTTAATCTTAATATGTGACAGCAAAAGAAATAAATAAGATATTTTATGTGACAGTTATGACTAGGTTGTCACACAGCTACGTGCGATTTGTTGTGACAAAGAACTAAAAAGAATCTTAAATGTTTTGGTTGTTATATATCTTTCGTTCTACTAAAGCCGACCATCTTGGTTACACGATAACAGTTAATTTAACATTACGAAAAACAACGCTGTTTCAAAATAAAAACGTTCAATATCAAATGTTTAGTTTGTTATGTGTGTAAAAAAGTTTTTAAGTACGTATTAAGATATTTACAATACAAAAGTATTTTTATTTTGTTGTTTGTGAATACGATTTATAATTTGAGTCTAAATAAAAAAATCCCTAATATTTATTTCAGTTACTCAACGATGACAATTTAAAATTCTTGCCTAACAGCACATTTAAAACTCTTTATTTATTTACTAACTTACTATGTATACAATTATAATACAAAGGCGGACTTAATGCCAAAGGCATTGTCTCTCAGTCAACCTTTGGATGATTTAGAGAACTTATGGGAGGCGTTCGACTTGTAGGTATAAGCACTAAATTAATTTCTTACACTAATATTAAACCTCCGTGGTCTAGCTGTATTGGACCCTGCTTTGTAAACTGGAGGTCATATGTTCGAATCAATTCGGGGAAACAACTTTGTGTTCTCGTTGTTTTCCGGTTGGTTAGGAAGTAAAGATGAAATGTGACATGATCCATGCATCTGATGGGCATGTAAAAAGTCGGTCCATCCACCAACCCGCATTGGACCAGCGTGGTGGGATACGGTCCTAAACTATGGGTGCATTAGGGGAGGCCTATGTCTAGTAGTGGACTAACACAGGCTAATGATGACGATGAATATTAAACCCGTGACACACAGGCGTAGACAACTCACGCGTAAAGATCTCATTTGAAGTTTACTGATCCCTAATTAAGCTATAAAGGGGACGCATCAGGAAGTGTTCGCTGGTGCTGTGTGTAGCGGAACGGAGCGGTCAGCATAACGGGCCAACTTAGCGCTTTAACGGCAGATGTCTAGCCTAGGGTTGCTAGATAACTAAATCTAAACAGTCACTAACTTTAAGTCTAAAGTTAAGTTAAAAACTTTAGCAATTGATTATTAAAGACAATTTTAAAACAAATATCATTTTATTAGCATGAGATATATTTATTAACGTTCCTATGATATTGTCGTTTAAGGAAATATGGCAAAAATGTATACTTAACTTTACACTTTCAATTAACACTTTTCCCGTTTCAAACAGCAGAAGATTTAAAATATTAGATTCCCTAATAAACATCGTCTATTAAGGAATCTTGTAAAGCCCTAAATACTGAATCTAAAAATTTAAAAAAAATGTATATCGCTAAAACTGCTACACCAATTTTGATGAAATATCTAAACCAAAATGCCAAGACAACTGATATATGTTCGATAATTTTAATAAAAGTTGTAAGATTTAAATAAAATTATGCGTGTAATATCACCTTCCAACAATAACCTACCTTTCAAGTAATATTTAAAAGTTGTTAAAACTTAATACCACTTGCGTAAGCGATCGTTAACCTAAAAAATATAACAACATAATCGATATCCATATGGACAATCGTAAATAACAATAATATAAGATACCGCAAGCGAAAGGATGTAACAATATACACAAATATATGTGTAAAATATGAAATTCATTAAGCGCGTAAGACTGAGCTACGAGCTTAAATGTCGTATATTTTTTATAATCTTTACTTGCGTTTTAATTGAATTATTTTTGCTGATTTTATCGCGATGTTTTAAATCTTCTAAATTAAAAAACTCGAAATATATTCCGAAAGCTGTTTCAATGTTAAAGCCTGTGAAATTATAAATTCCTTCCGTGTTTGATGGTGGGCGAAGTTTCTTTAAAATAATCATTTATAATAATCATTAAACATCAATTTTTAGGGAAAATGAGAATTGGTTCACGTTTCAACACAATTACAATATCTGCATTTTATTGAGAGAATCATTTGCTTGTTTATTTTCACGATAAAATCTTATTATTTTCAATGGGAGTTTTTATGCTTAATGTATACAAATCAAGACATATAAAATATGTAACTGTTTATAAGAAAGCTCATATGTACTGGCTAAAAATTTAAAAGTATTACTACATATTTAAAAAAAAAAATAATAACCAAATCAACTCGATCGTGATAAGCGTTACATAAATCAAAAAAATATTGTATAACTTCGGAAGTAGGAAACGTTTTGATGTTTATTTTGAACGAAGATTTTACTTTTTAATGCCAATGCGAAGCCGAATCATGTATGTCACTGGCACGTAAGATTTGAATTCAATCAACATATCGCCATTGTAAAATCAGCTTTATCGTAAAGGCAATAAAGTTTATAATTGGAAAATAACTGATGCGTGAAACCAATTGTTGCTTTCGACAATGACTTAACGCAAGATTCTCGTTGATCAATGGCGCTTGATTTTTTTTTGGTTTGTATAATCGCGAAGACGTAATCAGAAGTTGAATTTGAATTTAGAACGTAGCTTTTTTTAACACATACGTAATTTTTTAGAATGTCGATTTGGATTTTTTTGGGTTGTCAGCTTGTTCGTATTTTTTAAATTTACTTACTCTTTTTAGTAAAAGTAATAAGAAAATTAAGTAAGCCTTTCTGCTTAGACCTTTCACTTTTAAGAATGGAGTTTTTTTTTTTGGTGTTTCTGTACAAAAATATAACTGTTTTTAAATATGCACATAAAATAATATAAAAGCCATTGTAGAGTACAATTTGTCTATTTAAAGTTTTTTATCACGCGATGATGAATTGTTGTAATGTGCCAACTTTTGTATACTTATTACACAAACCGATTAAACTAAAAGGTCGAAGTTAAGAGAATTTTTAAAAAGATTTTAACAGTATAGGATTCTTTCTTTGCGAGATTAAGAGTTAGCAGATAATTTTTTTCTCAAAATAATTATTATTTCCGCTTGATTAAAATATGTTCTGTGTAAAGTCTTTTACGATTGTTAATTCGCTGTTGACGATCACCACTACATAGTATTAAACAAAGTCGCTTTCTCTGTCCCTGTATCCCTATGTATGCTTAAATCTTTAAAACTACGCAACGGATTTTAACAAGCTTTTTTTTTAATTAGATAAAATGATTGAAGATAAAGATTTGAATGTATAATGCATGCAAAATATTTGTCTGCAATATTTTTACAGATATCAGTAGTGCACCCGTACGGAGCCGGGGCGGGTCGCTAGTGAAAAATAAAAAGAAATAGTGAAATATGGTGGACTTACCTTTACACTGCATCTCAAACCGTTACAATTTAGTGAAATATGTTAATAAGCAGAACAACATATAAACATTTAAAAAAAAATTTAAGAAATATATATTATTGCTATGCCTAACGAATATAAATTATTCAAAAATAAAAATAATATAGCGAAGTCGAGCCGCAAACGTATTGTAGAATAATAGTAGTTGACATTACGGTGAAAATACATAAAATAAGGACGCTGGACCTATGACGCCATGCTGTTATGACTTACGTTATTTTGATTAACCAAATCAAATTTTCGGCTTCGTTATAATCGTTTATAAAAGCAGTGCAAAATAAATAAAAGTCAGTACAGGTTTCTAAAGCATAGATCCAACAACACACGTGAAAAGACTAAATCATTTTTGACAAAAAACATTTGTAAGGGTGTTTACATGTACAATTATGTACAATTTTTTTGCGGTTTGGTTGCAGTGTTTACATAAACTCCTAGTCTAATTTTCAAATCAAAACTATTCGTATCTTATAAAAGTATATTACTAATATTAAGGTATTTTTTAAGGATGACCAAACGAAACGGTTGCAGCGTCTTGCAATCTAAATAAGCGACTGTAAAACGTCTATATTGAATAGAAATATTTGAACTTGAAGTTCATTTAGGCTTAGCATTACTGGTTATCGGCTTACCTGCGTGTATTGTAAAGCGAATTCGGCGATTAACGAGTGAGCGTGGTAGGCGAGGGGCGCGTGTAGGGTGAGCGGCGCCTCTCGGGCAGGGGTCAGCTGCAGGGTGCCGGGGGCGGGGGCGGAGGCCCGGAGCCCGTTAAGGGAGAAGGTGCGGCGGACTGTCAGACCAGCAGGACCTGGTGTGAGAGGAATATATTAGTGTTGGTCTTTGCTTTTGAAGCAGCGTGGATCGGGTTCGAATTCTGCAAATGAATTTGTGTTCTCGTTGTTGTCCAAAAGGCATGATGACAATTATTGAAAAATGGACCTATAATGTCCAGAAATATATACTATTTACAATGAATGAGCTATTTCTGTGGAATTTAAGTTTAGTAGGAAAAAAACCAATTTAAAAATAATAATTAAAATTCCCCCTAAAACGCTTGTTAGTGTCATGTTATCGCTTGTGACGTCACGTTTTAGTAATCAAAACGTATATGCGCTGCGCTCGTGCAAGAATTTAGTTATTTTGTGTTCTTAAATATGAATTCAAAAGTGTATAGGCGGTGTGGGTTTTCCCAGTGTGAAAATACATCCATAAAAACGTCTAATAAGCTATTTGTTTTCGTTCCTCAAAATAAAACAATACGAAATAAGTAGCTTAAACTTGCAAGGCGAGATTCAAAAGGAATATTGCCCAGTACTCACCTTTATTTTTGTGGAGATCACTTTGACGTAAGTTTTTACATACTTTTGTAGATTCTAGTATATAGTATTTGGTAATAATATTTTGTACGAGGTCTAAATGTAAAATATAAACTATCTATTTCGAGGTTAGGTTTCATCTCAACAAAAACTCTCCCAGCATTATTATGTCGATTCTAGGCAAATTAGCGCTGTTTGCCTTAGTAAATCCTTGATCCATGATTCGTGTTATTTTATATTCGAATTAATAATATTCACACTCAAATAGTACTCGGTATTCAAACAAAATAAAAACAAGATGTTTGTGCGTATTGCGCATGCGTTTACTAAAGCGTGACGTCACGCGATCTGACTGGTGTTCAAGATATCATGGCGGATTGCCTTATTTTGTAGTTTTATTTTATAAAAATGAATATTAATCACACTTATAATAAAAAACAATGCGTATTTTATATTCCAAGCTTCAAATTTTAATCAATAAATATATATATTTTAGTGCTTTGTAATTACTGTTATCATGCTTATTGGTTAGACCAATTTGGTTAAACCAACTTTTTAGGCAACCCGCATTGCCTAAAAATCTTTGCGTCGAATTCCGGTTACCAACAAGATCCAGTGTTTGTTGATGCCAGTCACGAGAGGAAATTCACTGCCATCCTTCCAACCAACCTTCGATAGATAAGAATTTGTTTACATCTGTTTTGGATCTAACTTGGCTCCAGTATAGAACATGAGGCCCAATTTTGTCAATCACTATACCAATTTGCACATTAAAACAATTCTTCAAACACTAATTAAAGCCAAGCGATTTTCACCTTTAACGCCAACAACGACCGCGGCATGCGAGACAGCTAACACGGCACTCTCTCCAGGCGGTAACCTGGCGGTGAACAGCCGGGCGAAGTAGAAGGGCCAGTTCCTGGCCATCTCTATGCAGGCCCTCTTGGCCTGGCCCGAGGGGGCCCGGTCTGGCTTCGGAGCCAGGACTGGCCTGCGCGGCGCTCGGCGGCGCTGATACGGAGTGATGGCGATGTGGAGGTAATATCGCTGACAACCTATTGAGAGAAAATTTTGACATTATAGTTAATAAAAGCGAAGTTATAACATCAATGAGTTGATAGTAAGCGTAATGCAATGCTAGAAGTCTTTCAGAGTAACGTTATAAGATCGATCGCTGTCTTCGGACATGAGATATTACATCTGATAAAGTCAATATGTGTTCAAAAGACACCCTAACTGGTAATTATCAAGCTAATGCTTTGCTGCAAAAACGGACACTACATTGGTTTTTCTTTATACGATATTCAGAAAACAAATTGAAATTAGCAAGACACAAAGTGGACTCCTAGAACTTGTTGGACTATACCATGGTCTTGAAGCGAAGCAAAAGTTGTGAATACCAGAATCAGCTTTTTTGCTAGCAAAGTTACTGCGCAAAAGAGACATCTTTGGCTACCGTAACTTAAGATTTTTTTTAATGCTTCAAATGTGTTAGCAGAGCGTAATGCTTTTATTAAGTGACCATTTTGCAAATAGATTAGATGCGTGCATAACAAAAAAATATTATAGATGTAATGAGAAATTATTTTCCTTCAGGAAAACTCGTATCTTTACTGGCATACGGTGACACCCGAACTGTCAATTAATAAATGAGTGACATTTTCATAACCATTAATATGAAACTTTATCCTTTAGTGTCAAATGTCATGATAAATAATGTCACTGTATAATATAGAGCTATATAGGTACTGAAGCTATTTCAGAAAGAGCGATAAATACAAACTATACAAGGTAAAATCTTTTTTCACTATATCTATAAATTGATATTTCTCACTTGGGCGTATAGTAAATCCAAGATGGCGGGGTCGTTGTAGGTTTCCAATGGGGTGAAGACCTCCTTGCGCACGCGCAGCTTCCACGGCACCCGCGTGTACGTCAGGAACATTCGGTCGGATGGTAACAAGGCCGCTGGTGCTGGGACGTCACCTGAATTTATTTATTATTAAGAAATTGTATAAAAAAAATTAATGAACTATTTTTAGTTAATATCTTCCATGACTCCAAAGTTTGAAAGAAAGACGTACATTTTTACGCAACAATTTCTTGATGAATTTCAATGAAACTTCACAACGTAAGCTTATACATCAGAATAACAAATTGGCTATAATTTTTAAAAGATGTAATGTTTATCATTTAAAATATAGTAAAATGTATGGAGAAAAAATCTACCATGTTCGAGTTATATCCACCGTTTACTACGCAAATATACATTATTGTTACAAATTTATTAAAAAAATGCCATCACTTCTAAACGAAGCTAGTTTAAATATTTATTCTCAAAAGTCTGTTTTTTCTTCTGTACTTTTAACTTGTGCATTTTTTGATGATAGGCAGTACTCACGTTCAATGTGTTCGGTGCGGTCAGTGGCGTGCGTGGAGACCGACTGCCTCCTCTCCGCCTCCAGCTTCCTGTCCCTCTCCTTCTGCGCCATGTGCGTCTTGAAGGTGGCGCGCTCCTGCCGCTTGGCGGACTCGTTGCCCTCGGGCGGGAAGGTGACGTCGGAGCGCGGGCTGTCCCTCGAACGGCCGACCAGCATGTCGCGGGAATTCTTCCTGCCGTCGTACCGCTCGTATTCGTAATACGAAGACGAGCGTTTCCGTTCGAATGTCATCTCGTTCTCCTCCTTCCTCCGTTCCGCTCTTGTCGGGTGCATCTCGTATATTTCGGAGACCTCGCGCCCCGAGTAGTTGTCGCGTAATTGTCCGTCGTTCGCGTCCAGTCCGGACTCGGAATCCCATTCGTCCCTTGCGTGTTGCCGTTCTTCGCTGAAACCACGCCCGACGGATTCGTCGCCCCACTCGTTGGAGCGCCTCTCGCGTCGGTCCGATGTCAAGAACCGCGATGCCAGATCATCCCCGTGCCCTGACTCGTTCTCTCTTTCCTGCGGGAACTCCAGTTGGCCAAAAACGCGTTCCTGTCATCCGCCTCCCTGTTCTGATGTACCCCGAAGGTGTCCCTATCGCGGCGCAATTGGGCAAAGGATGTGTCTGGTACCGGCGGCGGCGGTGCTGGCCGATCTGGCGGAGTAGGAGGCGACATAGGCGGCGGTGGCGCTGGCCCTGGAGGTGCGGGAGGCAGAGGTGGTGGAGGTGCGTCCCATCGGCCTCCTCCGCCTAGCTGACGCTCCAGCATTAACTTCCTGGTATCCTCCAGCTTGTTAATGGTTCGCGGGGTCTCCGCTGCGGATGATGTGCTTCTCACCGAGTGGTTGGCGGTGACGCGCTCCAGTCTCTGGCGCATCTCGGAGCTGAGCTTGAGCTTGCCCACGCTGCCGGGCGATGGGCGTTGAGCGCCGATCTCAAAGCTGCGGCGAGCGGTGCGTTGCGAGGGCGGCTCCCGGCTCGGAGATATGTTACGTCCATCCACCTCGAACTCTTCCCACTCCATGCTCGGTGAGGCTTCCGATCGGGACCTACCGCGGGGTGGTTCGTGCTCTATGCCGTTGCTCTGCGCCTGAGGCGTGTGTCGACGTTGGATTTGACGCATTTTGAACTTCGTGAAGTCCTGTGCGGCCTCCGGATTGACGGCATCCTTGGGGGGTGGCCACCGCCACTTGCCGATGCGCACGGTCTTGGCGCGTCCGTATGGATCCAAGAAGTGTCGCACTCCGACGGGTCGACGTCGTGCAGCGGCGGCGGCATCGGCGGCGGCGGCGGAGGCGGCGCGCCCGTCGAGGGGCTCTCGTTGCTCTCGCGTCTTGCCTTCGTGGCGTTGCGAGGCGGCGAGTGCACTTGCGCGGTCACCACCGTGGATGACCTCACCGGAGAAGTGGGCTGAGAGTCGTTTGGCTCCGCAACTTGGCCAGCTAGAAGTGTCTGTAAGGCCTGATTCTGAGCGAGCAGTTGCTGCTGTATCTGCAGGTTCTGCGCCATAGCGTTCTGTAAGAAGGCACGTTGGAGGTTTTGATGGTATGCGTTTATGTCGACGGTGCCGGGTGGCGGGAGATGGAGGCCTAAGGCAGCAGCTAGGGCTTCAGGCGTCGCGGGCATGGCTGGCATCGAGGGCGGCAGCGACATTGCTCCGAAACTCAAAGCGGAGGTGGAGGCCGTCGCGGCTCTAGGAGTAGCACCGCCTCCTTTAATAGCTCCCGAAAGACCCTCTCCATCGGTCAATCTCTTCAAACTGTCGTTCATGAAGATTGGATCAAAAAGATTTGTTATGTAATCGTCGACAGATTCGACGCTAGATTCTTTCCTGCTCGGTTTTCTCTTTTCTTCTTTGCCGCCGCCTTTAATCAGACGGCCGACATCCTGGGCGTTGTCTAGGCTCTCAATGCGTTCGTTGTAGTCGCAGCTGAGAACATTATCGATGAATTCGTCGTATCTCTTGCCACCCTTGATGCTGGCAGCTAAAGAACGTGCATCGGACATCTCGTCAATGTTCGGATCGAGCACAGGCGAGAACAGGTCGTCGAGGAATTGATCCACGTCTGAGGCCTGACTTGGCACACGGACACGACGAACGTGAGAAGCTAAGCTTGGTGCTTCCGACGTGTCTGACATTGCGGACGACCTATGAAATAAAAAGAATAGAAAATTCATGAATAATTTAAAAAAAATGTTGGATAGTAAAAAACAAATCTCTTTACACCAAAAACAAGAAAAATTAATAATAGTAGATATAAACAATATATTATTTAACTTTAAACTTTACATATAATTAGTTAAATATAATGTCAGAACTATCTGCAGCGCCTTTGGCCATAAAACAGATTGGTATTAAATATTTGAATACCTATCAATATTTTGACATATTACTATATTTTACTATTATCTTTAAAAAAAAACTTTAGTCTTTCAGTTGTTACATAATTAAAATAAATTTAACAATATTTTCGACAGATGGTTGTTATTTTATGTTATTTCAATAGTCCTCGCATTATATTAGAAAGCAAGACAGATGTTTTACTATATTAAAAATTTTTAGGTCAATTTTTTTCCCCGAGAGATGGTGTAAAATATATTTAATATTATCTAAAATTATAAAAATTATCTAAGCTTACCTAACTCCACCGAATTCAGAGCTCTTTTCGATATACGCACGACTAGACTGCGAGCCGGCAGGGGCGCGCTTGCCCGCGTACTGCGACTTTATGTACCTCGATGGTACCCTGGAGCCGGTGCCGTACTCCATCTCCATATTCTTGGCCGCGCTGTTGGCACCACCAAGGCGCTCGACAGAGTGGTAGCGATCGTTCAAGCGCGATTGGGACAAGCCCAAGTCCGCCAGCTTCGATGGTTGCGGCGCCGGGGCGTCCCCTAATAGATTGTCCAACGATCTACTTCGAACCTTATCTGAAGGCTGTTCGAAGTATCGCTCGTTCAATGCGGACTCTCGGGATAGGATGTCATGTGATATTTTTCGTGAATATTCGTTGGAGTGCTTGCTGATCGTGTGCGAGTCCTCTTGCTCCATCTTCCAGTTGTACTCGGAGAGGCCCTCGTCTATGGAGTCTTCGAGCATACGTGGCATGCTCGGTGAGCGTGATTTCGGCGGTTCCGGTGGTGGCACCTATAAATCGTTTCAAAAATGTAGCCCCTTACATTTAACATACGTAAAAGTAATGGATTTTTGTTTTGAATGTTATTAAAATCTCAGTCTGCTTACATTTTGAACAAAACAATAGTTTGCATTGTTGTTATTGGGACTAGTTTCTATTATTCTTTACAACTGTTTTACTTTATCAATTCCTCAACGTACTGCCAACGAAAACGAAATAAGAAGAACAGAAAAATTTTGCTATAAATTAATTTGAACTTATTAATGCTCACAATGTAGACAAGGTGGACTGAACATCTGATTACCGAGCACCAGATACGCACCACAAACACTGATACTGTATGCATCAGAAATAATGGAATTACCTGCGGTCGCACAGGGCGCTCCGTGTCGACGGAGGAGGCCCGAGGCGGGGGCGCGGGCGGCGCCAACCGCGAGGCGGAGGCGCGCAGCGGCTCGTGGCGGCCGCTGCTCAAGGCCGACCAGGTCTCCACCTCGCCCACCGTGTCCAACGCGTACTCGCAGCCGGCCCATTCTGCCACACAGACAATTATTGGAATATTTCATTATATATAATATTTACTAAACTGCCTCCGTAGCCTAGTGGTATAGGCGTGTGCTTTAGAATCTGGAGGTCGTGGGTTCGAATCCTGCGGGGACTCAACAAATTTTCATTGTTGTTTCCTAGTTAGTTAGGGCAATTTAGGCCGATCATTCATTTGTCTGAAAAGTAAGATGATCCATGCGTCGGATGGGCATGTAAAAAGTCGGTCCACCCACCAACCCGCATTGGACCAGCGTGGTGGGATACGGTCCAAAAACCCCCTAATGGATAGGGGTGTATTAGGGGATGCCTATGTCCAGCAGTGGACTATCAAAGGCTGATGATGATGATAATATTTACTTTGCCGTCGAACTCTAATTAATTCAATAAGCCTTATTTGAGAGAAAAACACTTATTACGAACCCGAAAAAACCTTTTTATACTGGTGGTAGGTCCCTTTTTTACAGGGGACCGTTTGGTTAGGTACCTGGTAAGCCTATTTCTGCCGCAAAGCAGTAGTGTAAAAACACTGCTGCGTTCCATTTTAAAGGGCACCGAGGCCAGCGTGTTTACTAGGTAAACGAGACTTAACACCTTATGTTTCACGGTAGTCAGCGCGTTGGTGATACCACTAGTATTGCCGATGTATATGGGCGACAGTGACCACTATACATCAGGTGGCCCGACTACTCGTCTGTCTGCGTAGGCAATAAAAAAAAAAGAATTTCAGGGAGATATAATACAAAAAAGTTATATTAAAGATTATTTGGCAGTGACCTTATTGAAATAAACAAGAATTTAGTTTTAATAATTTCCAGTGAACATGATATGTATGGTGACCACATATATAAAATTTTTCATATATATTTTGTTTGCAACGTTTTGTACTCTTTACAGTGTCCATGGATACAATATTAAAAATGTTAATCACCATTAGATTAAACGTTAACACTCTGTATATCAACTACTAAATTATCGAATTTTTACCAGTCAGTTGTCCATTGTGCTCCATAGTAAGCGACCAGCCGGTGAGGCCCCTCTGGTGGCCGGCAGCCGCCAAGGCCGCGGCGGCGGCTCGCTCGCAGCTCGTCCACGCGTCCACGCATACGTGGCTGACGGTTTCTATAACGGAATAGATACATTCACATTATTTGACCGGAACGGACGATAATACTCGTGCTATCAGACAGTTGACGAATAAATATTTACTTTCATTTCATTCTTATTATACTTACAATTTAGTTAATACGTAAACAGTTATCAATACGTGTTATTTAAAAGTTCTCATTATCTATATCTTAGAAAATGTGTCATCCCCAAAATATTAGCTAAGCCCTTATAATGACTTCAGTTTCTGAAGTATAACATATTCGTTAATCTAATTGCCGAAGCTCAGACCACAAATGTCAATTATACTCATGGTAATATCATAAAAATATATCCAGATTAAACACCGTCATATAACCGCAACGGAAGCGCCGGTCTCGCGTTGTCCCCGGCGCGCCATTCGAGAGAGGTGGGCGGGGCCCGGCGAGGCACGCCGCTGGCGCGCGCACTTGCGGCTTCCGCGCCGCAAGCCAGCCGCAGGAGGCGTGCGCGCTGACGGCCGCTAGTAGACTCCGAGATCAAACGTACTAAGTATCTGGTAATAAAATTTAACGATATAATTTTCCATGATAAAATATATCTAATTATTTATTGTGATAACGGAAAACTCGATGAAGATGTAAATGGTAAACCGAAACTACCTATGTTGTGAACTATACTACAAAACTCCTTGCCCATACGACTTATCGTGTAATGGTTATTTTATCTAAATAGCAAGTTTTGAGCCTCGATAAGTTGTTGAATTAAAAGAAATAAGAAAAATCTTTTATGTCAAGGTCTAGATGCTTTAAAAGTAAATTCGATGGTTGTTCAATAAGAGCGTCGTACTATAAGGCGCAAACAGAAGTTCTGTTTCATAAGATTTAAGTACCATAATTCGATATTTTAATTGTTTTACGCATCCCTTTTTGCTCAGTCATTTTTCCAAGTTATCATGGGGCCGCTTTTAATCCATGCAGAATTATCTGGGTAACAGGTTTGACACAGAGTGACTGCCATTTGACCTTCACAGCCTATGGGGTTAACTGCATTCTATGGATGTGTTAGTTGTCACTAAATTTGAAACCACATAACACAATGACTGCCAAAGATGGTCTTGATATCCGACACCGGCTTTTCGAAGACGCATAGATCTTTTATTTGCTGCGAATTCGTCGCTTGCTTTGATCTCCCAGCGAGTATGTTGCTTATGCATCCGATATAATGGTAAGTTTAACGAGTAAAGGGTATATAGGAGTCACAGCTTGGCAGCGTATCCGGCTGGAGAGGTGGCTCAGGAAGTGCGCCAGCACGCCAGGTCCTGGCGCGCTCTCGCCCGCCCCGGCTTCAGCTGCACCAGGATTCTGTCGTCGGCCGAGCGCGGCCTCGCAGGAGCGTGTCAGGATCCGCCAGCACTGGTCGCACACAGTATAAGGACAGTCGACATTACGTTATTACATGGAAATCCGAATATGTTGTCAGTGTAAGTGCGCACAACTAATTGATGTTTATCTAAAAGTAACTGTGCAAGTTCAATGTTCCTCTTGTTAACTTAATATGTACCTCGTTCCATACCTTGGCTAACCGATACGTTTATTCGGCATATCATGAAAACAAACATACCCAGGTACAAATTCTTTATCATAATTGTTATAATATTTGATATCGATGACTAAGAAAAAGTATGTGATATAAAAAACATGTCTAGCTGAATAAGGTTATGTTGATCGATGTGACTTTTCAAATCAGTGTAATTTCGACGTTAATTGACAATTTTGTACTTTGACTTCTAGACTTAGAATTGATTAAATCAAAATATGTCTATATATCAGTAACATCCAGATGGATGTTAGCCTCATTTTAAAATTGAAGAAATAATGTCTTTTTCATTTATTTTGCGCATACCTTTTGTCTCGCCTCATCACCAGCCGCGGATTCGTCGCACCATCTCAAGATCAATTTGAAGATAGCGATGGCGTCGTTAAAGTCTTGATCCCTGAAATATAAATAAAAACATCATATCTGTACGATGTCACCACTTTTAACACTATTCTTCTTCTTTATTTTATTTATATAAATCTACATATCAAATCCACATATTTACGGATTTTTCGCGTTAGTGACATATATATATTCCCGACGGTTCGGATTCATTCTAGCATCAAACGCGAAAAAATCCGTTATATTGATTGTATTATATGTAATAATCCGTAAAATAATAAATAATTAGTTTAGTTTAGCTTATCTTCATCATCATCATCAGCCTGTGATAGTCACGGTTTTCGGAGACAAGGCTCTCCAATTACATTCCATCCATTAGTTTAGCTTAGTCGTAGCCATATTTGTCAAATATCCTGTGTTAGACTTGACGGATTTTGGGACGGACGAAAATTCAGGGCATTTTTAAGTGTTGGCCCTTCAGTATCTTTCTTTATAATTTCTGTGGATAAAATATAGCTTACCTTACGGCCGCTTTGGATAGGAACGGCTTGGTGATCGGATGCTTCCTGGGCATGGTGCCTTCTGTCCGTCTAAACACAGGCTTGAATTCATTGGAAGCGAATGCGCGAGGTCCTTCGGCAGCTGGATCGTTCTCTTGCAGAACATTCCGATCACGTGATATTATTTATGTCGATGTATTTATAACACGTTACTTTTTATTTCAATGAAGCAAACATATATTAAGATGACATAAATTTATAATTGAACAAAGCGCTGACACACATATTATTTGTGAATAATGTATATAGATCAAAAAACAAATAATTGATCTTCATTTGTTGTGTATATATACGGATTTAACACAAATGATAACTAATACAGTAAATTATTATTCGTATTTATATTATCAAAGTGTTCGCAAAACCTCGAATAATAATAATAGAACAAAGGATCCATAGATGCTGTAGATCTAAAACAGCGGCGGCATAATATTAAACGATGAATTAATAATATATAGTGTTAATTGTATCCCGCGTTGCAAGAAATAATCAAATGCACTATAAAAAGTTATACCTTTGTTATATTCTTCTCGGTATGAGGCGGTTGCCAATCGTCAATCTTCGACATCATAAAAGCCAATTCCGCTGGCACTTCTAACACTTGTAAGCTTTCCGCTTTCGCTTTTTGTTCTGCTGCGCGTCTCCTGAAATAATAAAAACAATTTTCTCAGCGTTTGCTTTAAGTTTGATTAATACTTTAAAATGAAAAACATAATAGTATATTATTCACGGGAACAGGCCCTGTATCTGGGATTTGTTTGTATAAGACTTGACTGTCCTACGGCCTCTTCAAAGGGTCATCTACTATGATCCACGATTATATCAATCACTTAGTAGATGCTGTAACTGCATCCGTAGTGTAGTGATATAGACTTACGCTTTAGAAACCGGTGGTCAAGGTTTCGAAACCTGCTTACAATTTTGTTTAGTCATCGCAGGTTTCGATAATAGTTCCCTTATTGGTTATGGCAATGCGGTCTTATATATACGCTGTGATCTAAATCAAGTATAAAAAATTGCTAATATATGTATTGTTCATTTATTATAAAACCACAGTTTTTGTACTGAATAATTTACGAAAAATTCAAAACTTCATCCGTTGCATAAGTTGCGATATTTTTAGTACGTTCGAGATGCAGACGATTGGACCACCATGGTGGGATACGGTCCAAAAACCCCCTAATGGATAGGGGTGTATTAGGGATGGGCTATCACAGGCTGATGATGATAACAAAGGACCATTTTCGAAAGTTTTACAAGCGCACAATTTATCAAGCGGTATAAATAAAGTATAATATCATACTTGGTTGGTTAGGGCAATTTGGGCCGATTACCCATTTGTCTGAAAAGTAAGATGATCCATGCGTCGGATGGGCATGTAAAAAGTCGGTCCACCCACCAACCCGCATTGGACCAGCGTGGTGGGATACGGTCTAAAACCCTCTAATGGATAGGGGAGTATTAGGGGAGGCCTATGTCCAGCAGTGGACTATCAAAGGCTGATGATGATGAATATCATACTTGGCGGCCGCCTGGTGCGCCTCCTGCCGCCTCCGCTGCGTCTCCCGCTGCTCCCTGAGCGCGGCCACCCTCTTCCGCGCCCGCCGCGCGCGCACCGCCGCCTGCGCCCGCACCACGCCCTTGCGCGCGCGCACGAACCGCCTCCGCTCGCGCCGCCCGCGCCACCACGCCTGCACGCGCACCGCGCACTCGCGCAACGTGGAGTAACGCTTCCTGCAGACGTCATTTATTGTACTAAATGTCTAATATTATTTTCATAAAACTAAAATAACAACAAATGATGATTGTTGGAAAATTTAGTGTAAAACCCTGCAAAGAATTTACATCAACACAAAAGTGTCTCTCTATTGTCAGAATCTTCAGATTGTGTGCGTTGGCTACTAAAACTTTTTTTATAAGCATAAATAATAATTGTATGCGGTCAAGAACAATAAATCAAGATTAGATCCAATCAGTTTTACTAGAAATAAAAACCTGGGAATGTTCATGTAATGAAGCAGAATAGAAGTGCACTAATGCATCTTGTTTACCATCAGCTTGTAAAGAAAACTCAAAACTTCATGAAAAAATCTTTTGCTTTACTTAAATTATAGTAAAATATAATAGTAATGCCTTTATTTACCTTGCTAGGTAGCCACGCAAATGCGCCTGAAGTATTGTGGCCGCGGCACGCAACTTGTCCGCACGCGCCCTCTCTAAGGCTCTATGCAAAGCCTCCCTTACAAATACGCGGGCGGCACCAAGCTGGAAATCTGCGCCGGCTGAAATAAGAGTTTACGTTTAGATAAATAGGCCACAATACAATAATAATACATACAGTATACAATACTTTATTTATCATTAATTCCAAATAAAATGACATTGCCAAATTAAAAAAGACTAAGTCGGTGAAAATTGTTAAAGTGTACGAAAACGAGGTATAAATATAATTATAACAACAGTTTATAGAAAAACGGTTATTATAGCATACTACATAGCAAGTAGGCGAGTTATTAATTAACAACATGCGAAGAAATATTTCCAATTATATCTTCAGTATCACCTTAAACTCTGCGCTATGTGCTTCAAAGGAATTAACAACGAATCGAAACAAAACCAATTTGCACAGTGATCATGGCAGCATTACCGAAGTCAAATTGCGTAAGCACTTTGTAGACAGGAACGATACGCGTATTTCATTTACTTGGAAAGCATTTCACACGTAACATACGCGTTATACTTTCTCCACTAGGCAAGAGCCACTCTGTTGTATATGTTAATTTAAAGAGTATTTAAAACGTATTTGCTTCAAGAAAAAAAGCCGATCAAGTCGAATTAGCTAGGCTCCGTATTTTATATTTCAAAGCAATTGCAAAAAAAAACATTAATTGTATAAGAGATTTATTTTATAACATTAGTTTTTAACGCAAAATTGAAATTAAATTATACCTAAAAGTTTTAATCTAAAACATATCATCGAAATACTAACGAATCGGAAATCAAAAAGCCTTGAATTTTTATTTAAAATTTTGATATAATAGTAATTTTGTATTAAACTCTGATGGCGCCAAAATGACGCGTAAATTTAACTTTTAGAAAAAAAATGAACACAAAGTTCGAAGGTTCGTGAATCTGAACCCAAAAAATGTTTCTATTATCTTTACAAAATTTTAATATTTTTTACATATTGTCCATGTATATTATCGTCTATTTCACTATCATTTTAAGATTATTTTAAGTTTATTGAAACTAAATAACGTAGCATAATCGATTGACTTTGTAACTGTACATTCTGCTATCATAAGACAAGTTCCTTTTATATGTACTTTTCGTTTAGTATAGGTGAGTTATAAGAACTTTACATATTATTCCTTATTTTTTTATACTCCCCATAAATTTAAATAAGACTGTTTTTTAAAGATTATCTAACTTATATGATTATATTTAGCTATATATGATAAAGAAATATCTGCGTATATTAATAATAATGTTCTCCAGTCGCTTACGACAATGGCGGCCGATCTATATTAGAGAACAGCCAACTACGCAGTAGATAGTGCACATGTGTACGCGCAAACACAGGCACACTCCCTGTTCCTTTATAGTCTCAAAGCCTGATGGGACGGATAACCGACACGACCGGAGAAATGCACAGGACCGACTTTTTACATGCCCATCCGTCGCACGGATCATCTTACTTTTCAGACCGTTGGGTGATCGGCCCAAATTGCCCTAACCAACTAGGAAACAACAATAAAAATTTCTTGAGTCCCCACAGGATTCGAACCCACGAACTCCGTTATTTAACGCACACGCCGTTACAAAGACAATGAACAAGTTTCTGCGTATAAACGATACAATGCATTATGTGCGCTATTTATAATCATATTGCGAATACATAACGCGTAAAACCCGACCCCAAGTGGGTTTATTCAAATCACCCATAGCCCTATTCCATACAAAGTCGTACATCTCGAAGCGCTGACAATGGCTGCGTTGGTGAACGCTTGATTCGTACTTGACTCGCTTTCTAATTTCCATATAGATAAATCATTGTTGTGTCAAGGCGCTATCGTTAGTTAAATTGATTTAAAGTAACTAGTTATTTTATTGCATAGTGTATATGAATAAGTAAGCAGCATTTTCATTGAATGAAACGGCGGTAAGCTTCACTGCATACATAATACAGGTATGTATGTAGAGGTGTAACACCTATATATAGTTATAGATAGAGGGAAACTAATTATAATAACCGACGACAAAGCCTTATTTTTATATACACTTTTAAATGTTATGTAATAAAAATCTAAGCGTTAAAAGCATTTTGAGTAGCTACTGATTGTATCTACATTGGTCTTAGAAATGTATCTATTACATTAACGGAACGGTTAGCGAGTATTTTATTAAAATGTTTTAATTTCATTTATATAGATAATATATAACTTACAGTATTAAAATTGATATTTATTATTTGCACAAGCACTCACCAGCACCGGTGGGCGGCATCTCGGCCAGAATGGAGTTGCATATCTCTCGGTATGGGGTCGCTCGTGGCGGGTTCGACTTCAGCAGGTATCTGTGATAGAAATCCAATTGTATATACGTAAATTTGGCGTTGTAATATAATTTAGTAAATGATTGGAAAAATATAATATACTTTGGATCTTCTCGCAGATCTCTAACGTTACGTTATGTTTTATATATTTACAAACATTAGGTATCACAAAAAAAAAAATAACCTAAAGCGATATTATATTTCTTTTAAGAAATTTTAATGTTTCGCTGTTGCAATAACAATACGATTAAACCTCTAAAATATCTTTAATCTCAAATCTCGTAGCAATTAAGCAGCAAGTCTTATATCCTATTTGTATACAAATAAAAATATAACATTGTATATGACATTATACATGACATTATTAACAAGAAGTGTTATCCTTATTAAATTATAAATACTATTTCAGTACGAAAGTGTTTAACGAAATTTTATAAAACTTAACATTACAATAACATACAGGCTAAAGTTTATAAACATATCGTGTGACTTATTATTACGCAAATCCATACTAATATTATAAATGCGAAAGTAAGTCTGTCTGTCAGTCTTTTCTGTCGAAACCATTTTCGAACCGATTTTGAAGAAATTTGTTACGCACATGATTAGACTTCAAGAAGGAGAAAGGCTATTAATTTTTGCGATTAAAGTGGTCGAATGGGGGATGAAAGTTTATATGGAAATCGTCTCTGTTTTAAATAGAACGATGAAATGTAGTGATCACTCATGATTATCTTAAATTACTATCTTAACGCGCAAGAAACCTTGGGATTAAGCTAAGTAATTAATATTCAAGGCTGGTTTTTAGCTCACCGATATCGCTCCACGAATGTCTGGAACGGTATCCTGATAGGGTATCCCGTTTGTCGTATCTTTATAGTGTCCAGCATACCGGTGTACCTCAGCTGCGATAGTACGCAAGGTAATTCGAACTTCATTGGCGATTTTTCAGCGTTCGGCTTTATGCAGCGGACGAACCACGGGTTGCAGCGGGTCATCGATTCAAGCAGTTGCTGGAGGCTGTCGGAGAATCTGCGAACAAAGAATGGTTCATTATCACCAGCCTGTGTCAGTCCACTGCTGGACATCCTCCTCTAATACACGCCACCGCTTCCAATCTTCGGCCATTCTCAGCCCACACCGGCCCCTTTACGAATGACGTCACTCCATCGTGCCGCAGGGCGTCCTACATTACGTTTGGTTTTACAGAATGGTTATGTTACTCCATATTTCTTTAATTACGGGAATCGATCCTGCACTTGTCAGGTATAACGCAAACGTTTTTGATATAAATAGATAACATAAACTAACACTACTATAAAATATATTATATTATGAAGACTCGCTTTGCGTAGAGGTTATTCACCGTAACTGTTGCGCCGAAGGGTTTTGGTTCGATTCCCACCATGGGAATATTATATATTGTAATGAACATAGTGTATTCTCGTGTCTAGTGATCCTATAGGATAATATGTATTAATTAAAGATTAAGTAAATCTATGTTTCTATCAGACATCTAGTTTCCATGAAACAAGCTTTACTTAGTTTGGTTCTTGATGATTTGGTGAATTTTGTGCAGAATTATATTACAATATTATTCTGTACTATGCTTTACTCAAGTGAAAAAAGCTTTGTATGCTATCCGCTTACATGACAGGCGTCGTGGCTTTTTCGGCTTAATTAAGTGCTGTGCACAAAAAAAATTAAATACAAATCAACTATTAGTTAATTATACCTAGCGGCAACAGTAGGTGTCCTAGGCTTCATCGTAACAAAGCGGCCATTAGCTCCTCTTGGCAATGTCTTATTGGCATCGTGGTGGGCTCTGAGCTGCGTGGACATCTCCGCCACCAAGGGCACCTCGCTGCTGCACAGCAGCTCCAGGACATCACCTCGCAGAGCATCACGGTTCTTGTCCAGGAAACCCTCCACGTTGTACCACACTTGGCCGGCGTAGTGTTTCACCTACAACAAAGGTGATTGCTTGTTAAGAATAATTCTGTAATTAAGAAAGACGTTTTAAATCTTGGCTTAAATGCGTTGATTAAGTATTTTTAGTACTCTCGGGTAAGAGGCGTCTTATTCCTTATTTTACTTTGAGGGACGACATGGAAATTTAATGCTGCAGAGTTATATAGGAGTATGTAAGATGTAATTTGTAACTAATAAGGAACAACAGAATCTGCTCAGTTCTAACATGAATTAATTGTGTCTGTTAAAACTACGAGAATAACAGCTTTATTTTAAATTACTACTAGTGTTTTTAAAAATTTGTAAGAAACATTTAGTTTTAGGCCACTCACTCCAAACTCGTTGGCCCCCAATCTCGGTCGCGAATACAACTCGTTGAGAGCGTGATTGTAGTGGCACTTCTCCAGGAACGAGGCGTCTGAGGCCCGAGGGAAATTGCTCTCGTCGTCCAGAAGGTGTAGAATACCCACCGGTTTCTTACTTAGTAGCTGAATAACTGTAAACCAAAAAAAAACTTAAGTCTTTCTTTTACCGGCCCTTATCCCGCTTATGCACGATCGGCCCAACACGTTTTTCTCTTCCATTCCTCTCATTTTAGTACTTACTCCTTTCTTCCTCATATAACTTTCTTGGTCTCTTACAAACTTAAAACATATGCAAGTAAGTAGAATTATTGTAAGTTACGTACCAGGAGAGTTATCGTTCCAGGTCAAATTGGACCACTCCAATCGCTCCTTCTGGTATTCCTGTTGCTCCAGTTTGAAAATGTGCTTGTTGAAGTAGTGCTGAAGCGTTTCGTTCGCGTAGTTGATGCACAGCTGTTCGAACGAGTTCTCTTCTAGGTCCTCGAATCCGAAGATGTCCAGCAGGGAAATGCGGTGCGCGTCGTGTAGGCCCGCGCGGTGCACTATCGAATTTATTCGGAGCACTAGCCAATTGAAGAGTGAAGAATAGAGCGCTTTAGCGAAAGCGTCTCTAGCGTCCAAAGCCTGGTCTATCGGCAGCGGAGACCTCATTCTCTCTGCCCTTGCAGCTGTCACCCTGGTAGTCAAAGCCCTTGCTAATGCTTCAGCGGGGACTTTTAATAGATGCGCCGCCCAACGCACTTCCGCCCCACCGCCTAATTGCACTCCTTCCTGGCCGTGACGTAACTGCTTTCTATGGAAGTACACGTTTCCAAGGTGGAGGACGGCTGCTAAAACCCTTATAATGTCCTCCCTCTCCGAATCTCCAATACCGAGCACTTGCATAGCTCCACAGAGAGCTGACCAATCAGCCCCAGCCCCTGCACCGCCAGAGTCCCCACCCTGGTTCAGATAGAAATAATGCTCCGCCGTCAAAAGTCCCCGAGAGCGCCTCTGTTCTTCATCCAGTCCAACTAATAACTCGTAAAATACATGATAATTCCTTTCGCCCGGCGATTGCGTGACTATGCGGGACTTCTCAAGGAGGTAATGGGCCACCCTAGCGCCGGCTAGAGCGCCATCTTTGAAGTAGAGCTCCAGGAGTTTCCCGAATCGACTAGAGTTGTGGTTTTTTGGTGTTCTCGCGTTACCGAAGGCTTCCAAGAGCGGAGCTGCCTCCAGGATTTGCTCGGAGACCGGCGCCCTGCCTGGGGGTGCAGGGGCGACCGCTGCGAGGAATTGCACGGCTAGCTTTGTTGACTCCGTCTTGCCCGCACCAGACTCCCCTGATATGAGTATGGCTTGCGGGTGGGGTAAGGAGGAGCGGGCGGCCGCGGCGATCGCGAACAGATGTGGAGGTAGATCGCCCAAAGCTTCCGCCGCATGGTATCTGGAGTAATTATAGTAATTATCTTTTTCTTTTTGTATTTAATTGCAATAGTAGATAAGCTAAATAAATTATAATATTTTTCTAGTAATAAAAAACGTGTTAATATTTTTGCCAGTAATATACGGTTCAGTATTTGGATACATATGAAATAATAAAGCAAAGTTTTATTTTATGTTTTAAGGTAGGTTTAGCTTATTTTTAGAAATAATAGGCTTAAAAGGTCATTTGTAAAATTAAAGTTTGAGAAGTTCAATACGTTTATTACACCATAAGCTGTATTTAAGCCGATCATGTACTTGCGTTGCACCCACAGAGATTTTAGACAATGCAGCCACGTTAAAAGTGTCAAGGCTGTGCACTGTACTCGATGTCTAACGACACTTTAATTGTTCGAGACATAGATACAATGAAGGCGACCTTCCATTCATATAAATCAGTTTCAGTTTTATACCAAAGTTTTTCTACTGTGTTTTCTGTTGATTTTAATATAAAAATTGTTAATACTTTTACAGTTTACTAGAAGTATATATGAATAGATATATAATAATGTATAACCGCCTCCGTGGCTTAGCAGGTTTTGGCACTTGCTTTATAAGCCGGAGGTCGTGGCATCAAATCTCGTGGGGAAACAACTTTGTGTTATCGTTGTTTTCTGGTTGGTTCAGAAAATTATGGCCAATCACCCAATTGTTTGAAAACTAAGATGGTCCATGCGTCGGATGGGCATGTCGTTCGACTTACCGACCCGCATTGGACCAGCGTGGTGGGATACGGTACAAAAACCCCCTAATGGAGAAGGTGTGCATTAGGGGAGGCCTATGTCAGTAGACTAACTAATATAACAAGGAACAAGAAAAATGCTACTAATGACGAAATAATAACAAGGGTTATTTCAACCTAACTATACATATAATATAACCCACAAACATTGACAAACAGTATTCTATAGATATAGTCTGCAGTGTCTGTCCTCTAAAGCTACTCTACCTGTCAGAGCGAGCAGCACTGTCTACTGCACTTAATATAGAGGCCAAATAAGACATGTTAACGAAGTCTAATTACCAAGACAAGTGCTGCATCTCATTGATAGACTGCCGCCCAGTGAATTTGACGCCAATACACTTCGACGTTACATTTGTTAATGTAAATTCAATGGTGTATTAAGCCCGCGAATAGATTTGATATAAATTAGAAATAATCACCTTCTAGCTGTTTGTAAACCATACAGGGAGTCCACTGGCCGGTAAGGGTTCACAGCGACTAGTATGGACCCTGCATACGTATATATCAGCCCCTGCTCGTATCTCAGCTTCAGGTTCCAGAGGAGAGCTGCCTCGTGGAGGTCATGGAGACGGGTCATGTCCTCGACACCAGTAGGTCCTAGCTCTTCGCGTGGCCATACAGGGTCCCCTTCTTCTTCACCGTTACCCATCTGGAGGGCGAAGGTTTGGGGCTGTGGAGCAGAACTATATTAAACTTCGGCTTTAATTTTATTCAAAACGCCACTTCGTTGCCATGGGTTACCTTGTTAACGATAAACATTAGTCTCATTTGGTTAAAGTATAAATTTTTATGTTTGTGAGATTTTAAATGATAATAAATGGCAAGTTGTGACGTAATAAGGAACAAAGAATTGGGGTAACAGTAATATGAATTAAAATGTTTTAAAAATGATGTATTTTTTTCTTTTTACAAGTAAGAAAATGTATAAAATATTATAGTTTTTTTTCAATCATTGATTAACGACAGGTAGAGTTCTCGAGAGAGAGTTCGCTAGAGCTCCGGCAATGGAGGAATTAAATTTATGCTTTTAACTCGATTTACCTACTAAATGTGAACACAATTGTTTTCAAAAATCTTTATTCTATATTTATTTCTATGAATATAAAACACGGCATAATTTAACAACAACAGTGTTTACAGAAACAATGCATAAGAGTTAATTTCGACAACTTATAAAACAAAAGGTTATCACAAAAGTCAAGGTCATTGCTAGTACATTCAAACATTTAGAAGAGCAATTTCTCGCTTACTACATATCAAACACACCGTGAAAGTGCGGATGCACAACCGAACTTAGTCTAATTTACTCTAAACGTTCGGATATTTTCATAAAATAAAATACAAATACACTTAATTGCATTACGATCAGGTCGCATTTGTGAATTCCTTGCTTTGCTTGCTTGCTTGTGTAATAAATCTCTACGGATATAAACTGTTTTAAATGTTGCATAAACGTTTTGCGTAGTGTATACGCACTTAAACATTACGCACGCCTTAACGTAACCGGCCACGGCACGGAACGGCAGCGGGTCGGAAAATCGTCGTTTTCCCATTATACGCGGTGACATAACAATGCTTACGACCCCAACGGAGTTAGCTTGGCGGTTTTCACTGTCGAATTCACTCTTGAATTCCATAAAAAATGTCGGAAGTGTATCCCGGATGTGACCGCCTCCGTGGTCTAGCGGTATTGGCAATCGCTTTATGAACCGGAGGTCGTGGGTTGGAATCCCGCGGGGAACAACTTTGTGTTATTGTTGTTTTCTGGTTGGTTGGACAATTTGGCCCAATCACCCAATTTTCTAAAAAAGGAATGATAATCGTGTAAAAAGTCGGTCCACCCACCAACCCGCATAGAGCCATCGTGGTGACATGCGGTTCAAAAACCCCCTATTGGAGAAGGCGTGCATTAGGGGGGCTTATTAGGCAGCATTAACACAGGCTGATGATGATGATAATGATCTCGGATGTAAACACACAAACAGCAAAGCAAAAGTTGAGTCTATATTGATAAAATTGAACTGTTGGGATTTGTTTACTGGTTGACTGATCTGAACAACATGTAACCTAAGTTGACCGACTATACATTTCAATTTAAATGAGTTGGTTGTCATACATTTCAGATCTTAACAACCTGTCATGTAATTAAAAACTAGTTTTAACATGATAATTATGATGCATCAAAAGCTATCTTGTGAAAATATAATCCATTCCTTAAATAAACTTCTAGAGAAAAGAAAAACGTAAACCTTTAAATTACTTCTGTTTAACAGGTTGACAGTTAAACTAAAATTTAAACTTTAATGTCTAAAATTTCTTCATGTCAGTTATTAATTTAAAAATACATTCGAACAATAAAGATGATAATATCCGTTAAGTTTTTAAATAAATCACTACATTTAAAGGCATCATTATGGCAACATCGTAAACTACAACAACCCAACATTGGCTAATTTAAACTGTGACACGATATTCACGATTCGTTGATTATACGGTACACAGCAAAGCTGTCACGCAAGGAATGCATTACGGCCGGTGTCGATTGCATCGGAACTGTTATCGACCTTTTATCAACGTAAATCAATGGGGAAACTGTTCACGCAGGAAACATATCTTGAATATGCGCATATATGTAATGAGTGCACCTTTTACATCAATCAATCACCTGAGTCACCACTGGACTTGATAGCCTTCCAATGCACGTCACCGTTTCCGTTCTCACGATATATGTATATAATGAACTTTAGAACAGGATATAGTTATATCAAATTCACTAATTTACGGATTTTCCGCGTTACTTAAATATATTTATTCCCGACGTTTCGGATTCTTTCCAGCATACATGATCACGGGCAGACTAAGTTACCATACCAACCATACCAACTTTGATATGATTTGATATGTATAATAATCGCGTAAATAAAAGAAATAATTAGGATATGTATAAATTAAAGTAGATATATATAAAATAAAATTAACGGCTACCATCGGCTATAAGTCTTTATTTACACGCCAGTGGTTATCAGTTCGAATGCTGTAATGTAATATTAACGAAATCGCGGCCTCCTCGTTCTTATAAGTATTTATGTTTAAATGCTTTGATAGACAATACTTTCGATCCCGTCCCATAATTAAGAATAAGTTTAAAAGTCGTATTAAAACGCTTCTGACCAAAAAAGGACATCTTAGCAATCGAAGGCTTAGTAATTCGGGATGGCTTTGACCTTTACAGGTCACATGCCAGCCGTGATACATAAAAACTGTAATTTTGGTAATAATAACCGTTGCGTTCGAAGTCGATATATAATAACTTGGAAATAGTAGATATATAATAAGTAGGAATAGTGAATTATAAAATATAATTAAGGTTTCTTGTACGAAGATCGCAGTATAACAATCTCATTCGTAACCTTTGAATAACAATGACAAATTAATTAATTTCTGTTTACATATAGGAACCACATTTTAAAAGTGCAATGTAAAAATCTTTACTATACCTTCCTAATAAGATTTTTAATATTTCTATTAATTTAATTGCGTTATAATCCACGTGATGACGTCATGCATTAACTGCTTTTTCGCTGTGTTAGTAGACAATCACTAAGCCGTCAATCACCAGACAATACGCTATAATTTATATTGTATTTAATTCATGAGCTCAAAAAATCGATTCTACTGAGAATTTGGTAAACATAAGATAACTTGTAGAAGAAAAACACGTGGAAAGTACGAAAATTCTTATTTATGTGAATTTTGAAATCAATATTAATTTTATAATTATCTCATTTAAATACTGTATTCGATTCAGGAACAAAAGAAAGGGAAAGGAACAATGGCCTTAATGGCCTACAGATACTTGATACAAATATCGTTCATTATATTGGTATACGGTTTTTATTGGAGTTACTCCTGTTAAATTGTACAAATATTAGCTGATATTTCGTCAGGCTAACGATTAGAGTTTTCTTTATGGCCTACTAAATTTAAATTATTCAATTGCAAGCCCTAAGCTCTTTATTTACAGGCAGCATTAAATAATAGTACACGCATAAATTTATAACGTACATTTCTCAATAGTACGTCCAAACAAAGCTCCTTCAACATCGGAACAGCAATAGAAACACGTCTTCTAGTTTTTACGTCGGCCATGTTTCTTTTTGACTTTATTATCGGCGATTTCGGCAGCATACGGGCTTTTCGACGTATTTTTCGTCTGTGCAAGTCGTGGCGGGTCCAAGGTGACGTTTGCGAATCTGTGGAGCTTAAACACGCGTCGCAGAGTTCCGGCGAACTGGTCGGGGTTGGCGCGAAATGCACTTTCATAGATTATATTGATTTGTTTCAGGATAATAACACTAGATTGGTGGGATGCAGTTGATTGCCGCTTTTTGTCGAATTTTTAACAAGATTTTTTGTATATGTTAATGTAAATGATAATTCATGTACATTATCATTTTATAACTTAAAACTAAAATTGAATATACAGCGAAATATTAACAAATATTCCGTCAGCAATAAAATAGGACGCGACCGTACCGACACGAAAAAAAATCACTTATTAAGATTTTTATCAGTTGTAGTGGTATAACTTTGTTTGTCATCTTGAAACACTTCTATTTGTCCACATTATTTTTAGGTTGTTAATTTATGATATTGTGTACGTCAACGTATGATCATTTTAAATTATAAATGGAGTTGTTGATTCATTCGCCTCAATTGTGTGCGGTCCTCAAAAAATCACTTTCGAACGACCTTCACATTATAACAAAATTAAATATTAACCACACTTCCGTACAGATTTTCACGCTCAGCGGTCCATCTTAATTTGTGTTGCATCATTATATCGTCGCGTCGCTATACAAGAGCGAGTTATTTGTGTCCATTATATCACGATACGTTCACTTCCATGAATAATGCGAAATATGTACGAAATCCACTTTCTCGTTTTGGCGAATTTATTAAAGTTATTTGTTGCGCAACTAGTGTTCAAAATCGGCTTAGTACCGCGGTCCGTGTGCGACTAATCCGCGGGCCCAGTTGCTGAGAACTGTTAGAAACTAAACGTGTTTGATAACGGAGCAACTGCAATGAGACAGGTTCAATGCATCTCTTAAGTCGACATAAATGCGTATATATAAAAGCTATTTTGCAAACTCTCATTTGGCAAAAAAATATCCAACAGTTATCTATTTGACTAACTTATTTACATTGAAAAGACTATAGCTAATGCTACTAACAAGTCTGCTAACTATTTAATTCGTTTTAAACTATTTAAAGTGTGTATTTTTATTACAGCAACTTCATTTTTGTTCAATAATAACTATACCGCGCTCACAATATTCATATTATAATATATTTTGATTGTAAATTTTATTTTCAATTATTCATCCTCGATCTATTTTCTAATTTAAACACGGCATAGCGATAAATCCTTCAAGTTTGACAGTCTCATTCGAATTTTAAAATTAGAAATTTTAAAAAAATACAGACGCCTCGATGAAACAGATAAACAATTATTGGCTCCGTTGATCGGAACAGATAATTAAAGCACGTTAGAAACTGTCACACGTAGCGTCGCGAGAAAAGGCGCGCGCTCTCCGCCTCCGAAGAATGTCGATAGAGAGCCAATGGCATTTTTATCTATTTCATGCGTACATGCGTCCGATAAACGTAAATAAAATGCGTGTGCAGAATCACGCTTTCCGTCGCACCTTGTAATGTGTTTAACCGCAAGATTGCGAGAAACCGGACCGATGTATAATCGGTTAGATACACCTTAATTAACTCATATTTTATAAATAATAATCAAAAGTGATGGTGTGGTGCATATAAAGGAGAAAGAGTAAATGACTATGTGTTCGTAGGCATGAGCTAGGAGACAACCTATAAGTTCCGGTAGTGGAACGGCTGAGGGAATCTGGCACGTCTAAGGGGAAGGTCGGGAGCACATTCTTTCAGCGGTCTGTAGAAGCTTGTATCAATGACGTTTACCCCGAGTCAAGTAAAAGGACGACTCTGCGATGCCATGCCACACTGGTGTAGGCAGACTGATGAAGAGGAGAGATCCAGTATGATGTACTTTTTTCTCAGTTGGAACAGGGCTAGAGGATGACACATAATTGTAGTAATTCTATCTAGTTCTTTCTACACTTCTTTGTTGTAAAGTTTCGTAAAAAGCAGTTGCCAGTGTTGGGATCACAAGAACAGGTGCATGGACACTAGGGCGCCTGTAATAAGGAAGAGTAGATCGGTTGTTACATCCCGATCTTTTATACACCAGGGTTTGAAATAATTATAGTCAGGGCAAGACCAACAAGCTCACCAGCTTTGAGATAAAAATGTCAACGCATATTCAAGGCGTTGGTATTTCCCTACATAAGAAATGTTGAATATTCTAAAGGTCACATAGACTAGTATTCAAGACGAACGGACTATTTAGTGTTTATTTTTTTGAACTAACTTTACATTAAACAATTTTTATCCGTTCCGTAACATATGTTTAATATATATTTTATGTGTCCTCAATGTCCTTATCTTCCAGTTCTATTGATTCCATTGTATTCCTTTCACCAATTCCAAAGTTTTACCCACTTCAATGTTTTATTACTAAAATAAAAATGCAAATGTACAAACGAATCATATTAATAACAGGTTTTTAATAAAAAATCATTTACCGAATTATATCATTATCTAAAGCTTAATTAAAATCTATCGATCAACTATAATATAACCATTCATGACCGCATCAATAGATGAAAATTAATGTTAATTATTAATTACTAACTTGATTACGGTGTTATATAAACATGTAAATAAACTAACAGCTATCTATTTTTATTAATAAACATATACAACAATCAGTATATTTTTATTACGCAATAATGTTATGACACTCGAAGAAGCAAAGTAGACTAATGTAGTTACCTAATTTTATTCCACTTAGCGTAATGATAACTAACTATGAAGTCGTTAGCTATCATATTTCACCGATTATTAGAACGAACTAAATTAAATTCTAGTTAATAAGTTTTAGATAGGTAGATAAAAAAAATTGGTTTTTATTTATGGTATTACATATTGTCTATGTTGTCTAATTTATAATCTAAAATATTTGACATTTTTAAGCCACTGTCCCATATCTTAATATCACGATATTTTCTCTGTACCCCACGGTGCGCGTGCAAGGCTTCTTTTTAAATTGAAACTGCATGTGTCGACAATGTTTGTAAATACTATTACGCAAAGATAAACAACTTTGAGGGAGAGCCAACAGAAGGATTCGGCTGGGCTGGGCAGCTCATAAGCTTTCGTCGAGTTTTCTCGTCACCCATCCCACAAAGCCTCAAATCGAAAGTCTTCGATCAGTGCGTCCTACCGTTTTGACCTCCGGTGCCGAGACTTGGACACTAACGGTTCGACTGGTCCACAAATTTAAAGTCAGTCAGCGAGTTATGGAGAGGACTATGCTCGGAGTGTCTCTGAAGGATCGCATCAGAAATGATGGGATCCGTCAGAGAACCAGAGCCACCGACATAGCCCACCGGATTAGTTAGCTGAAAAGGCAGTGGGCCGGTGATATTAGCCGCAGAACTGACGACCGCTGGAGTCGTAACGGTCTGGAGTGGAGACCGAGGCTGGGTAAACGTAGGACGCCCTGCGGCAAGATGGAGTGACGACATTCGCAAAGTCGCCCGTGTGGGCTGGATGAGAATAGCCGAAGATCGGAAGCGGTGGCGTAAATGAGTGGAGGCCTATGTCCAGCAGTGGACAGACACAGGCTGATGATGATGATGATGATGAAAGATAAATAGGGTTCAAACATAAAAAAAAAATGTTTTTGCTCTATAAGAAACGAAGTTACCAAGTGAACGAGTCAAAGATTTCGACAGTTTTAAAAATATGCCACCACCTACTAAAATTGTTTAAATTAAAAGGTCAGAGACATAAAACTATTAAAATTTAAGGTGCTTAATAAATAAACATATAAAAATATAACAACTTTCAATTTAGTCAGTAACTTATCTTTCACTTTTAAAGGTTGCATGCACTCTTTACGTTGATACAACGGCACGTATTTATATAATTATCAACATATCGAAATATTCAATTTACAGCCATTTAAGTGAATTACTGTAAATTTAATGTGTTATATTTAGCACTACCAAAGGTCAATGCTAAGAAAAATTTTAGAATAAACACGTCACAAATATCAAACTCTATTACATTATGAATTAGGTATAATTGCGATAATGTGTTTCAATAAAAAATGTCTTATTTAGTTTTGGAACTATTCTTATGAAGTTATCAAAACAATCAATGTATGTTGCATTTAAGTCATCCTTTTCACTTAAGGGAGACCGAGAGCTCTATTTCGGGGCCTTGGCTCTAAATATCTTTGCAAAATTTAATGACATTTTTGTTTAAAAATGTTATACAAACTCAAATTATCTGTTTATTATATACGTCTTAGATAACACCTTATGTTGCTCAAACACGTTTCTCGCTCAGTAGATATAATATGTATCAGCGTAATCGAGTTTACAAACTGAACGTGCTTCATTCCTTGTAACGCAAACCAACTGACATTCTCAGCGTGAAATACGTGACTTTTGTGTTCTATTTAGAGTCAGGTTGCATGTAAATAAATTTGTATTGAAATTGAATCAAAAATAATACAATATTACTCGAGTGTAAAGCATAATTTCATCATAAACATTTGAGCAAAACAAGCTGCATAAATGATGGCTTCACAAATTTTGCCCAAAACAAATAGAGCGCTTTTTGATGGACCAACTCAAACCTGAAAATTATTAGTCGTATAAACTTTTGTTTATTTATAGACAGCTTTTATTAGTAATAAAATACGTAATAGCTGTAGTTTAGCCAATTCAGACTCACAATAGAAATAGAAACAAATTATTAAAAAACATAAATGGCACCAAGAGCCGTACTATTACTTGAGAAGCAAGTTATCGTACCGAGATTTTTATGACATAATTGTCTTCTTGTAAGCCAAATCAAATGCAATACCATAAAAATACGATAACGGCAACAAGTTACGACTTTACCTGTCCATTAACGACCGCGCTGACTAGCAACACCCTCGCCGCCCTGTGTACCTCGACCAGCTCGCCAGGAAGCGGTGCGGGGGTCCCAGCCGGCTGGAACCATAATGCCGCCCCCTCCGACCACTCCACGAGCCCCCCGGAGCCCGCCATTCTGTCAAAGAAAGAGTGGAGTTTTTACTAACTGTAGTAGGGCCACCGATGGAAGCAATGTAAACGATATTTTACTAAGTAAACTAGAAGTAGAAAACGTCTTATCACCTATTAGGCATATCTCAATAACTCTTAAAAAGTTTTGTCTGTTCCTCACAGACTAAACATATAAATTTTACCATACAAAGGTATTAAGACATGCTGTTATGTTGACATGATTTGTAGTTGCAAATATATATAATTATTAATACTACCGAGAACAAACCGTCATGTTAAAAAATATCAATCTAATTAAATATGGATCACCGCCAGACCTGTATAGCAATCAAATTAAAAGTGATGAGCAAATTGTGTAATATACGGAAGATTATAAATTATTATTTTCCGTTACTTTTAATTTCATAATTCTTATTGGTGGATTCCTTTGTACAATATTTGCAAAGGAAACGGATATTACGCACTGATTTCATGTAAAGTAGTACTTTACTACTTATCAAATAATTTAGTTAAGTGAATAAGTTCAACCATTATCCTTTACAATTTTCAGTTAATAATATGACAAATTCATAATGATATAGGTTTAAAAACCGAAAATTTTAAAGGTATTTTCCAAGTTAATTAACGTGTTGTACAGGAAAGCTCGATTAAACGATTTTTTCTTAACGATCTATGCTATGTAGTACGCAACACCGCCAAATATTTATGGCATTGTCGTAACACTCTAAATTACTACTAATAATTCAATAATATTACAGCACATTACGCAGGAAAGGCGGAAATCCATTTCCCGGTAACCACTGAAGCAATCGATTTATAATTATAAACCGTATTGAAAACACACGAAAAGGTGTTAAACAATTAAGGGAACAGGAAAACAACAGTTTTTTACAAATATTTATTATTTTCGACGAGAATACATTACTTAAATTCTACTTAATAGGTTTTTATATCATAAATATATTGGCGAGGGTAACGCTGTAGATAGCAGCGAGCAAGGCGGCAGGCAATCGCAAGCCGGTGGTGATGCCAGGCAGCAAATTGGCGGCGGTGGTGGTGGCTGGAAGCAGACTGGTGATGGAGCTGGAGGTTGGATGCAAAACGGTTCTGGTGTGGGCGGCTGGATGCACATCGTCGGTGGGGGCGGGGGCTGAACGCAGATCGGAGGTAAAGGTGGTGGCTGAACACTGATGGGGCACGGCGGTGGTGGCTGGACGAACATCGGCTCAGGGCACGGAGGCTGAATTGTCACAGGGCAGGGTGCCGGTGGCTGAATGCACATCGGTGGCGGTGGGGGCGGTTGCACCATCATTGAAGGCGGGCAGGGTGGTTGCACGGACATCGGCGGTAGTGGTGGCGGCTGTACCATCACTCTGGGGAGCGGCGGTGGTTGAACTACAATCGGTGGAGGTGCGGGGAGCTCGATGATGATCGGTGGTGGTAACGGAAGCTCCAATATTAATGGCGGTGGCATTGGAGGGCTGACGCTCATTGGAGGTAAGGTGGCGGAGTCACACACATTGGAGGCAAGGGAGGTGGCGAGACGGTCATGGGTGGCGGAGGCGGTAGAGCTATGGTCATAGGTGGTAGCGGTGGGGGTGTGACGCACATAGGAGGAGACGGGGGCGGTGATACTGTGATCGGAGGAGGCATTGGCAGTTCAATGTACATTGGCGGAAGGGCAGGAGGAGTTACGTACATCGGGGGTGGGGCGGGTAACGTTACGTAAATAGGGGTTGGTGCGGAAGAGGGGCAGCTACATGGTATACCAGGGCAACCGCATGGGAGTGACGGCGGGAGGTACGCAGGCGCTGGTGGCGCCACCATCAGCTGCGTCGGGCACGTCGACAAAGCATAGTACTGGCCGTTTGATGCAGTCTACATAAAAATAAACAGAATTATTATTTTCTTATTAAAACTTTCTTAATATTCACACAAAGATAAGTACACTTACCAGCGCCACCAATAAAAAGACGGTTAAGCCAATATTCCCCATTGCTGGTTCGTCTTCAACTTGTCGAACGATAAACTTCTTTCATATTTTATACCGCACTTATTGCTTTAAACTCGAAACGCAATCGTATCGAAATAGTTTACCAATAAATTATCGATATTACATTTCTCCATTTCTAGAGCATTTTAACAACATATCTGATTTGAGTTCATTACAGTTTAGAACGAATTAATGATTAATCACGTCGTATGTGTATTAATTGATTGATAGTATAGTATTTCTAATAGTTAAAGCTTTTCACCACGCTTTCTTAGAAGTGGCGTTGTACACATAGTTTTGTTCTATTATAAAAACACGCGTATTAATTTTTTGAATAATATTAATAGACCATAAACCACATAGACCATTACTTTGAGGCAAAATTAATATCATCATCGTCCACATCAGCAGCCTTTATCCGTCCACTGCTGGACGTATGCTTTTTCAACGAACGCCAAGACGGCCGATGCCCAGCTATTTGAGAGAAATCAGACAGTTATTATCCTTATACATATACTTACTGATGTATTTAAAATCAATCTAATGAAACCATATATGAGTTTTATTGGTGAAACATCTTCTTAATTCATAACGTTACTTGTAAATACTTTTATAAGGCAGAATAATTCATTATTAAATCATATCTATAGATTTAAATTGAGGCGCAGTCAGAAGCATATTAATATCAAAACTCAAATTATCATTATTATTTTAGCATTAAAAACTAACAGCATGAAAAACATAAAACTTCCTAGCATTTCTCTAATATTATTTAATTGTACTGCAGCTTGTATTGTTATGTATGTCCTGTGGCAAAGTCAAACTTTATAACCACTCGCATTATTTACTCTCGTGCACCACATACGAAAGTGTCGGTTGCATAATTAATACTAAGCGTTTCGAGCGCGTCTCTTAATTGAAGAAAGTGAAAAGAGTCCGACGAGAGATGGCCGACGTGTGATTTTACTTTTGACAGTCGCGCACGTGAGGTTTCACGCAATGCGATTTATCGCAATAACTCATTGGACGTACAAGCAATTAGCTCCAGTCCTCTAAAGTGAAACGATGGACGCACATACAACAGCTAGATATGATTTTTTGTCAGAATGAGGCGACGAGACTACAGTGGTTCACTTGATGGAAAGCATGGAGCCATGGTTATGAGAAATCAGCATAATTCAATACTAGTTAGCTCAAAACTTCGACAGATCTCACACGATCTCAACGATGGACGCACATACAACAGCTAGATATGATTTTTTTGTCAGAATGAGGCGACGAGAATACAGTGGTTCAATTGATGATAGGCATGGAGCCGTGCTTATGAAAAATGCAGCATAACTCAATACTAGTTAGCTCAAATCCTCGACAGATCTCATGAGGCAGTCGACAGTACCTATGTCTCATTCACCTACTAATTATACTAGCTACAAACTTCCTTTTAACCGGAGGCGAAAAGCAATAATACATCGCAGTGTTATTCCATATTAGATAAATGTTTATAGATTTGAAATAAATATTTGGTGTATTTACCAATTTTATGTATACTTGCGAACTGCATTTCCTTGTTGGTGATTTCTAAAGTGAAGCCGTTTATTAAAGAGCGACTAATAAATGTACTAGTATTGTAAATAATGTAAAAAAAATATTTTAGTTTTATACTAAACTATTATCTATCTACTGTTTAAGCATTTACCGTTGACGTTTTATAACTTGTTACATAAAATCAAGGGACGTACACGCGTGGAATAAACTAAATAAAAGCAACGCCCAACGAGGTAAAGTAAGTAAACTGCACATTAATTGTTAATAAGTCGTTGATGGGTATAGTTGTTTATAAAATACGTGCTCCGGATATGTCGATACGTATACACCGACCCGGAAACGGGTCAACGACAAAACAATGGCCGCTCTTCCGGCGAAGATGTGGTCAAACGTTGTATGAATACGAATCGACTCGGCGGACTCGCCTTAATAGGTGACGCGCCGCGTTGAATAGTAAAAAGTACGCTCAATCGAGTTTTCTGAGAGTAATTTAATGATTATTTAGTCTTTAATTCACTTGGTAAATTACTCTTTATGCTTGAGGCGTGAAGTTAACAATTTAAAACGACACGTCGGCGTCGAGCTCCCGTAATAATGTTAAAATAATGATATAATATTGGAGTCTTATTTGGAACTTTATACAATCTAAAAAAATTAAATGTTTTAATCATAAACTTAAATTAGGACACTTAATTTTAAAACAAGTAATTTATCATGAAAATCTAAAATTTAGTCACTTAAATTACTTTAATTACTTTGATGCTTATTATCTATAACTCTGAAATCAGCTATCTATTAATACATAATTAATGAAATTTCTTGCTATTTCTATGCGACAATGATACCGACCTCATGGACCTTTCTAAAACGTGGACAGAATTGAATGGACCGAATCACGTGCACGAGAAATTACGAGTGATGTCAAATAACGCTTAACCGACGGTTAGCTGTTCGTTGTATTGTGAAATTAAGCGGTAAACTCAATTAAAAACCGGCTTTTTAACTGTGATAAGTCACTAATGAGTTTTAGTAATTAAAAATTGCGTGCAATCGTTCCATATATTTATTCTTTAATCATATTTACCATTTAGCAATAACCATTTTGACGAATTCAAACATTGCACTATATAAACCATAGTTAACTAATTAGATATTACGTTTAAGCAATCTATTTAGAAGCTCTTGTAAGCCAAAAGAATCTTCTAAAAAATACCTAAAGGCTTAAATCAATACTGCATGGTAAATCGATCAGCAAATACATTTAGGTTTTAAGTTCTGTGAAA
Organism: Lamproptera curius; assembly: GCA_029286875.1. Lineage (NCBI taxonomy): Eukaryota > Metazoa > Arthropoda > Insecta > Lepidoptera > Papilionidae > Lamproptera > Lamproptera curius. The sequence continues at coordinate 1,792,833 of JAGSMT010000028.1, forward strand.
GTCTACCAAAAAGAACGAAGTGGAAGAATTTACGAGACCACAGATTCTTTAGCTAAACATAATTATTTCAAATATAGTAGATAATATTTCCTAAAGTTACATTCATAGTTATTCTAAGAGTCTAAATTTCTCGTATCTTGTTCATGTCACACATAATACAATATATAACAATATAATATAACATATTATATAACTATGCCTTATAATGTTTAAACGTGTTTGCGTGCCAATTAAGGCTTTTATTTAAACTTTTGGACTTGTTGAAGTGAAAGCAAACATAAATGTTGAAGACGTATAAAAATTCCAATATGGCGGCACGAGAGAACCGAATACACATACATCATATTCATTATCTGTGGAATCGATGCGGGGAATTCATGGCGCGAAATAAATGGGCGTTTATCATCTTTTAAGAACGTATCGAATTTGCATAATTACGTGTGGGTATTCAAAGAAAACCTTTCTGGAAATATTTTTTTTAAATATATTTAATTATACATACAATAATTCCTAATTTGTAAAAAGAATCCTAATTATTTAAATTTAAGTAAATAAATGCTAAGTCATCACGCAACGATATTCTCTTATCAGAAACCGACCTCAAAGTCTCGGTCTCGGTCTCCCCTCGGTCTCCCCTCTAGTCAGGTGACTACTATGCCAATAGAGTTGTCATACACAAGTCATATATTTACAACGAACTGGTTAGTAAACCTTTAGAAGTTTTGATTGAGGCCACACACTAGAAATTTGAATAAAGAAACTGCAACTAGTTTATTAAAGGCCATAAGGTCATACTGGAAATCGAAAAACAGAATTTTTGTGCGAGAAAATTTATAGATTGTCATCTTGGTCGTGGTTTTCATTCATAAAGGTCCAGCCCGTCCATAATTATGTGTGATATGTAGTCAATTTAAGTAAGGTTAAAAATATTTTTATTCAATATAAAAACAAAAAACTAAGTTAATCGTAATCGTGAAATCACAAAATGCTTTGATATGCTTGATTCTTTCTTCTTGACATTTGATTATGTTTTAATATTTTTTATGTTAATTAATAATAACCGAATAAGTATAGAGCTTTATATGTTGTCAGCGGCCGATTTTTTCCAATTTATTGTGATTAAAAAATATATATAACAAAATTATTATTTTCCTTAAGTTAAAAGTTAACGATTAAGTTATGATTTTATTATTTGAATGTTACCTATATATAAAATATAACATTCAGGATATTATATTTTTTTTCTCATTTTCGGGTTACATGTATGTATTGGCAAGATGTCTAGTTTTCAGTTACAAAACCGACTTTTTCACAAGCCACAACATAACTAAATAATTATTTCGCATACCATTAGAAGAAATTAGATAACACCAAACCCATCTAGCAATTTAATTCACAATAGTTTACGTAAGCCCCACAATTCGTGGGAAATGTGCCAAAGTTAAATGGCGAACGCGGGGAGCTTAATCATAGGACGTTACGCTTGAAAATAAGAAATATTTTCAAGTAAAGATTAAGCTGAAATATAACTTTCATTATAATCAGCCTTTGTCAGTCAACTGCTGGACGTCGGCCTGTCCTACTGCACGCTTTATCCTTTTAGGGGGCCCCTTGATCGTACCCCACCACGCAGGGCAAATGCGGGTTGGTGGTGAACCGATTATTACATGCCCATCCGACGCATGGATCATCTTTCTTTTCAGACAGTTGGGTGATCGGCCCATATTGCCCTAACCAACTAGGAAACGACAATGAAAATATGTTGAGTTCCCGCAGGATTCGAACCTACGACCTCCGGTTTCTAAAGCAAACGCCTATACCACTAGGCTACGGAGGCAGTCATTATAATATGCTACATATTATTTTTTATTTCTACTCACAGACTAACACTTAGCCACATAGTCACGCTTGAACTAACAATTTTGTAGAAATATAAATAAAATAATGGAAAATAGGTGTTATTATGTTATTACCAGTCATCATCATCATTAGCCTATGATAGTCCACTGCTGGACATAGGCCTCCCCTAAAACACCCCTATCCATTAGGGGGTTTTGGACCGTATCCCACCACGCTGGTCCAATGCGGGTTGGTGGGTGGACCGCCTTTTTACATGCTCATCCGTCGCATGGATCCTCTTACTTTTCAGACAATTGGGTGATCGGCCCAAACTGTCCTAACCAACTAGGAAACAACAACGAAAATTTGTTGAGTCCCGCAGGATTCGAACCCACGACCTCCGGTTTGCAAACGCCAATACCACTAGGCTACGGAGGCAGTTACCAGTATGTTAATGCTATACAATAAAATGTTATACGATCCTAGATCACATCATGATAATGACTTTAAATAACGGCGATTATATTTTTAGATGAATATCTTTTAATAACATAACGATTATATTTAATATAAACATTGTGTATTGATTGAAAAATTACTGTCATAACGAAAAAATTGAAATGAGCTCGCCTGTTGCTAAGATAGATCTACTTGCGCGCAAAATCACCAAACATTCAATTCGGCCCGCGTTTCAAACACTTTCCAAATATCGTGGTTTAAATCGATAGAAACCAACAAATGACATTATAATTCAGCAGCCAAAATATTTAAGCCACAACCGCCTACTGGAATTTAATATCCAGGCCGTCCTTCACCTACTTGGTTGAGCGGTTGTTTCACAGTTGGCAATGCGGCGAGGAATGCGATTAGTTGAACGCGTGGCGGGCGTTGCGTCAGTGCGGGTTCGACGCCGGGTCAGTGGGACATTGCTGGGATGGCTTTTATGCCTATATTAGTCTAAAACTTTGCGCCTATAAAAAAGTATTTAATGACTTAATGGTAAATATTTAAAGTATATGTACACTTTTGCATGGGTATAGTCATTATGTATACTTGATAATTAATATAATTAGAAACTCACTTTTGATAAGGTTAAATACAGAATTAATAGGCAAAATATTATTATTAAATGTTAAAGTACGGTAACAGTATTCGTTACTGCAGAAAATAGATTTACTGTTGTTTACCTGTACAAAACAATTGCAATATTTTTGATAGTTATCAAATTAGTAGTTAGTTAGTAGAAGTTATCAAAAAGGAAAAATTAAAAGTACCATTCAAGAAAATTTGTAATTAGTAACAAAACTTTTTGCTGGCTTAACGAAATTTTCATAGAAAAGATTTAAACGCGTGTGGGATGACATTTCGGAATGAATTCCAATTTATATATTTGTGATTTAAATATGCTATTTATTTAAAAAAAAGTATACGAAATAAAAAAAAATTGCGTATAAATCTTACTTTAAGCTACAAAATAAAAATTGGACATTTTTATATAATTTTGTGCTCGTATAGCAATTGCGAATATTTATTACTACCAAGCTGCTTAGTAATAAAGTAGGAAAAGCTTGTACTATGGCAAATAGAACAATTTAACTTCTTTATAAATCTTTGCTGCTCGTTTAGCAATTCAGAATATTTTTTATTTATTCCTACAACGCTGCCTAGTAGTAAAGTAGGAAAAGCTTGTACAATGGCAAATAGAATACTGACATTTCTTATTCTTATCTATTGCATTGCCTACTTCGTTGTCTAGGTCTTCCGAGTGTTATTGATCCACTTACAATATTTGACACAAGCGTGGCTTAGAAACTGGAGGTCGTGGTTCGAATCCTGCGGGACTCAACAAATTTTCATTGTTGTTTCCTAGTTGGTTAGGGCAATTTGGGCCGATCACCCAATTGTCTGAAAAGTAAGATGATCCATGGTCGGATGGGCATGAAAAAGTCGGTCCACCCACCAACCCTGCATTGGACCAGAGTGGTGGGATACGGTCCAAAACCCTCTAATGGATAGGGTGTATTAGGGAGGCCTATGTCCAGCAGTGGACTATCACAGACTGAAGATAAATGAATGAATGAATTTGACACAAATTATTTTATTGATAAAGAATCGAACCAACACCTGGAAAGTCAGACTACGACATGAACTAGATAGTCAGTTAGTCATTAAGTTTATATGTGAGACAAGATGATATTAAAATATTTATTTTTCTTTAAAATGCTTGCTTTTTTAATTAGTATTCTAAAAAATCGTACATTATTAAATACATCAAACAATTACTAAATTTTTTGAAATAATTTCAAATTGAATTCGATTTGAAACCTATTTAAGCTTAATTTGTGAACAACATGCAATGTTATTTTATTAAATAGCATTAACTTAAATTTAATACCGCCAAGGTGATAAAAAAACTTTGTCATTATCTTTTCGCATAGCGGTTATTTTAATGAATGATTAATGATCAGTGTTGTGAATGGCGATTCTTCATAACGGGATAATATGAACGATGTTCGCATGCAAATATCTCGTTTGTTAACCGTGCCGATTTCTTATTCGTTTTTAACATGTCGAAGATGATTTAAATACATTCTTAGCTCTTTGAGTGGATTTGTAATTTATGGTATTTACGGTTTAACAGTAATGTCGAGTTAATATTTTAATTACAAGTGCTAATTAAGTGTCTGAACACAATATAGCATTTGGCAATAATCCTTCAAAGATTTAGTATTAATGGAGCTAGTGTTGTTAACTTCAGCTAATGGAGGCTACTTAATAGAGAGCGTGAGGGTAACGCACCGTTTTAAAAACCCATACTGTTAGCAACTTATGGCAACTCTTACCCACATAGGGTCATCATCATCATAATCAGCCTCCATCAGACCACTGCTGGATTTAGGCCTTTTAAATAAACGCCCAGACGGCCTATCCCCTGCTACTCACCTCCAACTTGAACCGGCACACACACACACACATAGGATACTACTAAACTTTGTAACCTATTATTATTGATGATTATCTTTAGTTTTGTAAATCTGTTACTGATAGTGATATCTAATTGAATCTATCTATATGCATAAGAGATTCCAACCTATATATTGACTCATCACGATATCTCTGGAACCATAAGGCGTAGCGACTTAAAATTTTGTAGGAATATTCCTTTTGCTAAGTACAGATCAGCATGAAGGGTTTTACGAAATTCCTCCCTTGAAGGCGATTGCGGGTTACCACGCGGACTAAGTCGCGGATAGCAGCTAGTGTTATAAAAGGGCGGTAGAATGATTAAAATGTCAAATAGATAATAACAGTTGTACATCGTATCTCTGTCCAAATATAGTTACTTGGTTCAAATAGTGTATTTCTCCGTACATCCACTTGGTAAATATACATAAAAATACCCAAACAAATCTAGTTGAGAGTTAAATACAAAGATGGTTACGATAATCAATACACGAACTCGTCAGTACGGAACGGTGTCGCATTACCGCTTCGTGTGAGCAATTGTTGTACGTCCCCATTTATTAGAACGATTACACGCCGCTTGCTCGCCTATTGTGGCCCAACTCTATGGGAATTTGAGTAAACCGAATTTGATAACTTGTAATGTAGTTGGTTCTTTATTTGTGACGCTACCGGCTAAGTTATTTTGGTTTGAGGGACGTTAAGCTTAATTTTTTTAAGACTTTTTCATATATTTAGGTGAAATTACCCTAACCAACTAGGAAACAACAATGAAAATTTGTTGAGTCCCCGCAGGATTTGAACACACGACATCGTTTCAAAAGCAAACGCCTATACTACTAGGCTATGTAGGCAGTTGCCTATAAGCCACTATTACCATCAGCGTTGTGAGCACCTTATCAACCGCGGTCGTTGACTCCAAAACAGCCTGTAACTTGAACGCGTACGGACCAGTTTGCATCGAGCGGGCATCGATTGCGAAAGCGCATTGCGAAACCGGGCCCAACGATTATGACTATGTAATGTATTGCCGATTAAATTGGCACAGCCGCGTAAGAAGTGATGCACTGTTTAGTACGCAGAATAACATCCTGTTGATGTTTAATTAGAACTAATGTACTTACTAAGTAGTACTTCACAGATAGCCGAGGAAAAGCTTTTTTTTTTATGGCATACGCAGGCAAACGAGCAGTCGGGCCACCTGATGGGAAGTGATCACCGACGCCCATAGACTTTAGCAATACCAGTGGTATCGCCAACGCGCTGCCTACCGTGAGACATAGGGTGTTAAGTCTCGTTTACCCACAAAATACGCTGGCTACGGTGCCCTTCAAACCGGAACACAGTAGTGTTTTCACACTACTGCTTCGCGACAGAAATAGGCACCGAGGTGCTACCCACCCAGACGGTCTCCTGTAAACAGAGGACCTACCACCGGTAACTGCTATACCATACGGTGTTATAGATGTTTCTTTTCTTGAAAGGGTCGAATGTTAAGTTTGTAAAGTAAGCTACGTTGAACGAGTTATTAATAACTGTTGCATGTACATGTTGCTGTAAAGTCTATGTGTTTTTAATGTATTTTTATTTAATAAAACATACACGAATAATCTTAAATAGCGATTGGGAAATGAAAGAAACAAAATGACTCCACTGTTTTGTCTGTCACAACAACATTATAACTGATAGATTTTATCGATATCCGTTAATAATGACGTCATATGTGCTATACGATACTTCCATTTGTTATTAGCCTATAAAAAGGTGGACAATTGTGATGTCATTCGTTCAGCGTATAAGCATTCATGTGACACCATTGCATGGTGTCGTTAGAAGACAGTAACATTATATTCGGCGAAAAACCTAAAAACAAGCGAGTGAGTGAATTAACAAATTATTATCTACAGATAAAAGATTTTTGAGACAATATCCGCACTCATACTTACTCCGCACATCGGAAAGTTGTATTCCGAGTAAGTGACGACATGTTCAACACGGAAACATTTTCTTGAAGAAACGGATTACGTGAAGGTTTCCGCTGAACACGCTTCTATACTTTTTAGTAAGTGCAAACCGAGATGTTAAAAGTTGGACTGTCACCTGATGAATGATCTTAAAAGATGCCAATAAAACGTTTTTAGCTTGTAATAAGTAATATATTACTTCCAGCTTTTTTAAAACAAAAGCCCGGAATGTATGCGAAAACCTGTGTAATCTGTTTAAATATTATTCACTTTTTAATAGTACACTTGAAAGAGTAAAACAAGTTATTTGTTTTAGTTTGAGTACGATTACAGTTCTTGTTATGTAAGTAGCAACCAGTAATTTCGTAATGTCAATGCCAACAATATAGTGTTGTAGAAACCAAAAAGTTAAGCTCTACTTTGTGAATGAACAAACATAAATCCTAAACAAAATCGGTTGTTTAATATACATACGTAGTTTATCCTCAATATTTACCTTACGACACGATGTTGTATTACATCGAAATTCCGTCACGTACCTCCATAACGTACTTCCTTGTGTCTAAAAGCCCTACAAGATGAGACCGTCTCGTGTCGATGGAAAGTTTCCCAAAAGAAAGTGTTGACACACGTGCACCGCACCTTGTCCGAAAACGCACGCGGCCGATTCTTCACGGACACGCTTTCATTAGTCTTAGCAAAGATGGTGGAGACTTTTAAAACGGACAAGTGTTTTTAACACACATCTTGTAGGTGCATGTACCTTCAATATATATAGGAGACTAGCATACACAGCCACGCATGGCTATGGCAAAGATTATTGTTATGTTATGTTACCAACCTGTGTGCCACTGCTGGAGATGGACCTCCCCTAATGCACGCCTTCCTGCCCTTCCGATGCATGAACCATGTTACTTTACAGACAATCGGCCCAAATCTCCTAACCTACTAGGAAACAACAATGAAAATCTGTTGCATCCCCGCAGGATTCCAACCTACGACCTCCGGTTTCTAAATGAGCTTGAACTATAATGCACATACATACTAGAACCTCGTTACTGTATCATGCAAGTTACGGTTACAGTTCATTTATGTGTACCCGGCTTAAGATTTCGTGTGACAATGATATGACAGTTATTATTTCAGTAGCGTAGGTAAACAAATAAGAATATTTAATTCAGAAGGTTAATCAATGTCGCAGTTTCGTGATATTGTGTAACACGTTACTAAATTAGCGTTAGAGAGAATTTAACGACTATTTACTTAGTCTAAAAAAGGCCATATAAATGCTTCCTTTAAAATGTCTTGAGAGATTTATTAGTAAAGGTTTGTAATTTATTTTAATTTTGTGTACTGTATCTGTGAAAAGAGTCGCTATTGGCATCTTCTATAAATCTATAATGATTAAATATTAGATTAACAGTAATTTGTAGTGTATATGTCTTTTAGATATTATACACTACAAATTTAATAAAACCAAAATCTGTTTAAATACTTGAAAGGTATCGTTTTGCAACCACCACTCAATTGCACACTAAACTTTTGCTACTATCCCCATGATTCAGGTTTCATAACTATGCTTTCTTTAAGTATACATAAGTAAAAGTGCTTAATCTTTAAAAGTATATGATGAATGATTTACAAAGTCTGTTTAGCGTCTATAAGAGTCGTCAAAATATCAGCCATTAATAACTATAAAAAACAGTTTACTAGCGTTAACCGCAACGAGTGTGCTCCATAATAACCGTAGCGAGTGAAAGTTTATAGTAAATTAACGGTTGTTCAGTTTACCGACCCGCATAATATGAGAAGCATGTGCTTACGAATTGATACGGACAAGACAATCTATATGATAAATAAAGTATATATAGATGAATTAGATAAGGAAGATAAAAGCGGATAGATATGTCAAAAAGTTTGTAAGAGTTACTTGGGTATTGCTTTTTTAATTTATTTTAACGCGCTACCAGAAAAAACATTTAACTTTAAAATAAAAGTATCATAATGCTGTAGTAATATCGAGAAAAATTAAATTGAAAAAACAGAAGTATCGTAGAAAAACAAAAATAGAAAAGATATAAATTATGTTTGTATAAAAAATTTAAGTAGTTTATATGTAGTTAGTGACTTTTGTTACACTTAAGCATTAAGCGCATGGATTAAAAAAATCAAAGCTGGCTACATGAGTCGCTACAAAGATTCATTTAAATTTGAATTTAGGGATAAACAAACCACAACTTCTCGCCCCTATGCATAAAATATACTTTATTGAATTTTGAACGGATTATGTAACGATGAAGTGTAATTAAGTTAGCTTTAAAATGTTTGAATCCGTGTTCTCTTAAATAACCAATAACTTTTATTTTCAAAACGCTGTGTTTACCAATCGAGTTTAGTTTATCTCAAGTTTATATTGTAAATGCTCCGATACGTTTTAGTTGGTAAGCAATTTATAAATAGATAAATAGCCAAGAAGTGTAGTCAACTTAAATAAAGTGAAATCACTAAACCGCTTCGTAACCAAGACAAGAATAACGCAGTGAATACTCCACCTACATACGCAAATGGACAATACAGCCTGATAAACATATCGGAGATTCTTAAGCGGAATTGCTTTTTGCATGCCACAGTGTCGGGATACCACAAAACGGTTAGGAGTAAAACGTTCGCGTCATTTTCTAACGTCACCATACGAGGTAATGTATAGTATGGCTATAATATACATGGCATATAATGCAATTTGTAACTCATTAAAACTTTTATTATTCATATTCGGATCCCAACATAATCATCTATACAAATAAATAAAATTGGAGTATGTGTAACATTAAACAGCCATTTTATATGATTTCATCATCATCATCAGCCCGTGTCAGTCCACTGCTGGACATAGGCCTCCCCTAATGCACGCGACCGCTTCCGATCTTCGGCTATTCTCATCTAGCCCACACCGGTCACTTTGCAAATGTCGTCTCACCATCTTAGCGCAGGGCATCCCACACTACGTTTGCCGAGGCTAGGTCTCCACTCCAGAACTTTCCGACTCCAGTGGTCGTCAGTTTTGCGGCTTGAATGCCGGCTTTACTAATCCGGTGAGCTAAATCGGTGACTCTGCTTCTCTGACAGATAACACCATTTCTGATGCGGTCCTTCAGAGATATTCCGAGCCCTCTCCATAGCTTATTGAGAGACTTTAAATTTGTGGACCAGTCGAACCGTTAAGTGTCCAGGTCTTGGTACCATAGGATTTATGATATGCAAATAAGAAAATAAATTTTGCTCTGGTACCTTTTTAGATAAACAATTTTTTTATGAATAGTTTTGGCAGATTAGCATGCGGACAACATCGCCGGCAACTATTTATTTTAAAATTAAAAAAAATGGTTTGTTTTTCAAATGTTGGAATTCGCTTGCTAATTAATATTGAAATTATTCTATATAATTAAATTGATAAAACATAAGTATTGGTACGAGATAAGGGAACAATGTTGGACCTTATTTTTATAACTTATCACATTCACATAAAATTATTTCGTAAATTTAGCTTCCTTACACCCACTGCTAATAAACTATGAGAAATGGCATTATATTAGAAGAGAGTGCACATAAAAATATATTGACTTTATCAGAGTTTATCATATATTTATTAAATAATTTTTTTATTTTATTTTTTATACTTATATTATTAGTTTTTCCACACACCTTTGATCCTTTACTGCTCTGTTGTATGTTGTTGTTGATGTTTACATGAGATTTTTTTTTGTTTTTTTTAGTAATTAGTAATTATATATTTGTATCTGTTGTGATTGTTTTAAATACCATTTTTTTAAACTAATTATGTTAATAATGTTCTAATGTCTGTTTTCATTATGGAAGTCCTTAAGTTGTCAGCAGAATACCAGCGTTGGCTGTAGCCAACAATATGCTGAGCTGAAACCTTTTTGGTCCAGCGTTTAGGATATTTATTTGTTTTGCTTTATTTTTTTGTTATATTTTTTTTTCTTATTGCATTTGCAATGTATTTCTTATTTGTTTTTTTTTGTTTTGCATTGATTTTGTGATGTCTATCTGAGATGTTGGACTGATGAAATGAGTTCATTACTACTATTATTAAAAGTCACCATACGAATAAAAAGTTAAGCTGGTAAAGTCACTTTTTTAACTTAAAGTTAAATAATAATGTTTTTGAATGTATGTCGTTTCATAGGCAAACTACTCAACTTAACTTACCCTCGAGAAAGATTATTTGGGTTAACTATAAAAATAGAGAAATTATTTTAAATCACCAGCAACATAACCGCTTGGACCAGCTTGGCGTAATGGTTAGTGACCCGTTTGTGACGCCAAAGGGTATTGATTCGTTTTGCGCCACCGGAAAAATATTGTGATAATTATCTGTATCTTCTACTATATCTTGTCTTGTTGATAATCTTGACTTGTTGTTTGAATTCGTATTATTAAAGATGCTATAAAAATTCGGCTACTATACGGTATTCGGCCTTTTCGGACAATTTTTTGATTGTTGGTAATCGGCCGAAAAGTACGTGTTATTAAGTTGTTTGTTAAGTTTTTATCAGGATAACTATGCTAAGTGCATTTGGGGCATCATCATCATCATCAGCCTGTGTAAGTCCACTGCTGGACAAAGGCCTTCCCTAAAGCACGCCTTCTCCATTTAGGGGGTTTTTGGACAGTACCCCACCACTCTGGTCCAATGCCGGTTGGTGGTCGGACCGACTTTACATGTCCATCCGACGCATGGATCATCTTACTTTTCAGATAATTAGGTGATCGTCCAAATTGCCCTAATCAACTAGGAAACAACAATGAAAATTTGTTAAGCCCCCGCAGGATTCGAACCCACGACCTCCGGTTTCTAAAGCACACGCCCTTACCATTAGGCTACGGAAGCAGTTAAGCTAATAATATAGGAAAGACTCATCATATTCATCAAGGTTATATGTATTCATAACCAAATTACTGTACTTTAGTAAGTAGTAAAATTCATTGGTAAGTTGTGATGAATAAACACAAGCTTTCCAGCATTTATTGGTAAGCGATTACAAGATAACACTATACACGCTACTCCTGAAGAAGAAAGTATTCGGCCAAATCACTATTTGTGGCGACTCTACTTATAATGTGTAATTATTCAAAGAAGAAAAGTCTATATATATATAGCTTTGCTTAGTTTGGTATTAGAAAGTGCTTTGTTATCCGTAAATAACATTAATATAGTATTATTTTATAAGACTCTTAAACGTGACTTAAGGTACGAGTTTTGGTATACCTAACGAGCATTAGATTTAATAACATAAAGCAAAATCCTATTAAAGAAATGTGTCAATGCCATTGTTACATTCCTAATGATATCTGAATAAGTCTGACACCTTGAATTAAGTCGACCGCCTTTGAAGTGTTCTCACTAAACCTGTCTCAAACAAAACAACGCCTTGGCTGTACAAGACACAATACAATCTAGTAGCTTACTTCGCATAATATGTTAAAACAGATATTTATTCAATAAAGTAAATTTATAAAAATAATATATTTATTAAGGTGTATACATAAGTAAATAACTGCCTCCGTACCCTGGTGGTATAGGCATGTGCTTCAAAAGCGGAGGTCGTGGGTTAGAATCCTGCGGGGACACAACCAATTTTCATTATTGTTAGTTGGTTAGGGCAATTTGGGCCGATCACCAATTGTCTAAAAAGTAAGATGATCCATGCGTCGGATGGGAATGTAAAATGTCGATCCACTCACCAACGCGCATTGGAGCAGCGTGGTCGGATACGATCCAAAACCCCCTAATGGATAGGGGTGTATTAGAGGAGGCCTATTTCGGAGTGGACTATCACAGGCTGATGATGTGATGTGTGTCATAACATACATTTTTACAAAATAGACACTTCCATTAAAAAAATATATGTTTTAGTGTTTATAAAAGACTAAATGATCACTATTTTATTTGCACTGACAATGTTTATGAATTATAGTTGAAAAGGATGTAAAACTAATAATACATAATAAACTATATTTAAGGATAAGATTGTCCTACTTTTAGGTTGTCAGTAATAAAACAACGATCTCGTAATAAGGTACAATTCGCGTTAATTTGCATATTTACCGTCATATAAGATCTTCAATTATTTAAATGAAACATAATAGAAGATTACAGCTATATAATACGTTCTATAGGTATAATACCTGGTCTATTCTATCCTCCTATTCTCGGTAAGAAATTACTAGTTTTAATAGCCTAGGAATCTTCCCTATAGTGTAATCTGATGACCAAAACACCGTCTTACATGAGTGATCGCCCTAGCGCTAAGCAAGTGTTATGTGAGAGTAAACATATATAGAAACAACCGCAACACGTACTAATACAACGTTAGTTTGTACTATATACATATTTAAGCAAAACTTTATTTAAATAATAGATGAAAAACCGAATTAATGTTAATAAAGTAACCAAAAAGTAATTACGTTAGTTATAATCTATTTTTAAATCAAAATAAGCGATATGTCGTCTTTGTTAATGAGTCCCCAACTATATATCACAATAAATAATATATAATGAAACATTTACATTGATCCTGAGCAATTTTTAATTTATTAAAAGACCGTAATAATATTTAAACTTAAAATTTGAAATTACGACCGTGTATTTGAGTTAAAAAATTTAAAGGCATTAAACTCACGCAAAGAGATTCTTTGACCTTACAAAAGGAGCGTAAAAAGTTTTGCGCGTTTTGTCTCTTTTTACGACGGAAACATTACCCACTGAAATCGTTTTCGTGTTCGAATGACAAAAACAATATACATCTTCCGCAATAAACGTCAATCGGAATCGATTATTTCGGAGAAATCGGAGACGGAACGAATAATTTGGTCGCAAACCATTATCGATACACGAAAAAATGCATCGCCAGGGCTAAGTAACACACTTTCTGTGTGTAAACTTCAAGTGTCTAATTAATAACATTATAAGATAGAACGACATTACACTAGATGATATCTCATGAAATAAACTATATTCAGCCAAATAGGATACGGAACTCACGTAAACAAAAGCTACATATATATACGAGGATCATCGCCATATTCATTTCCTGCGTTATCTTCAACTAATAAGAACATCCGATGTTACCGCGGCAATTTTGCGTTAGGCAAAAGGTCACGAATATTTTATTATTATTGCCTTTGAAGATAAGCAGTTGGACCACCTGGTGGAAAGTGGTCGACGACGTCGGCAATACCAGGGGTATCATCAACGCGCTGCCTACGCCTACTGTCTGTAAATACGCTGGTTAATATGCTGTTTCAATTGGAACACGATAGTGTTTTCACACTACTGCTTTGTGGCATTAAAAGGCGCCACAATAGTCCACCAGACGTTCCTCTGTAAAAAAGGGGACCTGCAAACTAACAAAAATCTGGCTTTCTTTAGTAGTACAGACATTGTCTTTAGAAGCAACGGAGCTGTTCTTTGTTAACATTCACGTCTATAATCTTGATTCACTGAACACCTTACATCGCAGGCTCGGCTCGGCTCGTCTCATATATACGCATGTCAAAAATGCGCACCGACCGGTCGCAAGTGTGCCGCCTCTTGAATGGGAGCCGCGTGCGTGAAAGCGTTTGACATTTCGCCTTCGCGGAAACCGTACGGAACTGTTTTTTTTAAACATGTCTATGGTAAGCGTTATTTAACACAGAGTTCTCGGGAAGTTACAATTCCCGCGGAAAAGGTGCGCGTGGTGGATCGGGCTTTCGCGCCATTTTTTTGGGTGTAAATTGTTTTTGTTTTGACATAACGTGAATAAAGAAAATTAAATTCTGCATCTTAAATAATTCCGCTCATAATTTACACCAGTAACAATGTCAATAGCACTCCTGGATACTTTATTTATGATAAAGACCTGCTGCGAATCATTTAAGAGATTGAGTACTGTGAAAAATCATCTTAAATAATTCATGGCCTATCTCGAAAAGAAATGTTTCCATATTTTCGATATTTTGATGACACATAAACGGCAACTACGTAAGTATCGGTGCTGCAAATGTATTGGAGATTATGAGTAGTTTTTATTTCCTCTCTTCCGATTTTTTAAATTATTTATGACAACCTGCCTTATCTAACACTTAATAACTTAACTGCCTTCGTAGCCTACAACTGCCTCCGTAGCCTAGTGGTGATGGCATGTGCTTCAGAAACCGGAGGTCGTGGGTTCGAATCCTGCGGGGCCTCAACAAATTTTCGTTGTTGTTTCCTAGTTGGTTAGGGCAATTTGAGCCAATCACCCAATTCTCGAAAAGTAAGATGATCCATACGTCGGATGGGCATTTAAAAAGTCGGTCCACCCACCAACATCCATTGGACCAGCGTGGTGGGATACGGTCCAAAACCCCCTAGGGGTGTATTAGGGGAGGCCTATGTCCAGCAGTGGACTATCACAGGCTGATGATGATGATGATGACAACCTGAATGTATGATGTTTGACAACACTACAGAATCTTTTTACAAGTAACTAATTGCAACTACTTTTATGAGGGCTACTATAATTACCTTACGTAAAGTTGCCATAACATTTAGAAAAATTGTCGTCTAATATCCGCTTAATATTTCACAAAATGGTATTAGGAACAAGGAGACTATATTTTTATTACGTTAAAACTGTTAAAACATTTTTATTATTCCAAATATCAACAAACTGACTAAAGCCACTTTTGTTTACACATGTAACACTATTCCCGTGGAACGAGATGGCTTTCCCGAAACTGTGTCAATGTTGAATTTTACTTTCCACGTAAATCTATTTATATGGAAAACTTGTCGGCATGCTAACGGCGACCCCATGCGTGCCGTAGCGTTCGCCATGTAAATTTCGTTCCACTTTACGCAGAATGGGAACACACTACCATGTTAAACTTGATTCACCAAACGTTTTCAAATGTGAAAATCGTTCTGTTTTACAAAAAGTATTTTGAGAAAATTTCACATTTCGTCAAATAACTCGGAGTGAAAACGTTTGAATTTGATATAGTGCATCAAAATCGTACATTATTTTATTAATAATGGTTATGCGTATTTATGTACGAAATAAATATCTTTGTTCTTTCTAATGTGTCCGAATTTCATTAATTTTTAATTTCGTTCTTATAACTAGATGGTAAGAACTTCGCCAATTAATTGGTTAATGAAGGCATAACAACGTTTTAATTATTTAACTGTAATGCATTTACTTTAATCCAAGTCATTCAAGTTTTATTTTAATGTTGTTTTGTCACCTTAAAATACCTTAGGCTTTTTCAGCATTTAATATTTGATGTGGCCTAAATAGTTTAGGATAAAGTATGTAATATTAAACTTCAAATGGAACTAATAAGCAAGAAATATGTCTATTTACGTGATGCAAATTTTTTCTATATTTTTCACAGTAGGTGGACCGAGTAAGATCGTTTAAAGAGCCATTGTATGGTTCGAGAACTGTGAAATGCCCGCTAAGTGTGGAAACCTTGAATTAAACGTCTCATCCATGTTCCTTTAGTATTATGATATTTTTCAGATAAGGTGGAGAAAAATATAAGAGATTTATTTCGATATGCAAATATATTGTATAAACGCTATCACGATTATTTGTGGGCGCAATTTGTCTTTTATGTGTTTCAATAAGTATTTAATTTTAAATAAAAAATATTTACTTCCCATTTATTTTTCTTATTATTCTCATCATCACTACATAGTATGAAACAAAGTCGCTTTCTCTGTCCTTATATCCCTATGTATGCCTAAATCTTTCAAACTACGCAATGGATTTCGATGCGGTTTTTTTAATAGATAGAGTGATTAAAGAAGAAGGTTTATATGCATAACACATACTTAATATCGTAGGTATATTTTCCTATCAGCATAGCTCTCGTGCGAAGCAGGGGCAGTCGCTTGTCTTTTATATAAAAAGAGTAACAGTTATTATTGTGCGTAAACACCGTTTATAATAATATTTTTATTTGCACCCATTTGCGTACCGAAACCAGGGAAGTCCCACCGCTTAGTCCCACTTTCTAACATACGCCTGTGTTCTTGGTTAAATAACGCCGTAGGTTGTGGTAGCAGGATATCACAAGACAAACGAACGATATCTCATACATGTGTAGACGAACACCCCATTCTATATATATGCGCAGGTCGCATAGCATATGATGAGATTATCAGTGTATATATAAAAAATATTATTAATATATAACTTCCGAGTAAAAATTCTTAATAAATTTACTTATTAAGATATAAGTTATTACAGAAATAACAAACAGTGACATGAATATTTTTTAACAAAGTTTGAACCCAGGACACGGTAAAGAGAAACATTTAAACGACTGCGCCATCCGCATCGCAAAGATTACTCATATAATATATATCTGCGATGAGCGTTTATAAAACAGTATAAATATTCTTTGCATTTTAATATAATTCGAATCTTGTTCTTGAAGGCCACGAACCGCTATCGGATCGTAATCATATAAATTATACTTATAATATCTTATGCGAATCTTCTTCCTTGTTTCTTTTATGCTTTAAATTTTATATTTTACTAGCGACCCGCCCCGGCTCCGCACGGGTGCAATACTGATATATGTAAAAAGTATATACAAATTTATCAGCTTTTCTCTATAATATTATGTATTACTCTCTACTCTACTACTCTACTCTATCTATAAAAAAACTGCACCAAAATCCGTTGCGAATTTTTAAAGATTTAAGCATACATAGGAGTGCGAGTTATTATATTTCGTCGTCGTCGTCGTCGTTTCAGCCTGTCAAAGCCCACTGCTGAGCATAGCCCTCCCCATAAGTCGCCAAGAGGTACGATCCTGTGCCACCTGCATCCATCGACCTCCTGCACATTTGCACAGGTCGTCACTCCATCTGGTGGGGGTCGTCCGACACTACGATGGCCAGTAAGGCTGCCACTCGAGAACCTTTCTTCCCAACGGTTATCGGTTCTCCGAGCTAAGTGGCCGGCATTGCCACTTCAGCTTGTAATTTTGCGGCTATGTCGGTTACCATGGTTCTTCTGCGGATGGCTGCTTTACGCACTTTATCACGCAGAGAAATACCGAGCATAGCCCGCTCCATAGCTCGCGGAGTGACTTGGAGCTTCCTCATACGGCCGGCAGAGGACCATGTCTCAGTGCCATAGGTCATCACTGGCAACACACATTGGTCAAAGACCTTAGTCTTTAGGCATTGAGGAATATTGGACGAGAGGATATGTCGTAGCTTCCGAACGCTGCCCATATTTATTTATTATATTTATTTAAATTAATTACATTTTTAGGAAATCTATACTGATACTTAAGCGCCTTCTAATTTATCTGTGACCTTATTTATTTTCTAAATGCAGTTTATCTATTGGGTTAAAGAGTAGGTGCTAGCAGAAACGATTAGAAGCTAAACACATAATAATATGTAGGAGGGCGATTTATTCGTAAAGACATAGTATAACATAGTATGCAGGAAAATTTATGTCTATAAATATTTGGGATACGGTCCAAAACCGCCTAATGGATAGGGGTGTATTAGGGGAGGCCTATGTTCAGCAGTGGACTTTCAAAGGCTGATGATGATGATGGAAATTTTACTACCTACTGTCCTAGATATGTGTAATAACCGAGACATCTCTGCCATCTCGTGACTTTAAAAATGTCATGGCATCTCGCAACAAGTGGTGGTGACATTTAAAGCGAGAAATTTCGTCAATCATAAATGTACATATACGTGACCTGACCTCAGAGCAGAAACATTGTATACACTCCATACAAGGTAAGATTATTGTAAGACAGCGTCGAAAGATATATTTAAGTTTTAATTAAGGAAAATAAATGAATTTTAGCACAAGAGGCTCGATTAAAGGCGATAGTGTAGGAAACATCTGCATTCCCGTTTCAAGGGCACTGTATCTAATGTAATTCCCTTGTTATAAAAGAGACGTGACATCTTTCGCTTGCCATCAGATGAATCACGTCGAATGAGATGAGCCTGAACTTAACTTACTAGACCTTGACAAGCCTCCGCATTTTATTCTATAAATTCTGATGTCCAAATATTTAACAGATTAAGGTATAGCATTATCAAATAAAAATATTTTTACACGTTAAGATATGCTTCCATTAAACAGTCTCATTGTTGCTTTAAATGTCTTATGTTTTAACAGTTAGGAAAGTGATTAAAACTTCTAATACACATGTACACTATAGACACGCTAAAAAAATTGTAACCTCCATAACAAAGTAGTGTAATGTAAATAAAATATTGTAGTTTAACAATGCTAATAAATTAATGGTTAGCAAAACTTGATTAAAGGCATGAAAACCTTTCCTCGCACTATACAATAATCTTGTATACAACAACGTGGTCTTAACATAATAGATCTACGCGAACATGAGCCTGAACTACTAATGCCTGAGTAGCCGTTTTCGATTAGTTTTGGATCAAACTTCTATATAAACTTAACAGATAGCACTAGAATTTTAATGAAGTTAGGTTTAACAATATTTCATAAAACAATTTTCAAAAAAATGTACATATAAATAAAATTAACAATAGAAATAATTAATAAATAATACATTAAAAGTTGTTATAAATAAAATATTCTATGCAATTGCGCAATACTTAATACTACATTATTTAATAAAATTACTTTACGGATTGTTACTACGATTTATTTTACATTTAAATTCCCGATAGTTTCGAACACTTTCCATGGCACGTGGTTACCGTGACCGGTGGAAAATGTTCGAAAAAGTGAATTTAAAATAAATGAAACGCATAAATCAAATATATAATGGTAATAATCTAGTTCTTTTACTTTTACGAACATACGAGCTGTTAACTGCGACTTCGTCCGCGTGAAATAGGGAAAAGGTGTGTTAAAGTATTATTTATAGTATATTATAAGTGAGGTGTTTTCATTGTATGTGCCCTTTAGACGCATAGTTATATGGCTTTTGCATTAACGATAACGAACTTCTATATTGACTTATATCCCCATTTGAACTCATTGCCGTACAGTTGGAATAAATCACTTTTGGCTTCCAGTATCTAGACACTAAATTTCATCGTTCAACAGAGACGACTTCCATTTAATAAACTTTTATCTGCTTTTTGACAATTTTATCGCAATAATTATTAGCCTATGTCCTTTCTTGGAATCTAATTTAAGTAAGAGCCTAATTTCAACAAAATCGGTTGTACGGCTTAGACAGTAAAGATGGACAGACAGACAGGGTTACTTCCGCATTTATATTATTACTATGGATCATTATATACGTTATATGTTTGGTTTTTAGGCGAGACAGACCATAAGTGTGGCTAGATTTATGAGAAGTAGGGCCGACTTGAGGCGGTGAAACCTATTTGGATAAATTTGTACGACGAGTAACCAGAACACCTTCTACAGACTCACTCTCTATCCGTTAAACTTCACAAGATGTCACAAAATCTCTGATAACTAATGAAGCATTGACATTCTTAAAAGTCAGAAGAAGTAGGCCTGCGTTTCGCAGTATTATGCAAACAGACTACCATTGTGGTTTACTCTTTAGAGGTGGTGGGTGCGAATCCTGCAGAGGAACAACTTTAATTTGATGTTGGAACAACTCAACATTGCTGCTGCATATGGCCTGTGCAGGTCCGTCGCTTTGTAAAAACTCTTATTTAGCTGATTCGATTATAAGCTTAGATAACCTTGGAACAGACTAAGAGAGTGGCCTGCTTTTTAATAATTAGAGAGGGTAACTATTTAGGAGATTATTACGATTAGTATATTTCTAGAGCACATATTAATCATTTTGCTACATTTGTACAATATTGTTTGTTAAACAGTAGGAGTTATCCAATATCGGGCGGTCAAACGGCAAATAATCGGCATAAAATGTGGCGTTACGCGCTTTACGCTTGCCTAGCGCCTTATGCAACGACCAATAGTTCGAAATGGGTACACACAATGACGCAACTGAGAACCGGCACATATCAGATCGCAAATCACGTGATAATATCACGAAATTAATTACCGCAGTCCGCTTGTCGTATACTACTTGACTACTTCTGTCGTTGAAATCGTCCATATTTTTTTAAGTCCTATTAACTTATTCCTGTAACTGAATGTCTTGTCATGTGCACACTCGTATCAATAACTAAAAAGGTATTGGAGTTCAGAATTTGAAAGAAAACTAGCGCCAATGTCATGCCCTTCAAAATTATAATTCATTGATAAGCTCATCGTTTTAGCGTATTAAATTTTATATTATTTTATATACATTGATTCTTGGGCGGTAAATCATGGATATTTTTAAAATATGTGACACAATATATATTTTTGTATTATGTAATACAATGCAACCTATTGCATTCACATAGGCTTTTGGCTTCAACACCTTAATCGTCGATAAAATATGTCTAATGTCTAGTAAGCTAAATTTCTTAATAATGGGATACGGTCCAAAAAAACCCTAATGGATAGGGGTGTATTAGGGGAGGCCTATGTCCAATAGTGGACTATCAAAGGTTGATGATGATGATGATGAAATTTCTTAATTAAAAGGACACAACTAGTGTATATATACGCGGTGATTATTTTTACCGAAAACTAGCAAACTTGTGAACCTACATACGTAAATACGCATTAGGGCATTGCATATGCATTATTTATTATCATCTTTGTTTTAAATACTTTTTGTATACCATTTCGGAATTATACTGCACAGTCTAATGAGAAACTACAGTACATCCATTGTCAGAAGATAGTGACGAAAATATATATCCCGATTAAAACGTCTGCATGGTGTAAATTTGTCTAAAATCGGGTATTGACCTTTAACAATGCATCTGATATTTTCGACTGTACCTACCCACTGTCCCGGTCGGCAGTAAAATGTAATTGGCAATAAAGATAGCGGTGTTTTGCGTTCACACGAACGCGGCCTTGCCTTGGGAGAAGTTGGCAACGTGGCAGACTACTCTTACCTCACGCTGCATGACCCAGTAACAACCAGTTTTTGGATATTTTCGGGTTTCTGTTTGTATTTGTGCGCTTGAACGGTTAATAAATCATGTTTAATGCCGGAAAACGATCGATTAAAGTTTACTTTGTAATATATTACATGTAACAATTGACGCGTTTTCATATTTGTGCAATTGTTATGTTTTTACGCTATACTGTGCCTAGTAATTTATTGAGCGAAGCGAGTAAAACATCGGTGATAATCATCACTAAATGTTATTGTTTTTGTTACTTACAATATTCTTAAAATGATTACAGCTAAATAGGTTAAAATAGGCGAGTTGTTGGATTTATAAAACTTGTTTTTTGTCTTTGCTACATTGGATAAGTATCGGCCGTAGTGAATGTATTTCGCAAAGTTAATGAATCATGAAGAAATAACGCGCGTTTGTAGTAACATATTTGTGGTAAATTCCTCAAACCTTAGTAGGTATAAAAGTATAGTGTATAAATTTAATTTAATATGCTATGTAAGAATATTAAGTAAAATTATTCGATAAAGGAAGTTCTATTAAAAGATTGTATTAAAGTAAACAGTATTTGTCAGACAAAATAAAGTATTTTCATAAATTGCGTGTTGTGACCTTAATTCCAAACTTAGATATAATTTTCTATTATTATCAGAAGTGATGACCACCGATAGTGAGCGACATTTAACAGTACATAAGAACTACGGTACAATACACATCTCATTATGTTACTTTTAGGACGTTAAATATTGAGTCTTTTTCTAAACTTTTTATCAGTTAGGCAGAAGTTAACAAGTTTTACAATTGTTAGTACTGTAATTTTATGTTACCTACAACAAATATATAGCTAAGCCAATTTAAAACCGGAATAAATATTACCAACGGAACCCTTGTCATGATTTACATCTCGGTGACAATAGATCAATATGCTAGATGCATGACGTCACTTAATTGTCATTGGTTACTTGTAAATGGAAACCGTCCTGCATTAAATTAAATTAAAAATTACTATATGTTTTCACACGCGTTTAAACGAAAGTCTAACTAAATGTGGCCATAGATTAAATCTAAACAGTGCATTGGACGTGTAAACATAAACCATGGTATTACCAGCCATTGATTGGCGTGCGTGCTAAACCAAAGTTCTAAGATACGTTGTACTGGTCGTACGATGTTACCAGTGAAATCAGCTAAACGACCATTATTCTAGCAGCTTTCCATTGCTTCTTCGAAATTGTTAATGTGGCAAACAACCAGTCACAGATACTGGCTCGGCTTATAGTGACATTTAAGTTCTCTGTTATATTAATAGGCATTTACGAGAATACATCTGTACTAATATTGTAAAGTTGAGGTGTTTGTTTGCATGAACGCGTATGTCTCAGGCATTATTGATGGTGGATAAATCATGATCACGGGACTGACTTTTATTTTACGTCAATTTTTATTTCTTAGACATATTAAAAAAAATATTGAATCTTAAAACTCCCCCGATATACTAGCAAGTAATATTATGCAGAAATAGGACAATTTTAAAATAGTAATGTAATAAACCTAAATAACATTGTATAATATTTACAAAATCGAATATTGTGTTTTATTTTAGCAACAACAATCGACTAACTGATGTCTTCTTTTGCTATATTTATTGCAAAGTTAGCACGTGCCAAAAATCTTTCTTTTCTGTGTTCTAGTACCAAAACATTGAAATGCTTGTGTTCTTTTTAACGAACCAGGAGTTAAAATATGTTTAAAGAAATTTTGTACAGTTCGATGCAAAAACAACGCAGTACAGAAACTATCGCGCATAAATAAAGTTTATTCTACAAATACTTACTTAAATAAGCAACTAATTAACAAGTACACGATATTTTTATTGCAGAAAACGACGGGAAGAGCACGGCTCAATGCAAACGATATCCTGCCTGTACGAATGCAGTGTGAAATGTGTCGCTTCCGCTCGTCACATATTCATATTTATTACGTCTAGTTCGACTAAACCGAATCGGATCTAAACCATTTGGCACCAATCAAATGCGTTCATTTTAATGGATGACGTTTAAGTGCGGTTGAATAGACGTTATTTTGATTGTGAGTCACCTTTAGGTCAGGCTTAGGTGCTTTCAAATCTAACGTTTGCCAAACGTTTTATTCTATTCATGAAGCATTTTTTATGGCATACGCAGGCAGACGAGCAGTCGGGCGACCTGATGGGAAGTGGTCATCGACGCCCATAGACATTGGCAATACCAGTGGTATTGCCAACGCGCTGCCTACCGTGAGACATAGGGTGTTAAGTCTCGTTTACTCTGTAAATACGCTGGCTACGGTGCCCTTCAAAACGTAATAGCCGGAATAAGCTAGCAGGAATCTGGATTATTTTAACGTACAAAGGTTGCCTGAGGAAAAACTCTTTCTAAAATTATTAGTTCTTAGAATCACAAAAGTTTAAACTTTCAGGTTGCTGCCGGTAAAAGAAATTTTATTAAGGACTCTGCCTTTTTAAATTCAATGTCAATAATAGAAAATATTTATGAAAACTATATAAATACATTAATAGTCAATAAGAAAAGTGTCATCAAGCTATTACAGGGATTTCTATAACTTTGTCGACGAAACCTAGTCATAATAGTTTTTATGTACTAATCCGTATACAATAATCGCAAAAGTAACACCTTTGACATAAAAATCATTCGTCTATTAATGTCAGCGTGAATTTGTAATAAATAACAAAAAGATTTCCGAAACATAGGTTTTAGTTGATGTTCCGCTGTCTTCAACGTTAGTATACGCTTGATCCACAATGTTGCTTGTAAATAAATTGATCGAGCAAATAAACATAAATAAACATTAGGCTACATTCAAACAGATAATGCATTTGATTTCGATTACCAGTACAAAACAGTTCGCACAACACGCAGACCAAGGTTCATTTGACTAATTAAAACGCTGCAATCGCAGATCGTGAACAATGATTCGTCATTATAAATGATATATAACTCCCACATGCATTCTATCATTGCCTTGACCTTAAAAACATTACGCTCAGCTCAACAAACGCAATTAACAATAATGATAATGTATTATGTACGAAAGTTTGAAAAGAATCAAACCATAGTGAAATATGAACATTGTTACTACTTCTCTTATACATCATACATACATACATCATCAGCCTGTGTTAGCCCACTGCTGGACATAGGCCTCCCCTAATACCCCTATCCATTAGGGGGTTTAAACCGTATCCCACCACGCTGGTCCAATGCGGGTTAGCGGGTGGACCGACTTTTTACATGCCCATCCGCCGCATGAATCATGTTACTATCAGACAATTGGGTGATTGGATTTATCAAATCGATATATGTAATAAACGTGATGAATATATAATAGTTGATTTAACGTCTTTATTATTGTTTAAAAAAGTCTAACGGTCCACTTTTTTTAATTTAATTTAATACAGAAGTCTTTTAACACTTCTTCAAGAAGTGCATTAGGGCGCGAGTGCCTAACAATTATCACTAATTTTGGAAAACTTCAATACAATGATTTTTTAACTAAAATTAACTTTACTAATCTAGATATTAACCATCATTATTACTATTAAGGTTAAATAATTTCTGTGTTTTTTCAATTACACTCAGAAACAATGCCAACATAATCTAGAAACGCTGGGAATTCAGAAACATGATTAAACGCGATAAAATCCGTAAAGGAGTGTTATACAACAAAAGATTTACCTCGACTGTACTGTAAGAGGTAGTTGCTTAACTATATTAGGGTCAGAGGTGAGAGATCGAGCTATTCGTAAGAATACAATCAATTTTGTTGACAACTTCACGGTTGAACAATATCAAACCCATCTAAAGTTAATAGTAGTGTTTTTAGCATATTAAAATTGTGCAAACGTTTACTCACACATTGTCCTAATGATAATTGCTTTATGAAAAGACTTATTTCGAAATAGGTCTTTTCATATTACTTATTCATAAATTGTGCTAAATTTAAAAGCGTTCTTTCGGTTTTTAAAAAATACTAGGCGGAAACATTTTATCCCTTTCCCGCCTTTTTGAGCTTAGGATTTTGTATCACTTAAAATTTTGAGGTTATTTTGTGATGCTTAAAATTTTTAAGTTATTTTGTGATAAAGTTAAAATTATGCTGTGTAAAAGTAACAAATATTAAAAACATTTTTGATTTAAAAAACTTCACGTCCAATAAAATTATTTGTGATATTCTTTGTTACTTTTTATTAATAGTTTTTTATTCTATAAATAAGACATAATACATGCGTCGGATGGCATGTAAAAGTGGGTCCACCCACCAACCCGCATTGGACCAGCGTGGTGGGATATGGTCCATAACCCCCTAATAAATAAGGGTGTATTAGGGGAGCCCAATGTCCAGCACTGGACTATCAAAGGCTGATGATGAGAATAAAATGCCATTAAAACTGATGTAGAAGCTTAAACAAATATCTATACACAAAAACATTCACATTTATAATATTAATGACTAAGTAGGATAAATGACGTCATTGATTAGCTGTCTATGGTTCGATTTGCGACTGACGAACCGTTAACCTTCAACAATAGACTTGCTCATGCGCGCTTCATAACGTTGCTATTGTAGTATATATAATTTTTTCATTATCGAACATTAAACGCGTAAATAATAACAATATAAAAGTGTCTACGTCCTCGTTACGGACTGATAAAGTTATATAATGAAACTGGCATTTATTTAAATTGATTTTTAGTAACTCTAAGCATTGAAACAAAGAGGAAATTATAAAAACTTTTCCAACCCAAATTAGAAATGCGATATTGTATTTTAAAAGCACCTACGCTAAATTCTATATAATCTCCCCAAGGTTGGCTGTAAGATAATGCCTGAACCGTTAAGTAAGGCCCTTTCCACCTTATTGTGCATAAAGAAAAAATAAATGTCGTTGAAAAATCAACAAATCACTTACGATTTTATTGTTATACACCAGAAAAAAATCATCAAGTGACGGCCCACCAATACTTTGTTTAAATTAATAATAATATGAACAAAAATAATCATTTTATAAGCTCAGACTAACATACCATGTTTAATATGGATATACTTACAATTTGTATTTGCACAGCTCCTAAGAACTTTAGCCAAATAATACAAAAACATAATCAAGTCCATCATCAACTCTAATGGCGCTAGTGAAGAATCTCTTATTCGTGGGCCGTCGCAATATTTAATCCCCACGCGATCTTTAACCAAAAAGGACAACTAATTTTGGCGCCAATATGGCAGATTTTGTTTACGATAATTTTATATATTATATACTAGCAACCCCGCAACCCCCCTTGTGGGTGGAATTTCGTAAAATCTGTTCTTAGCTGAACTCTACTCGGCGAAAGGAATACTCCTACCAAATTTCAAGTCGCTACGCCTTATGGTTCCAGAGATATCGTGATGAGTCAACATATAGGTGGGAAGTCTCATTTATACATATAGATTATTTAGTTTGTATACAAACGTTTATATACTATAGTTAATAACAATATATATATTGAATTATTCTGATTAAACAGATAAAATCCATTAGAATCATAACACGGGAAAAACTGCACAATTATAATGCGTACATCTTGTAACCTTACCGGCAATAAGTAACTCAATAGAGCAAAGTTAATTGCGTTTTTTATGATGCATGAATGGTAGGACGTGACTGCGAGTCACGTTGGTCCATCGTCACTTCGGTCACCGGTGACTATCGAACGGTAGAGTTATATAAAGGTACGCATAAATAAAATAGATAGATAACTTTCTAGCTCATTGTCGGAAATCTATAGTGAATATTTGGAGCGATCGTTGTTATGTGACGCGCTTTGAAAACTGAAAATTGAAATTAAAAGTCTATTTGTAAAAACTTCAAGTGAAAAACTGATGTCCAGGCAAAGAATACAGATCTTTTAATTCAAGTGAATTGTCTGTCAATAATGGTGAGAAATTAAATTCGTCATTCATGACTTCCGAATGATTTATTTTCATTTATTTTTCGTAAACTTACTCTACCGCTCCTACTTGTAACAATAACGTTACATGAATACGTTTCATTAACAAACGGGTTATAGAAACTTGATTTATTTTAAAATATTACAAATAATAGGTAACTTGTGTCAGTTTCGGACAATGTAAAACTTTTATAGTTTTGTTTTGGTTTTATTGAAATCAACCTTATACTTTTAAATTCGGACGTAATGATTAGATACATAAGCTTTTTGAGCCAAATAATATAGGCAATAACCTATAAAAACATAAGCCTCCGTTGCCTTATGGTATTGGTACTTGCTGTACATATTGGAGGCCGTGGGTTCGAATTTTGTTGTTTCCTGGTTGGTTAGGACAATATGGGCAGATCATTCAATTGTCTCAAAAGTGGAATAATCCATGCGTTGGATAAGCATTTAAAAAATCGGTCCCAATTGACAAGACAATTTTTTGCAGACGTTATAGACGTCAGAGGGATCAAATTCACTGACAACTTATCTATGCAAAGAATGCAGTTTACTCTTTAGGTTGTGGAGGTCAGATGCTACTAGGTTTGCGTAAGAAGCGTTGTTCAAGGTACATTTGCATGAAAACCCACATAACTTTTTAAAATGGCTTAGAAAAATAAGTAGTTTTAAATTTCTGAAAATAACGATAAATCTTGTAAAAATACCACCTATTTGGTATGCAGATCAAGTAAATTACGTCACTTAATTACACTTAATAGGTTCCCGCGTAATTTGAATCGTTACGGAATTACTCATATATTCATTTCACAATAATAAGTTAGTTTAGTTGGTTTAAGTGCGGTTTCAATTTAATTAGAAATTTAATTGAAATCGCACTTAAACCAACCGTATATTCATTTTCTTTTCGAGCATAATTTTATCTGCTTTTTTGGTTATAATTTTCCTAAAACGACAATGTCTAGGTAGATTGGGCATTTCCTTTATTTTATAATATTTGTAGAATTCCATAGAAATTTGAAAAACTTACACTGTAAGAAAATGTCTGGATACCTGATATACTTGTGTTGCTTCGTTGCTTACCTACTTTGCCTTTTTTACATTAAAGCCAATGTTGTTATTATTTATGAATAGTTCTGACAATATTTAATTTCGAGGGTAAGCGCAGTTCGCCAGATTCGCATGTATCTCATGAGTCATAAAGATTGAAAAGTTGCCTAAGCGATGTACATATCTTATTTAATATTTTTCTAAGCTAGTCTCAAAATATTTCATACAAATGACTAAATTACTCATAAAAGATTAGTGCTGTAATAGAACCTCAACCTCTGTTTTTATAACAAGCGTAGGAATATCTATCTTGCAAATTTTTTACTGGGTTGTTTTTTTTATTTTTTATCCATCTTTTAGTTAACTGTAGATAAATCGCGACTGTAGCCATGGCTACCAAGTTACTTACAGAATGGCATTTTTTGTGACACGTTTTTAATTTAAACGCTAGGCAACGATGGTCCGAGTCGTATATATTAGTGATACCAGTCGTGTATGAAAGAGGGTTTTGTGTTTTAGACCGCGACTAAGTAAGAGGTTTTTGACTAGTTTAAAATTCATATGAGCCATTTTCTCAACAGAAAATATGTTTTTTTATGTAAACCTTACAAATGAATTGTATAATATAGAGATATACCTATACATATGTGAATTTCAAGAATTTTCCACTTTTAAATAAATCTATTTAGTTTAAATGGCAAAGCTCAACTGCTCCAAGTTTAACGGTGATAACATTTTTGTATTGCCATCTGACATTAAAACCTTAACAAAATAAAATAATTTTACAAATACTTATTTTCGTGACAGATATACGTGAATCGCAAGTCTAGGAACCGGCAGAAGTGTAAAAACCTCGACGTCATATCGACACGTACGCTTTACTTACAGGTAAATAAGCGATACGCCCGATGTCACCTCGCAGCCGCCGTCAACTTAACTTCATAACACAAACTTGGTTTCACACCTGTATCACTGTAACACTCGTTTTACGTTATACACACATTAATTGGGCATTATTCACACATTTTCCGTCCGCCGAACCGCGGTGTTGCGCTGGTCGCGAAGAAATCTAACGACTGGCTCGCCCGTCGAGGTGCGCGAACGCAACGCCGCATTCCAAAGTAAACGAGTCGCGGAAGCTATCCCCGTCCCGCTCTAGCGAAGCCTCGAAAGTATTGGCGGGAGCGCGATGGGGATTCGACATACGTATGCCGTGTTCGTAGGCCCGTTATTCACACAACACAGGTAAAAAGTGGCGACATTTCGAAAATAAAAGAAAATCAGCGACCAAATCAAAATAAACAAGTGAATTTTATCTGCGAATGCTATTATCGCTTTGACGTTCGTGCATGAAAGGCGAAACATTAAGCGCAAAGTATAAAAAGCTCTTGTATGGCATTATTCTTCTCTATTTTGATTTAGATAGAATCAATCAACCTTCTTTCGCATTATTAGCTATTATTCTATTCTTATTAGAAGTCACTACTAAATTGATTTAGAAACATTATATGCCCTTATTACTGTTCTTACTTAACTTCACGCTCGACGACACCGTTCCCACGGGAGAAGTTGTAGAACTTAATCATCTTCCAGAGAGTATTGTTTTACAACTAGTATTAGAATTGCTCTTGTCTCCCGTGATAATATTATTAACATTTTCAGCAATAATCTCAATGTCTTAAAATAATCTTAATCTTAAAAATGTACTTACTTTTGATACATGAAATTATATACTTACCTCCATAAAATGAAAGAGTGCAAATGTATGCCTCCACAGCCTAGCGCTGCTAGCCTTCAAATTCCAAACTGAGGTCGAAGGTTCGATTGAGAAGTAGGTCCCGTTTGTATAGACCTTCTTTTGTTTTTATTTTAAATTGCCTTCCTTCTTTCCAATGTTATTATTATTCTTATGCAACATCACCAGTTTTCAGAAGTAACCATACACATACTATTAAATTTTTCGTCAACTTTTTAACTTTGTCACGACTGCATGCTTCGTAAATATGAAGTCAGATTTACCATTGTTACAGCATTTTTTTCTTCTTAGGAAATTAAGCCACCAACTTCCTGCCTACAGAACTAGTTAATATCCCATTAACATTAGGGGAATACGATGCGTGACAAATTGAATTGAGCGCGATAGCACCTTAATACTCCAGTCTTTTTTTTATGGCATACGCAGGCAGACAAGCAGTCGGGCCACCTGATGGAAAGTGGTCAACGACGCCCATAGACATTGGCAATATCAGTGGTATCGCCAACGCGCTGCCTACCGTTAAACATAGGGTGTTAAGTCTCGTTTACCCAATAAATGTGCTGGCTTCAAACCGGAACACAGCAGTGTTTTCACACTACTGCTTCGCGGCAGAAATAGTTACCGCGGTGGTACTCACCCAGACGGTCTCCTGTAAAAAGGGGACCACTGGTAATTCTATACCACCAGTCTTAAAAGTTATTTACGGTATTGACAGCAATGTACACAGATCGTTTTTAAATAAATTTCTTAAATACAGCGTATAAATGGGTGTTACTTCCACACAAAGACTACGTCTCAGATTTCGATAAAATTTAAGATGAGTTTATATATCAGATTATAATAAGTGTTGTAGTTTAAAAAGGATTTTAAGGATTAGCTCGTTGAAGTGGCAGTGGGCCACTTTTAGGAAAACGGAGAGTTGGTCGACCCCCGACCAGGTGGCATGGCGATCTCCGTGCAGTAGCCGGTTCAAGTGGCTGCGAGCAGGGGGGTCAGCCGTGGTGGTGTTCATTGAAAAAGGCCTATGTTCAGCAGTGGGACTGATTATGAATTCAAAAATATTTTCTGTAACTGGCTAACAAATAAAATTAAAAGCTTACTAGGGTAAAGTCACAAGGAGCAGCCAGTGTTTGAAACATAAAACGGTCTGTTTCAAAAGTTTTAAATTATATGTTATATAAAGTTCTATGAAAATTAAACGAGCGTCGATAATTGAAATATAAAGTTAATATAATTGAAATATGTATTATTATATTAATAATTAAAACATGAAAAGATTTCATACAAATCGCGTAACATTTTTGTCAAAACAAAGATTTCAGCAATAAGAATGTCAGCGCTTAATTAGACAATTGTTCAAGTACGTTATAATAATTAATAGTAATATTTTTGAACACTCAAACACGATGCCAATTTTTCTATGTCCTAATGCGTTAGAGCATCGTGGATAACGTAATTCATTTTTAAGTAAGGAAATGCCTACCCATACCAATTTTAATGACGGTAAAGACTGATTATATTAAACATACAAACACACACTCAAAAATCGTACTGATTTTCCGTTCCATCTTGTACTCTGATGTGGCATTTTAAGTGCCGACCACCAAACTTACGGCCCATAACTCTTAAGAGCTCGTAGAAACGAGCGCACCATTCGGATTAGCTCTATACCTGATTAATACCCGAATCTATCCCAAACAGCTACGAAGTGAGGAGTCATCATCAGCCTGTGATAGTCCACTGCTGGACATAGGCCTCCCCTAATACACCTCCATCCATTAGGGGATTTTTGGACCGTATCCCACCACGCTGGTCCAATGCGGGTTGGTGGGTGGACCGACTTTTTACATGCCCATCCGACGCATGGATCATCGTACTTTTCAGACAATTAGGTGATCGGCCCAAATTGCCCTAACCTAGTTGGTTGGAAACAACAATGAAAAATTTGTTGAGTCCCCGCAGGATTCGAACCCACGACCTCCAGTTTCTAAGGCATACGCCTATACCACTAGGCTACGGACGCAGTTAAGTGAGGAGTGCGAGCTATAAAATCCGTGACATTGTAGAAATAATGGCTGCTAACGTCTTTTAAGCCGTGGAAAACAGATCGTAACACCAAATTCCTCTCTTCCAATGCATGCATCTATGCTGAATGACGAGAGGTGGGGAGAACTTATAACGTAACGACGACACTTTTCACCTCTACTGCAAAGGCAGGCATTAAGACTCACCCTCAACCTTTAACCTTCCTTTATTCTCTTAATCGCATCTACAGAGGGTTTCTTCAGCCAGATTGGAGCAGCTTCTACAGGTCAGATTGCTCTTAACTTCCTCATGGCTGAATCGGAACATACTAAGGACAACAACTGTGACAAAGTAGAAATCTTTTGAAGAAGTAATGTAATTATATAGTTAAATAGACGTTATATCATCAATTTTCGCATGTAGGGTGTAAAGCATTTCCTTGCAATAGTATTCCACTTGTTACGCCAATACATTGGAAAAAGTTATTGCGTTTGTTATATTATTGCGAACTGTACGAAGTGATGACAATAGCTATGCTTTCTTATAGATAGAGTTCGAATTGTTTTGTTATTTGTGGTAAAGTTGGAAAACTTTGAAAGTATTATACATCGACCAAAACTTATTTAAATTTTGCCCAATGAATAAAATTAATTTTTCAAGAGATTAATTAGCGCGGCCCTATTTCAGCCTCAAAGCAGTACTACGTGCAGGTTGCACCGTAGCCAGCGTATTTATGTACACCTTATGGGTAACTTTTAAGTTAAATAGCGTTTTTGATAAGGGATTCCAATTTAAATTTTATTTCGAAATAATGCCAGAAAAAAATAGTTATTTGCTGTTATGACAACAGTTATCGACAAATCGAAAATTCGAGGTATTTAATGCGAGCACCACCGAGATGCTAGCGCTATTGCTAAATAAAATACAGAAATGACGGTGGCCCCATAAAAAACATCGACAGACGAACAATTCGGAATAGCGGAATTCGTAAACCAAATTAAACGCGATAAAATCGGTAGTCTTTTATTAAAACATTTTACCAGAAAAATATTTCAAATCGAATAAAACAGTCAATACGAAAAAAAAAGGTTTTTTTAAGGGATCAACGATTTGACTATAAAGGGCGGAAGTGTATTGATAACAACTGCGTCTACTTCGATATATGAAATAGATAGCCTTAGCGATATAGCAATTAACGAAAAAAACTATGAAATATATATTAATTTTAACAAAGCTACCAACACTGAGAGATCGTCGACACAGAGGAGATATAATAGAGGCGTAAAAAATACTTACTCAAAAATACAACAGTGCAAATACGTTATCAATCTTTCAACTCAGACCTACACCCAGAGCTATAAGCTAAAACAATATGAACCTCAAACATGCTAAGTCAAACACAGTCATTGGATACCACACAATAAACAACAGAGTAAGTAATAAGTACATGGAATGCTTTGTCTCAAGATGTCATGAACAGTTCTACAGTAATTACATTAAAAAAAAAAGACTAATGGACAACTCTCAATTGCGAAAAATCATTAGTGTAGATATGGAAATATCAGCCATTGGCTGCCTGTTCATTATATATAATAATAATAATACTTTTTAACCTAAAATTGTTGATATTGTGTTTTCCTTGATTGTTTGCAGACACTACAAATACGGAGCAAATATTAAAAATTATGAAAATAAATTCCTACGAAGTGTCGGGTTGAGTTTGTTACGCCGCTTTTTTTGAGGTCAGTGACTTCTTTTCCGAACCGGAAGTAGTTTTGACAACCTTATCGTTCTAAATTGATGGTGCAAGAGTAAGACTCATTATTACAGTAAATAAAAATCTGCTACATAACCAAGAAGAAGAATAAATACGCTATAAAAATCTGACGGTAAATGACTATTCATTTATGACTATAAAAGAACAGTCTTAAACGGGTACTTTTAAAAAAACAGACATTTTTTTTAACTAGAAGGCACTTTCGTGCAGGAAGTCTTTAAGTAGTAATCCTGCAATAGTTTATGCAACACAGTATAAGTTATATTTTGTTAACCTACTACAGAATGTGTGTGAAAAATAATGTAATACGTACTTTTACGAAAAAGTGACCTTCAACGAACTCGATTTCACTACCCATCGGTACAAGGGTTGTGAAGCGAGTCCGAAAATTCACATACCTCGGAAATGTAGCGTAGGCAACTGGAGAAACCAAAGAAGAATTGCTGCCAATAAGAATAAGCAAAAGAAATCTTTGCGCAGCTTCGCCCTTTATGGCAATTTCGTAAATTGACACGGAGAATCAAGTCAAAAATATTCCGCTCCAATGTCAAAATCGTCCGAGACGTGGAAGGTTTCAAAAGATATCTGGCGCCGACTTCAAACCTGCTTCAATTGCTTTCATCGCGGTTTAGGTATTCAAAAGCCAAGAAATATCCTAGTCCTTCCAATTATCGACTATGGTGACGTGCGCTATTTTGACCTGAATGCAGATCACCTCAAAAACATGACCGACTTCTGAATAACTGCATTCGATTCGTTTTCAATCTCCGTAAATTTGAACACGTTTCAAATTACCGCCTCAACTTCAGTGGTTACCTATACGCCAGCGACGCTCCTTACGAGCCTTAACCACTCTCTATTCAATCCTAAATTCTGCATCCACACCGTCTTACTTATCAACTAATTTTCAATACCTATGTGAAGTCAGTAACAAAAATCTTCGTTCAACGCATAATCGTCTCCTTCAATGCCCCATTCACCGTTCTGACTTCACGCACTCTTCGTTTTATATTCAATCTATTCTCCTATGGAATGCGCTACCTCTCGAAATTAGGATGGCCCAAAGTACAGCAATATTTAAGAAAAAACTTAAAAAGCATTTGTCTAAGGACTTATTAAGGGATAAGTAGTCATCAAATTATTTATATAGTTATTATATTATGTTTACATTTAAACATTTACTTATTTACTGTGAGAGTTATATTTTTGTATATGTATTATATGTATTATATTTATATTTATATATGTATTATATTAATATTTATGTATTTATATGTATATTGGCATTTGTATTCATGTAAATATATACATTTCTTTTTTGTTCTTTCCAATAAATATTGTTTGTGCACCTCCCAACTATTATCTCTTGCACCACCCTAAGGTTGACTGGTAGAAAATGCTTATGGCATTAAGTCCGCCTTTGTACTATATGTGCATTAAGTTTAAATAAATAAAAATAAATAAAAATAAATATAAAAAGGTATTCAAAATCCATGGGGGTGCTGCCAAGGTATCGACACATAAATAAAGCGTAGAAATGCAGCTGGGTCGGACACATATTCCAGGGGACCCATAACGCATTTCAAGGCAAGCTCTGGACTGGATTCAAGGACAGCCCAAACGTGGTTACCTAAAGCTGATCTGACAAGGACTACCTCTGCAAAGTGCAAGGAATATGGGTTATTTGGAGCGAAGCGCGAAGCTCATGAACATAGGAGATGGAGAGGAACTGTGGACGCCCTTTGCACTACCCAGAAGACATAGGACCTCAATTCAAGAAAGTTAAGTCATTTACATAATGTTCCATGCCATAGCATTTTTCTCGTTAGTATTCAATTAATAGTGATTTAAAGTATTACCTTCTTTTTTTTCCTTTTCCCGCCAAGAGCTTTCCGAATTGACGTCTACAACAACTTTAAACAATAAAACCATAGATTGGATTTTTCCAACGAAGTTTTATTCTTAACGAAATTTACAAAGTTATTTATTAGCTATATATTATGGAAGGATCGAAAAACTACAAATACCTATGTTGAAAACATTTTAACACGCTTTCTCTTAGACTATATACGGTTATCTCGTCTATTTAACAGAATTCAAATTTTGACCAAATTCCTAAAATTCTTCTTTGACCTAAATGAACTGACACCCGTTAGGATGAATTTTTTAAATTATTGTAGAGGTCTTCCATAGCATAAAAGCTTCGGTAAACTGCTCTTAGAAAGTGATACTTGGGACTTTCCATTTTTTTTTCTAAAATGGCTGTTTAAGATGGGTTCTTTTGGCAGGTAGATAGACGAATGATATATCTTGTTCATATCATAACTTTATTACACGTAAGTAGCCTTTTCTCTTGTTTCATTTTTAAATAGGCCGTGATAATAGATTTAACCCATTCAACAGCCTCCCTTGAGCGGTAGCCGCTATCATAACTGAAATAAAGGCTTTGAAATGGTTAACTGCTTTTTTGTATACTTGTACCACAATTTGTAATGATCATGATGGCATGTTAGATATTTTATACCTGCAGTGAAGTTAAAAGGAATGGTT
This sequence comes from Lamproptera curius, assembly GCA_029286875.1. Classification (NCBI taxonomy): domain Eukaryota; kingdom Metazoa; phylum Arthropoda; class Insecta; order Lepidoptera; family Papilionidae; genus Lamproptera; species Lamproptera curius. The sequence goes on from JAGSMT010000028.1 coordinate 1,829,788, forward strand.
TTTATATAGAATATATATACATAAGACTCACAATTTTTAATACCTACAGGCACCTCTTTTTCAATTGAATATAGGCTTTTTGTAGCCCTAACGACAACGTTGCTATACACCCCTTACTCGTGTCTATCCAAACCTTCGCGTCTCTATCAACCCAATAGTGCATAACTATTCACCACTTTCGCGTGTTTATTTCAAAATCAATTCTTTATCACATAGGACAATAAAATAAGACACTTAGACAATTAGAAGTATTTTATATTACTTCTGAATTACTACAGGTTCAATCAGAGGTAGTGAGTTTATTAAAATGTGGCGTTCCTTAAATAACAGACGAAATAGCAGATTCACTTATGTTAATTATTGGCTTAATTATTACGATTAAAGAAACTTTTCTGTTTTAGTGTCTATTTGCTCCATTTTACGGTACATTATTTTTAATTATTTCCGATCTTTGTACTGTAAAACCCATAATAATGGCTTGACACTAGTCGTGGATCGTCTCATGTCAACGTTAAACGGTTATTAACAAACTAATGAATAAACATAATAAACTGCAACCGTAACTTATAAAATTGTATTATTTATGAGATTAGATTTTGTTTAACTCTAGTTTATCCTTGTTTATTCTAAACTTTTGTTACCGTATAGGTTAGAAACAAAGTTAAAATGCCAAAAGTACGCCGCAGTCGTAAGTCCCCACCGGAGGGTTGGGAATTAATTGAACCTACTCTTGAAGAATTGGAACAGAAAATGAGAGAAGGTAAACAACCAAAACTGAAAAAAATTGCTACATTGTTTAAACTGCAAGAATTTATAATTTCCGTGTAATGTGGTAAATGTATTAACATTTTTTGTTTGCTTTTTAATATATAGACAAATTACTCTAAATTAGGAATTATTCTGAAGTCCTAATTTTGTGCTCTGGTTTTTAAAATATACCTTTATTGGATGGTTACCTAGATTGGTAAAACACTGGTTTATTACTAAATGGAACCTTAATACAATAAATTATCTATGCATAAAAAAATAAAAGGGCCAGTTAGTAGTTCATGACTAAATCAATAAGTTTTAGATGCCACATTTCCGAAGTCTTATTTTTCTTTTTTGTTAGTTTTTGTTTAAAACTATAAATATGAGTGTAAGTTCATTTTGGCTTCACTTTTATTTCTTTAAAGAAAGAAATTGTTTTTAGATTTAGATTGTCTTACCGAAGTAGTTTATCCTCTTTTAATCATTTACATGGGTTAAAATCATCTTAACAATTTTGTAGATTGAGTAGTTGTAGTGTCCTTCTGTAGGAATCCAACATATGCATCATAAATCATCCTTGAAGACAGAATGCTACATCACATTTGCTCTGTAATTGCCCTAGCAAAGATGCTGACTACATGTTTCTTTTCTAATCATATAGTAACACAGAAAATATCAACCCTAAAATATATAGGATAGTTCTAACTCCATTATTTATACTTCCAGCTGAAACAGAACCACATGAAGGTAAAAGGAAACAGGAGTCTTTGTGGCCTATATTTAAGATACATCACCAGAAGTCGAGATATATATATGACCTCTTCTACAGAAGGAAGGCAATTAGCAGAGAGCTCTACCAGTATTGCCTAGATGAGAAAATAGCCGATGCCAATCTTATTGCCAAATGGAAGAAGATAGGATATGAAAATCTTTGCTGTTTAAGATGTATACAAACAAGAGATACAAACTTTGCCACAAATTGCATTTGCAGAGTTCCAAAGAGCAAATTGGAGGAAGGTAGAATAGTAGAATGTGTACATTGTGGCTGCAGGGGATGTTCTGGATAGTGTGGACTTACAACTATTGCATGTTAGGTTGAATGCTATACTTAAAAATTTTTTATGTAAGAAATTTTGAGGTTTAATACAAGATTTACGATAAAATTGGCATTTCAATTTCTTCAATACCAAACATATTTATTTAAAGGTTTGTTAGAAAATTCAGAATTGCTAAGTTTTAGCAGTATCAGACTGTTAAATTGCAGAAGTAAACAAAAAAAACTTTTCATATAATTTATTTAAGTTTATAGAAAAATAAAAAGTAACATCTTTTTTTTTAAGTTTGTGCCGTAAGCAAATTATTTTTAAATCGAGGGTAATTGAAACAATATAAAGGTATATCGAAGTATTACACCAAACTTGTAATTTTAAAAACAAAAACAACAATGTTTCTAACATATTATTACAAACTACTAATCACTAACAAAGAAATAACTGATTTTGTTAACAGAGAAAACTACAATCAGTAAATGTTAAATATGCTCTTCATTAATTGAAAAAAACTTACAGAACCAACAAAAATATTTAAGGGATGTGAAAAACTATTTTCAACATACTTTATCACTGTCCAAACAAAATAATAACATTCATGGTTAATCTATTAGTTATAAACTATGTGATTAGAAAACAATTATAATTTCTTTACAATCTTGACTATACTTAATTAAAATTTTTAATCAGTCACTTCTCACAGTCAAGATAAAGTATTTTAAACTTCTCTAAATATCTTTAATTATTTATACCATTAGTAATAAAATCATAACTCTTAATTTTAACAGTATTAACACTTACACAGTAATTGGTTTGTGCTCTAAATCTTTTGAAAGCTCAATGATTAAATCTTTATACACAACTTGATTTATATTCTTGCTCAGCAAGTACAATACAAACCAGTCACCAAATGAGAAGTGTTTCACAATCCTGGATACAGACCTCCTTCTTATCCGTCTTAAGCGACCTAACATCATAACAGTGCGCAAAGGTGGGAGACAGAACACTAAAATACGAAACAGAACGGCAGCTGTTGACAAGAAAGCTAATATCATCAGCCAAAACCAAAGAACAATAAAAATCTTCTCGTTAATCACATTTACTGGCAACACACACAATCTGTCCTTCAGTTGGATGGATCCTGATGGCCCATAGGACCTAAACCAACATTTTGTGAGCTTCGGGAAGAACTGATCCATTGGGTTGACAGAAGCAAAATCAATCATGTCATTAGGCAATCGGGGTGCATAAGTGAAAGCAGCAAATGCCGTGCCATAGTTACGGAATGTACCACCCAAAAACAAATCCATTAAAAATATTTGGCTAATCTGCAAAAAAAAAAAGAATAAATATATAAGTAGCAATTTGGTTGTTACATTAATATTAAAGTGAGGTGAGTTACACTAGAACATAATAAAATTTAAAAAATTATGTTACATATCAATCATCACTTTCCCAAGATATTAAGTTTTGTTCATTTAGCTTATATTTAGATAAGGTCACATTTGATTGTAGTTATAGTAGAGCAAAGTGAGCCATAGCTATATATTTGTAGTCAAACTCATATGAAGGCCTCGCATGTTAGGCAAACATAAAAAAAAAATTTGCATATCAAACAATTAACAATTAACATTTGTTTGATTTTTAAACTTAAAAAGTATTATTTTTTTTTAATTTTATTATAATATTGCAGAGGCCTATAATTTTTTATTAAAAAAAAAAGATTAAAGTAATCTATTAAGATAAATCTATACACATTTTTAAGCAATTTTTTTTAACTCCCACAATTAGAATAAGCATGAATAATAAATAAAAGCACTCTCACCACATTTGCAAGATTAAGCAATTCACAGAAAGCGTAATGCAAAGCATACATATTGTGCGTGTAAGCATTCAGCTCATTAAAATATGATATCAACTGACCCCGTCGCTGCTCAAACCATTCTTGTGATACAATAGGACATGCTGCAATTCCCAAAATTTTTTTTATATAAAAAATCAATTATGTTATTAAAATAGAAGCTTTAAATTAAAAAATGTAAGTAATTAATGTTAATGTAATTAAACTAAATATATATGCATAGTACAAAAGCAGAACTTAATCCCAATAGAATTTGTTGGTGTAAAGAAGATAGTAGGAAGTTGCAGACAAGAATTATAAAAAAACATGGTCCTTAACAGATCTACAGTTTAAAAATACATTAGTGTTAACATAAATGTTTTGCGATATTCGGTAGCCAATACATCTTATTCAAAGATTGTCAGATAATAAATAATGATTTAATAAAACATAAATGCCTAAAATTTCGCTTAGTATTACTTTGTCACTATGGTATTACCTAATTTTCTGTATATATTTTTCAAGTTGAAAAATTTCTAAAAATTTTTATTGTATTTGAGAGTTACACAATTTACCCAAGTTTGCGGTCAGATCGCTGAGTCTTCCTCCTTCCCAAGACTTCCAAAGGTAGTGTGGGATATAGAACATAACAGCTTGACCCAAAAGGACGAAGCATACCCACTGATAATATGTATGCTTAATCTGTTCATCGTTTTCTGTAAGGCTGGGTCCTACACCTGGATATGCCATATGTTTTCCTTCTACACCTGTTGAACAGTTTTTTACGGATAAATAAAATGGGTAACTTTGGCGTGTAACGTTACTTTCCTTTGAAATAGTACAATTAATTTGATGTCAAAAATATTACAACTCGATTTACAAGCCAATAAGATATTCTATATAAGAAAATATTTAGGTGTAGTTTATAATAAATTTGCAACATTATATGAAAAAGGTAAATTGTTTTTATTTTTCATATTCAGGTTCTGAAAGTTGCTCACCTATTAAAAGACTTTTTAAAGTATATGTCCCATAAATCCAGCAATAATTGTTGATAGCTTCCTTATCACAGCCTCTGTCTGATCCACATATACAGTGAATTGGCTCACCAAAAAATTGTTTAGAGGTAACCATTAAAGTGAACATGAGTAACATTATAACAGTAACTTTGTAATGCATACGAAACACATTGTTATCGGTGCACACACTCTTATATTTTAAAAAGGAACGAAAAGGCGTTAATAAATCTATCATTTTAGAAATATTTTTTTAACATTACACTTCCGGAACTTTGTTACTATATTACTGGTCTACCCGCAAAGCGTTTCAAAAATTAACCGCAAATACCCGCGTATATCGTCTCTTGCGAAATGTTTGACAGGAAATCAGTAAAATTTCTTTTTTAATATTTTAATGTGATACAAATTACCCAAAAAGTTTCCGTGTAATGTCTATGAATAATTTTAGAAATTAGTAAATACTATAACTCAAAAGAGAGATCTGATTGGGATAATATGGTATCTTTTGCCACGGAAATTATCTATTATTTGATTGTTTACTTTAACGTCAGAATATTCAATATTACTTCACATCGATTTAAAACAAAGTTTTAATATTTCTTAAATCGCTTAAGTTTAATTTCGTTCTCAGCAAGAAAAGCTTTTTTATTTTAATCTATATATATGAAAGATTCTCTTCGCCGAGTAGAGGTCATCTAAGTTCAGATTATACGAAATTCTACCCACAAGGGGGGTTGCTAGTATTATATAACTTTACTGCGTCGTTTAATGTTTATATGCTCTCGTGATGCTTAATAATAAAACTACAAATATGCAAACTTCAATGGTTTATTTTCAGGCACATCAATTATTGACTATCTTATTTTACGAACACCATCTTACAACTAATTTATTTCTATAGAAGAAAAAGGAATGTTTGGTGCACAATTATTTGGCGTGAACTAAATGGCATGAAAAAGACGTCATTATAGACAAAACACTTATCATGACTAATGACTTAGATTTGTGTTTATTAATGGTAAAAAATTGAGCAATTTGTTAAGACAGCAACAACTATTGACGCCTTTTAAGTTCGTAGCACAAAATCCAATGTAATAACTTAATGCACTATGTTATATGCCGATAATGGTAACAAAACAAAAGTGATGAGTTATCTATACTATTAAGGCGCGGTTAATACATATTTTATAATAATAAAAGAAGTAACTTAGCTAATGATTACCGGTCGGTTAAAAATGTTAGACAGAAAATTATAGAGAAAATAATATTAAAGATTTACTTAATTTAGATGTTTCGAGACGAAACAGTTTTGTTACATTACATTCAAATCAAAATTGCATTAATTAAAATTTTATTTTTCTCTTAGTGTAGGTATCGATATTGTAATCTATTTATACAAAGAGGGAAAAGAAAGTCCTTAATTAAACCTAGGCCAGTTAACAAAAGTATATGATTTGCCCCAATTTTATACATTAAAAAATTATTCAATATACTAAACAAGTCCACACACATGAAATTGGTACATAATATATATGGTAAACTTTCTTTCCAATCATAATTTTTTATTAAGACTTATTACACTATTATTAATCTTAATAGGTCACGCAAAATTTCATTTCAAATCTTTGCCTGCAACAAACAATCAGGCGTAAATTTTTCTTCCTAAATTGTTATCGATTTATCATCAACAGTCATCATTAAGCCCGTGAAGTCAATACGATGATTTGGTTAAAGCAATAAATTATGAATTAAAATAAATTTACCACAGTATTTTAATAAAAGGTTTACAAATAATATTGGATGACCCGAAACAACTCAATTACAGATAAATAAGCTATAAGTGCATTATGAGATACACTTAAATGAGAGTTATATATTTATTTTTGATAGGTATAACTAGAAAAATTATTACATTTACTATTTAATATACATTTATATAAATCAAAGTTGGGAATAAAGGTGTGAATACAAACATTTGCATAGTATTTAACAAACACAAACACACGCTAAAAATTCTACACATAAAGAACTTCTTTCGATAGAAAATAAATGAAATTTCAACGTCGATGTTTATGTATTAAATGACGATAAATAAACATTGAAAGTTTCAAATTTAATACGAAACTTCACGGCAGTAATTAGAAATATTTTGTACTTTAAGTATGGTTTAATAATTATTTAGTTTCTATGGTTAGTTAATAAGTTTTGTCCACATATAAAAGAACCCCGTTGCACAAATATGTAAGTTCCACTAAAGCATTAGTTTGATTTTTAAGTTGTCCTTCGACAAAATTAGGTAACATTTTATACTTTTACTATTATGTAATTACAAATGACATAGAAACAAATCAAAAAGATATTTTAACGATTTACAGTTTATCGTTATATTTAACTCGGATACAATAAGTTTTTCGTTTCCCATTCATAATGGTGACTCCATTATGGCGTCATAATGGCACGAAAACGTAAAGCGTTCAATATAACCTCACCGTGAAGTATAAACCATCACGTGATGTTTATCAAATAACTGAACCACACCTTTAGACATTACTTTCTCATTTCAGGTAAAAGATAACAAAAAAACTGTTAAGAGTTTCTCTCGCCGGTTCTTCTCAGTGGTGGTAATGCACCTTCGTTGAATGAAGAAATTCGAAATTTACAAAATGTTTATATAACGTCATCATCATCAGCCTTCGACAGTCCACTGCTGGACATAGGCCTCCCTAATACACTAGGGGTGTATCCATTGAGGGGTTTCGGACCGTATCCCACCACGCTGGTCCAATGCGGGTTGGTGGGTGTCATATAACTTATTCCGTCCTTATCCACTTACTAACGGCCATTTTTGATTTTTTCCCGCTCTTCAACCGAACAAAATTGTTTTTAACTTAAAAAAGGACCCTTGACCAATTCACAGCTTGCTTTTGGGCGGGTCGGCCGCGTCCGTGGAAGGCGAGGTTGGCCAGCGCGAAGACGTCGTGCGGGTCGAGCGCGCGCTTGGCGGCCAGCAGCAGCCGGCGTCCGGGCGCGCTCACCGTGCGCTCGTACCACTCCGCGCGCAGCTTGCCCACGCCGTGGTGGTGCGATATCGAGCCTGGGACCGATTAAACCAGTCCCTCGTTATTAAAAGGAATATTACTGCTGTCTGGGGTGAAGGAGATCATATCTAATGAAACCTGGGACTGATTAAATGCAGTCCTTCGTTATTAAAAGGAATATTACTGCTGTCTGGGGTGAAGGAGATCATATCTAATGAAACCTGGGACTGATTAAATGCAGTCCTTCGTTATTAAAAGGAATATTACTGCTTTCTGGTTTGTAGGAGATCATATCTAATGTCAATGTTGTAATAATGTATATATAATAGATAATGTTATCTAATGTATTAATGGTGGTTAGTTAACAATCGCGTTTGATATGTTTTATATAGTCGTCATAATGATATAGCCGCCTCCGTAGCCTTGCTAGCGTTTTAGAAACCGTAGGCTTTAGAACCGTTTTCAATGTTGTTTCCTAGTTGGTTAGGGCAATACGGGCTGATCGCCCGATTGCCTGTAAAGTAAAATGATCCATGCGTCAGACGGGCATGCAAAAGTCCGTCCTGCGCCTTATCTCTCTCCGGTCGTGTCGTTTTTCCGTCCCATCGGCCTTTTTAAATATAAAAGAACGGAGAGTGCGCCTGTGTTTGCGCGTACACTCGTGCACTATAATATCTCCTGTGCAGTTGGCTGATCTCTAATATACATCGGCCGCCGTGGTCGGAATCGTCATGGAGAACATAGTAATATTCTATCAGCTTTGGTGGTTAGCTATACAAAAAAAATAGCATTGTGTTGTTGCACAACATATCACTCTTAAAAGAGCGTATTGCTTGTCTTAAAAAAAAAAACGCTGTTCTCGTTAATAATCGGTGACTACACAATGTTCCACTATCAGTTTTTAAAAATACTTTTACTTGGTTCAGATATGCATGCAAGTGGGTTTCACATGGAACCCAATACTAACCACATACAAAGTTTTCATAACGTTATTATAAAATCTCTTGTTATCTTTTGATGATAAAACCCTACCTCCGCAAGCCAATATCTCGTCTCTAGCCGCGTGCTCGATCTCCTCATAGACTCGCACGGCGTCCTCGCAGCCGGAACTATTGAACGCGAAGTAGAAGTATATGCAGCAGCCGGCGTCGTACCTGCGAAAGTTTACGTTTGAAACATTTACCAACTGCAATCAAACTGCGCCTGATTATGTGGTCTGTAAGGCGAAAAAGATCCAAATAAATTTAAAACGTTTTTATTGGTGAATCCCAAGACGAGATTTCCTTCCAATAGAAGAGTCAGCCGGTTAAGAGTCTACAAGGTACGACTGTTTGTTTTGTAAACCGTTTCGGGTTCTCGTGGCACACAAAATTATAAAATGTTTAATTTATTCCCTAATTTGTTACAACTTTTACTACATAAAATATACTACAGAAGCAATAGTATTTGAATAAAAGTGTTTCGGGCACTATAAGCAATGCAAACGGATGTTACATTGAAACCTATTTTATTACCGTTTTATCGAAATAGGCTATAATTTGAAATGATTAGCGCGTCGCTTTAATAATCTATTAACTCTCTAATACATCTAAAGGTTTATAAATGTATACTCACGTCTGCGTAAGGCGACAGGATATGAGGAAGTGCGTGATCCCTCTGAGGGCGCACTCGTCCCTCACCCGCTGCTTGGTCCTGCGGCAGAGGGCCAGGGTTCGACCCCAAGGCACCGACGTCTCGAACGACTCCGCCACTATGTCGTACTCTAGGGCTAAGTCCTGGAAATGGTTGTAAGTAATTGAGATATTAGTTTTACTTTGCATTATTTTAATAAAAACGTATCTATGTTAAATTAAAGAGACTAAACAATCAGATAAGTGTGTAAAATCTAATCCAGTGAATTAGATTTTTACGCAAATTATGCAAGTGCGATGATTTAATACTAAATATTCATTAAAATTAGTTTACATTTAAACCTACAGCGGGAAAGAGTTACCGCAGTTTTCTGCGTAAGAGCAAACGAAATACCGACTCTAATTTCAGCCATTTCTTACTTTAACGTCTATGAAGTGGCATACAATACAATGCTAAAAATTTTAATTTTGAAGTTAAATTTTCAGAGTAAATTTTAACACGGCGCGCGCACACCGTCCCGTAAAACCGACACCCCGAAGTCAGCCATAATAAACTAATAAGTTTATTCCCGATACTTTATTCAGATTATATAGTACAATAGAATAGGCGACAGATTTTTTTTTTAAAGATTTCCATCTTGTTAAACCAAAGAAGTATCTATAACGCGTGTACATTACAAAATTTATAATCGATTTGTTTAACGTTATCTATTCGACTTAGATATTAAGAATACTTATATATACTTTAAGCAACCTCCTTATATTCCACCCACAAAAACCTAAAAACTCACCCGTATATAAGCGATGACGAAAGTGAGCGTGTACCCAGCCTCCCCGTTAGAGGCTCCACCAGGAATGCCGCCATATTGGGCCGCGATGGCGTTCAAGCGCTTCTCCCTCTCCGCCACCTCCTTGCTGCCCCCCTCCAGGAGGAGGGTGACCACGCAGAGCCGTTCGGCATCGAAACCCTTGATTCGAGTGATGTAGAGACGCTTCAGACCGTCCAAGAGCACCCCGCCCCAGGAGGACTCCGTCTTGAGGGCGCGACCGAAACGGAACTGTGATCAAAACAATTATAGAACAAATCAATCATAAGAACATACTAACTGAATAAAACTAATTTTAACAGATTTTAAAGCATCTATTATCTATCTATCTATATATAAAAGAGATTCCCACCTATATATTGACTCATCACGATATCTCTGGAACCATAAGGCGTAGCGACTTGAAATTTGGTAGGAATATTCCTTTCGCCGAGTAGAGGTCAGCTAAGAAGGTCGGATTTTACAAAATTCCACCCACAAGGGGGGTTGCGGGGTTGCCAGTAAATAAATAAATAAAAAATAATAATGTGTTAGTTTTTCACATAGGTAAAGTAATTAAATGTTATGTCGCGTTAGTGATGGGCATAGGATGTTGCTAGTTATCAAAACATTTCTAGGCTAGACAAGAGAAAATACCTAGAAAAATACCAGCTATTGTGATGACGCTAACTCGGCAGTATATGCTGTATACAAATTTCTATTATAATGTCCTCACCTGCTCATTGTCCATCAGGCGTATGCTGGAAGGCTGCAGCCTGAGCTTGGCCACCTCCCTCTCGAAGTGGAAACCGGCCTCCCAGTTGGGGAACACCAGGGAACCGTATCGCACCACTTCTGGCAGCGGTCGAATCTTGAGTGTCACCTGAATACACAGTATTAATGTTGGATGCTATACCAAAACCAAATATCATTAAGATTTTACATATCTGACACAATCAAAAGTATTTCCGAGTTAATTGAGTCATTACAATTTTTGTAAACAAAGAGTAATGGGACCTAAGTGTTTCAAAGAATTTTGACATATGACATTTTTCACGTAAATTTCTTTGTCTTATTTATTTCGAGAAGATGTAATTTCGATATAGCAAGACATCTTTAGATATTTACTTAATTACAAAATGTTGAGTTTGAAAGCGTTTTTATACAATAATCTTATGTCAAACTGATGACGTAAAAGAAACCGGCTAAATGGCGATTCGCACGTATGACGAAAAGCTAACACGAAAGCGAGGTTTGCGTTTTTAACAGTTACAATGATTGAGAATTATTTTAAATTATTATATTATTTAGGTGACGAAAATATTAAAATAAAGACATCTCTATCAATACTCGTAGTAAAGAAGATGTTAAAAAAATTGTGAATCACTGTTTCAGATCTCAAAATAAATATACATTGCTTCTCAAAAACTATCTATTCATAAAGTTTTATAATTCTACTATTTTTTTACCTTTTTGCATTTACCTTTGTATTCATTAGGACTAAAAACAGAAGATTACAATTGTTTCATTCTATGTTTTCTTCCTCTCTGCCTCCGTAGCCTACTGGTAAGGGCTTGTGCTTTAGAGGTCGAGGGTTCGAATCCTGCGGGGACTCAACAAATTTTCATTGTTGTTTCCTAGTTGGTTAGGGCAATTTGCGCTGATCACCCGATTGTCTGAAAAGTAAGAGGATCCATGCGTCGGATGGGCATGTAAAAAGTCGGTCCACCCACCAACCCACATTGGACCAGCGTTTTGGGATACGGTCCATAAACCTCCTAATGGATAGGGGTGTATTAGAGGAGGCCTATGTCCAGCAGTGGACTATCACTGGCTAATAATGATGATGACGATGATGATGAATGTTTTCCTCTTACCTCGGTAACAACTCCCAGGCAACCTTCCGAGCCCATTACGACATGATCCCAATCTGGTCCGCACGAGATCCTCGGAACCCGACAGCTCTTCTCAATCACCCCAGTCGGTGTTACTGTCTATAATATATAATTATTATAGATTATCGGCAAATCATGTTCGGGTTTGACCGGAATCGGCGCTAGCATAATTACTAGCTAAACGAGACAAAATCTCAAGTCTTAGTGCGGTGAGTGGATTTGAGGCATCTTTTGCTTCTTTTCTCGTGGGCAGGGCAAGCATCACTTACAACCAGGTGAACGTTCTGCTAGTCTATTCGTTTTAACCAATAAAAAAAGATTGTTTGACTGTAAAATTAGTATACGGGCGAATATAATACGTGACAACGTTTTTTAGTGGCGGAATGATTGTAGTGTGAATATTCATTCGTATAGTAGGAAGAAGGATCAACCCTCTTTCTCTCTGTTTCTCTTTCACTTAAGCAGGCCAACTGCGCACGAGTAAGAGAGACGCGTGCCTCTCACTCTCTCTTATGGTTGCTTATGGAGCGTTACGTGAGCGGCGCTGTGACACAGTTTCCGAGAGTGCCTCCCTATCTTGAACCAATTTATAAGACGTTGTGACGTCAAAATAAGAGTAACTAAACTGCCCCATTAGATATTTCTCACCTTCGTATGAACGACCAGCTCTTCAATGTTCCCGTAGGTGTTCTTCTTCATACCACTGGCCCTTGTGGCCACCCATCCGCCGAGGGTCGAGAACTCGTACGAGTCAGGCTCGTGGCCCACAGTGAAGCCACGCGATCGCATCTCCCTCTCCAGGTCCTGGCCTACGATCCCTGCCTAAGTTCAAATTATGGCGGTTAGCTTTTTAGTTAATTCATAAGTACAGCTAGGTTTTATTGTAATACAGTAATACCCAGATTTACGCGAAGAATACGTTCCGGAAAAAATCACGTTTACTCAAATTCGCGTATATCGAGTCTATTACTATTACGCGTATTCGCGTCTATCTATGATTCGATCATGGTCAAAATTTTAATCAATCACTTTAATTCTTAGAACACTTTACACAATACATATTATAATTCTTTTATTACGGATATTTTTTTTAATACGGATGTTACGCATTCAGACTCATGTTGCGGGAAGCTCCCGACCCCACGAACTGGATGCGGATAATTACATCTTGTTTTTTGTATATTCTTGTAAAATGCCTGCATATCACCCAACACTGTTTTCAATTCCTTGATACAAGGTCAAGAAAAAATTGAAAATCGCGCTATAGTGTTACCTTTCATAACGGGGTCGCGTTAAGCGGGGGGAATTGCTGTAGTTTTATGTATTTATATTGCCTGAGCGAAAGTTTATATGCAAAACGACACACCCAATCTCTACTCGGTCTTCAAATGTGATAAGAGTAGCAGAAACAGTGTCAATGACCTAAAGGGATTGCGAATTGGTCTTGACAACGGGGATCGAAGTTCTAATCCCCACATTCCAAAAATATAAAATCTACGAGTTGTGATGTAATGTGTTTTTTGTGTAAACTCAGTATTTCGTTTATATTGTAAACGAATTCAAATTTGGGTATAAGTATTATAAACAAAATAAAAACAGGTAAATTACACCGCAGAAAATTCATAGATATGCAGTTTCTATCTTCTTCTTCGTTCATCATCATAATTATCAGCCCGTGTAAGTCCACTACTGGACATAGGCCTCCCCTACTCCATGGGGGTTTTGGACCGTATTCCACCACGCTGGTCCAATGCGAGTAGGTGGGTGGACAGACTTTTTACATGCCCATCCGACATATGGATCATCTTACATTTCGGACAACTGGGCGATCGGCCCAAATTGCCCTAACCAACTACGAAACACCAATGAAAATTTGTTGAGTCCCCGCAGGATTCGAACCTACGACCTCCGGTTTCTCAAGCACATGCCCTTACTACTTGGCTACGGAGGCAAATTATATTAATAAATATACGAAATGCCTGGAGTGTGTAGATTACCGAACTGGTTTATACCGGTCGGTTTATAAATCAAATAAAAACAATACGAAATAAAAATATACCCAGATAATTTTTTGATTGTAATATTATGTGGCTATTTCCTATCATAATTGATATATCTAATATACTATTGTGTCGCTCTATAGTATTACAAATAAAACGTAATACACGACATTACGCTATATTTACACGAATCTTCTCGTGAAAAGCTTGTAAAGGCGACATGTGTGTAGGAAAATCAATATTAGCCGACGTGGGGCGTCATACGACATTGGCACGTGGAAACGCTAAAGTGATAATTAGTACATTGATGAAATGATGCCGACTAAACACTGTCTTCATTATAAATGTAGCATATAAAAATTAGACGTCAAGAAATCTTACAGTTGTATTCTTATTATAAACCCTTTTGAGAATATCCATCTTTAGTAAACCATATCCAAGACGGCTCTCCGTTACAATATTCATATCATTTGCATGTCTTATTTGAATGAAGTATACAGTCAACAAGTTTTCCTTAGGAAAACGCGCCTTATAAGTGTTGAAATTTCATCAGTTTTGTACATACATAAGCAATTTTTTATAACAAAAATGTCATAGTAATAACAACACTAGTTTTTATGAACATAGTACGTATTCAATAACCAAAACAAAGGAATGACCATTTAACACCTAGTAATAAACAATCACCTATTAATAATACCAAATAAGTTCTAAAAACGTAGTGAGACATGCTATTAAGTCGCTAAACGTAGGCATCCTTAATGGCAACACCAAACGCTTTACTTACGAAGCTAAATCAAGATAGATCTTGTTGATAACTGCCTCCGTAGCCTAGTTGTATGGGCGTGTGCTTTAGAAACCGAAGGTCGTGGGTTCGAATCCTTCAGGGTCTCAACAAATTTTCATTGTTGTTTCCTAGCTGGTTAGGGCAATTTGGGCCGATCACCCAATTGTCTGAAAAGTAAGGTGATCCATGCGGTCCACCCACCAACCCGCGTTGGACCAGCGTGGTGGGATACGGTCCAAAAACCCCTTAATGGAGAAGAGGAGGCCTATGTCCAGCAATGGACTATCACAGGCTGATGATGATGATGATGAAATCTTTTTTAGCTCAGTCCACAATACCTGAACCCTCGCCAGCAGCTGCTCCTTATCAATCCAGAGTATCGAGTTCATGTCGCTGGTGTCAAGGACCACGATCGGCCTCTGCTCGTCAGCGGGACAGGTGATCGCACCAGAAACGGATGTACCACCACCGTATGGTATCACCACAAAGCGGTGGCGAGAGGCTGTCTCCACTATTCGAACCACCTACAATTTAAACAGTTATAACTTTTGTGAAAAATTATTGTAATATAGTATTTTAATACTTTTAAAGTTATTTATATACATATATAGAATAGTTTTCTAAGTCCACTCATACTGATAAAGGACCTCCGATAGGTCAATAAGTTCTTATGAGCTCAGTGGCTTCCATTACACGACCGGTGGAGGATTTATAAACGACCAATAAGTTAGTTTAAAGCTTCCATATTGAGGAAAGACATTTCACTCTGGCTAATGTGAAATTTTTGTTTTTTTTTTGTTTTTCATACGAATAACGGTCCTTAAAGGAAAAAGTCAACTTTTGCCTCCTAATACATTAAAAAAATGTAAACAACGTAGCTGATAGATCCAAAGGTAAGAGTATTTCTTATTGATGGTTGATTCACAGCTGCGTTGCGTATTCTGGTCCATCAATGAGAAAAATTTACTTTAGCACAACAAGTCTTCTGCTTATTGTTTTAAATCTTATTAGGCAAAGACACACATATAATTATCTATATATGAAAACAAATGAGACGTTTTACTTGTTCGTGACTCTGGGGCCATATGACAGCGTCAGGTATCCTCTTAAAGCTGTTACTCCTCAGCAAGGACATATCCTTCAGGGTCTGCCCATGCGCCCGTATCAGCCTATCCAGTCCATCCACGCTGATCAGCGCTATCTTCTCCAACTCCTGGCGAATATCCTCTGGTAATCTGCTTTCTGCGAAGGCCGAGGGCAACGGTGGAATCTTTGGAGGTTTTGTTATGTCTATATTGAAGTTCTCGTTCACCCATGACACGAAATGTGGAAGGCACTTGCCACCTATTGAGTATCTGAAAGGAATATTTCTTTTTTTAGTGCGGCAAAAGAAATAAAAAAAAACGTAAATTTTATTTAAAGTAATAAGGTGATGACTGAAAAGGATCTCGCATTCAGTGTAGCCTATTGAAATTGTAACTATAGCTTGTTTTAAAGTGGTACTAGGATAATAATTATTCATCATCATCAGCCTATGTCAATCCCCAAATTCACGCCTTTAGCATAAGGGGATTTTTGGACCGTGTCCCACCATACTGGTGGACCGACTTTTTGCATGGACCATCCGACGCATGGATCATTTTACTTTTCAGACTATTGGGTGATCGGCCTAAATTTTGCAAACCAACAAGAAAACAACAATAACACAAAGTTGTTTACCCACGGGATTTGAACCCACGATCTCCGGTTTATAAAGCAAGGGCCAATACCGCTAGACCACAGAGACGGTACAAATTAATGTTTTGTGAAGTAAGAAGTATAAAATAATGTTTAGTCCGAATATAAGATGTACATAAAACTAGAGTCCGACCGAAACTGTTTTTCCGGCCGAAACCGAAACCGAAGGTTCGGATGGCTTCAGTTTCGGCCGAAACCGAAAACTCACGTGATCAAGTATAAAATTCTTAAAATACTAAAATATGGAGCTTTTATGCCTGTCATTTTGCTTTATTTTAGTCATGGAATGGAGTCAGTACATAAAACAACAAATCGTTTATTTCAGTTGTAATATTATTTTATATAACAAAATATTAAAATACATTAATTTCTTTTCAAATTATTTTCTTATACAATATGAGTTATTAATAAATTAATTAATAATTGTGGCTGTTGCATTAAAGACTAAGTATTGGTATTTTGAAATCTTACTAGTTAATACTTTGGTTTGTATTTGTAGTTCCGAGGGGGATCAAAAGTAAAATGAGATAGAATATAATGACTAAGATGGCTTAATTATTTATTTTTCTACATAATCTCGAGTCCACCTACACACCAAGTTCATCGTTCCAAGTTTCCAATGCTTCAATTCCTTTAAAAAGGATTGTCTTGGTCCTGCAAAAGGTCCCTACGGATCGTTTACTTGTTAATATAGTTTTAACACATGTTTCTCTTAAGTATAATATCAATTTGGAGAGAGATGAAAAATATTGTTAGATATACATATATATCTAACAATATTTATATAAATATAATATTATATATGAAATATATATTATCTGGTGAAGAGGGGATGCTCAACCAATTGTACAATAGCATGCTGAACGGTGGCCATCGTAATGCCAACCTATGTGCCGGTACGTTGTCAAGATTTAAGTTAGATTGTCAAGGCATTTCTCAACCTCGTATTAAAACTTAAAATCTTTAATGATGGTTCCATCTCGGTAATCAATCAACAATATCACTTCTGAGTCCCAAATTTGGCCATCCCCCGGAGCCATATACCACGCCAATGGGACCCCGGGATACACCCGTGTTCGTCCCTGCCATAAAACTGTTTAAAGTTTTCAATCTTCAAAACTTGTCCAACAGTATCTTCGACCGTCATTTTGTTTTGATTCTCTCCCCATCTTGCAAGTTTCTCCATATTTAAAGTTTGTTAATATGCGTAAAGTTCCTTATGAAATGCTCGTTTCTTGGATTGGTTCAGATGGTAATTCTTCAATCCTAAAAACAGTTTTTCGAATATGGCAAAATTCTTTGGCTTTTGATTACTGGCTTCATGGACGTCTGCAACCATTTCGTCTTCCGTGTACGTTCTCCCTCTCAAATTAAAGCTCCTTTGCGACAATTATTATGAAACCAGTCTCTTCTCATTTTTGTTTGAATATATTTTTTGATCCACTACTATTTGTTTCCTCCCAATTTCTTATGTCAAACTTGGAATTTTGTCTAAACTAAAATCGACTATCGGCTCGTTGAACAATACATTCAACATTCGCTACTATTTTGAAATTGAAAACACTTCTGAAACCGGTTTCGGTTTCGGCAAAGTTCAGCCAAATTTGGAACCGAAACCGACTGCAGCCGAAACTTGATTTTTGGCCGAAACTCGGCGAAACTGAATCGAAACCGAAAGTTCGGTCGGACACTAATAAAACATATACATTTTCAGCCTTTTTACAGTTATCATAGAATACAAAACATAAATTGTATAAAAATGAAACGTCAAATTTTAACAGTAACAACGTGCTTTCTACACGAAACTGCCCCGCGATTTCGTCCACCACTTTTTGAATCTCTGATATATTTCATGGTATTCAATTAATCTAAATGTTGTCTATGACATGCTACAAGATAGTACTAAGAGCGGAGCAACGAGGTAACATATGAAAAAAAAATATGCTCCGAATTTAGGAACCACCGTAAACCGAAGGTCATGGGTTCGGATCCTGCCGGGACTTAACAAAATGTTAGGGCAATTTGTGATGATCACCCAATTGTCTAAAAAGTAAGATGATCCATGCGTCGGATAAGCATGTAAAAAGTCAGTCCACTCACCAGCCCGCATTGGACCAGCGCGGTGTGATACGGTCCAAAAACCCCCTAATGGAGAAGTGGTGCATTAGGGTAGATCTATGTCCAGCATTGGACTTGCACAGGCTGATTATGATGATGATGGTGAATTGTGTACCTCTTTATTTTGGGAATTCGTTCAAAAAGGTGTAACGGTTTGGAAAGGACCTAAGGACGAAATCCATGTTTTATCTGTTTGTTCAATTCCCGATGTAATCTGAAATTTGCTGAATTATGCGGTTCAATCACATCATCAGCCTTTGTTAATCCACTGCTGGAACCTCCCTACCATTAGGGGTTTGGACCTAGGTATCTGATTGTTGGGTAATAATTAATTCTGGCGAAATGATAGAAATGCAAAACCTTTGTTGCTTACAACATCATGGGTGTTGGTACAGCAAACAAGTTGGGCGACCTTAAATTCGACATAGGCATTTATTAGCATGGAAGCTTCAATATCACTATGCAACCTCCAACGTAAAGGTGCGGATACAACTACGAACAATCCGTATAATTAAACGTCGAATGTTTAGAGTAAAGCTAATGAACACGCGAACTATTGACAATCGACGAACAGGATAATTGTGGGTGGTAGGGTCCCTTTACAGGGGACCGTACTGGGGTACCACCTGCGGTGCCTATTTTACCGCAGGCAGTATGAAACTCTTCAGAGTATTTACTGGGTAAACGAAATTAACATCATATGTCTCACGGTAGGCAGCGCGTGGGTGATACCACTGGTATTGCCAATGTCTATGGGCGTCGGTGACCACTTTCATCAGGTTGCCGACTGTTTGTCTGCCTGCCTAGCAAAAAAAAAAGCATAGTTCGGAGATTAAATAACACTGGAACTGAAATTATAAATTATGACGTCATACTATGATGTTGTCAAACAATAAAGCGCATCGACGTGTCATATTAGTCCGTACGTTTTGTCACCACCAGCGTTTGATATCAGGCGAAATTTTCATAGTTTTTATTATTCTATCCTATTTACTCTGTTATAAACTGGACTAGTGTATACGGACGTTTAGATTTACCGAGGTCCTTATTAGATGGCGTCCGTTCCGCGTTAGATGCGCAACGATGTCGCTAATCGGTAGACCAAATAGTTACTTATTGTGATAAACTCTGACGGGCGCGTATGATATCCGCTTCCACGAAGCTATACTTACAGTATTTGTTAAGAATTAGTGATGACTGCTAATTTTACAAGGTTATATAGGCCTAATTAAAAATTTTAAGATTAGATCTTTTCGTGGACATACTATACATTCCCGTGTTATGTTTTACATGTTAAATCCACTTTTTACAGATTTATCGCGTGTATTGTGTTTAATTTAACACCGACGTTTCGGACTCTTCACAGGACCCGTGGTGACAAAGCGGGAAATACTGACACATAAACATTTTATGTGAATACATACATACATACATCATACACCATCAGCCTGTTTTAGTCCACTGCTGGACATAGGCCTCCCCTAATACACCCCCTATCCATTAGGGGGTTTGGACCGTATCCCACCACGCTGGTCCAATGCGGGTTGGTGGGTGGACCGACTTTTTTACATGCCCATCCGACGCATGGATCATCTTACTTTTCAGACAATTGGGTGATCGGCCCAAATTGCCCTAACCAACTAGGAAACAACAATGAAAATTTCTTGCGTCCCCGCAGGATTCGAACCCACGACCTCCATTTTCTAAAGCACACGCCCATACCACTAGGCTACGGAGGTAGTTTTATGTGAATAGAAAAATAATATTCTATTACATTATAAGTCAAAACTGCCTCCGAAGCCTAGAGGTATGGCCGCGTGCTTTAGAAAATGGAGGTCGTGAGGTTCGAATTCTGCGGGGACTCAATTTGGACGGCAATTTGGGCCGATCAACCAAGTGTCCGAAAAATAAGATGATCCATGCGTCGGATGGGCATGTAAAAAGTCGGTCCACCCACAAACCAGCGTTGGACCAGCGTGGTGGGATGCGGTCAAATAACCCCCTAATAAATAGAGGTATATTAGGGGAGGCCTATGTCTAGCAGTTGACTATCACAGGCTGATGATGATGATGATGATTATAAGTATTAATAGCCATATTATGTAACGTCAACCAGTCCCCGACTAAATAAGGCTTGCACTATAGAAACTAGATGACTGAAAAATACATAGACGTAATTTTCTTTTTTAAATAAATGCACATTATATAGAAGTATACATCACACAATACTTTTTCAATGGTGGGATTCGAACACACATCCTTTGCTGTGGGTCCAATTAATAGTCAAGGTCACCAGTAACCATTACGCCTTTCGTCAAATTGGACACAACGTGTGAAACTAAGTTAAGTATAATTTTTTACGCTTTATCTTTAATATCATTAGTTACAGAAACAGCCTATGCAAATAATTAATAAAGATGCGATCCGATTTATAAACAAAAATAACATAATTACATGTTCAATAGACAAAAGCCTTTTAATGATTTTTATTAAAGCGCTAATTTAACTCATCATTATATACACAAACGCTACGTAATGTCTACAAGCTTGTAGGCGTTCATTATCATCATCATCACCAGCCTGTTTTAGTCCACTGCTAGACATATGGTTTTTGGACCGTACTCCACCACGCTGGTCCAATGGATCACCTTCTTTTTCAGACAATAGGTGATCAGCTTTAAAAATGAATAACCAACCAGAATACAACGATATAACAAAGTTATTTTTCCCGCGGGATTCGAACCCACGATCTCCGGCTTATAAAGCAAGGAGCAATACCGCTAGGCCACTGAGGCGTTTGCGGTAAAAAGCCATTTAATGATTTCTATTAAAGACGCGAATTTAGCTAGCGGTGTAATTTTATAACATCCATTACAAAGTCAAATGCTACATAATGTCTACAGACATGTAGGCGTTACGCAATTCCATCACAATTTGTACGCAAGTATCAAAATTATTAGTTTACATTGCTAAGTATTCCATTGTGACCGCTCGCTGGTCAAATTTGAACAGCCTCATGGCATTTTTAACGTATGAACAGAGGTTTTGAGTCAACACATATCGTTATATTTGTCGTGTTTTCCGTGAAATGTGACATACTTATTGTGTCACCCGTTATTTACTATGCCATGATTAATGTCTGTTACTAGTTTCCTTCATTTACTTTTACAATTTGTGCTTACTTAAAGTTAAGCATGGCTGAAAGAGTATATTAATCGATTTTGAAAATAAGTATGCTAAATTTTTATGTTTCGAAAAAAAAATACTATAAAAAATATAATTTTAATACCCACTTTACCGGTGGTAGGTCCCCTTTTTACAAGGGACCGTCTGGGTGGGTACCACCACGGTGCCTATTTCTACCACAAAGCAGTAGTGTGAAAACACTACTGTGTTCCGGTTTGAAGGGCACCGTAGCCAGCGTATTTACTGGGTAAACGAGACTTAACGTCCTATGTCTCACGGTAGGCAGCGCGTTGGTGATACCTGTATGGCAAATGTCTATGGGCGTTGGTGACCACTTTTCATCAGGTGGCCCCGACTGCTCGTCTGCAATAAAAACTCAGCAACACGTAGTACAATTCTACCAACGACGCAGAGGATATTATGGTGCAAGTAAACGCATAAACAAAGGGTCAATTTTCTCATTTTTTACTTATATAATACAAAGACGGATAGTAATTGATAAGTGATGCTGGTTTATTAAATCAAGAAGAATATGCGTTGCAGAGGAATGTTGGACGTTACTAAAAGAAAAGTTGTATCATTATAAGTGATTAAATTAACACTGAAATATTAGAAGGCAAAATGAAAAATAAGTTAAAGGAAACTTCAGTTGTTTCTATGAATCAATTTTTATTGTTAATAAAGTTCATTATTATTATTTTCGTTCTTTGTTTACACAATATAACCTTAGAATCCGATAGACAGATAAATAATATTAGAAGGTAAGTCGGATACTCGGAGGAAGAACGGCAGAGAAGATCCACGAATTTCCGACGCCGGTTCTTCTTATGTTAGAAGCTTTAATTTCTCACCGTTCCTCAATTATTTTTATATTACTAGTAAGTGTATTAGTAAGTTTGCTCTCAAATCTAAAATTTATTCAACAACTTTTAGATTTGATAATCATGCTGAGGGTACTAATAAAAGTAAATCTTTGCCTGCCTTTAATCTGTAACATACAGGACCTCCTGCCATCATAGGGCAATTTCGTCAAGGGCAAGTGGGATATCCATTCTATCGAATTAATATATAACATAGTATAACTACGGCTGAGCGATGGCATCTCGGCCTCTCGGTTGCATTTGTTTACCGTCGCATTGTTTGTTTAGGCATTGTCCGTGGACCGACGCTTGAGTATACAAATAGCTAAGGAAAACTATGAGACTCTAAAGGCACGAATGCACTTGCGAACCGAGCATGTAATGTTATGTACAGTCGTCGAAAATTTGTCGATTACAAAATGGACCAACTCGCAATGTTTTATATTCCTGCTACCTTTCCATTGATATTTGAAAGAAAGGACTTATTTTTTACATGTTTGATTCCCAACGTTCCAAACACTTTTAAGCGGCCGTGGTTAAGTGACAGACGGGCAGAACAACAACGGACAGACGTTAAGTCCTTTTATTAAACGATGAGTAGTATTCGCGTAAGCAAAAGAATTAACTTATATTTTAATTTTATGTCCCAATCTATTCCGGAAATATTGATTATATCTGAAGTAGATTAGGTGGGTTATAGTAATTATTTAACTCTTGAGAACGGTGTTCTAATTGGTCAGCCGTTGCTCGCCGATCGATATTCCACCAATAGCGACATTTCGTTGCTAACGAATTACATATTTTACAAATATTACCAACTTTATGTGGATGTAATACACACGAATGTACTTTAAAAGGTTTTTTTTTATCCTTGAAGTAATGCTTCCAGACTCATGTCTATTCATCTAACACAGAGCCCGGAGAAGCTCCTGTCCTCACGAACTAGATTTAAAAAGGTTTATTACGCTTGTGTTGTAAGCCGGCACCTCAACGAAGAACGCATCGTTTAGACGTGCACGGTGCAATATGTACAATGCATTTACGCGAGGCAAAGTGTTTACGTATAGACAGCGTGTACTTGAAGCGATTTGCACATGACTTTCTGAATCTTGAAATGATAGGATTGCGTTACAATGAAATTTGTCTTCGTGGGGTTGTTTTAACATCGATCTATGACGGAAATTGAATATTATTATATTATCGATGTATTTAAGCTTAAGCTGTACAACAGCTGAAACCGGAAAACATATGAAAAGCAATAATTTCCAAGGGTATCGTCTGTGGGGTCAAGAAATTCTGTTACAAGCAAGCTTTTGCCAGTAAAATCAATTAATTACTCACGCGGATTAGTTCATTTGCATAATAGGCTGAATCACAACAATAAAAAAATATAAACGCAAATTAGGCTGTTTTTCATACACTTTTTATTGATATCTCATTGATCTTCGGGCAATGTGTGATATGATTACAAACTTTTCTTCATAAAAGAGTTAATTAATAGTTCACACGTACACATCATCAGCCAGTGTTGGCCCACTGCTGGACATAGACCTCTCTAATCACACCTCACCCATTAGGGGTTTGGACACGTATTCCACAAGTGGTCCGATGCGGTTGGTGGTGGACTGACTTTTACATGCTCAATCAACGACGCATGGATCAATCTTACTTTTCAGACGATTCGGTGATCGGCCTCAAATTCTCTTAATCTAACTAGGAAATAATGAAAATTTGTTGCGTCCCTGACAAGAATTCGAACCCACGACCTCCTGAGTTTCAAAGCTCACTGCCTATAATACACGCTTTACGGAGGCAATTAATGTTCTTTTCATAATTCAGGCTAAAAAGTTTTGTTTGACTTTTAGAAAATTATTATTTTTTGTTTTTGAATGTTTTCTATAGTAGATCACGTTTAAGGTAAATCTAAAAAAAATAACGATTTAAGCACCATTTATCATATTCCTTATTCTCGTAGTTACTCTAATTTACATTTAGAACGAATTTTGTATAATATTTTGCAATCACATAATTACTCGCAATAATCGTCAAGTTTTTGCACCATGACGCCATCTTAAATGCGAACCGAATTTGTATTCAAACCGCATCTTTTATCAATGTTAATTCGAACCGAAAAAGCCGGATATTAACAAATTACACAGAGTTAATAGGATCAAAGATGGCGGATGGCCAACGCAATCTGTCGTTGTACCTTTTTGTTTTGGCGTTGGATATAAAATCAAGGGACGGTGAAAATTATTATACTTCTCGTATATCAACTTACTATAAATTACAAATCACTGCTGTAAATAAATATAAAATGTTATGTCTAGTGATTATACATACAAAATGTAAATGAGTTTTTACTGAACACCGTTGTTTAACTGAACAACTGAATTCCTAACTCCACCTCAGTATAGATGCACGCACATCGTGCTTCGATACTATATACTGCATTCGCTAAATGGATCTAGGCAACACTACTCTTATTCAGTTACACTATTTGTGTCACCGTAACGCGTCACTGACCGCCAATTGCTGTTACGTCATGCCCTAAGAGCTTGGCATAAATTCAACTTGGGACGTTTTGTTAAATGGCTTAATCTTATGCTTTACGCCTGCTATAAATCTTAAGTTCGTTGTTTGGGGACATTGCATCTTTTATTGAAATATTCAGTTATTGGTGAATACTTTTTTTATCATGAAACGTTTTTTTTGCAGTCGGATGCTAAATTCATGTTATGTAATTATATACATATATATTATTACCAGGTATGTATATAGTATATAGGCCTTATTTAAAAGAACTTTACGAATGTATTTGATAACAACGTTTATGTTAGATATTATATATATTTCGATAAATATTCCAGTGTACGCAGATCACGTAACAAAACGTATAACAACAACAATTCTTTACCTTAGCTATTCTTTCAAGTTATGAAAGGGGCGAGATTTACCTAAATAACTTTTTGGTCAACAAACGGCACTGACCTCTGTAACGAGTGCCAAAAGTGGTCTTATCAACACAGACCGACTTTATGTATTTAAAAAGTGGGCCATGAGGGAGGTCAAAATTTTATAACCACCTTATTTCTATGCAAATCTGTTGAAGTAATATACTTATAACATACCTAGGTTAAATGAATATACTAAACATTTGTTGCTAAGTTATTAGAACTTATGGCTGAGGCCACGTTTAGGAAAACAGTGTTTAGTGGACCCCTGACCAGGAGGGATGGTTATCTCCTCGGAGTAGCCGGTTCAAGTTGGAGGCGAGTAGCAGGGCATCGACCGTCTTGGTGCACATTGAAGAAGGCCTATGGCCAGCAGTGAACTACTAGCTGATAATGATTATGATGAAGTAATTTTAATCCGACCTATTGTAAAACTTTATATCTATAGTTCATGCATTCATCATCATCATCGTCAGCCTGTGATAGTCTACTGCTGCTACCCATCCGACGCATGGATGATCTTACTTTTCAGACAATTGGGTGGTCGGCTCAAATTGCCCTAACCAACTAGAAAACAACAACGAAAATTTGTTGTGTCCCCGCAGGATTCGAACCCACGACCTCCGGTTCCTAAAGCCCAATCCACTAGGCTACTGAGGCAGTTAGTTAGTTTATGCATTATCACATTTTTTTAAATATTTATTATCGTTTCGAATTAAAGGTCGTTGAACCTCAACATCGAACAAAATTACAGAGTCATCTCGTTAAAATTCCTCCAAGTAGCTGACAGCTGGCGCACGCTCGAGCGGAAGTGTCAATTCAGGGAGCGACTCCCACGTACGTAGTGCATACTTCAATTTGGCCGAGATCGCAAAATTAATACTATCTGGATGGTACCGGCTATCATTAGCGAAGGGAATATGGTACTGTTGTTGCTATATGTCGCTGGGCGTCTAGATTTTTGACAGTGAAGAAGTTATTGATAAAGAATAAAAACATAACATAAACCCGAAATCGTATAACCATAAGAAATGTCGTACCAGTACAAATATCTGCATTGTGCAATTTAAAACCGATTAAAATATGGGTTTGTTATTGAGAAACCGGAGGTCGAATTTTTCACTGTTATTTCGTAGTTGGTTAGGGCAATGCGGGCTGTTAACACGTCCATACGTCAGATTGACATATAAAAAGTCGAATCTACGACTCATCTATCTCCGGTCGTGTCGGTTATCCGTTTCTTCGGTCTATAAGAGAGAAGAAAGAGGGAGTGCGCCTAAAGCTGCACCGTAAAGGTACTTGTGCAATATAATATCCCGTGCGCAGTTGGCTGATCTCTATTAAAGATCGGCCGATCGGATCGGATCGGATAAAAGAAATCGAATGCGAGGAAATTAAAAACCGGTAAAAAAGTTTAAATATGATAAGAAAATTATCATACGCTACGAATAAGTTAAGAGGTCTGTCAAATACGTAATGGTTAAATGCACCCTTTAAGAGTAAGATTTTTTAAAAGAAATTTCGGACACTGTTAAAGATCGAAGAAACGACGAGTATTATAATGTATTTTTGTAACGCATACGAAAGCAAACGTACTGTAAAGCCACGTGGTGAAAAGTGGTCACCAACGCCATAGACATCGGCAATACCAATAACATTACCAACGCGCTGTATACCATGAGACATGTTCTACAAAATTAAACACACTTCATAGCATGTACTGTAATATAAAACTGAAAATACTGGATAGTGGTAAAGGTCAATAGCTGCTAAGAATTGATGATCGAGATTTGCATCAATTGAACCAATCATTAATGTTCGTTAAACTGCATATAGTCTGTGAAGAAGTATCAAAATGGGCTTGTATAGTCAGTAAAGGGTGTTTAGTGTAAGTATGTTTATTCATGTTAGTTATGCTGACGAAATAAGGCCCTTTGTAGTCACTAAAGTAGCTATACTTTATTTATGTAGTTTTATGACTTTTGCTCGAACTGTGACCGGAGGTCTTGGGTTCAAATCCTGCGGTGACTCAACAAATTTTCATTGTTATTTCCTAATTGGTTAGGGCAATTTCGGCCGATCACCCAATTGTCTGAAAAGTAAGAGGATCCATGCGTCGGATGGGCATGTAAAAAGTCGGTCCAACCACCTTACCCGCATTATTACAGCGTGGTGGGATACCGTCCTAAAACCCCGAACGAAGGAGGCGTGCATTAGGGGAGGCCTGTGTCCAGCAGTGGACTAACATAGGCTAATGATCTATGTTAACGACTATTTTGGCTTGGGTATATAACACAGTATCAAACTTTTGATTACGACTGACCAAAAAAATTTACTACTAAATCATTATATGTCAGGATATATGTAAGTCTATTCGACAAAAGAAAATTCCGATACCTAATTTCAAGCCTCAGCGACTTATGGTTCCGGAAATAAGTTTTAAGTAATTTTACAGGTGAAAACCATTAATTACGTACATTTGGAATGAATAATAAAAAAAAACTCACCTGTCACCCATAAACATAGCTTTGCCCTCGTGAAGTTTGAACATTGAGTCCTTGTAGCCCCATCCGTACCATTTCAGAAGCTCCTGTCTACAAAAAAGATCGAATTAACTTCTCATAGAACAATTTTAATGATAAAAAGAAGTGAAAAGAAAGTGGCCGAATGTGTTTTAATGTGTAGATAATTTTTTTAAGATTTTTATTTATATCACAGCATTATTATATGATGATCTAGATGTTACACGCGACTTATTCGCATGGTAATATTTAAATAGGTAAAATAATAAGTAAAATAAAAAAAATGTTAGTTGTTTATGAAAGACAAAGTAGCCTAAGTTACTACCGGTCACATCATCTATCTTCCAGTGAAAGTCCCGTCAAAATCGGACCAGCAAATCCAGAGATTAAAAAAACCAGGAGCAGAACAAACAGAGAGGCAGACAGACAGATAGACGGACAGACAAAATTTCTTTTTTGTCATGCGCTTCGATTACATATCACAATGTAAACATTTAAAAACGGTTATTTTGATTTTACAAAACAGACTCTCCAATTTTATTTATTTGTATAGATCAAGGTGGAGGAAAGGTGTACATTAAAGGCGCTTTTAATGAGTAAAAAAACGTCAATAAAATTTTTTTAAAAACAATGTTTAATGAATAAATAAGCCCTCATATTTACTTTTCTTGTCAACGCTGCTAAGCGAACAATTTTTGAAAGTGTGAACTCTTGATAAAATTCAAAAACTAACTGGTTACGCATGTTAGATCCTTTTTTGGTTTTTAAATGCTTGCTTCTGCTTGCTTAAGAGGTTTTGGTTACCCAAAACCTATTAAGCAAGCAATACTATTAGCTCAACCGTGTAAAGATTGAGTGATAATTAACATTTAACACCAGGTTTTTAGGTAGTTTCAGGTTCAATAACCGAAATGTTGTATGTTGTAACAGTAAAATTATGTACAATCGTTAAAAAATTCCATCTGACTTGATTTTATTCACCTTCCACAGACGCTCATATAAAGTTCGATATTTTATTCGAATCATTTATTTACTTATTATAGCTTATTTATCAAATAAGCTAGGGATTTGATGTAACCCGTTGGTTGACCCCCGACCAGCCGGTTCAAGCTGAGAATGAGTAGCAAGGGATCGACCGTCTATGCCCAGCAGTGGACGAAAATGGCTGTTAATGATGATGATGATCAATCTAATTTATAGCAACGAAATATTTACGTTTATTCTTATGAATTTGTCCGTTGTCTATTTTACTAGCCGCAGCGCCCTACATTTATAACCGCACCCGGAAAGGGTGAAATTTTCACACTACTGCTTTGCAGCAGATATGGGAAACGCGATGATACTTCCCTAGTCCTCTTCTCCTTCCGCCTTGCTGACGATTAAAGAAAAATCAATTTAAATTTAACGTTAGCAATTAAATGGAACTTGAAATTGCACAAAGCGAGTGGCAACTGAGCCCATACGACGACTACAACTCAATGAAGTCGACTATATTTTGATTGATAAAGTAAATAGTACTTTACTTTCAACATTCTATTGTATTATATATTCATGTGGTTAGTATTTAACTTATTGACCAACATTCTTCTGCAAAGCTTACATGCTTATGCGTGAGCTTAATGTTTTACTTACAATTTGCTAATCAATACAGCAGGTCTTTCGTCTTCAGGTAACTCGTGCAAGGTACAAGTTATTTCTATATCTATTATCTTTATATAGTGCTAATACTTCAGCAATAGTGACACAAATACTTGTTAAACGAATTAACACGATTTAGTTACGCCTCCAACGCGCATTTACGTAAGTCTAGTATTTGTCCAGCAAGAAGGTATATGTGGCTACGTCATCACATTCAATGATTTATAAAGATTTAACACATAACTATTGATTGATACGAGAACTGTCCTAGATAATATCTTTTCTAATATGATAAGAAAAATGTTTTTTTTTTGTTTTGAATAGGCTCAGTAACTACTGAACCGAATTGGAATATTATTTCACGGCTAGGAAGCTATATTATGTGTGAGCAACGAACGCTACTTTTAACGCCAGGAAAATCAACTTCAAATTGCTAGGTAACAATGAATTATATTGAATGCGTGTTGTGACTACGCAATCTACAAAAACTTAACATCATCAGCTATGAACTTATGACTCTATTAAAGTTAGTAAAGAACTTTATTTATTTACAACGCATGGATATTATAACAGCGAGTCGTGCGCAAACGTTGTATATACATAAACCTTAATACGGACAAACAAATCTAATTGACATAACCAACGCGTCAGTTTTCCTACCTGAATAGGACGGATATCTAAAATTATGGTTGATAACATTTCCCCCCGATAAGTTTCCACTATGCTTCAGGTCTAGGATGAAAAAAAAATTGAAAGAAGCCGCTCAAGA
The DNA here is from genome assembly GCA_029286875.1 of Lamproptera curius. NCBI lineage: Eukaryota > Metazoa > Arthropoda > Insecta > Lepidoptera > Papilionidae > Lamproptera > Lamproptera curius. Next base: position 1,860,387 of record JAGSMT010000028.1, read on the forward strand.
TCGTTATAAATGTAGTATTCTTCGGCAAGTCTTAGGTACATAAAGTCAGACAGCAAATACGCATCTGCTACTGCTGAGACTACAGTAATGTAATTGATGATCTTGGTCCTCAATGTAGTCTCTGACATAATGATAAACATTTTGAATCAATGTTGCCTTTACAATATTTCGAAAGCCAGCGTTAGCAACACCTGGGTTTTGTTTAACTAAATATATTGTAACACAAATGACAAAAATGATATTTATATCAAGACAATCTATATATAGATACCTAAAAAAATATATTGTACAAGTAGAATTGTAATAATTTATTTTCGATAACATATAACTGCTGGCCAAAAATTGTTTCAAGGAAATTCGGAACAGCGTATCATCTTGTACAAACATAACTTATTAAAACAACTTTTCGGATATCGGTCGACCGTGCCTTATCTAATCTACTGCGCATAGCTTACGCCTATTTTTATCAAATTTAGTTTGAAATTTCATGATTTATATTTCACGTTTAAACTATACTTACTGCATAAGAATATAGTGCCGTTCTGACACTTTGTTAGTACTTTCCTTGATTAAAATGCAATTACTGGTCACATAAAAGTTTGCGCGATAACTTTAAAGTGTGTTTAAAAATCAATTCTTAATCCCTATGCAAAAAATATAATGCGCACTGTACCTTTACTTGTATTACAAACAAAAAGGAAAGAGTATTACGGCACGAGCGAGTGTAAATTTTGCTAGTATTCCCTGGAAATTCCCAGTGGATACAAAAAGGAGAAATCTATATGACTTATAGACGCAATTATTGAAAAAATGTAGCTTGAGCAACCCTGCGTACGAGAGAGCGTTATGCGTCTAGCATTTTCCTTATGAATTATCTTTATCATGTAAATCATCATCATCATCATCAGCCTGTGATAGTTCACTGCTGGACATAGGTCTCCCCTAATACACCCTATCCATTAGGGGTTTTGGACCGTATCCCACCACGCTAGTCCAATACGGGTTGGTGGGTGGACCTACTTTTCACATGCCCAATCATATAAATCACTGAGCGAGTATCAACCTAGTCGCCACTTCCTTGCTATGGTTTTCATTGCACTCATCAACCAGTTCCTTTCTATGATTAAGGTAAAAATCCTTATAGCGGTAGAGCCAAAAAGGATGTACAACTTAAGTTCGCACTTTTATGGAGTAAAACGTGATTTATTCTAATTGGTGGACAACTGACAGATAATCCACTAAAGATAATTGAGAACGCCATAAAAGATTCCTCTTATTCTTCATCATTTATTGGCTCCGGCACGTTTTTGCATCCGCCAGTGTCAGGTGATAACATTTTACTAAATTACCGTTTAATTAGCTTTAATACATTTCATAAAGACATTTTGTTTCAGCTAAGTTCACTTTGTGCCATTCTTTTCGTAAATTCAATATCCATGTTCTATTAGTATATTCTTTCAATTCTCTATTTATTTTCTTACGCACATGTTTATTTTGAATATAAACAATAGGGGCAGCGTTGGTTGGTCAAAGATACACGTATTCATTTCGTGAAATCTTTATATCTCTTCCTCTAATGTTGTCCAGATCATATTCGTCCCGGGAATGAAAGAACATAAATGCAAGAAACGTCTTGTCTAGTGGCATAGGCTCTCGCTTTACCAACCGCGAATACTAAGTGATTTATCTTTGTTTTCTGGCTCGTTGAATAGCAAAAGCAAGAATGTCAGTGCCTATATACTGACATCTAATGCACTCATCAAAACGCTGATTACCCTTTGGGTAGTGGCCAGATGAAAGTTGCTACGTCTAGAAACTTTTATCATGGTAAAAAGTGGTAAACTTGGATTAGTAGCCTCTTTGATAAACTTGACATGAAAAAGAAAATTTAAAAGTGATTTCACTAGTTAGTTACGTTTTTAGTGACAGGCCAAACCTCATTAACTCGAGAATCGATATTAGGCAGCAATCATCTTTCTTAATTTACCTAACGTACAGTCAATGTTTAAAATATCAGGTACGCAAAGTTAGCAATTAACTCTAGCAAGACTTTCGATGAATTCTAATTTTGTAAGAATGACTATACTAGCACGCTTTTAGTATTAAACAAATTACGTGCAAAAGAACAGTTCCACAAATTGCTTCGGCTGGATCGTTCCGACGCTCTGACTTTGTAAACGTAGCAAAAACAAATATATTTTAAAAACCACCAGATGAACTTATTTCTATTCATCACTTCATTAATTTTACTGCTGGTATTAAATGCGGAAAAAAAGTTTGGACTGCCTCCGTCACCTAGTGGTAAAGGCGTGTGCTTTACTAGAGTTTCATGAGTTTAATTCTGGAGTGACTAAACAAATTTTTATATTCGTTTCCTAGTTGGTCGCTAGATTATTTGTAAAGTAAGATGATCCATGCGTCCGATGAGTATGTAAAAAGTCGGTGCTGCGCCCGATCTCTCTCCGGTCATTATCGTGTCGGTCGTGTCGGTTATCCGTCCCATCGGACCATGATAATGATGGAGGCACCAGTGTTTGCGAGTACATTTGTGGACTATAATATCTCCTACGCAGTAGGCTGTTCTCTAAAAGAGATCGGCCGCCGCAGTCGCAATCGACTACGACTTTATTTTTTATTAAATACGGAGTCACGTTGCACAGTACATTTGTGCATATGTATTTTTCTCACATGCTAACGATGCCACAGTTTCTGTGAAGCTACTTTTAATTATTTGTTTAATCTTTTATATTAAGTTAATTTAATGAATTGAATAAAAGGTTAATTTTAAATTATAATCCATTTCCTTATCTTATTTTTCCTAGACTGTTCCCACGAGATCTCCTTGTGATGCAACTAACATCACGACAAACAGTTTTTAGGCGACTGGCATACGTAACCTTGAAAACTTTACAGGAATAAATTGCATTCGTTTAACGGATATGACTTAATTGAATTTAAGAGCACAAAATATCTAAATCCTATTTATCATATATCTTGTGTTATAAGGACTTTCTTTAGACTGACTATTTAAATACACTGTATTTTTTATATGATGACTCTAAATTTGCGGTGAAAATTTGGATTGAACCTTATGTAGAGTTTAAATGTTAAACATTGAAACAGATTGACGTCATCACAAGTCCAGTTTAAGTTTTGTTTATGTTAATTCCACGTATTATTAGGTTTTTGGTGTGAATGAACGTACACCACATTTTTTTAAATTAAGAAAGGGTGGTCAAAGTTGTAGCTTTGCCGCAGACTAGCAGTCTCAGGATGATCGCTAGATGCTCGTATGTGTAGGGTCTCTGCATGAGCCTGCTTCTTCAAAGAGTGACATAAAACGGATGGCCAATCGAAAAGGAGACCTGTGCTCAGGCCCTTATTTTTTGAGCACCAACCCATGTTACACTCACCAACAACAACATCGACGTCGCTTTGATGTCTATGGATCGCAGCTTCCTGATCGTAAAGGGTAACATCGCAAAATGTTACAACACGAAGGGATTTTTATGTGCTGAGCATACCTTTTGATTGAATTAATTTGGCTCTTCCGATGATTTCTACGCTATTGACAATTAATACTAAAAAACACAACACATGTTTTTTTCAAATTTATATTTTCTTTATTCAATTTACGCTCTGTCGAGCTCTTATAAAAGTCAATCTTCCACCGGTTCGGTAGGTTTGACCAGAGATGAACCGGCCAGAAACTCTGCGGTAGTCTTTTCGTTTAAAAACAACAAGAAATAATCTTCAAAATTCTTACCAAGACTATCGAATCGAGAAAAAATAAAAACTAAATACTACAAAAGGAGCAATTAAAAAATTCAACGCTCTGGCATACTACAGATGTTAAGACAATAAACTAAATGTTTATGCAATAAGCTCGAAGTGTGATTGACCATATATATATTGTTAATTTCGCAAAGTAATTGCTACTCATAATTAAGGTTAATTAATTGGTATGGCAATTATTCGACTTGTAAAATGTATGACCCGAAAATTATACAAAAATAATTCTTGCAGATGTGATGATGATTGATATAAATTCTTGTGATGTAAATTGTAAATATAATGACTATTGATAGCTTTACAATCATTTTCCCACAAAGTCTTCAGTTTTCCAAAATCTTGAAAGTTGTCCAACTATATATTTGAATTATCTGTCTTGTTTCTGATTGTCGGTTAACATTTCCGGCTCCATCTTGCCATTGACTTTTGTCACATTTAAAAATTGTTTTAATATGGACTGAAACAGGCTTTTCATATGAAAGTACTATATAAAATAATCGTTTCTTGAATTGAGTATGGGATGGTAACTTTTCGATGCCTCAATACAATTTTGTTAACATTCAACGTTTCGTTTGGTTGACTGACGTCGATAGACGGTGAGACTTCGTTAAAAAAAAGAGATTTTTCGATAGTCTGTGATACAAATAAAACGCGTATTAAGGATTTTGTCGATTGACCCTACTTAACAAGAAAAACAAATTTAATTCATCCTTTCTATAAAGCGTTGCCATTCTTGACATAACGAAAATATTTTTTGTATGCTTCGCCGAAAGTTTCGCTCGTCGAGGTGACGAGCAGTTCCCACTACTTATAAATAAATCCAATTTGTTAATAACAAATCGAAGATTAACAATTATTTAACTTACTCGACGGGAATCCGTTCTTTAGTCTTTAAAGAATAGCTCCACGAGACGAAAAAAATTTCAGATTTCTGGTTTAACAATTATCCCACTTGCAATGTTACTAGATAGCCAAGTCGAATAAAATTGTTAACTAATTAATGGATAACTTTTTAAAAGACCGCGATAATTTTTTTCCAACGGCATTTATTTGTTGATCTATCCTGTACATAACTGATTTTTTTCAAATTTAAATATTAACATTAGATATGTTTATAAAATATTTTTTATTAATGTGCTCGAAGGCTTACGAAAACCGAGTACCCGTTTTCAGGCCTATTTTCAGCTCCCTATAAAATTATAAATATTGGTCCTACAATTCCGGGAGTTGGAAGCTTTTTTTAGGAAATTTCTTTCCGTTTTGAATTTTTTTTTCTAAATTAAAATAGTTTCCGTGATATAACCAAAAAACTAAACCCCTTTTTGTATAGTTATTCATTTATAACTATTGCAATTTTTTCGACCGCCTTTGAATTTTCAAAAAACTTCCCGAATAGAATGAGCCCTCGACCAAATTTTTCCGAGACTTAAAAAGTTTTGACCAAAAAAGCACTTGTTGACTAGACTATTATTGCAATTTTATATCGCACTCTTGGGTAGGGAGCGCTAGTAACACATGCAATTTGGATGCTCTGGTGGAAAATATATTCGTTTCACAATTTTTTTTTTATGTTAAGACTTAGACTTGTCATTGATTTACATTTTTAATAGTAAAACAAAATTTCACGTAAAATTGCGAAAATCATGTTGTCAATTATGGCGAATCTGTATTCAAACCACAAATTTAATATTTTTTAAAAACAAGGTCGGGTCGAAAAATTCAACTTCGGCGAATAAGTAAAAAATATTTTTAGTTCTATCGCATTTGCTTTAAATGAAGTATTTAAATAGCTATTTTTATTTTACTGTTTTAATTGTAGGCGTGCATAACATAAAACAATTTGAAAAATATTTTGTTTTTTGAAATGTGTTTTTGCTATTTAGAAATTGCAACAATATTATTTTACAAGAATAATATGGATTATATTTTATCGATCAATATAGTAACTATGAATATGTCCGGATATGAAATGCAAGATGCAAATCTGTTGGCGGGAAAACGTATGTTAGATTATAAAGATATCCTGCAATGAATTGCTTTAGAGTTATTGTATTTTTAGATCTACGCCTAGTTAATTATATCAAGGAAACTAGAGTAGGTCACTCGGCGCGCTATGTAATTAGTAGAAAAATTATATTCAAAATATTTTTGTTACTGTAAATAAAAATAGGACATTGTAAAAATTATACTTATGTTTAACTGCTATTATTTGCAACATAAAGAAAAGGAAATAAGTAGACTCACCTTTTTCTGGGAATAACACTTTTAACTTTGATTATTAGTTCGTTATCACTGACACTTTTTCTATTGTTGTTATCATTTAAGTTTTTCATGTTATCGTTATTAAATATTTTACTCGCTTTATTATTTTCTGTCGCAGCGTTTGCCGGCATGTTTTTTGCTTTCATTCAAGACGAAGCTGACATTTATGCAAGGGGCGACGATTATAGATTTGTGTCGGATAACATTTGGTGCGATTTTTATAAATCGCGCAGTCTGCCGCGCATGTTCTGACGTGCTGTGTTAGTAAAACAGTTCTGTTAAAGTTCAGCGCCCTCTCTTGTAAAACTTTTAAACTTGCTACTCATTCTATCATAAAAGACAGTTGATAAATTTAATCGATAGGTGTCTACATCTGATTATTTGGTTTTTGTAATGATTTATTTTTTTAGGGAAAAGTGTGTATTTTTATATCTAAAACTTTATAATAATTTAGTTGTATTTTCCAAAAATCTGCTCGTTGTGAAGAATTGTATTCTAGTGATCAGGAACTTAAAGTAAACTTTTATTGATTGACATGTTACTACAATACACGATAAGAGATATTATAACTAGTAAATATCTCAGATCTAAAAGAGTTACGATTATGTACTAGATTATTTATTTATTAAAAGTAACAATGTCTACTTAAAATTAGCTTGATTTGATTATAATAACTTCCTGGTTCTTGTCAGGTTTGTTGAAATAAACCGCAGATTGTCCAACAACAACATCGGAGGGGCTTTTCTGTTGATTGAGTACAACAACTTGCGGTGTCCCGGCGGGATGTTGTTGTGGGTAAAACATGGGGGGCATGATGACAGTCGCTTGACCGTTCGGCGCTACACCAGGCGCGTTTCCGGCGGGCTTTATCATAAAAGATGGCGGCGGAGGTTGTGGTGGCGGGAACCTCATCGGCTGCGGCATGGGCATGAATGGCATTGGTGGCTGGTTGAACATAAACGGGGGCTGCATTGGCTGCGGCTGTCCAGGGTACATTGGGACATAATTCGGAAACGGGTTAGGCGGCACTGGTACTAAAACGAACATCTGTGTATTGCAACATTCTCGGTCACTACCGGTTGGGATTCAGTGACTGGATCCACATCACTTGCGCTTTCCGAAGGGTTTTCTGTGTTAATATTCGAAGAATCCGACTTTGTATCGGCGTTTGTGTCCGCCGGATTCACTTCTGAGGGACTTTCTGAAGATTCCGGTTTTTGCGATTCTTCAACGATTTCATTCTCCGGTTTTGACTTTGTTCATCATTATCTTGAGCAATGTCTACCTCACTTTCCGCTGTCGATTGTCCAATGATTGATAACACAATGCAAGCCGCTAAAATGAGAATCTGAAAAAGAAAACATGGTATGAATACTTTTCTCTATACCAATTATTGCGTATCTGTTAAAACTTGCTTCGTAATTTTATGCCCCAATGTCTGACTAATATTTATAATGTCATGATTTAAAAATTAAACTAAATTGCCAGACGAATTCTAGTGAAAGCTCAGAAAGTGATTGGTAATACCAGTATACAAGAGCATAATTCGTACAACTATCAAATACATATGTACATCAATTTATCTGATAGCTAGAACAAAATGGTGCCGTACATATGGCGTTGTATTAGTAGATATTCTATATCTTGGTGACTTATATACGCGTATACTTTTAAAGCTAAAAATTATAGTTAATTTAACTTCACTTAAATAGGCACATATTTTTAGCCCTGAAGATTGATGAGCATAATTTAATGAAATAAAATATGTCTACTGAGCAGTAAAGACTTTGAACACTGACAATTTGGTATTTATATTAAATTAATAGAAATAAAAACAATTCTCACCTGAATCTTTCCCGCCATGTTCACTGTGTTGTATCTATTCAATAATGTGTCATTCGCTTTAAAAATCATAAATTTAAACGTTGCCCATTTAACGATCGTTTAGTAATTATACAGTCGTTAAATGATGATTTCTTTCTAAATGATTAAAGGTAAGCATTATTTTAATAATGTAATCGATGTATCAAATGTATTTTAGTCAGCATTTGTCGTAATCTTTGCGTTTTTTTACTTTTTGTTGCAAAAGAATAAAAGAAATGTTTTGTATACGAATATTTGGCTAGATTGGATCATCTAAATTTGTTTTTGTGTAACTTATCAGGTTTTATCAACTTAGTAAATAAACGTTATAGATTATTTGTTTTACTTAATATTAGGTTCTAGAATTAAATCAACGATTCATTAAGTATTCCTGATTGATGTTAGGCAGAAAGATAAATTTGTTGCAAAAGTTAAGAGTAAAAATGTTATTCTTTTCTAAATTAAATAAAACTTACATTCAATAATTACGTTAATGTTAAATTAAAAATAAAATGTTCCCTTCATTTGATTATGTTTTTACGATAGTAACAAAAACACCACTTAAAAAAAAATTTTTAGCTTAAACTGTATGTATTTTAGAACAAAAACCAAAACAAACCGTAAAATAATTTAAATATTGCTCAGATAGCTAAAATAGATGATAAAACGGTAAATTGATACCTCCTGATCACTATGTATTTCAAGTTTCGAATTTTCTGTTTAAAATCTAGGAACCTGACCTCTAACTAATATATAATACATCCAAAAAAAGTACCTGGTGACTAGTCTGTCAAAATGACAAGACTCCCAGCCCCAGCTGTGACTTCGATGTTAGGCTTCGCCGCTTGCACCGTTTCAGCCGCAGAAGTCGGAGAGATCGACAAAACCGTTCCGGATATCCCCTCCCTCTACGGCCCCTCCATTCGGCATCAGCAGTGAGGCCCCGCTGAGTCGTGGAAGATATGAGTAGCCTACGGAATCCCGACACTTCTCTTCCTCCACGACTCCTCCTTGGCTGCAGAGGACATGGTGGCAGCACGCCTGCCACCTTCGTCTCAGTCTGTCGCACCCTCCTGTGCATCCAAAATGGCCTTCTTCAGTCCGCTTGTAGAAGCCGCTTCCACGGCCGGTCTTACTTCCCAGGCTGGTCTGGTTCCTTTCAGCTTCCCTGCGGCTACACCAGGCCGCAGGTACTGAGCCTCATCGCTACGAAAAAGCGAGTACCTATCTAGGGAAAGTACTAAACAACCTGCGCCAATAATATTTTGGAATGGATGGAAACCGTAGTCTTTTACTATATAAATAGATATAGATATATCATACATATTAAATCGCACTTTTCAGAGAAACAGTCGCCATCTTGTCATCACGTATCGCATACAAAGCGACGTTGTTTAAACGCATTGCATGTGTAAAGATGCTTCATTAGCCAATCCGTCTAATGAGCCACGTATTCCGTAAGCCCTGTTTCCACTTTCTAAGTACGGTAATCGTGCTTAAGTGTTACACGCCCTGCGAGCTTCGACGCTATCTTAAATGCGTATACTCTCGCGAGCCCAACTTTAAAAGTAACGATCGTCGAACCTGCATAATAGAGCCGTGGCTCAGTGATATTAGCTATTGTTTTTGGAATCGAAGCTCCTAAGTTCAAATCCTTTAATATGACGTTAAAATTAAATAAAGTCGGTCTTAGTTGTAAAGACTGTCTTTAGCAGTCGGGATGTAAGTTCTGAAGCGAGGCCTTTGTCCAGTAGTCGCCTATCACAGGCTGATGATTATGATGATAATGGGCTGTTAAAGGCTATTCGTCCCATCCAAATATGAAACAGCAATACACTTGTGCAATTGATTATTACCTACACGTTGATGGCTGATCACATTTTTAAATTGGACTTCGTAGGAACAGTCGCCTAGGAGAACCAACATGGTGTAGCGGATATACGTTGCCATTATTAAGAAACGTGTATATCTATATACAGATACAAGGCATGACGCAATTTATGAAATACGATAACAAGAAACAGAATTCGCCGCTTTAAAAATTGCTTTTTTTGCTGTTAGCATTTTGCGTGTTGATTTGCATTATAGCTGTCATGAAATTGGTAATCATCGCCTCTTGTTTGTCATCAAAAAGGAGATTAAATTTCTAGATGATGACTATGCCAACAACATGGAGTCTTCATCGGCGACCAGAGCAGCGAAGAGCAGTTCTTTAGAACGCGCGCGGAATGAGCATCTCAACGCGCAGCTTATAACAAACATGTTAGTGCTGCCATCGCGCCCCGTGGCTCTAACTGACACTTATGAACTAGTTAAACCATCTCTCTTTATACAGCTCATAAATTGTATAATAATAATCAAAAGAAATAGTCCGTACGATTCGAATACTACAACGAGTTTTGCTACACTCCATAACATAGCACGGTTGTTGATGGACCGAGCTAAACTATCAAGCATTAAGTTTTACAATATTCTATCAATCTGAACCATAGTCGAGTATACGCACTTTAAGCGTCTGCAATTATATGCGCTACGTCCATTAAGTTTTTAGGACAACGTATGTTGCATTTTAAAAGCTTCTTGTAAATGATTGCTCACACTTTCATCGTTGATTGATTGGTGACGCTGATTGGGATTGTTCTCATGCGTTTTAACACACAGTATTTTTTAATTTAGTTATGAACTATTATGTGTTTATTACACAAAATGGTCAATACCTCACTATGATAAAAATACGGAGAAACCTTAAAAATGTCTACAATATTTCTTTATTCATGAAGATCTATCTATTTATCTACAATTATTCATGAAAAGACCTAAAATTTACAGCTTTTATTTAAAACTAGGCCGCTGTTTTATGAGTAGAAAATTAATGTATTAGTGACAACAAAATGAATGCGTGCTTTCTGAAGGAACAACAAAATAGCACTTGACCGGTATGCGAAATCCGTGTGTACCGGACGCTGCCCCCATACCTCGGGTACGTTAAGGCTTTTTCCTTAAGAGATGTATGGTCTGTCAATTATCTTGTGTTAACTTGTTGATAGGTAACTCGTGCCTTTATATAATGTTTGTCGTTTGACAACTGAGTCCAATTACTTCTTTAGCAAATACATAATAAAATCTATGCACTGATTTAGATGGGGTAAGTGCTGCCATGCTATTTCTGTCAATGTAGTAGTGTTGAAACACTCCCCTGTTTCAAAGGGTACCTTTATACCTTAGCCAGTGTAATTACTGGGTTTAAAAGGAGGTTATATCCAATGTCTCTGGGCGGTGAGAGGTCTTTTGGTATTCTGCGCTGCCATTTCTAATGAGCAGGATGTATTGCTTACCACTAATATAAAATGATGCTTCTCTCGTTGCCTAATTTATTAAAAAAAAGGTTTTGGGGACTAACTAAGGAGGGCTTATAGTCCTATAGGCCTATTATCTAATTTAGATATGTATCTAAACAAATTAATGTCAAACATTAATGGCATCACAAGCGCAAGGGTTCTTTTTAGTGAACTGCGGCAATTTTTAATTCCCATGCGACAATTATCCTAAAAGAGTGCTAAAAATATAGTGCCAATCGACTTAAAATTAGCCTTTGTGAATTCTATCTGTGTTTTGGTTAAACTATTACTTTTTTAACTGGGTGAAGAGAAATAATATGTTACATTCCCTAGCGCAATGCGGAAAGCGCGGCTGCGTCTAGTTCAGGCAAAGAAAGTTAGGTAAACATTATTAGGACAAAACAAAATTTTTAATGTTGTGGATGGCGAAGACATATGAGTTGCGTTCTTATTTAAAAAAAGGTTACTGAGGTCTAAATCGCAATGACAGTCCGTTTCAACACAGAATCAACATGCACAGCTAAAAAGAAAAAGTGCGTAAGTATACGAGCGTATAACTATGTATTTTATTTTGACCTATTCTTTATGAAATTACACGGCGATTTATCGGTGTTGATTTTGGCAATAAGTTAATTGTTATTTGATGTTTAAAAATTATAAAACATTTTATTAAACTCTCAAAACTTTATTAGCAAAACTTTCATTGATTGAGTTTTCGTTAACTAAACAGTCTTTAATGATCATAATAATTGTAATTAGAATACATCTAAATATCAGTTATCATGAACATTGATTGTAATCACTATCATTAGTTCGATTTACATTCAATCGTGTTACGCTAAATTAAAAACAAAGTAATAAATTAATAATATAAGTCAAAATCTAAGCGTCAAATTTATTAGCAAATAAATCTCTAATTGATTTGACGTCATATGAGATCTATTAATATTTTATAAGTGGCAATGAGTTTTGAAAAATTTAATTATAGTTAAACTAACATCATCACTTTGTATGTCCATCGTTTCAGTACATAGGCCTCTCAGACTACACAGCTGATCAATTAAGGTTAGACAACAAATATATTTTCACACCGTCCAAACAATAAATAATTTCTCCGGTAAACATGTAACAACGTAAACGACACGAGCCTGCTTCAAAATTAACAAGCATTTCATGACAACGTGCATTGTAATTCATCCATTTTCTTCCTGTGCACGCACAGATTATACAATGTTCCGCCTTCCGGTACAAGGTTGCCATATACGTCGCTACATCCATAAACGTCATTACATACCGTAGAAAAAATCCTTCCATGATAATGTTCCCCACGCTCTGTTTAAATTTTCCTTTAACTGCGTTTAGTTTTAATATAAGTGATTTAAAATTAGAACATTAACAGTTTGATCGTTAAAAAAAGATAAAATATGTAATTAAACCATTTTTCTCATTCTCTGCTAGTTATAAGTATATTTAAAAGTTAGTGTATTTAAAAAAACATTGGAACTGTTTTGTAAACAATGTGAATTATATAATAGATGTTGCATTTATTTCTAAAAATAATCTTATAAATTAACAGTTATAATAATTGTTTATAAGGACACACAACATTTGTCTTATTCATAAAATACTTACATTATAACGTTGTTTGCCGTTGGACGTCATTGAAAATTAACTTTCTCTGAAAACCTATAAATTAAAAGTGTTCTACGTCCCACATAATACGACAAAATACCTTTTAAAATGTGTAAATATATATATAATAAACTTGATTTTTTTAAATTTCTCAGTGCAGTATTAATTTAAAAATAGCATTGTCACAACCTGCAACACCTGAAGTTTACTGATAGAAATATTTCCTAACAAGGGAGTAAAATCGAAGTAAAATTTAATATATACGTACACTTGGTTCATGCAACGCAGTCTAAATTGCTTTTATTTATTGCAAACACGTCTAGAAAAACTACTCTCGCTGTTAAACGATCAAAGTTAACGAAAGAAAATTATGATGCTGGGCGTTAAATTCATTAAAATGTCACGGCGAACCACGTTAAGGCCTCAGGTCACGTAACCGACGGGAGATTACTGTGATTACACACCATATGAAGTTCATTGCGCGTGATTAGTTCATTTTAAAATGAACTTATGGTGTAGGGGTGTCGGGAACCTAACAAGTTATTCAAGTGAAAGTTTCTAAATGAGGCAGGTTACGATGTTATTGAGACAACGTTGAAGAATAATAATCGATTAAAAAGAATAAACGTCATGTGGAAAAGTGCTTGTTGTCGATTGTACTAGTAACCCCCCAACCCGGAATTTCGTGGGTGGAATTTCGTAAAATCCGTTCTTGGCGAACTCTATACTCAATAAATTTGCTTAGAACTCTTCTTTTTACTTTTTGTTACATATATAAGTATTGAATGCGTTATTGATACGCAATGATACTATAGCGCGTATAGCGTACTTGGAAATCATAAAATTTTAAACTCGCAATTTTACTTCTTCGATATGGAAAAGAACAATAATAATTTATTCAACAATAGGTTAGGTTGATTTGCATCTGCATGAACTAGCGCGCTTGAGAGCTGCACTGAAGTCATATAAAGGATGCGACTTAGATTTGAAAACTTATCTTAATTAAAATGTAGATTGTTTGAATTGTGAAATTATGAAAAGCTCTCTGTTAAATATATTTTTAATAAGAAACTTGTTAGTTATATAAAGGCGTATAATCCTATGATACAAACTTTTAACTCATTTAAAAAATAATTTAATAAAGTTAATTTTTTTATTGACTAATGAAACTGTACATAGTACTTATTATACCATAATTAATATGGCTTTTGTTTGAAATGAATTTTTAAAGAAAGTTGTTCCTAGTCTGAATATCTTGAAAAAGAACTATTATGTCAATATTCTGTAATATCTTTCTCTAAGTATTAAGAATCTGTACGATGTTTGTTCCATGAACTCTTAAATACTACGCATTTTAAAATATAGTTGCCTCACCACCTCAGTTTAATCAACTTAAAAGATAGAATAGCAGCTTAATTTATAATCAACTTATTTTCTATTATTATTTGATCAAAATGTTGATGTCAAAGATTGTGACAGTTGGTGATATCTATTGATGAAGAACGATTGTTAATTATTTTTATAATGCAATGAACATTAATTTGTTTTATGGTGATAATGTCCATATCCATTCAAACTTATAACATTTTAAATAAAAATAAAATTAAGTAAATAACAGCAATTTTAAAACGACTTTTGTATAGAATTTGAACGATAACAAATAAAGAACATTTATGAATTAATCATCTTCAGTCGATTTTTATACCAATGCTATTTTTCATTGTATTCAGATATAACGGAAGCATCATCGAGTTTACTGTTTTTTTACAAATGACATTTGTCTAATACAATTTGGTGGTCCTCATGACTGATATTCTCTTTCCGTTTATCTAAAGCCCTTAAATTGTTTATTACAATGTAAAATAAGTAAAATCTAGCCGCAGCAATGCCACGCTTTGCTGCAGTTAGACTTTAGGTCTGCAAGTATTTTTTTATGGCATACGCAGGCAGACGAGCAGTCGGGCCACCTGATGGGAAGTGATCACCGACGCCCATAGACTACTGACTATTAGCAATACCAGTGGTATCGCCAACACGCTGCCTACCGTGAGACATAGGGTGTTAACCTCGTTTACCCAGTAAATAGCTGGCTACGGTGCCATTCAACCCGGAACACAGTAGTGTTTTCACACTACTGCTTCGCGGCAGAAATAGGCACCGCGGTGGTATCCATCCTGACGGTCTCCTGTAAACAGGGACCGACCACCGGTAAAATAGTATATATTCAAACTTAAACTTGTGCCGGGAATCATCTCAAACTCATTCTCTTTTATCTTAATTAGAATTAAAAATACGTGATATTGTACCTTGCATTATTTTAGGATTTTATTGAAGATAGCCGTATTTTAATAACTTACTTTTGAAATTTTTATTTATATAACGACAGAACTTTCTCAAGGGTTTTTTTTCTTTAAGGAAAATCAACTAGCGTGTACCAACACCACGCCAATAACAGCTAGAACACTGTGCAAAGTAGTTTTGTTTAGTCACCACTAATTGATTGATAACTACAAGCTACAAGTGCGATATTTAAAATCGTAAATAAATAACAATAATATTTATGGTCGATAAACACAACCTCAACTAGCCCCTAACTAGAAAAAGCTTGTACTGTGAAAACTGATAAACAGAGATAAAGAAAGACTTACTTTTATTTTGTAAATAAATACATATTACATATATGCAAACCCCAAGACACGAGAAACACACAATGTAAAACATACAATATATTCTATCGTGCCGAGAACCGAACCCACGCCATTTGATTTAATAGTAAGTCAACAAAGATAGGATTTCGTAACTAAAAGAATCAAATATATTTAACTATAATTAAAGGCGTATTTGTGTACTAGAAGCAGGTTCACACGTCGTTGCCTAGCAACCCCTTCGGTAGGGTCTATGATTCGATCCCCAGTTTTATCTTTCACGCTCCGATTGGCCAACTGAATGTTGTATCATTAAACTAAGTTAGGTATGCGTGGATGCGTAAAAAGAAGATATAATGTAAAAACAAGTTGGGTTTCCCATAAAAGTATTTATAATATTAATGTTTCTTATATTCAAAATATAAGAAACTTTAATAATTGATATTAAACATTGTTTCGAATTATTTACATCAATCATTAAAGATTTATATATATAAAAAAACTTATCTATTATAACTTTTACTATTTTAAGTTTCATTAACTAGTTTCAATTCAGATATTTTCGTTTTCAAGGCTTCAAGGAATGGAATTCGTCCTTCATTTGTTTTGTTTTTTAATGAGTCAATATTTTCAAAGGAAAAATATGTTATTGTATGTAATTAATAACCTTATAAATTTTTATTATAAAAAATTAATGAGCAAATAAACTTTTCTTTTAGTATATTAATTATACAACATATGCTTAGAAGAAAATGGTATAAGCATTAAATTTTTTTTTTCTTTAGGTTTTATAAAATTCTTACCAAACTTAATAATGTATCTGCTACACTAATAAGAGATAAACGTGGAACTATTTAAGCTACCTAACATAATTATATTAGACGTCTTAAATAAAATCAATTCATAATGAAGCAACGGGACTGCCGAAATGAATAATGCATGTCAACCGCTAGAAATGCGGGGCAAACGGATAATACAAAAAAATAAAGGCTAATGTTAAATTACAGATCAAGTTCTTAGTGCAAAAGTAAATTGTCACGCGGGCTCACAAAAAAATGACACGTACCACTTATCTTGTTGACAGCATCAATGACGGATCACACGGCCGGATTAAAACGCCGTAATGCGGTGGGCACGGGAGAGAAAAAATTCAAAATGGCGTCGGTTTGAAGTTATTGATACCTCTCGCCACTTGCACTATATACGAGTGGAGAGGAAAATTTTAATTGATCGTCCATGATCACGGGCAGACTAAGTTGGTCTGTATCTCTTATCATGGATGCTGGAAAGAGTCCGAAATATCGGAAATAAATATATATATAACCAATGCGAAAAATGCGCAATAGTAGATTTGATAAGTATAATAATCGCATATGAAATTTTATTTATTTATTTTATTAAAACTTTATGCACAAATAAGTACAAAGGCGAACTTAATGCCAAAAGGCATAATCTACCAGTCAACCTTTGGGTGGTACAGAGAAAATTCGGAAGGTGCGCAGATATTTAACAAAACAAAGGAAAATTTTAATAAGCTTTAAAGTTTATGTGTGTATACATTAAAAACCAAATAACTATATATCATTAATAAAATTACGATAGGAATATTAATACATATTCTATACGTTAACTTACTTAGTTAATACAAATACATAAACATAAATAAATATACATATATAAATATATACATACATATTGTAAATATAAATATATACATATTTATAAAGTTTAAGAAAAATACATCTCGTTCATACTATGCCTTTGAACTTTGTCCGCAGGAAAAATAATAAAGCAGACCTTATACTCAGGTGACAGTTTTTGAGCAAGTGTTCCTGAACTTTATTTTTAAAATGAGGCGACTTCTGCCATCCTGATCTCGAGAGGTAACGCATTCCACAGAAGAACAGATTGAACAAAGAAAGAGGAGGCATGACATCCGAGCGATGTGAAGGACAAGAAAGTAGACGGTTATTTGTGGAGCGGAGATTTTGTCGTTAAGCGAGCAAAGATATTGAAAATGGGAAGTTAAATAAGAAGGAGTGGTAGCAGAACTAAGGAAAGAAAACAGCGTCGTCAACGCTTCTCAATGACTGCCTTCTGGCGTATAGGTAACCACGACAGTTTGGAACGATATGGCGAAACGTGGTCATATTTACGTAGATTAAAAATGAATCGATGCAATTATTGAGAAGTCGGTCTAATTTACTGAACTGATCTGCATTCAGGTCGAAATAGCAAACGTCACCATAGTCAAGCATTACCTTGGTCTTGATTGGCAAAAAGTTTTTAAGTCTGTACAAAAGTCGCAAGGCACTCGTTACTTTTTGACTTACTTGTGACATTTGACCATTCCAACTTAAGTTTTCATCAATTACCAAGCCCAAATTTGTGACAGTTTTACTTAGAGGTATAGTGGAGTTATTATATAAAATTGGTGGGAGAGAATAAAAATCCACTATACTGACGTTCCTACGACTGCCAACTAAAAGGGCCTGACATTTTGATGGATTTACAGGTATTCCAAAATCATTAGACCACTTTTTTATTTTGTCAAGGTCCTGGTTTATCCGGTTTAATGCTTCAGGAAGCTTTTCGATGGTAGACTGGCTGTAAAGCTGAAGGTCATCAGCGTAGAGATGATACGCACACTGAAGCTCTTGTGTGATAAAATCGATAAAAACGGAAAATAACAATGGAGAGATGATGCCGCCCTGTGGAACGCCAGCAGTGACATGAAGCCATTCAGATGATGAATCATCAGAATAAACTGCCTGCTTTCGTCCACGAAGATAAGAGGAGAACCATTCCAATGCACTGTCTGAAATCATCATATGTGAGAGGATAGCCAAGAGGATGTCGTGACTGATCATATGTGAGAGGATAGCCAAGTCGTCGTTTCGAATTCTTTACAGCATCTATGATCACGGGCAGACTAAGTTGGTATTTATAATATGTCTATCGGAATAAATATATATAAGTAACGCGAAAAATCCGTAAATTAGAGGATTTGATATGTATAATAATCGCGTAAACTATTCTTTTATCTTAATTAGAATTAAAAATACGTCGATGTTTTCTTTCCGGCTACTATATTGATCAAGGAAATACGTGATATTGTACCTTGCATTATTTTAGAATTTTATTGAAAATGGCCATATTTTATTAACTTACTTTTGAAATTTTTATTTATATAACGCCAGAACTTTCTAATGGTTTTTTTTTTCTTTAAGGAAAACCAACTAGGGTGTACCAACTCCACGCCAATAACAGCTAGAACACTGTGAAAAGTAGTTTTGTTTAGTCACTACTAATTGATTGATAACTGCAAGCTGCAAGTGCGATATTTAACATCGTATTTAAATAACAATAATATTTATGGTCGATACACAACCTTAACTAGCCTCTAACTAGACAAAGCTTGTACTGCGAAAACCGATAAACAGAGATAAAGAAAGACTTACTTTTATTTTGTAAATAAATACATATTACATATATGCAAACCCCAAGACACGAGAAACACACAATGTAAAGCATACAATATCTTTTATCGTGATAAGAACCGAACCCACGCCACTTGATTTAATAGTAAGTCAATGAAGATAGGATTTCGTAAGAAAAAAAAATCAAATATATTTAACTATAATTAAAGGCGTATTTTTGTACTAGAAGCAGGTTCACACGTTGTCGCCTAGCAACCCCTTCGGTAGGGTCTATGATTCGATCCCCAGTTTTATCTTTCACGCTCCGATTGGCCAACTGAATGTTGTATCATTAAACTAAGTTAGGTATGCGTGGATGCGTAAAAAGAAGATATAATGTAAAAACAAGTTGGGTTTCCCATACAAGTATTTATAATATTAATGTTTCTTGTATTCAAAGAATATAAGAAACTTCAATTATTAAACATTGTTTCGAATTATTTACATCAACCATTGAAGATTTATATATATAAAAAAAACTTATCTATTATAACTTTTACTATTTTAAGTTTCATTAACTAGTTTCAATTCGGGTATTTTCGTTTTCAAGGCTTCAATAAGGAATTCCGTCCTACATTTTTTTTGTTTTTTTTAACGAGTCAATATTTTCAAAGGAAAAATATATTATTGTATGTAATTAATAACCTTATAAATTTTTGATTATAAAAAAATTCATGAGCAAATAAACTTTTTCTTTTAGTATATTTATTATACAACATATATGCTTAGAACAAAATTGTATAAGCATTAAATTTTTTTTTTCTTTAGGTTTTATAAAATTCTTACCAAACTTAATAATGTATCTGCTACACTAATAAGAGATAAACGTGGAACTATTTAAGCTACCTAACATAATTATATTAGACGTCTTAAATTAAATTAATTCATAATAAACCAACGGGACTGCCGAAATGAATAATGCATGTCAACCGCTAGAAATGCGGGGCAAACGGATAATACAAAAAAATAAAGGCTAATGTTAAATTACAGATCAAGTTCTTAGCGCTAAAGTAAATTGTCTCGCGGGCTCACAAAAAAATGACACGTACCACTTATCTTGTTGACAGCATCAATGACGGATCACACGGCCGGATTAAAATGCCGTAATGCGGTGGGCACGGGAGAGAAAAAATTCAAAATGGCGTCGGTTTGAAGTTATTGATACCTCTCGCCACTTGCACTATATACAGTGGAGAGGAAAATTAATTGCTCGTCCATGATCACGGGCAGACTAAGTTGGTCTGATTCTCTTATCATGGATGCTGGAAAGAGTCCGAAATATCGGAAATAAATATATATATAACCAATGCGAAAAATGCGCAATAGTAGATTTGATAAGTATAATATCGCATAGAGAATCCTCTAATTTACGGATTTTCGGTTACTATATATATTTATTCTCGACGTTTCGATTCTTTCCAGCATCCATGATCACGGCAGACTAAGTTGGTATATGTCTGTCGGAATAAATATATATAAGTAACGCGAAAAATCCGTAAATTAGAGGATTTGATATGTATAATAATCGCGTAAATAGAAGAAATAATTATAATAATCGCGTAAATAAACGAAATAAGTAAATTGAGATATATTTTATCGCAGGCATAATGTATTACACTGGCTTTATGTTTGATAGAAATGCAATAATCGAAAGGTTATAAGACACCGCTCTGACTTGAGAAATACTAGCAAAGGAAACACAGCGAGATATTTTTCTAGTATTCATATAATTTCATAATAACATAATATAATTGTTTAATAATAGTCTAGTCCTATAGATGAGTTTCATAAACAGGCTTAAACTTACACATACACATTACGAATTCAGTTTTAGATTGTTTAATAAAAGCCGGTGCTATTCTAGGGTTTTTTGTCGGATAAAGGTCCTAATGAATTCATCCGTCTTACAACTAAACTTGCCGACATAGTTCTAAGGTTAGCTTGTTGAAGATGCAGTGGGTCGGTCATTTGGTCCGAAGAACAGGTCAGTAGGATGGGTCAATAAGGTTCTGCAATGGAGACCTCGTTTGGTAACAAGGAGTGTTGGTAGACCCCCGACCAGGGTACAAGGGATCGGCCTTCTTGGCGTTCATTGAAAAAGCCTATCTCTAGCAGTAAACTTTTACAGGGTGATAATGATAATTATAAATCAAGGATGAATATTACATCTCTTGTTTTCTTCCCAGCTGCATATCTACAACTACAACAAAAGAATGTGAACCAACGACTTGGGAATACTGGGAGAATTACCAAGTTGTTGGGTTCACATTCTCCCCTAGTACACCCCTATCCATTAAAGGGGTTTTGGACCGTATCCCACCACGCTGGTCTAATACGGGTTTGTGGGTGGACCTTTTACATGCCCATCCGACGCATGGATCTTCTTACTTTTCAGACGATTGGGTGATCGGCCCAAATGACCCTAACCAACTAGAACACAACAATGAAAATTTGTTGAGTACCCGGAGGATTTGAACCCACAACCTCCGGTTTCTAAAGCACACGCCCGTACTATTAGGCTACGGAGGCAATTTAAGCTATATCTCGTTTACTCTTAAATTAGACCACCCACAGCTTCCTGCAGCCAGAACGCCGTAATGGTTGCATACTCGGCGTCTAGCTACCATCCTAATCAATACAATTGTCACTAAATTTAATAAGCTTATAATATTTTCTACGTATGTACAATAGCAAAATGTGAAATTTCTTTTATTTTCCGACGTAAATTATATTTACTAGAAAATAAATTAGCACGTCAAACCGTTCTCTCCTGATTGTTATGGATGAATATAATATTTGATTAACGATCACAAGTTCCCCGTCTGCGAATCAATTAACACACGTCCAAGTGCATCAGCAATATTATTGATAACAGGATTATGTCAAGTCCGATGGGAAACAAGCGTGGGAGGAACATCGTGTGATGCTCGTTATGCATTCCGACGCAAGGCAAAAAAGGCTTTAACCAATATAAAGGTTGTATGACAAATTAAATGATATAACTTATCTATCTACTTTCTTGAGCGACTTTTCTTAACTTTTCTTGAGCGGAAAAATCTGGAAATTAGTAAACGTACACTTAAGTAAAACACTAGTGGCAACACAATATGTATTGTTGTTGTTTTATTGGTAAATGTCGCGATATATCGCCATGGTTCAAGCTGTGAAATTTATCTTTTTAACACTTTTAATGGCATAATATCATGGCATATTAGGTTCGTTATTGAAAGATAAAATATTCTGATACTAACTCTTTCTAGGCTAATTTTAGGTGTTTTATAAAATATAATAAACCAGCCAAAAAGAGGAAGTTTATTTAAAAAGAGGATAATCGCGAACTTAATTAGCGTCAAACGGTCACTGCTATTGGTTTTACATCGTGGCATTTTATATGGCGAAGGTCCAGCAATAAAAATTCGGTTTGCGTAAATTTCTTGTATGTAAACAAAATAATATCTATTTTAATTGAAGAAACGAAATAAGCACGAAGGTAACGAAATTGTATCCTTCAATTCACCAAAAACTATAAAATCTTGGGTACAAATCAATTTGCGATAAATTCTAACGTAAATATTTTCTGCGTAAATATCTCAACAACATGAACAAATTAAAAATTCCGCTTCACCTTTAGCTCTTGTACAATTGATTAGTCAAGCGTACACACAGATAATAAATAACTATGCAAAAGGACGTTAGGAAAAGCTATAATTTTAGCTAAACGAGGATTCCAGCCTTCGCCCGCTCGCGCATAGAGAACGTTTTAATTACAAGCCCTATTAAACAATGTTATGCAAAACAACCGTTTATGTTTATAACCAGCGTGCTGCAAAAAGTATTAAACCTTTAAAAAGGTTGTTGATCTTACACTTACGAAACTATATCAATTTAGATGTTTAAACTCAGTTGCTGCAGTTTTGATGACACATGAGTAAAAGATTATCGTATTTTCAGCTTAAAAGACTGGTCTGAACTTACTATTATTAAATCATAAGATACCAATTATAAGATGTTCATAGTTCATGTTGCTGGCAAGTTTTTAAATGATCTAATTTTGGTCTTAAAACTATGCGGGACGTATGCAATACCACAGAGTAAAAATAGTCAGGTAAGTGTCGTGATACGTCGTAATTAAGAAATGTTACAACAAATAGCTCTAAATTATCCTTTTAACTACCGCCAAGCGACTAAAGTGAGCGAGCAATGCTATGCTCCGGTTTGAAGGGCAACGGGACGGGGGAAATAATTAAGAAAAACTGATATAAGTCGGTAGATGTCGATGTGGCCACTGGATGTTTTCAAAAGAAATTTGATAACACTGCATTATATCTTATACTTTTCTAGATACGAAAAAACAGAACCTAATATATATGTTACTGTATACATTTTGGTATAGATCTTACGTACGAAACGTCAATACACTTTTTATGGACCTTGCATAATTAACTGATTGCTTTCATTCGGAGCAAAGAAATATGACTATTGGCAGCGCTCTAACGTGGTACACTTATTCATAAATCTGATACTGGACGCGTAAATTGGTTAATAGCCGGTTTTCCTAGTCATTTGTGGAGTATATCATATGGTAACGGTAAACGCCTACGCGTCAGAAGTACCGTATTATCATTTATTGACGTTTTACTATGTTAATCCGATTGCATGTCAAACGTTGAACATTACTTTACAGATGTTGTTAAATAATCGATTCGATTTGCGTAACATGAGCGAGCTGTTTCTAGAGTTTAATTTTTGATTTATAAAACCTAATATTAGTTACTCGATGACGCCTCAACGTCACGTATTACATCTACGCTTACGTATGGGGATTGAATCGTGGGGGTTTACCAGATAAAACATGTTTACTTTTAGCGATGGCCATAAGTTTATGTGACAAGACATTTTTTTTTTTAATTCCACGTCGTATTAATTCTTTTGTTTACGCGATTATTACACATACATATAATACGTTTTGGAATCTTTCCAGCATCTATATTTTCTGGCAGACTGATCATGGATTTTGGAAAGAGTCCGAAACGTCGGAAATAAATTTAAATAATTAACGTGAAAGATTTATTAAATTTTTTAAATAGTATTTTAAAGGAACTTCGTGTGCTGAAGTCTTTATAAATTGTTATCCACTATCGACGATGTCTTAGATTTGACCAAATCAAAGCTAAAAACCTCAAGATGATGACGGAAAATGATGCATTTCAATAGAAGGTTATCTTATTTATTTATATTTCATTATAATTAACACATTTCTTTTAATAACTTCAAGTTAATTACTTGTGCAACACAGCAATCTGTCTCGCTATCCAATTTTATCGTCTGCAGCGTTGCATGGCCGAAATAGCGAACTGAAATGCGCAACACACTTTCCCTCTTAACAGTGTAAAGTCATTAAAAACTGTGCTAATGTAGAAATAATAGTGTAATAAAAGCGTTTAGACGAAACGGGCAATGATTATTCATGAACATGCCTAATTTGAGACGAGCGTTATAAATTATAGTTCGTTTTTGTAACATTAATAGAACGATTACAGCTAATGCCTCTATTAGTTTAAACGATTACGTTTATAATGTATTAAAAATTAGTACGTTAGTATTGGGCGTAATGTCGACTTTCCATGCTGCATACACTGCCTCTCGAACCGGAACACGATCATGTGTGCGGTAATAATAATACAGCAGCTAAATATAACTATAGCCAAATAAGAGATAAATTTTATGCAAATATATTGTAATAACAAACAGGCACTAATGGCGCCAAAAGCAAAAACGTTCTTATTGTAGGATTTGCACCATATTCAATCCCTACGTAATCTTTAACCAATAGGAGGCTAGCAAAGCTCGATGTTTTCTCGCCAATTCAGTTTGACATTCTGACATTGTCTACATAAATTCCTTCTCATATTTGGCTGAGTTGCGAGTTGTAAGTTATTTTGATAGAATAATAACAATTAGTCCAATAGGAATATATATCTTTTTTCCATATAAGGTTACTTAAGCTTAAGTTCTTTGAATATTATAGTACGTCCGTATGTATGTACGTATCATACTTTACTGTTATTTATACAGTCAGGTAAGAGAAAACTGTGCGTTTATGAAAAAAAACTAAAAGATTATAATATACTTTTATACCAAGGTTGTAGCTTCAACTTAATTCTTACGTAATTTATTTCACACTGGGTATTATATGTGGTTTATATTATCAAATTTAATTAACATTTAAATTGACCTAATATCATTTAACATTTTAAAACTCGCTCGTACTTGTAATTGTATACACCTTGTTTTTATAATGGGAATTATGTATGGTACTCCATTGATGCTGGTTATTTGACTGAAAAATATGATTTTGTGGTTAATGATATGAAATATATCTTCTAAAATATTTTCAATTCGACGTCCGGGCGAAAGTCGGTCTTAAAAAATTCATGAGTTTGATGTTTTCCAAGCGAAAGTAAAACGTAATGAGCGAAGTGAAACGAAGATCATATTAAATTTAATAATATTTCATTAAACCATTATAAAGGCACGTACAGATAAGATATGGATCCATTAATTTATATACAAATAAAAGATATACGGCTGTCATAAGTTGCTCCCTAAATTATTTAAATACTTTATTGCTTATAGCTTTGAACTATGTACAGATATAGTGAAAATAGATTTTCCTTCGTAATTTTTCTATAAGTATTCATCGTGCTCTCTTAAATAGCTTCAGTACTTATACTTCACTATATTAAACAAAGACATTATTCATTTTGACATTTGACACTAAAGTAAACAATTAGGTTTCATATAAAAGGATAAGAAAGAGTCGCACATTTAATACGATTGGTCATTTTCAGTTCGTGTACCATCGTATTTCGATAAAAATCCGAGTTTGACTAAAGGAAAATAATTTGTCACTACATCTATATCTGTTTTGATCGTATGACAATTATTACATTGACTAATTAGACTTGAAATTTATGGAAGCATGGTAACACACAGCAACGAAGCGACCGCGTACGTAAGTAATTGAGGTTTTAGTGACAAATCATCAATAAGAAAGCTAGATGTAAGTCTCCTTTGCCATAGGTCACAGTACTTACACATATTTTCAGCAGATTTAATTCGGAAGCCGTGAATAAAGAACGATACAATACTAAAAAACCTCTTTTTGCGTTTCTATCAATAAGAATCCTTAAATTAGAACAACTGTCAATTTTTTTATTGCTTACGCAGGCTGACGAGCAGTTGGGCCACCACATGAGAAGTGGTAACCGACGTCCATAGACATCGGCAAAACCAGTGGTATCACCAACGGTTTGCCTAACGTGAGTCATAAGGTGTTAAGTCTCGTTTACCAATAATAAGTAAATACACTGGCTACGGTGCCCTTCAAACCGGAACACAGCAGTATTTTTACGCTACTGCTTTGCGGTAGAAATAGGCACCGGGTGGTACCAACTCAAATGGTCCCCTGTAAAAAAGGGACCTACCACCAGTAACAGTTGAGGCGTTATTTCTTGTGTCAAAATTAGTTTTTTTGTAAATTTACTACACACAGTAGTAATTATATTAATATCTCAATATAGGTATTTGATAGTAAATAATAGTTAATTTTCACTTTGAATTTACAAAGAGGAAATGTCCCCTTTTATTCTAGGATGTTCTGTGACTTATTCAGGTCGTCTATCCTCTGTCGCCAGATCTTATTATCTTATCACTGAGCACAAATAAGGACAATTGGAATCTGATTTTCAAATAGATGCCCTAGGTGCTTCGATTAGGATAGCCTAATGTAAAGATTTTAAAGGATAATAGTTTTAAAACTACATTTATATGTATATTTTTAAATGATACAACATGAAAATTAAAAGAGACATATCTAGATTCAAATTTCGAATAAAATTAATGAATACTTGAGAACTATAGAAATTGACAGACAAGCACAGATAACAAAACACAATTCCTTGCACAGCGTTTTACCTTCACATTATACGGCCTTTGACAATATAAAGATCATGTCTACAATTAGGCAGGAATTGCGGTCCATCAAATTTATAGTAACAAACAATAACAACTAAGTACGGTACGCTAACAAAGATTAAATAATAAGCTAAAATACGGTAAAAGCTACAGCGTTGCACCATCCAGTCATTAATCTTTAAAAAAGAGCCTCCCACGCAGTTACATTTCACTTTTTAACGAAATATTTGTAACTCTTTTAAAAGTGATATATTTGCACTTATGAATTATCTCTAATCTCTAAAGAAGTCCTCTAGAAAGTCCGCTTAAATCGAAATTCACAGACACCAAAAGCGTCCCCATAAATATTAATGCGCAACGGACCGGCAAGGCTCGACATCCGTCACGTATTCTCTTTCCAACGACAGAGCAATTCGTCGTCCGCTAAAACTGCACATAAATCTCAGGCATGTGAATCCGTTTTGGATTGGGGCAGAATAATTTATATCGATGGGTATGTTAACTAATATCAAAAGATATAAGAAAACGTGTTAGCAATTTGCGCCTTGGCAAAACATATATTTCTGGGTCTACATCATACATTATCAGCCTGGGATAGTCCACTGAGCGACATAGACCTCCCCTAATACACCCCTATGCAATAGGGGATTTTTGGACTAATGTCACGCTGGTCCAATGCGGGTTGGTGTGTTGACCGACTTTTCACATGTCCATCCGACGCATGGATAATCTTACCTTTCAGACAATTTAATTTTTTAGATTAGCCCAAATTGCCCTAACCAACTAGGAAACAACAATGAAAATTTGTTGAGGCCCCGCAGGATTCGAACCCACGACCTCGGATTTCAAAAAACACAGGCCCCTAGGCTATGGAGGCAGTTGCTAGGCTACGGAGGCAGTTGTTCCGGGTCTAATATAGGTCCCCGAACAGGTTCTCGCTTTGTCGTAGCGGTGGGGCTCAGTACCTGCGGCTTGGGTCAGCCGCGGGGAAGCTAAGAGGAACCTGGCCGGCCTGAGGTGCAAGGCCGGCCGTGGAGGAGGCTGCTCCAAGCGGGCTGAACAAGCCCGCTTTGGATGCGCCTTTGGAGGGTGCGAGGGACGGGTTGCAGGAGGTAGGTGTGCCGCCCTTCCTGTCCTTCGCAACCAAGGAGGAGTCGCGGGGGAAGAGGAGTGTCGGTATTCCGTAGGCCGCTCTCCCTATCCTCCGCGACTCGGTGGGGCCGCACCGCTGATGCGGTGTAGAGGGGCCGTGGGAGGAGGGACATTCGGCATGGTTCCGTCGATCTCTCCTCCTTCTGCGGCCGAAATGGAGCTAGCGGCGGAGCGTAACATCGGAGCCGCCGCTGGGGGCTGGGAGTTTGGTCCTTGCGTGGTCGGGGAACTCCTGGTCTCATGGCCCCTGAGTAACAGATTCGGGGAGTCTTTTACCTAACTGCAGGGGCCGAGACGAAGGGCGCGCTAGTTCCGACGCGCCCAGAGGGAGGCAGATGGCCGTAGGGCCGAGATGGGCTGCTTCGGCGGCCAGCGCTGGTGGGTTGCAGATGAGTGCTAAACGTTCCTGTGACCCCACCCTAGAAGTTAGGAAGGAACAACGTGGTGGTTTTAGTCGGTCGAGTCCGACATAACCCGTCTTTGCCCCTGCGAGGACGGGTATGCGTAGGCATTTCCCACGATAAAAAAAAGGGTCTAATATAGGTAATATTGTTACAGTTATTTAAAGAACTCTGGGGAATTCAGATACAATTACGAATTCAAATTTCTTTAGGGGATGGAAATGTGTGTGAGACTCCGCAAAATTAGAACAGGTTCCTTAATTCAAACGAATAATAAAATAATTTAATTAAAATGAATTAAATAAAAAATATTAAAAACACAAAATCTTACCATAAATCAACAATCTTTTGAGAAAATAAACATTATAGACAGAAATGAGTGTAACTCATGAATTTTGATAGATGGCGCCGAAATATTTATTGTACATTATGTTCACGATAGGTTTAATTGTTTAGTTCAAAAATTAATAAAAGATGGCTGTGTTCGTTTTTAGAACGCGCTATGGTTGTCTTCATGTAAAAGTATAAGGGCAAATCCTATTATGAATAAACAATATACTGCTTAACAAATTAAATTCAGAGATATTGAGTAAAGTACCAGGTACAACATATACAACAGAGTACTTATTAGTAGACACAGTTACCGATTCAGAACAGTGCTCTGTTCTGTATCATATCCCATAGAGTTTCTAAATTCGCTAGAGCTATCAGGTGTACCCCCTCACAAGCTTCAATTATATGCGTCCCAGTAATGCCCCAAGATTATGTGATGGAATGAGACTACGTGTCACACAACTTGGCTGCAATATCATTAGCGCCACTATCTTAACCGGCGTAGGAAAGGTAATGATTCC
This sequence comes from Lamproptera curius, assembly GCA_029286875.1. Taxonomy (NCBI): domain Eukaryota; kingdom Metazoa; phylum Arthropoda; class Insecta; order Lepidoptera; family Papilionidae; genus Lamproptera; species Lamproptera curius. The sequence continues at coordinate 1,889,782 of JAGSMT010000028.1, forward strand.
ATAATTCCCACAGATCTCCCGTATTCCATAATTCCCACAGATCTCCCGTTCCACTTTAAAGGGCTAAAATTTCCTCTTAAGCTTTGCAATGACTATTAACAAAGCGCAAGGACAAACATTAAAGGTGGCTGGGGTGAACTTAGAAAAGACTTCCCATGGACAGCTGTATGTCCAAGGCCCAGAATCTTTTTATTCTGAACCAAATGGAAAGACATATAATATAGTCTATAATAGTGTGTTAAAATAAAATAATTAACGTGTAAAATTCCGTTCCGAGTTCTATTCTGTGTTCAGGAAAGGGGAACAGTGCTACCCCGAATTTAACGCGAGCGAAGCCGCGGGCAACAGCTAGTAAATATATATGAAAGAACGGTTATGCGACATATTCCATCTTGGCTTGGTGCCTAGACTTGTGGCGTATAACACTGCATATTGATAAGCATAGCTCTCGCCTACCTGGTGAACGTTCCTTCTATCTTTTTTCAATTATAAAAAGAATGAATAACGATTGTGTTCTCGTCATATTGGTACCATATATATATACATACATAATCATGGATCTTAATAGAGCAGTGCTTACTGTTGCGGTTTTATCAAATCCACTTATTTACGGATTTTTCGCGTTACTTAAATATATTTATTCCCGACGTTTCGGATTCTTTTCAGCATCCATGATCACGGGCAGACTAAGTTGGTATATGTCTGTATCTCTGTATGTTTTTCGAATAACCGTCAGTTTTTATTTAAAAATTGACATATCTTTCGATTTCTTAATTTTTGATATTGGTTTGACAAAAAAGTATTCATGTTGTTCTTCGGTTTTGTATTTTTTATACTCTGCGTTTAATTTTTGAAATTATTGGATCCCAGGAAGGTGGCAAAGACCAACCATCTTCTATTAAAATTTGGATATTTTTTAATTTCTATTGCTTCCGAATCATCCTTGGTATAAATCGATGTTCATAAGCCAGTATTTTGGTTCATCAAATCTAATATAATGATTGGGCTTGTCTAGGTTGCTTGTTGCGGTTTTTGTTATTTTTGCGAAAGCTTATGAATAATAACCGCCACCGTGGTCTAGCTTTTGGCCCTTTCTTTAGAAACCGGAGGTCATGGGCTCGAATCCTGCGGAGACTCAAAAAATTTTCTTTGTTGTTTCCTAGCTGGTTAGGGCAATTTGGGCCTATCACCCAATTCTGAAAAGTAAGGAGATCCATGCGCCGATTGGAAAATGAAAGTCGGTCCACCGACCATCTGGCATAGGACCAGCGTGGTGGGATACAGGCCAAACACCCTCTAATGGAGAAGTCATCCATTAGAGGAGGCCTGTGTCCAGCAGTGGTCTAGCACAGGCTGATGATATTGGTAATGAATAATAACTTATTGTCGACACAAGAGCGAACACAAATCATAGATTAATTATCTCTCATTTGCTGCCACCACAAAGCGTAAGCCTAAGCCCTGAATATTATTGTTGAATACTACATAATTTTTTACCACTATCGATTGTTATCTTACACGGTATGATCACGAATATAAATCTTGAATTAGTAAACTTAACATATTAAGTTCTGCTAATAAATAAATACAATTTTTATATAAGTCTTGAATATTATAAAGCAGTCATAGGTATGTGTGGACAGCAGTGGACTTACACAGGTTGATGACGATGATAATGATGATGGACTTATAATTTCCATTGTTAATTTCAGTTTAAAATAAAATCGTCAATCCCAAGTTCGAATCATGTTAATAAAATTAAACATTACTGCATGAAAAAATAACGAAAAAGGATAGGGGCATTTACTATTATTATTTTATTTACGTCATTTTTAAATAATATCAAATCATTGTAAAAAAACGTCGGGAATAAATATAAATAATTTGTTGATTATTTAATCAACATCATCCCCCTTCTTTTCACACAATAGACAGGGTGATCGGCCCAAATTGCCCTAACCAACTAGGAAACAACAATGAAAATTTGTTGAGACCCCGCAGGATTAAACCCGCGACCCCCAGTACCAAAGCACACATCCTTACCACCAGGCCAGCTAGGCGACCTTACCAGTTATAATACACATGAGAATCTTGAACGTTCAAACAATAACTTCATTCTAAAACGTATAAAAACTAAGTTGCACTAAGAACGTCGCTAACCTGTACTTTCCTAGACAAAAACAGCGAGTAAACTATCAATCAACATTTTAATAGCTATTGTAACCATATGAGAATAGTAGTCGCCATATTTAGTAACAATATCAAGGTCACATCGATCAAACATCTCAATTCTGTTACATCAACGAATAAAAAAACAATCCTTCTTTGTAAATATATCACATGCACGGCTGCATCTTTTTCATACATTCCCATGAAACAAAAAAAAGCCTTCGGTGACAACTTCATCATCGCATGCAGGCCTCGCCATATTAGGTTAAGCGGTTTTTTGTCTGCCATTGTTTAATCTATGGTCTGTGGTTCTAGATTATTGTATTTATTGCAAGGAGCATTTCCCGCGCTTATAGTCTATGGGAAGTCTGTATAGTTCTTTTCACTGAGAAGCCACCGATCGTTGCTGTTATTTTTTATGTCTTCATCATCACCATCATCGTCAGTTAGTCCAATGCTGTACAGGCCTCCCCTAATGCACACCTTCTCTATTAGGTGGTTTTTGGACCACATGATGGTACGGTAGATTATGTCCTAAACTTAAATAAATATATCATCCTTTTTATAAACCTCCGCTAACATGAGTCGTGCATCTTTGTGGTGGCTGCGGGTCATTTAAATTCGGGATTCGAATCATGAATTGAGAAAGCTGTTTGCTGAAAAATCAATGTTTTATAATTAGTTTCAACATTTTCTGCAAATCACCTAAATTCTTTAATGGTTTTTTTGTTAGTCTAGCAATTTCGGCGTAGTAAATTTCTCAGCGTCAGCTTCTACTCTACACATTGTATTGTAACTTTTAAAAACAAATTTCACACTGTGCAATTAGTTTTTAAATTTAACAACACGTAGTAAAACTATATCTTATGGAAGCGTTATTATCATCATCATCGTCATCATTATCAGCCTGTAATAGTCCACAGCTGGACATAGGCCTCCCCTAATGCACGCCACTGCTTCCGATCTTCCGATTTTCCGACTATCATCTTGCCCACACCGGCCACTTTTAGAACTATATCTTGCCGCAGCGAGTCCCACACTATGTTTGCCGAACCTTGGTCTCCATTCTAGAAATTATCGACTCCAACTGTCGTCAGTTATAACGACTGCCAAAGATGATGGTGACACCCGGGCGCCCACTATTTTCTAAATCGACACAAAGAAGAGATAATTTTAATTTCTATGTAATAAATATCAATTAATTACAACATCCGAAACAAGCTTAGAAGCTAACATGTGCGGTAGAAAAACTTTCTGTTGTTTCCCCACACGATTCCAATTTTCTCCTCAGGCTACGGACATTTCGTGATTAAGAATAAATAATATAGATAAATATCAAAGAATAAGGATAAACAAACTAAGTTTTCACAAAGTAGCGATGCATTTATTCGTAAGAACACAATTTATAACATCAATCACGTAATAAAATAAAAACGACTCGCAACATCACTTTCCTTTCTTCTGGTATCTAATGCACTAATTACCGGTGCGTTCGTTTCCTCCGCAAAAATAAAAGCCCCCGGGTAATTCGTCGCTATTATAAACGTGACATTGTACGCTTTCCCCATATGAGCGACCAATTTACTAAGACCTTCCCCGCCCTCCGCGTATACGAACATCGCATATAACAGAGAGGGCGGCGTATGCGGCGTCGCGGTTCAAACTGCACCGGTCTGCACCGATGCAACCTGCTCGAGTCACAAGTTCAAGAGCAGCCACGCGAGTGGTCTAACGCCAGAACGGCTCCGACCGCCGCGCAGAGTGTACGTCACGCGTGTTGTAATCGCGTCGCACGGTTTTGAATTTAGAAGTCGCAGTGCTCTTTTTTCTTCTAAATTGTTATAGGGCCTCCGTCCGCAGGTCGTCGGCCAGTCAACGATGCATAACCTCATACGGTGAGTCCCATTTCGTAATAGTCGCTTTACCGCGGAAACTGGACGGGTGATATTTTTTTTTCGGAAAGGATAAACATTTTATGGTCGGTCCCGCTATATGATAATTTGCGAGGATATCTTTCGCGTGTAAACTTTTGCATCTTAGTGGGTTAAATTAATTTTTAAAAACCACAGTCAACTTCAGCTTACTTGCTCTTAAGACAATATAATTGTTCTGGAAGTTATGTAACTCTTATTTTAAATTGGCATGAAATATTTTTATTAGATAATGGATAATTTAATTAATTGTTTTTATCGGAAACGATGCCGCATTCCTCTTTGTTTTTCTCGTCTTAAAATCAGCCAGTCGTAAATTATACTTTTGCGAGTATTAACAGCGCAAAAATATTTTTAATTAGGCATTAAGGATTAACTATACAAAAAAAATAATTTGCATTATTTTAATTAAGAAGGAAGCGGTTAACGTCGTAATGATCGCAAAATACATTTGCAGCAAAGAGGTGTGAAAAGTTTTAAAATTTTTGAGACATGTACGCATTGGCATTTAAAAAGTCAGTTGCCTATATTATTCATGGAGAAGTTAGTATCGCAGTGCCAACTTTACCTGTTTTATAAAATTACTATACCCTTAGTAAAATGTCACTTTACTCACGTTTATAATATAATAACCTTAAGTTACATATATATGTATACAAATTAAACGCAGTCCTTATATGATATGACAATATTATATTGCCGACTTTTTCAATCTTTTTTAACTGTATTTTTTTCTCTTTTCAATTTTGTAAGTCATTATTTCATTAATAATACGCAGAGAAAGAAATGGTTCTAAAGCTCTTTAATAATAAGGAAATGCACATGAAACATGACATTAGAAGAAATTACACTCATTATTCGATTATATCAGACGCGATGACCCTAATCTAGTTGCTCGTCGCATTCTTAGACTGCATTAGGCTCCCACAAGCCTTTGATTGAATTTAAAAGCGTAAACCGGCTTAATTACATTCTGTTATGCTCCGGTAATGGTATAAGAATCTATTTATAAGTTAATGTATATAAAATAACAATTTTCAGGCATACTATTCTCTAAAAATCCTTATCTTTTGATACAGAGTCGCAATTGAGAATAATTTCATTGCAAAACCAGTAAAAGAGTAATGTTAAATAATTTTAAAGTCTTTTTATGACATAATTTGCTATTTTGTAAACTTAAATCGTATTAAAAAAAATATCACATTGTTATATTCCAACGTTTCTATTAAAGTTAATAATTTAACTGATTGTTTTGTAATTCAATTATTTGAATGTACTTTAAACTTTTTAAGAAATCCCGCTTTCTTAAAGCTTAATTATTTCATCACATGGCTATTTTGAGGCCGCGCTAAATGCGATCCTTTTTGAAATATTAATTGCCCCTTTTATTTAGCTTAAAATAGTTTATCGGCAAAAATATTCTACAAAATCATACATTTTAAAACTTGAATTGATATTTTATGACTTAATTTAGAGTATGCTTACTTTTCCTTCTGGATAAACATAAACTTAATATTCATATATCTTAAGAATGATTTATGAATATTTCAGTTGTGGTACAAAAACTATTAAAAAATATAGAAAATATAACATCATTTCATATCCTTACTTGTAATGAAAATAACGAATGGTCCAATCAAAGTCATGGACCGACTTGTGCGTAATTTAATTTTCTTTTCTTCACCAATAATTGATTTGCTACGACTTATTGACGCTGTACGAAATATTTTGTTAATTAACACAAAAGTAAGCGATTCATTAAAAGCATTTTTCTTCGCTTTATAACATGTAGCTTGATGTTCAACTCACTTATGAATTTTAAATATGTCATTCAACTCTGAGCGAAATATTCAATACACAATTTAAAAACCTCGCATAGTAAATTTTATATTCTGCAATACTTGAAACGTAAGGTGGTAGGTCTCTCTTTTATAAGGGACCATGGGGCAACATCAACCGCAGAGCAGCAGTGCGTAAACAATACCGTCTCCTGGTTTGAAGGGCACCGTAGCCTTGAGTGGATTTTTTGTGTCTTATGCTGTGTTTCTTATCGACAGGCGTATCACTTACCACATAGTGAACGTTCTGTTCGCTTTATCACCTTAACCAATAAAAATATATTTTTTATATTTATATGTCACTGTAATTACAAGACATTTTTAATAAAAATATATGCTATACATAAAGTGAAGGCTTTTATCAAATAACTTCAGTATTTTTATAATCAACCTCTTATGTGTAGAATTACGTGTCAGAATATTTACAACGACGCTAATGCGGTACTAAGTTCAAAGTAATGATCGCTATCTAAGTGCATTATGTCACGTCATACTTTAGCTTGATGCAATCTTGGTTATTTCGTAAATTAATTTTCTCAGAGCCTTTAAGTTATTAGATAATACATTGCTAAGTCTGCTTTTAAGTCTCATTCAAATATATTATTATGTTTGGACGCAAAATATATAGATTAAAAATATTATTTTGGATTATAATATAGTTCTGAATATGAATAAAAACGTTAAAGTTAGGAATATATGTAAAACGACATATACTTTTTGAATAGTAAAGGTTAGGTACTTCGGTCCGTTGGTCTGGTTACTCCGCCGCGGTTACTACTGCTTCCGCAAGCAGGAATGTGAAAACACTACTGTTTTCTGGTTTGAAGGGTCATTATCGTCGTAAAATAAAAATAAAATGATTTATTACGTTTTTTTATTGCCAACGCAGGCAGACGAGCAGTCGGGCCACCTGATGGAAAGTGGTCACCGACGCCCATAGACATTGGCAATACTGATATAACCAACGCGCTGTCTACCGTGAGACATAGGATGTTAAGTCTCGTTTACCCAGTAAATACGCTGACTACGGTGCCCTTCAAACCGGAGCACAGTTGTGTTTTCACACTACTGCTTTGCGGTAGAAATAGGCACCGCGGTGGTACCCACCCAGACATTCCCCTGTAAAAAGAGGACCTTTAATATATTAAATATCTTTTTTTTTAAATTTGGATTAATTCTAATTATATTTGAATAAGACGAAATACTTTAATTTTATTAATTTCCGTATATATATGGCATTAGTTATCAACCCTATCTTCGTCCGAGATTTTATCATGTCACGTCCACCCTTTTAGGCGATTGAATTTGCTTTGGCTCAAATTGCTTTGTACTTGGGCCGGGCGCGTGTTGTTCTAATGATTTCATGAATTCGTAATGACACATATTCAATGTTTTGATGAATTAAAAACTTTTGACCTGACAACATAGAAAAAAAAACAAAAATTTATGTTTTATGTCTCGTTTATACGTAATTGATGCATTTAAAGTTCATTTTCTATTCCTAGAACTTGAAAATAAAATGAGTAAATTACATTATAAATGGTAACGTTCGTATATATGAATATCTGATATAAAATTTCTCCATGATTCAACAGTAAAAAAAATAAATTTAAGGTAATTATTTCTTTTGTTTACGCGATTATTATATATATCTAATCCACTAATTTACGGACTTTTCGCGTTAGTTATATGTATATATTTATTCCAGCATCCATGTGTCTGTATTTTTTTATCTTCGTAAATTAGTAGATTTGATAAATGAATATTTAAGGTATTAGAGTCACTCTGAAGTTTTAGCAAACCATACCATTTTTATTTTAACAACTTTAAAAGGGCATAAATTATCTGTGCGCTGGCAAGCAACAAAACCGTAATTATGCTTTAGAAAATACGGCGTTCCAATTTTAAACGTCCCGCCATTTTGAACATGAACCGCGTCTATGCTCTATTAAAGGAACAATTCCCGGAGCGATGTCGCGTGCAGGACTCTTCCGGGAACCAAGTCTCGCACTCCGATGACGTCACAGGCTGCACGCGACAAGACAGGGAATTCAACGTTTAGATGCACCTATATCAATATGAGATGTATATATTTGTATAAAATGATTTATGCTTAAGTAATAATTAATATAAATATTTTACGACATTAACACAACATCTGGCCCAAAACTAAGCAAAGCTTGTACTACGGCAACCGGATGACTGATAATGAACTTACATTTGTTTTGTAAATAAATACAATATTTTTCCATTGGTGGGAATTGAACCTACAACCTTTGACTCAATAGTCAGTGTATTAACCACTGCGCCTGGTGTGTCGTCAAAGTAACGTCTTCTACATCCGATCTGTAACTATGTTATATTCAATTATTGAAGCTTAATAGTGACTGCTGACCGTAAGGTTACAGTAAATTACGTTTCATAAATTCATACAAGTGTATGAATTTATGAAACGTAATATTTTAAGTTAATTCTTTTATTGTTATTCAACTTTATTATTTCTCATTTTCAATCAATAAACATAGTCAGACTTAAAAATAACCGCTTTTTAAATTCTGTTGACGTCAAACAACGCGTTGTGATTGGTTCGCGCTAAACGTCAATCACTTCTTCCGCCAATACGAGACAAAATCATTTTGGCTGATTTATTTTGTATACTTCGTAAATATTTTTTGTTTCCGCTTACAAATATCTAGATAAATCTATCTTTTATTTATTATAAGCGACCCTGCCCTGACTTCGCACGGGTGCAATACTGATACTTGTAAAGATCTAAGTAAAAATATATAAATGTACCGGCGTTTCTCTACAATATTATTTATGAGTTATATATATAAACCTTCCTCTTTAATCACTCTATCTATTAAAAAAAACCGCATCGATATCCGTTGCGTAGTTGTAAAGATTTAAGCATACATAGGGATATAGGGAAAGAGAAAGCGACTTTGTTTTATACTATGTACTGACTATTTTTCTACGTAAGTAAGGTCGGTCGTAAAAACTTAACTACGATCGCACGTCGGTCGCACTTGAGTAATGCTCGGCGTAAAATCGTGGTAAGCCGACCGGTCGGTCACAATGGGGCATTTGGTTCGGCAAACGGTTGACCGTTAGCCTCGAGTTAGGTTTGCACGCGCATTCCGAGTGTCGCGCGTGTACAACGCAGCTTCCGCCTGTATGCCTAATTTCACAGTTACGATCGAATGGTAAATGTGGATAAACGCTTAGTCCGCTAAGTTTCTTACGCCGGTTCTTCTCAGGTCAGAGGCTTCCATTACCAAACCGGTGGTAGATTATTTGACAATCAATAAGAAAGTGTATAGCTTCAATATTGAATAAAGATATTTGACTTTGACTTTGCACAATAGTGTTTTTCATTATAATTATCAGCTTTATGATTTAAATATTAAGAATACAAATAAAATAAGCAGATAGGTTATGGTGGGTCGATGCTTTAACTGGAACGTATCCTGTATCTCAAATAATCAACCCTCCAATCCTAAGAACTTTTCTCCAGAGGTATATTTTCTTAAACACGTTTAAAAAAATAATAAAAAACGTAATCTACTGCAAAACAATACAAGATATGTGTTTGGTCAAATTTATAATATTATTCACCATCAGCAATGTAATCTCTCACCTGGACATAAGCCTCTTAATGAAGATAAAATGAAAATTTTTGAGTCCTGCAAGAATCAAACCACGACCTCCGAGAATATCACATAGGTATGCACTACCACTACGTACGGATGCTGTTAAGTTTAAATTTATTTAGAATTATTATTTAGTTGCTGTACCTGCTAGAACTTTCAGCCGGATAATATAAAAACTGTAATTTTTCTCAGTTCCTAAGTTACCTGCCTCCTCGTGGGATACGGTCCAAACCACCCAATTGAAATTGATTAGGAGGTCCTGTTCTGCAGTGGACTATCAAAGGCTGATGATGCAGGATGCAATGATTACGCTCTGTTAATCTGCTGCTGTTTAGTGAAATGTTTCTGCACAATTTAAGCTAGAGTTTCCAAAGATAGATTAGCTAGAATAAACAGTTAAAGAATTGAAACAGACAGACAAAATTAAAGAATGAAAATGTTTTGTTATATGATTGTTTATATTAAACGTCTATTTTAAATGTATCTAATTTAATAGTGTTTCACTATTACAAATAGACAGTCCAATTTAATTTATTTCCATATTATATTTGCACTTCTTATTCCATAATATACAATTTGAATCAAAGTTTATTTACGAAGATAAATATAATAATAAATAATAATATGTTTTTGCATTTTTACGAATACTACATAAAGATTTTACGGGTTTCATTATAATCAAAATTAAATGAGATAATTTTTTTAAAAGAAATTAAAACATTAAACTTTTCTTATATTATTAAAGACCATTTACAGCCTTTTTTTACACCTTATAATGGCTTTCGTTGGGTTGTCTACCGAGTTCTATTTTTTCTAGAAATAAATATAACATATATTACTCAGTATTCATTGTAAATGTCGCTTTATAATGGTAACATAATTTATGAAAACGGTTTTGTTGTTTATTAATTATTCTTTACATGATCAAGTATGAAAATAAGTATATGTAGATTAAAATTAAGAAGACAGAAGGATAATTGGTAATGTTGGTAATTTATTGTGATTATATTTATCGATACCTAAAAACAGTGCCAAAGTATATCGTTACGTGATGTGAACATATAAATTAGCAAACAAAGCATTTACTTAGAATTTAAAATATGATTCGACATCTAATTATTGTATTTAAACGTTAATTAAGTCGGTTAATTGACGTTTCTAATTGGAATTATTTTATCTCGTTTTATCGCGAGACCAATTCATAATATATTAAAACTAATATTGTGGGACTGGTGAAGCTCTTGTCTTAGCATTTTATTCGCTACTCTTCGTAGACTGTAATAAACTTAAAATAAATGTGTTAAAGAAAACGAAAGGAAAAATTCCAAAAATTATTAAAGTATAAAAAAAAATACGATAAATGTTGGCATTTACTTAAATAGTTAATTTTAGCATAATTCTAAAATTACTCATTAAATTTTATTATATTATACTCGGACTGGTACAATACCCTAAAAGAAAACATTATAAAAAAGAACACAAAAGCCGACATTGACATTAACATGTAAACAATTAAACTTACTTTGTCCCGTGACCTGACATAGAATTAATAATTTCATTACTCGGTATTTGCATAGAGGTTGCCTGTTGAAAAAATATGCAAACACCAACGATCATTGAGGTGTTAGTAACGGTCAATTATGAACGGTAATAAAGGAAAACCATATATTTTTATTATTCGTAAAGAAATAATAAACAACTACGCAACGCATAAAAAAATTTGTAACGGCGATCGAATCTTATACCGGCTTAAAAAAAATTCTGATACATTTGGATAGACAACCATGTCGTAAATAAAGAATGTATTTAATGTAAAACAATGATAAAATAGTTTGTATGAACGTCTTTGGAACAAATTTTATTTTTCGTTATTTCTGTAAACACTTTAGCTTATATTTATCAATATATCAATTAATTTCTAAATTACTAGTGATCCGCCGAAGCTTCGCATGGGTGCCATACTGATCTGTAAAATCTATGGAAAAATATATAAATTTACCGGCGTTGTTCTACAATATTTTGCATGAATTATATACATAAACATTTCTTCTTCAATCACTCTATCCATCAAAAAACCGTATCGAAATCCGTTGCGTAGTTTTAAATATTTAAGCATACATAGGGATATAGGGACGGAGAAGGCTACTTTATTTATACTATGTAGTGATTGTGCGTGATTGGTATAATGCAAATATTGTAGAGTTATTGTTTACCGTGTTAAGCGTTCAATATATTGCTTTCCATTAGATAGGAATAAAATAACTTAAAATCATCTTCCAGAGCATTGTCTTCAATTCATAGATGGGACTATGAAAATCGGCCCCGTTGTCCAAAACCTCTTTAATACTTTTAGAACTCTTTATATATAATCTGTTACATCCATAAAATGCTTAATCTTTTTGTTGTTGTTGTGTTGTTAAGTCAAGAAATCTGAGTAAAAACATTTTGTTGTGTCATTCAAGGTATCATCATCATCATTATAAGCCTGTGATAGCACACTGCTGGACATAGGCCTCCCCTAATACCCCCCTATCCATAAGAGGGTTTTGGACCGTATCCCACCACGCTAGTCCAATGAGGGTTGGTGGGTGGACCAACTTTTTACATGCCCATCCGACGGATGGATCATCTTAAATTTCAGGCATTTGGGTGATTGGCCCAAATTGCCCTAACCAACTAGGAAACATCAATAAAAAATTGTTGAGTCCCCGCAGGATTCGAACCCACGACCTCCGGTTTCTAAAGCACACGCCCTTACCAATAGTCTACGGAGGCAGTAGGCAGAACTCAAGGTATATTGTTTATATAAAATATTAACGACATGACATTAAAGATAAAACAAACGTAAGTAAAAGACATGACAATCGTTAATAACGTTGTCTTATCATTAAGTTACTTACTTTAATGATGCTTATGTGTATATTTTCATTACTATATTTCTCAAAGCTAATTTTTCTCTTTACGAATTTATTTATGGACTACTAATTGGTATTGTTAAGCAAAAAATTGTACAAGACATGTAACGTTTTCTATATTTTTATACGATTCGAATCATGCAACAAATTTATAATCGGTGCATAAAATTCAAATCCGTATTGCGTGCGAGAGAAAAGAAAGTATTATCAAAGAACGCTAGATGCACTGATAAAAGTGCATTTAATCCGTATTTTCACTTTGCATGCTTCCTAGTGTAATGAGAGATGAATCTTGTTTGATCTATGAAACAGTGTAATCGTGCTTTCAATTAGTGCAATAATTATGCATCCGCTCGTTGATTAAATACTTAATTAAGATTAATTTCATCGTTATATCTAACGAGTAAGCAAATGTTTTGTTTATGTCTAAGTTTTGTTATGTTGAACCCGGTTTAAAATACTTTATATAGGGTTAGAAATAAATTTTCCACCATTTTTTCTTTTTCTGAAGAATGTCTCCGTTTCAGTGAAATCGTAATTTGATAATTGTTAAGTTTTAACGTTGAATAATGTAACATTTCTTTCCTCGATATCCATGAATTACAAAATATTCATTGTAAAATTACGAACAGTAAAATCATTTATTTTCGATACTACAAGAAATGTATTAAAGTGAAAACAAGCAGTGAGCTTGTAATGGATACTTTGAGACTTAATGTGATTTCACGCGATGAAACAAAAAATGGACGCACATAAAAACTTTTTTCGTGTCTCTATAAATGGCCGATTATGATGCCTTAACGTTTTTGAAACACGTACAAGCGAAAGTGTTCAGAACTCTCCCGAAATGCAATAAAATGCAATCGAATTTTTCTTTTGTTATACCTATTAGGTGTGTAATTTTGTTTTGTATATATTGTATCTACATAATATTCTTTAAATAAAAGTTATATTGTACATTTGACACTTTACATGCAATTTTTTTTATAGAGGACAATTTTACTGTGTTAATGATCATAGGAGGTCGGCAAAATAATTGCTTTTGTATTATCTTTTTAAACTAATTATTTGTTTGAGATCATCTTAAAGAGCGCAGTAAAAATAAATTCAATACTATTAAATATTTATCCAAATAATCATAAATAAAATTAATTAAAATATTTACCAAGTATGTAATAAGTTTTTCACATCACATCACATCACATCATCAGCCTGTTTTAGTCCACTGCTGGACATAGGCCTCCCTAATACACCCTATCCATTAGGGGGTTGGGACCGTATCCCACCACGCTGGTCCAATGCGGGTTGGTGGGTGGACGACTTTACATGCCCATCCGACGCATGGATCATCTTACTTTTCAGACAATTGGGTGATCGGCCCAAATTGCCCTAACCAACTAGGAAACAACAATGAAAAATTGTTGCGTCCCCGCAGGATTCGAACCCACGACCTCCAGTTTCTAAAGCACACGCCCATACCACTAGGCTACGGAGGCAGTTTTTAACATTTTCTTATTCTGTAATAATTATGAAATATCTAATAAAATAGTTAAAACAAAACTTTTGAATATAAAAACTAAGGCTATTTATAGTATCTATTTGAAAAAAAATGTATTATTTAAATAATGCTATATATTAGACAATAATAGAGATTTAGCGTTTAGTTTGGGAGCCGCTGGTAAATGAAAAAATTTTGACATTCATAAGTCCTCAGTAGAGCCTAAATTGAATAAATAATTTTGACTTTATAATAATCTCGCGGAAATCTATAGAACTATCGCGAAAAATTCTTAAAAGTACATTTGATATGTATAATAAAAGAAATAATCAGGGTAATGAGTACTAACAATTTAACCCAACAATTCGAACAACCCCAAATTCCAGCTTAACAGCCGAATAAACCGTCTAGCCTCGCCGTTGAATAATTTAAGGGCGAACTTGTCGTCTGTGCGACTTCTATATAATTTGCGAAGCTTCGTGGTAAAAGTAATACTGTCTACCTTGTAAAAAGCCTTGTTAGCTATAATTTGTACCGAATAAGTATCCCTAATAGACCATAATTACGTAAAGTAAACGTCAGAGTTAATATGATTTATATCTAGTGCCTTAACGTAGCTTTGGCTGCGTTTATTTTTACGAAGTTATTTATTCAAATTCAGCTTTCTTGATATTACAGAATTAACAAATTTCTATAAATCTTGTCTTGTTATACCTATTAAAAATACTTTGTTTGTTTATGTAAATATTAATATTCCATTAATCCTTAAATGCATATTTTTGTCAAAAATCTACAAACCAATTTTTGATGTTTTAAAAAGTGACAGCTGTGACGAGTGTCAGAACGTAGTTTCAGATCATAGCTAATATAAAAAAGGAAATAAAAAGTGTAAGAGGGTTTACAGAAAATTTTAATTATCCGTGACTCAAAACCTATACTGAAATATTTATTACATAATTAAATAAAAAAGTCATGCGTTTTAGCGTTAGTGCGTATGAAAGTTGTACCTTTAAGTGAAAGCTTCCTACTTTGTAGCTGCGGACAGACAGTAATTCTGTTTGCACCAATAATATATCTCTTTAAATGCTGCAATGTAAGCAAAGTTATAGGATATGAATAGATTGTATGTGGTGATCTCTAATTGTGCGACTTCCACTAAGTGGCTGTCATTGGCAGTGCAAAAATTAACACAGCCATCCGTCATGCGCAGAAATCTTTAGCTTTTACTTCACTGTTCACTTTGTACCTATATATACGAAGTATATTAAGAAAAATCATAAAAATATTTATATAAAATTCTTCTAACTATTTAGTTTATTAGTTTTTTCTACAGTGACCAAATGTTGCCGTTGAAAGAAAACAGACTATAGATGCGAACTTAAATGTATACGCAACTAACACGAGCTTTGCTTAATTTTCTCATTAGGATAAAGTCGAACAGCTTGCTTATAATCAATTCGTAATATAACATAAAATTATCCATTATCATCGGCATTTAGAACCATATAGACATTAAATTAATTAAATAACAAGTAATCATCTTGAGAAAACTGTCGAATCTCGGACCTAAAACTTAATAATATAGTAAGGGATTACCCTTACTACTATATTATTAAGTTTCCATATTGTATTTACCACATCACTAAGCATATAAGAATTCACTTAACACTTATTCAATGTCCGTGGGGTGTAAAAAGGTTTATTATTAACATTAAAACGCAAATACCAAATGTAATTATTGCTAATCATAATTCATTACAACATACATAAACACTTTAAGAACTTACTTTTTATAGTATAGCAATCCACTGTAAGAGATGCACTTTTTTTCATTTTCAGTTCGTGCTCTGATTCTAACCATTGAATTTTACGCATAAACATAAAAAAATTTTACAATTTTTCGTCTGCCGACTGGTACTGGTAATAATATTTGAAAATTTTGATGTTTTCATGAACTTTCATCATTCATCATCATCATTTCATCATTTAATAAACAGCTAAACCTAATTACCTACTATTCTCACGATTTATAGTAACAAAGATAAAAAATAAATTTATACAACACAAACGGGCTATATTAATTAGAGAAAATTCCTAAAATGCATCACTATCAATTATTTTTAATGGACGCGTGGGATGAATAAAAATGCCTGTACCGTTCTCTCTTGTCTTATACACAGAGTCTTCGAATTTGTTTGTAAACAATAAATATTCATGTGAAGACAATTATATTATAAAACTGACGTATTCTTTCTATTATTATTTATTTATTCTATTAAATTATGTATCGCGTTAAGATTTAAAGCTTTGTTTACATTTATTCCATATCGCCTTAGGCTCTGGTAAAGATCAGGTAATAACTGCTTTCACGCTTTATTTTTTGTAAAACTAACAAACCGCCCCGGCTTTGCACGGGTGCAGTACTAATGCAAATAACCATATCCTACAGAATATCTTCATTAACAACGTTGCTATATTGCTTAAAATAATTTTGTTCGTGAGCCAATTGTAAAAGTAAACATCGAAATTATTGGTTGTCTTTGAGTGACAGATAGTCATATAATAGCATCGTCGTTTTAGCCTGTCAGAGCCCGTCGCCAAGAGATACGATCCTGTGCCACCTGCATCCACCGACCTCCTGCACATTTGTACAGGTCGTCACTCCATCTGGTGGAGGATCGTCCGACACTGCGATGGCCAGTATCAGGCTGACACTCGAGAACCTTTCTTCCCCAACGGCTCTACGAGCTAAGTGGCCGGGCCATTGCCACTTCAGCTTGCTAATTTTGCGGGCTATGTCGATTACCATGGTTCTTCGGCGGATGGCTGCGTAACACACTTTATCACGCAGAGTGATACCGAGCATAGCCCGCTCCATGGCTTGCTGAGCGACTTAGAGCTTCCTCATACGGCCGGCATTGAAGGACCATGTCTCAGTGCCATAAGTCATCACTGACAACACACATTGGTTAAAGACCTTAGTCTTCAGGCATTGAGGGATAAATAATAGCATAGTGGGTAGGATTTTTAAATACGATATGTACGAAATCACTCTAGAAATCTCCAAGTTTATCAGAGTTTCTCTACAAAAATATGTATGTATTATATATATATATATATATATATATACCCCTTCAAAATCCTTCTCCTAGTTTCGAAGATTTGAGCATATATAGGGATGGACAGACATCAAGAACGACTTGGTTTTATACTATGTAGTAAAGAAATAAATTGCGTTGAAATACCAAAAATCGAACGAACCACTTTGGGTAAATATAATATCTGCATGTTCAATTGGTTAATATTGTAAGGTTATGTGAGTTAACCAATTAGAAACAGCTAAAAGGAAAAAGAAGAGATAGTAATGATTCAATGATTCATACCGAAACCCAGATTGAATTTTATAACAGTATGTAGTGAAATTCCGTTTACATTGACCGTTTTGTATGTTGAGTCATAAAGAGAATTCCTAGGATGTGAGTAATACTTTCCTAGAAATATCAATATGCTTATATGAAAAGAATGATGTTTCTTTATCGTATTTATCGTGTTTTATGTAGATTTACGAATGTTTTCTCAATAGAGGCTTCGTGGATGTATTGACTCCAGTACGATTATCATTATTAAAATTATTTTGCATTTTAGTTTGTTTATTTTATTTATTTTATTTTATTTTTATGCTTGAATTTATTTCTATTTTTCATGCATACATAAAACAAGCATGTAAAACGTCGGTCCACCCACTAACCCGCATTGGGCCAGCGTGGTGGGATACCGTCCAAAAATGTCCTAATGGAGAAGGTGTGCATTAGGGAAGGCCTGATGATGATTCGTATTGTTTACAATTTTCAATAGTCAAATGAATTTGAATACAGTTGTGAGGAACAACAAATTACAGTTATAAATATAAAAAATAACATATAAGTGAATTAAAGCCATGGCCAGATTATACCCTCATTGTATTTTTACTTTAGTTCGCTGTTGTTTTAATTTGTATCGTTTTTAAAGGAATACAAACTAACAGCGTCTAGTAATCCTGAACTTTTGAAATTCATGTATGTCACTTTTTATGGGTGTAAAACGTCAAAAAGAATGTCTTAAAATGAACGTGTAAAGGTTATTTTCTCTTTTTATTGCATAAAGAAATAGGCCGCTTAATCTGACCACAAAATTTTATAAAGAATCCAGTCACATCTCTCAAAAGTGACATGTGCACATCGGTCGTTGACTGGAGAAAAAGAAGAAATCAATCCATCATTAGTTCGTAACGTAATTATACAGGCGGTGAGCTGTGAAAATTCCTTAGCGATGGATGAATTTCGATGGACGATTCGTTGGTTTAATGCAGCATCCATTATCAACGGAAAGTCCCGAATTGTTTCAGTTTCTTCTTCAATGGACGATCTCGTCATGGCATAAGTGTTTTTAACTTTAATAAAATTCTCCTTTTGTGCATTTGCTATAATGGAATAATTTGACTGCAAAAAGTGACAATCTAATTATTACTGAGTCGTATAAGACTTGGGAATTAAGTTAACTACTAATACGGAAATTAGACGTTGTAATGGTTAACCTTTTACGGCAACAAAAGGTATGGGTTTTTTTTTGCTCGGGCTGGGCATTAGGTTTGGGTGCCAACATAGGTGTGCCTTTATAAAACTTTGTTCCAGTTAACTCTATTTCTTATTCGACGCGCATATAAAAAGTCAACTCAACAGTTAGCCAGTCAACTTACCAGATACGCATTACAAATATAATCAGATCTGAAATGTAATAGCGCCGCCAAACGCTATTCAACAATCGGTGCTTAAATAATGAATAACCAATCCAAACAGTGGGCCGGTCATATAAGCCGCAGAACTGACGACCGCTGGAGTCGAAAAGGCTCGGCAAACGTAGTGTAGGACGCCCTGCGGCAAGATGGAGTGACGACATTCGCTTAGTGGCCGGTGTGGGCTTGATGAGAATAGCCGAAGATCGGAAGCGGTGGCGTGCATTAGGGGAGGCCTATGTCCAGCAGTGGACTAGCGCAGGCTGATGATGATGATGATGACGAATCCAAACTACCTGTGTTATCACATGAACTACGTAGCAACAACAAACGAACATCAGCCAGAGAAACATCAACACATTTATGACAATCCCCGTAAAGAATGTAAAGCCTGAAATGCAAGAAATAAGTGATAGCTTAACGCGATATAATCTTTGAGTTAGATATTTAACAACCAAAATTTCGTTAAACAAACGAACATTTAGCATTTGTGGAAAGTCACAACTTCACACCACACCCACAAAGCACCGACCCAGATATCAATAGCAGAGCAAATACTACATCTAACGGTCGCTCCGACCTGTGGGAAGGTGAATCACCAAGTTAGTAAAAAGCGGCATTCATGTCAACTCGGACTGGTTTGTTTATTGCCCGTGTCATGAGGTTGGGACAGATGCCTGATGGATAGCTAGTTACTGTAATACCAGAACTGAAACGCGTTACGGATGCACTAGAAAATAACACGGCAAAGGAAAACTACTGCATTTTTATGGTAATTAATTTGGAAGCTTTGTAAAAAATGGTATTCGCGTACATAAATTACTGATATTAATTGGTACTGCAATATTTCGATTACTAAATAAGGCAAAACACTACATTTTCTACAATATAGAGCGTGTCTTGGTCATCAGCCCGAAGAGTTTAATGTAAAAATCAAAGTAAAATTGAAGCAAAGTTTCGAATTAACTGTTACCGTGACCACAGGTGAATTGGAATATTCAATGAAGAAAACAAACAATCAAAACAGCAACAACTTTTTGTAATTTCCTTGAGCACAAGTTACTTTTATATACGGTGTTTTAATGCAAACAGATCATGAATCTGGACAAAAGTAACATTAAAACTATTAAGGAACGTGTACAAAAAGGTGGTGGTTTATTAGAAACTCAACAAAAAGTGTAATGCTTCCATATTGAATAAAGATAATTGATTTTGACTTCGAATACAACATCCATTTTAAGATTGAAGTTGTGTCATTACTAACTTTTTGCTTCTATAGATAAAAACAAATGTTCTCGTTAGTGCTATAAGAATTTCTGTAATGGGGATTCACTGCTAAAGTATTTAGTCTGACGCAATACTTTAGTATACATAAATTATTCTTATAACTTACAATAAACATCTTTCTAAGGAAGTATGCATTAGTGTTGTTAGAACTTTATTTTTCTCGGTTTTCCTTAATGGCTTATGAACATCTTATCAAAGGATTACGAAACTTGGCTCACTTCTATGTAATACATTTTGTTGTTTGGAGTAAGTCTTATATGAAAGCCAAATAAGGCATGAAGCTAATGTTTATATTGTAACCTATAATAACTGGTGACCGGAGTCGGAAAGTTTTGGAGTGGAGACCGAGGTTCGGCAAACGTAGTGTGGGACGCCCCGCGGCAAGATGGAGTGATGAATTCGCAAAGTGGCCGGTGTGGGCTCGATGAGAACAGCCGAGGATCGGTAGCGGTGGTGGGCATTAGGGTAGGATGTCCAGCAGTGGACTGACACAGGCGGGTGGTAATGTATAACGAGGTAATATCGAAGTAGTTGTTAAGTTGCTTATCACTCAGTATTTGACATTTTGATGACCATTCCTCACTAAGACGTATGATTTTATTAAGGATTACTTGTTTAAACTTGACCACTAAACAATTGGTGTGATTCCCAAAGAACCGTAGCAATGTTCCGACAGCAAATATATGAACATTTAACCGTTATTTTATATTGTAATTGAGATCGTTTGCATAATTATGAACGTATGCGAAATAACATTACCACCGTAAGATTTAATGTCTTTACCGCAATAATGGCTGAAAGTGTGTATCTAAGTAAAATTAATGTGAGAATTTTGTAAAATATTTTTATATCTAACACTTATGCGTCAAACGAAGAAATAGTATTTGTAGGATTTGAGAGCGTATTCATGTTTGTTTTGTTGCCACAAGTTAAATATATGCGAACGAAACGAAGTCTAATTACGAAATATTTCGAAAAATAATTCCTGAACTTTGTCTGAATGTGATCCTTGAATCCGTGGATCCGTGGATGTTGGAAAAAGTCCGAAACATCGGGAATAAATAAACATATATAATTAAAGCGTAGTACAGCACTGAAGCGGCGTCATCCCCACAGTTTTATTATTAGCAGCAACTGTCACTCAACAGTGATTGATATCTCGGTGACAATTCATTAAACAACAAAAACACAATCATCAATATCAAATGCACATATACAAAACGAGTGATGTCATTCAACCACAGACAACAAAGGTGGCATATCCAATCGCGAATAAGCCTACCATTTCAAGAATGTTTTGTCGTAATGTTTTATTCTCTGTGGTACAATAAGGTTATTTTACGGTGTGCACGTAACGAGAAAATCATCCGTGCTTATGTCTGTCACGCTTCCAACAAGCACAATAACTATTTCTCGTAGTCACTTGTACTGTTTGATTGATTACATCTCTTCTGCTAGCCGTACTACAATAAAAATATACTTTGGCCTTTGTTCGTATAGTTTTAACGGTTTCTGAATGGCGGGAAATTATTTTTAAAATGAAGAATGGAGTGTAAAGTTTAATTATGGTTGGATTTACAGTGTTTCGCAGCATCAGCTAATGTAGAGCGGTAATATTTGAGGTTAATGTGCTTATTGTCTCATTTTTATTGGTTTTTAACAATGATTATTACATACGAAGTCAATCTTGCACATTAAGGTATCGGTAAAAATAAATAAAACCAATAGTTATTTCTTTTGTTTACGCGAATACTAGACATTATTAAATAAATTTACTTTTTACCATTTTTTTTTGGATTTTATCGCGCTTAATTTATGAAATATGTAAAATAAACGCGAGAAAAACCGTAAAAAATCATTTTATTTAAAACCAATAGTTTTAATCCCAGTGTATAAATACACTTTTCACTAACATCGTTCAAAACTTGCCAATAATTAAACTCAAATTTATATCACCTCTTTATTAAGTTCTGTGGCAAATAATTATTGGAAACTAATTTGTTTAGCTGTTTTACCATTTTTTCTTGCCTTCAATCTCCGAAAATAAAATTGGCAACAACTTAAGAAAAAACATTTCTATTATATTGCAAAGACAAAAAATAAATAAGCCTATTTTATAAAAAGATATTGAACTTTTTATTCATGGCGGTTTCATTGACTGCATTGATTTCTGAAGAAGCATATTATATCAAAAATGTAAAAAAACTTTTAACATCAGTTACTGCACGCACGATCTGCCATATTTCTTATCTGTGGAACTCCTGTTTGTAATAATACGGCTGCCATCCAAATTAGTAACACGTTTCAAAGTTAGGCGATTTTTGCTCCTATTTAAATAAAAGTCCGTTGGTTATTGCAAAACTTATGTAACCATTTTTCGAGGTACACTTTTAAGTTAACTAATATAACTCTTAACAAGTCTGTCTTTAATATTTATGCCCAAGCAAATCAAAAATCAATTTAATATTTTAAACTTGATTAATAATATTTTTAACTTATATACAGGGGTGGTTACCCTGTGTTCCGGTTTGTGTATAAGGACCTCATAGCGTGATTAATTATTAGTAAACGAAATATTATTATTGGTAGAGAAAACAAAGAAAAAGAAAAAGGAAAGAACATTTATTTATGCTTCATGTATAAAAAATGGAACGTACAATTTCCAAAGAAACTCATTCCACATGTGAACCAATTTTATTGCTGACATCACTTAGAAACTGAAAACTGGTCAATAGTCGGGGTAAAATGTAAATTAAGAAGTAAGAATACAAAGTGTTAAACTTTTTTAACGTATTAGTAGACACCGCAAGCACAATAGGCCGACACGTCGTCAATCTAAATCGAAAATAATATATATAAATAAAACGCACGCAACACGTCTCATTTCATTTAATAACACGCGTTTCATTTAAAACACGCGTTTCATTTAATAACACTCGTTTCATTTAATAACATGCGTTTCATTTGTTTTAGAGCATCTCACTCATTCACTCGTATTCCCGGATTAATAAAGGCGCCACTCCAACAACACGGGGACGTCGAGTACGTGCTTATCCGTGATATTTCAGCGCGCGTCTGTTTAGTCAGGCTTTTACTTCTGAAAGGCCTTTGTCACCGTATCAGAATATATTATAGTTAGTGCGGTTGGAGTACATTCAAAACTTTATTCTTATTAGTAATTTACACATGCGTCGGATCGGCATGTAAATAGTCGATCCATCCGCCAACCCGCATTGGAGCAGCGTGGTGGGATACGGTCCAAAAACCTTCCAACGGAGAAGGCGTGCATTACGGGAGGCCTATGTCCAGCAGTCTACTAACACAAGCTGATGATGATGAAATTACACATATATAGGCAATTATTAATTATATCAGGACGTTTATACAAGACCGTCTTAGCACATACTTAATCAAGCGTGCGGTAATCGGATTTTTTCATTTATCATCAGCCTGTGATAGTCTACTGCTGGACATAGGCCTCCCCTAACACACCCCTATCTATTAGGCGGTTTTTGGACCGTATCCACCACGCTGGTCCAATGCGGGTTGGTGAGGTAGACTCGACTTTTACATGCCCATACAACGCATGGATCATCTTACTTTTCAGACAATTGGGTGATCGGCCCAAATTGCCCTAACCAACTAGGAAACAACAATGAAAAGATTTTTTTTTTGGATAACAAAATGTATCACAATCTCGATCAATTTTTGTCTGGTGATAATCGAACTTGAATGCTCTGTAACAACGATTAACCCCTAGGATCCACCACAGACTTTGTTAAAATTATTTTTTACATTTTTTTATCATCACTAATAAAGATTTAAATAAAGCTGTATGTGAATGCACATACATTTTGACGATATCGTCAAATTGTACATCTACATAACTTTTGTTAAAATCATGCAATACTCGACTGGGACAAAAGATCCGACATTATGTCCGCCATTATATTTAATGTGCTATTTCAATTGCAAACTTGCACAAAATTGCACAAAGTGTTTACAAACAAACTAGTTCATCGTACTTACATCGCCTGTATAATATAGAATAAGTACTCGAGATAAAATTAGCAATTTTCATAAACATGCTTTAATAACATATTGTATGTACGCAGATTTACAAGTTAGCTGTAAAATAAAATTAAAGTTCCGTTAGTCGTATAAGAAATAATCGCTCGTATGTAATGAAATTTTCACACATAACTTTATGCTGTGCAAAAGCTTCATAAAGTAAATTTTCTTAAGGCAAAGTGTCCCATTTTAACACGTAATATAATTAATTTGCGTATTTAATTATAGTATCGAGTTACAAATTTAATTAGGGGTTATTAAATTAACAATTTTTCATTTCTCATCATTACGAACTACCAATTAAAGTGTATCTGCGGAACTTAAGACGCGGTTAACGAATAAATTCTAATTGCTATTCGGAATGGAAATTAAGTTAAAGCGTATTGAGTTTACGTTTTAAATAAACGCACTCAGTTATTTTTTTGGCATACTATTTTGATATTAATAATAAATGAGTATTTGTAGCTTTTGTTTTGCAGTCAATCAAAATAAGATGAAATGACGATTATACTACAAGTTGTTTTAACGTAGAGTCTTGGACAGTCTCTACTGATAGCAAATCACCCGCATACTGATTAATTGTCTTAAATTTCTTTGATAAAAGTGTTTACCACGGCAATTGTTTAGTTTCGGTATGAAGAACATCTTCTTTAGAAATAGTTCGCGACTTGTATGACCTTACATATGTTAAGTTAAATATTCCAGCCAAATCTTAACTAATTCATTCACCAATTGCGTCGGATGGGCATGTAAAAAGTCGGTCCACCTACCAACCCGCATTAGACCAGCGTGGTGGATACGGTCCAAACCCCTAATGGATAGGGGTGCATTAGGGAGGCCTATGTCCTGCAGTGGACTATCAAAGGCTGATGATGTGATTCACCAATTTAACTAGTTGATGGACGATTCGGTTGAAGAAAGATATTATTTTTAAAGGTAACCGTGTTCCGGACACGGTGCCCATTTTCAACAGAAAGCAGTAGGGTGAAAATATTTAAGTATTCCGATTTGAAGGGACTTACAGCCAGCAAAATTACTACTTAACAAGACGTTACATCCTATATATCACGGTACTACCAGACCCATGGTGCCTAACGCTGTATTTACTGTAGAATAACCATAATGTGCCGTTTTTTTTTTGTAAATACTACGATAAATTCAAACGCCAGAATTTTAATGAACACGTCATTCAAAGTGCTCCTACATCAAAACCAGCCACAAAGCAAGTTAATACTGTTAAGAGCATCAAGCATAATCTATCGAATCACTCCGTTTAAACTAACCGCTGGCAATACACGCTGACACTAAATATCTACGCATTGGGTACTGAACGTGCGGTAATCCTCACAAGCAAAGACGCGTCGAGGAAAGCGCATTTGCGGGGCCAATCTAGATTCATTTCAGGGTTGCCAGCGTCTATAACAGGTACATTGACTGAACGGGATAAGTGATATACTGATAACATCGTACATATATCCCCAAATTAAAAAAAAGGTCTTGTCTTTATTTTGTCATACGTATAAACTGAGCAATTAATAATATATCGTTTATAATTAAAGTGCAATCAAGTTTAGTGGAAGACAGTTATTCGTAAATTTGCTGAAAAGTTAGGTCATTAGCCTAAATCACGTCTTTAAAATTAAATATAGGTTTAATTTTCCATATCACCGTGACTGATTGACTGACTGATCAAAAGTGGTAAATGGTACAAATAATTATAAGGGCACTTAGTATTAGCTAAGTAACCACATTAGGAAAGTTAATCTCTATTTTAGCGGCTTAGTAAGAACGGACAACTGACACAATTGTTGTGACAACAAATTATCTCTTGGCAAGGACTAATTTTGATACGTCTGTCCGATGCAATGATGATTTTACTGTTGAAATATTACAAAAATACTCTCAACAAACAATTTCTACAAGATATCCTTATCGGAGTTTGAGTCTGCGGTAAATACTGCCTCCGTAGCCTAGTGGTAAGGGCCTTCGAGAACCTTACTACATTTCCAAGTTGGTTAGGGAATAGCGGGCTGATCACCCAATTACATTTTAAGTAAGATGATCCAAGCATCTGATGGATGTCATGGCAAAAAACAGTCCTGCACCAGATTTCGCTCCAGTCGTGTCGGTTACCCCTCCCATCGGACTTTGAAAGCGATGGAAGTGGAAGTGCGCCTGTGTTTGCGTTTAAACTTGTGCACTTAAATATCTCCTACTTAGTAGTTAGCTGATATCTAATATAGATCGGCCGCTCTAGTGGAAATCAGCTCGTATTACATTATAAGGTACGTTAATTCACTTTGACGTTTCTTCTACGGGATATTACCCCCCATTTATTTATTATCTGTGATAAAGATAAAAATATACACCAAGGTGTGATATAAAAGATCAGCCCTGATATAATACGCTGGCGATGATGCGCGTACAGCCTTGAAAAACTAGCGAATGCATCATCATTTGGTCGTTGCGGTCGCTAACCGGTTACCCGTCCTTCGTAGCTCAATAACTGTGCTCGCGCCGATATTGCCCAAGTGCGACCAGTATTCCCTGGTTGTTTGCATTCTATGTTCGATGAGGAAATAGATTTTATCAAGAACAATGTCAATAAATCATAAATCAATCAATGTTTATAAAAATACTAATTGGTCCAAGATGACTACCCCTACTTCCCAAAAAAAAAATATTGTATGTCGAATATGTCCGAATGATGCCCGCTGTTTTTAAGATGTCCGAATTCGGTCGCAATATATATTTGTTTACTTTTAATTAGTTTTGTGTCATTTTGTTAAATTTTAAGTAAGAAAGTATCAAATGCCACATTCTTAATTTTCGATTGATACATACTGTTGCAATAGATATAGCCGACAGCTCCCCGAGTTTGCTTTTGTTAATTTAAATATCTTTAATGAATTTATAAAGACATAATTAACATTCAATATAGGACAGAAAAACCATATTGCAGGATTTTATAGCAATGGATTTGTCGCATTTTAAAGTCTAATCACTCAATTATATTAGATTTTGTTCTATATTTGTAAATACGTAAAATATTCTACACGTAAAATAATTTGTTTTAATACAATTTTATTATAAAGAACAATATTGCATCATAACAAATACCTACTTAAAAAATATATTTCATTGGGTATGAATAAGACAAACAAGTGATGTATTTCTATGGTTGAATTATCTATATTGAAGCATGACATCTTTCTTTCCATTGGCCAAATAACTTAAGCGTCAGACATATAGTGATTTGATTGGTTGGTTGTCGCTCAGTGACTGACATTAATGACAATCCATTAATATGATTGTCAGACGTTAGATCCGACGACGTTGCTTTTAGTTACGACACTTTAAAGTCGATGCTATATTTAGAAATATGGAAATATGCTGAGTCGGTAAGATACGTTAGACGAGTAAACACAACAAGTTTTAATTATAATTAAATCAGTAAAAATACAAAATAAATATATTTTCATTAAATCTAACGTCAACAGATCTTTTGATACCACAGTTGATCAAAGGCTCTTTTGATGTACAGAACGATAATTAATATAGGTAAATAAATTTCAGATCACAAAGGTTGACAAACTTCACATTTCTGCTAATAATTGTAGTCAATCAAACACGCTATAAGTTGCCTATTATACATTTAATATCGCGGTTTGTTAAGTACACATTAAAACTAAAATATATTTTTTCACTCAAGTATTTTGTAATAAAAATAAATCACAATACACATAGCTAACAAGCATCATATTTAAAACTCTGTGCTAAGCAAATACACATAAAATAATTATTTATAAAAGAAGTATATGCGTTACGAGTACGTATTAATATTTTTTACCGTATAAAACTAGAATAAAAACTGTTAAAAAACTTGTTTGTACAATAAATTAATAGAGAAAGGCATTTATAACGGCTCAAATTAGTTGCAGCACACGTGCTACATTACTTTTTAATCTGTCGCGTTCGGAACGAAGTAAAGTATATATAATCTGTCGCGTCTTTCGCGCCAAAAAAACTTATAAAGCCATTTCAAATTATAATCAATCATAAGTAATGCGACATAATTGATCGCTACTGTCTACAGAGATTGGAATAATCAGTTTATAAATTCGACACGGCTTTAAGCTTGATTCACGTTCGTGTTCCGTTATGGCTTCACATATTTTATACTCATTCGTCTTGAGTTCTATACTTATTTCGGAAGGTATAGCAATTAAAAACACACACATGCAATTAAAAAAATATAGTATAAAAATTTTATCTACGCAACTCGTTTTGGGAGCCGTCGCATTTGCTGTTTTAAACATATTAATACGACACTTTAATTGCAAGTTATTCAAAAATTAGGCTAGAAATAAATCTTTCTTTTTGCACAATATAAGCTTCACGGACATGGTACACATTGTTATTATTGTTGCTAAGGTTTATATATTATTCTGTACATCTATGATCAAAAATTTAAAATATACTAACAATAGATACTTTAAAATATTTATCTGGATATATTGATGTTTTTTTTATTAATATCCTGATTGTGTGTGAGTTTAATAACCTCTACTTTAAATTTCAAAGAAGTGGCAATGGATTGCGAACTAAAGTACAATTGAAATTCTTTCTTGGTATTTATTGACAATGCGCAGAAACGGCTTTCATTTGTATGAGTGTGATGCCTCGTGGTGTCCGACTGAATTTTAACACCTCGCTCTCACGTGTAGTTCTTTATCAGTCAAATAAATTTAAATGTAGGTAGTCACTTGGGGACTGGCTGTAAGAAAACATTTAGGTGTCTAAAATGCAAACGTTATTGTTGGGCGAAAAGCGGAGATTACGACTACAGCGTCCAGTGTATATTAAAGATCAGCTATTTACACGGAAACACAGGTGCTCTCTTTCTTCACTCACATAGTCCGATGGGGGACGGAGAACCGACACGACCGGTACGAGTTCAACGTATGAATCGGGTTATCAGGACGGTCCATGGGTATTACAACTCGGAAGCAACAAAGTTCATAAGTCCATGAAAGATTAGAATCCACGACCTTTGGTTTCAAAAACGCGAGCCTAAGCCGGAATCAAATCAAGTTGGAGACAATTAAAGAAGAAGAAGGATGTGTGTTCCGGTTTAAAGAGCTTCACTGTGTTTTAGTTTAACCAATCTAGATTTGGAATAAATGTACACACATCTAATGTCATATACTAAACGCACGAAAGCCTTGTTATTGCTGAAAAGTGTACAAAACGTGTACGAATGCACGACTTTTTGGGGGCTTATTGAGTTTTACATTATACTTTGTTAACGTTAATGCCATCTCTTAATTGGTTTAAGTATACTTAAGTTATTTCGTTAATAAAAATAATATTTATTTACTTAAGTAATTTAAAAGGAAAAGATACACAAAATCATGAAATAGGAAACTTATTTTGCTCACTACATCACCGTTATATACATATTTACACTGCAAACCGTTGTTAAAACTAACTAAATAAATATAAAATTATTTTCCCACAGTCGCAATGTTTCCAGTGGTCTGTTAGACCGGCATTTAGTCACCGAGACACGGACTAATTCAATTCCATGCGTAATTTATTAGAGCAACTCTGCACCTACGATTTATTCCCTGACGATTGTTTTATGTTGAGCCGCCATTATATTGGCATGTTTATTGCGAATTAACATTCAATGTGGATTAAAACATTAGCTGATATAAATTAAATGATTATATAACAGTTTAATAACAAAGTGTTGTTTCTTTTTCGTTCAAACGTTTAGGTCACAAAAGACATAATGTAACAAGTTATGAATGTCAGAGGAAAAGTTAAATTTGATAATTTATGTTAGTGTAATTTGATTAAACCTGCACTATGAAAACAATAGAAGAATTTAAAATCTTTAAAGATGTAATATTTGCCAATCAGAGTAAATGCTCTGAATTAGACAGTGGCCTCAGTAAGTACTGAGTTTGTTTGTTTAATATAAGTAAGTACACCAAAGTGATTCATTGGACATTTTCATGACAATAAAAGCTCGCTACAATTTAAAAGTGCTTCTAAAATCACCCGATAGTAATTATAAATTTAAAAAAAATCATAGTTAATAAAAATTAGTTAAAAGATCCTTAAAGCATCGGGCGTACAGAATGTTGTAAAAAAAATGATTTTTTTTTTAACTTGCGTATCTATAGAGATATAACTGTACAATACACTATAACCTATTTCATAAAAACTCCACTCATCATATCGTATGCGTGAAACGTGTGTACTATATAATTTAAACAATCAATGGGACGGAACGTTGAGACTTTAGAAAAAAAATGCTCACAGATAAAAAAACTCTAAAACTGGATCCCTTGAGAAACTCATTGAGGCAGAATAGTGGTGGTCTTTGTTTGAGCGAGTGATCTAACTAGAAAAACAAAGTTGAGTGACCACACAAGATGGCGGACGGGTAGGCGATCCCACCCCAGTTGTTACCATTCCACGCTTTTTCCCGCCTTTCTAGACCACAGACACAATTAGCGGGAGTATAACATTTAAATTTTACGATCGTAATGTAAGACCTGTTTTGATTAATTATCATCGAGAACTGATAAAAATGCAGATAATTAATTGTGCGTATTAAAATGTTGTATGCAATTAAAACTAAATTGAGTGTAAGGGTATTTTTGTGCTGTGCTGTTTATTGAATTTAGCTATATATCTAAATGTATTATGATAAGTAAAGTCACTTCGCACTACACTTATAAAAAATAGTCATAGGTTAATAAACTGTTATTATGTTTATAACCTAATGTGAATTTATAAAAATACAATTCACGGTCTCGTTGTATTCAGTTCCGTTATCTAAATCTATGATTTATTAGACAAATAACATTAAATGACACCATTCAAAGATGATTATTTTAATTGAGAATGGAGTCAAATGCATAATACTTTTTATTTTTTTATTACACGGTCTCCAACAAAAAAAATAATGAACCATATAATTGGTTCGATTATAATCTATTAATTTGCAATACAAACACTGGCCGTATTATTTTCTTATGTGTCGATTAAAAAAAGGCAAAATGCCATCCGAGAAAGACGATCGATTTCACGGCACCTCATTACGCTTCCGGTTTTTTTTTTTATGTTACAGTTCCAATTCAATTGAAGACCATAATGGCGGACTGTGTCAGTTGTCATTCGCGGTACAGTTTTCACTTTAAATGCTTTTGGCGAATAAAAAGTCGAAAGTAAGTATCCGCGTTGTATTCTTGAAAACAATAATTAAGACTCGCATTTAATATTAAATAATAATTTCATTCACTAAATTGTATAAAACTAAGTTTTTCTCTCTCTATCTGTGCCTATGTATGCTTAAATCATTTAAACGGATTTTAATAGATAGAGCGAATAAGGTTAATGTGTATAATACATGCATAGTGTTGTAGAGAACCTTTGATAAATTTAGAGGTTTCTAAAGTTAAGTTATAAAAAATTTTTGCGGTTAAACTGCAAACGCTGGCAAGATAAATCATAATAATTATACTACTGTATTATACACCTTAAAAAGGTCTACAAAAGTCTGCGATGGAATATGTCTATTACCTAAGGATACCCACAATAACCATTTTATTTTCTATACATTTCAAGAGAGATGTAAAAATGCAACGTACCTTATTTATTTAGAATTAGCATGACACAGGTGCGAGAGCCGGCGCGGCTCGCTAGTATAATTTAAACTACGAACAGTATATAATTCTCTCAATCCGTAATAAAATGAAAGATATAATATTTTGATCTCTGAGAGATACAACTTCTTGAGATCTAAAGAAAACTGCAATAACTTTCGTTATCCTAAGAGAAACATGGTTATTGCCAGTTAACTCAATAATTTGCTGTTGGTGAACGAATCGTTCTTGTAAAAGGTAATATGATTACCAAATGATCTTCATAAAATAACCCACTTATCTATCAAATCAATCCACCGTCAACTATTAATAAGATCAATTTATTTATTAATTAAAAACGTCAATCGCACATCAATTAGAAGTGCAAAAAATAAACGAACGTGACCGCCTCGCGGCCGACACATAAATTTAATTCGCAAACAGCACAGCAACACGCGACGCGCAATAATTGAAAAAGCGTTTTCAATGATGAACCGGTGAAAGTCTTATCTTGTCAGACGAAGGAACACGTGCCTCTTGTTGCTATTACAATAATGCCAATATGGCCAATAATTCCTCTCATTCTATCAATTTGACAGTCCATTCGCTGGTGACACGCGACAAAAACTTCGGTAATAGACACAAATTGTCTATGCGGCTGAAGAAAGCACGCGAGGCGGATGTATGGCGGTAAAGAAATAAAAAAAGCTGTTTTTGTCTATTGGTGAAATTGTTGATGTTATAGATTTGATTAAGAAACAGTTTTTTTTTTCGTTCATTTTATTCGTGAGCTTGTGTGTTGTTTATCTCTACTCTTTAGCACATGGAAATTTGTTAAAAAAAATAGAAATTCTAGATTTATGATCACCATACCGCGCTAAATTGTCAGACTAATATGAGGCTTGTAACAAAACTTTTTGCAAGTTCCTAAGCCCTCATTTCGTCTCTAGATTGGTTTGATTGCTTTGGCTTCGGAATTCTTTTCTATTTAAGAGTTAAAGTCACTCGCAGTCAACAAGCCAACATTACAGTCAATCAAAAACAATAACACCGTGTGATTCATTGACAAAAATATGTATTAGCGTACAATTTCAAAAACCAGTGTGACAACTTTGTTCTCTTAGTAAAGGGGATATTCCTGTTGGCTGGTGAGTGGAAAAGATAAATAAAATTGCAATTAATTTACGCCCATGGGCGCTAGGCACGTATTTAATTCAGCATTCCATTCGCAGCCTGCTTTAGCGTGTTTGGCGTTAAATATATGGTTAAAGCAGTAAAACAAAAAAAATCTGTATTCTGTGGAGACAACATAAAATCCACGGCTAAATCATCCATGGTTGAACCTCACAGTATAAAATAATGTAAACACACTTTTAATTAAAACTTTCTAACAACATACAAAACATACAAAAGGTTGTATATATATTAAAATCGTCAATCTCGTATAGTCATCTTTGTAACCGCAACCAACTTATGTAAAAAAGTTAAGCAAGCCAAAATATCTAATAAAAGCCTGTAACAAATTACCAGTTTCCATTTATATTACAATTGAATTAGATTTAACATTAACACCCACCAACCCGCATTGAGCCAGCGATACGGTCCAAAAACCCCCTAATGGATAGAAGTTGTATTAGAGCCTATTCAACAGTGACTATACAGGTTGACGATGATGATTAACATTATATCTAAACCGTTGATATAAGATATTTCATAATACATTATTTTACAAAATCCTATTTAAAATGAGATATAGTTATGTTTATCACGCGTAGCATCCTTAAATTAAAAAACTGGTAAGTATTTCCTTATATTTTATCCTTAATCATATTCTATACCAAGACGTATTTTTCAAGCAGTTTCTTAGCATAAAATCTCAACAATAGCGAGAAACTCTTTAAAGAAATTTTGTTGTACTTAAACAGTTAAAACACTACTTTCCTAGCAGTTTGTTAATAGCATAATCAAACACTATCATCGGTGCGTAAACTTAGACTTTTTTAGAAATTACTCAAGAAAAATTAAATTAGAAGACATGCAATATAATCTTATAACCAGAATGCTGATATCGCACAAGTTTTTACAAACTTGGAAACATTGCTAAAAGTGCTAAAAGTGGATCTTATACCTGGTGTCTCTCCGGTCGTGTCGGATCTCTATTCCATTAGACCAAGAGTAAGGAAGTAATGCAAGCTATTGTTAAGATCGACTAGGTTTTTGCTTGTAATACACATCATCATCATCATCATCATTAGCCTTGTGTTAGTCCACTGCTGGACATAGTCCTCCCCTAATGCACACCTTCTTCATTTAGATCGTTTTTGAACCGTATCCCTATTACACCCCTATCCATCAGGGGGTTTTGGACCAATGCGGGTTGGTGGGTGGACCAAAATTTTTCATGCCCATCCGACGCATGGATCATCTTACTTTCCAGACAATTGGGCAATCGGCTCTAATTGCCCTAACCAACTAGGAAACAACTATAATTTTTTAAGTCCCCGCAGCATTTAAGCCCACGACCTCCGCTTTCTAAAGCACACGCCATTACCTTTTATCTATACATAAAAAAATCTTTGAATGGTGTAACAATACAAAATCTTTTATTCAGATTTAGTTAGTTACATTTGATAGTCTACTCTAATATTTGTTTCTTGCTTATTGCCTCAAGATCTGTTTGTGAGTCAGCAAAGATCTTTTATAATCTTTCCCATCTTGGTCAACTTTGGACTACCTTGTTCCACACACATCACTTCTGCTGTTTCTGTCCGTCTTCCTCTTTTCTTTTCCTTCTCGAAAGTACCACCATGTCACTATTTTGTTCCATTCATGGACAAACTGACCAGCATAACAATAGTGATTTTTATAAGCACAAGAACTGCGTCAGTTATAGTTCCATTGAAATATTCGTTCGTCGATTCGCTTTAAGAATATAAATAAGTCCCCGTACGATTTGCGACCGCTACTCGAAATGTTAAATTTGCATACACTGTGCTGCAGATTTATTCCTTCAATTCGAACGTATACTTCTTGATTTTTTCCCACGAGACAATAGTTTCGTAACAATTCAAGATGTTTAAATAAAATGCGCGTTGACGATTTAATATGGTTCGTTTCAGCCAGCGTAGTTTTTAGCATATTTCCCGTATGTCCGTATAAACTAGGCATAAGGCTTTTTGTACCTATTTCAAATTTAATATTTCTTGGTTTAAGTAAACAAGTAAATTCAAACAGATTCGCAAAAACTAATAGATTTAGTAATCCAAACTGTATAGTCCACAACATTTTATTATATTTATTTACAGTACTTTGTAATAAATGCAATAATAATTTATTATAAACCCAAGTTCAACCTAATGAAAATCTTTATAAACGCTGTTATTTACTAAAAACCGTTTCCTTCCCGAGAATCCAATAAGGAAATAAACTGAAATCGTTAGAATTACAACTATTAAGAATCCAATTAAGTGTCCGATGGGAAATCTTCACCAAGTCGGATAACGGATTTGAACCTGCGACGCAGTTTTACTGTGGTTACCTTTAGTCCCTCGGTAATTGACACTTTCGTTAGTTAACTATCTGATAACTGTTATGCTGACAGTTTCCCATGGCTTTAAACCAAGGGGGTCCAAGAACTCTCCGTGTAGTTTTACCCATTACCAGAATGTGTGAAGGCATGTTTGTTTGCTTCTACGTAGAAACTCTTTAATTTTATATACTTAAATTTTACAATACAGAAAAATATACCTATACTGTCTTTTACGCCAATACTATACAAGATAAATAATAAAAATTTTAAGGATTTTAACGCGTCTAATTGCTTTACAAATTTTTAAATTATGCTACATGGTCACTACAGAATCCATGGTCACCGGACCGTCGTTGGGAAGGGTTTGAAAAGTCGGGTATAATTTTAAATAATTGTAAACTAATTAAACGCGATAGAATTATAACCTTTAAGTTATTCTTTTTAATATTTAGTGTTATTAACTAAAAATATAATATAATATTATATACAATACCTATGTATATGTATTATACATAGTTATTGTTACTTTATTAAAGAGATATTTATTAATAGTACTGAAATTTAATCTCAAACTTGTCATGTATAAATAGACTTTGTTATTGTATTTGAAGAATACTTACCCACGCAATTTTTTTGACCTGCTTAAGGTTGGTGTTTTAGATAATGCTTAAGCATTAAACCGCCTTTGTATACTTAATGGTGGTAAAAGAACAAATTTATAAACATCTAGGAAATAATGCCATTTGCAACTTATATCGGCGGGTGCCACAAAAAATGTTTCCTAACAACTATTCATATCATTGTCAGATTAGTCGATACTAAACGTCGTCTACAGCAAGCGTCGCTTAAATAGAGAAAACTGTACAAGTAACTTGTTCAAAATAATTTTTTTTCCACTTAGTGTTCTAAGTTGAAAACACTGATTGAAATGAGAAAAAAGCAATATTTAAATCCCGCTCACATAGAGGTCATTTTTTTTATACATAAACCAATCAGTATTCGAAAATCAGCACCGCACTGGTTATAGTGTTACGATAATTGAATTTAAAACTAGTGAAGTAACGCGAAACACCATCAAACCACAGATTACTGTTAAAAGTAAAAAAAACTGTTTTAGTATGAAGAATATAACGTACTATTACAATTAAAAAAGCTACGCACACGGATAAAAAGTTGATGATGGTTATTGTTAAAACTTTCATCCATATATTATTATATGATCCAAGTAATTCTAAACTTATATCTGTGGCCTGTGGAGAAGGAAGAAGCTTCGATGTGGTTAATCTGTTGTGTTGTGACCGATATAATGCTGGCAATCTTCTTCAGGGTACTTGCAGGCTGCTAATTTTTACATATCCATCAATATATAATTAGTACGACAATATCATATTTTTATACAAATAAATCTTACAGACTCTATAAGTATGACTGATCATAAAAGCCTGAACGTATGATCATGGATCTCTGTTCCGTCCGCGGCCTAACAATAGAGCCTATATAATCTGGAAGTCTTGTTCTTAAAATTGTTAACTCTCAACTAAAATGCTTAGTTCCTGCATAATAGCATTAGAAAGGACTGTAACGAGGGCTTTAGGGTTCAAATTCCTTAATCGTTGGTCTTCACGAGTCCCCAATTCGGTCGCCAGCGAGTAAATCCCAAAGCTATCCGAAACAGTTCTTTTAACAGTACTTGTTAGGAGCTAAGTCGAAATATAGTACTGGTTTGATTAGATATATGTCCGAAATAAACAAAAATAAGCCTTGTTTGTACGGCATTTTGCAATTTACAAAAGAACAGTTTGCTAAGAACATGTTTAGATCTCATTTGTATGGTATTTATTATGGCTTCAAAACAATTTTAATAAGCTTTAATACTTACTGTCAGAATTATTATTTTTACAATTCTAATACTTATTACTACGTTGTGTAATATTACGTAATGCTTAGCTATTTCATTTTCTTTTATAAAATCTGTCTTACGATTAATAATTTATGGACTAAATTTGTTTTAATTAAAATAATTATTGGTTTCAGGTAAGAAAGAGTAAAATTGGAGTCTACTTGGAATAATTATTAGTAAGTCAAATAACCGCCAAAGTAGTGCCTTCTCTGGACAAAAATTAATTACAACGTATATATTATTTTTAGAACCGTAAGTATTTCACTCAACAGATAAATAAGACGCCATTTCATAATTTAAATTTTATAATATTATTCATGTCAGCTGAATTTAAATCCGTACCAAAGGAGACATAACTTATAATGAACGTTCAATTAGGAGCTCCTTAAGTGTCAAAAACGTCATAATACTCACTATATGAAGATTTCATTTCACGAAATATACGTTGCTGTAATCGATGTTTTTTTTCTTTTTCTCGTTCGAATTTATAAAGTGCTTTCCAACGTTTAAAGTGAAATCAAACGTATCATTTGTTCACCAAAGCGACATGTCGTAAATCGTCTAATTGACAACATATCCACATATATGGTCTAAGGTAAACGATGACAGATATCTGTTTAAGACCGGTTTATAAATACACGTTGCAAAAAATGGTCCCGACCAAAGAAACGCTTTTCTAAATACAAGCCGGAGAAATTCAATCCTTTAACGTTCCAGTAACCTTTTCCTCCGTAGTCTAGTCGTCAGGGCGTGTGCTTTAGAAACCGTAGGTCTTGGGTTCGAATCCTGCGGGGTCTTAACAAATTTTCATTGTTGTTTCCTGGTTGGTCAGGGCAATTTGGGCAGATCACCCAAATGTCTGAAAAGTAAGATGATCCACGCGTTGGATGGGCATGTAAAAAGTCGGTACTGCGACACTCTCTCCGGTCGTGTCGGGCTTTGAGGGTATACAGAAACAAGGAGTGCGCCTGTGTTTGCGCGTACACTTGTGCACTATAACATCTCCTGCTTAGTTGACTGATCTCATATAGATCGGCCGCCGTAGTTGTAATCGACTGGAGAACATTGTTAATATTGTAAATTCTTCAGATGTAGATGAATTGTGGCGAACCTTAATATGATCTGAATCTATCATAAATAAAGACTTATTTAAAAATTTATTTAATCAAACACGTTAACGAGCGAAACGCCCTGATTTCGCTCGTTACGTTCTGCTAATGTGTATTCCGGGTGGCAGTTGACAATGTAAAAATGAGAGAATCATTATTAGTTAAAAGAAATTTAAATTCTTAGTTAAAAAAACACACACACGCACTTAAAAACTATAAGAAATCCAGAAAAGTTGACACTTATTGGCCATCGGAGAAAAAAATTAAGTACATATTTTACTATGTGTTGTTTTGATGTAATAAAAGGTAATAAATGGAAATTAGATTGTACTATACCATAAAACCTTGATAACTGATTATAAATGCTTTTTCGCAAATACGTTCAACACATTCAATCTTTCGATTAATCATTGAAAATAGTTGATCACTAAGCAAACAATCTTTTTACATTCGTGTTAAAATTCCATGTTTAATAGCTCCGATAAAATATTACTGACATGAACCAGACGTGAACCTTATCCAATCAGCAATTAGCGGCAACCAATCAAATGAATCTAAACCGACACGCCATTGGATGAAATAGCGACAAAAAGTAAGCGTCACCGTCGGATCCGTCTCTGATTGGCCCATTAGGTTTTATTGGCTCTTTCACAGTCGCATTAACCGTCTGACGCATTAGCATTCAGCTAATAAGACATTAACGGAATACCTCACACATTTTCCCGCCAATCGTGCTTCTAAACAAAGCCATTTGCTATAACGACCGCAGAAACTCAAGACTTGGGGCTTAACATCAAAAATTATTTAGACAGCTACAAAATTTTGTTAAAAAATGTTTAAGAACGAATTGTGACTCCAACGACTGACTTTGAATAGACCATTGATTTAAGAAACGGTTTTAGTTTGAATTTCATAGGAATTACTATAACTCAATCAGACTTTAATTATGATGTAAAAACGAACTTATTAAATTAATTCGCCCATAATCTTAAAACTAAACATAATTATAACTTACAAAAAAGAGGTCACTGGAAAAGACGTTAGCGAAAACTTAATTTGTTTTTTAAACACACATCAAACTATGAACAATGTCAATAGAAAGTTATTTTGACATAATGTTGCCAGTGAAGTTGAAATATAAAACGACTAAACTAATAACGCACGGATGACATGTTCTAACACACGGCGACGGCAGATGTCCCATACATTTGTGGGCACGCGCTAAGTGGTATAAGGTATATAGGTTCGAGTCCCGCTAGGCGCGGTCGGCGACCTCGGGGTCGCAAGTTCCGTACCTTGTCCCATGTCACTAAATTAATGGCGCTCCCTTTGCGGTCCTAAGGAAGCCTGTAAAGTTCCAAATAGATTGATGCTGAGAGATATCTTAGCTTTTGCTTAATTCTCAGTATCAATCAATCAGTCTTTACTTGTAATGCTTAAACATTAGGTTAAGACCGACCCTACAGATGTTGAAGTATCGTCTTTCTAATGTTATTATAATATATTAGCAGTGCACAGTGCTAGCAGTGTTATTGTTAGATTTTTAAATTGGATTTTCCTGGGGTAAAAGGTAGGTAATGATACTCAAGGCTAATATATTTTTCTTGTAATGAAAGAATATTTCAAATCTCAAATCAAACTACTGAACGTAGTTTCGGAGCCTGTTCAAAACTATCAATCAAACTATTTGCTGGCAGTATCGAATAAAAAAATTAATACTGCTTTACATTATTTTCTAAAAGCTTTTCGAATGAGGCAAATTACTCAAGAATACGACCACAAATGATTATTTATTATAGTGAAAATAAAAATGTGATATTTTTAAATTGACACTAAAAAGCATAAATTTTGTTAATATTCCTTCTCTCCGTCATAAAATTTGTCGGACCATACCATAGTCAATGTAACCGATTTATCATCTGTGAAAACATATTGTAACATCATTAATAGAGTGATATTTATTACATTTGTGTGTCACCTGTAATATTTTACTTAAAGTGTACTTATCATTATATTTATTTGAATTCCCAATGAGCTTAAATTTAAATGCCTCGTAATGTCGCACGTCATTAACTCCGCGTGGCGTTTATCACGTGAATTCGAATCCAATGTACAACAATTTCGTGTAGGAAATCTGACGCATCAATAAACGATGCATGTAATGCAAATAAGTATTAGAGAGATTTACATTTACTGTAACGAAATCATTGCACAAGAACTCTACAAATGTAATGTTAATTAACATTGGCTGAAAACGCTTTTGACTGAGTTATAAAGTTGGTTTAGAAGCATTTACTCTCATATTATAACGATAAAGATTTTGATTATATACTTAAAGGGTATTTCTCTCAAATTTGTGGTCGGTGTTTAATAATTCTTCGAATGGTAGATAGCCTATTTATAATATACTATATAAACTTAGCAGAAAGCTACATTGATTGAATCCCTTCACTAAAAATCATAGAGTTGAGACACACATAAAACATACATCAGAATTTTTTCAGCATTTTCAACTTCTATTTAATACCACTGGTAAAAATTAACATTACTCTAAAGGAACTTTTTCTTACGGTAAAGTATAGAGCATTTCGGAACATTCAGCACATATTACTTTTATAAAGGTTGTTATTTTACAGTTGCAGTTTTATTAAAATAATACTGAGACATGAGGAAAACAGGCACATATACATATATTTTAATAGACGTAAAACTGACTTACTGTCTTGATTTACTTTATATAGATAAATTTAGCAATAATTCGTGTAAATAAATTTAAAAAATCTCACGTGGTTTACTTCAAATCGTATTCGACGTCTAAAATCGTTCTTCTAAGTTATTCGTTGTGCATGTTACTAAGTAAAAGCAAATTGACATATTCCGTGTTTCACATTTAACTTTAAAATTACGACCATATTAAATCAACACAAAACAAAATGTTTTACGCGCCATTACTAACACGCTGTGCAACCAAATTATGATATTCCAATCTTTAAAAAAGTCTTTTCGTTTTTTAATCGCGTTTAAATTTATGAGCAAGATTCACGATGTTTCATATCCTCTGCAGGGTCCACAGCCACATGAGAAAAAGCGATACAAATTGGTCCAAAAGTGTAACCAACAAATCTTTTAACAAGATCCAAAAATAGAAAACTGATAATTTTCGTCTGTTCACAACCTTTCGTTAAATAACAGAGATTGTTTTTCACGCCCTCTATTGGCTTATTTTACCAATTGTAACATATATCTTTGGTGTGGGAAAGTAATGAAGATATAACTGATCAATAGCTGCGTATGAATACGTCAACATTACATTAACAGTGTTATACAAAATTTATACAGAATATTAATCATGTTGAATAGCTTTGTCTATTGAGTTTCGTTGCGATATTTAACTTTTCTTTTACATAATCAAAGATTCAATATCAGAACAACACGTTCACCTGATTGCGTACAATACGCCCTTTGGGTAAATCCATAATTCAACATATAAAAAAACTGTAAAATAAAATCGTTTACCCAATTTACCTGTTTATTTAATCAAATATTTCAAATATTTAAAATCCATCTGTGATCGACCATCCCGTAGCAATTCTAATGATTCTCCTAATTGTATAAGAAGCCGATTTCGTAATAACTTAGAAAAACTTATATAAATGTATTTCTATATAATATAATAAAATTTATATAAAGAATACGGATTCATTATAAAGATTTCATGAAAGCTAGTCGTATGTAAACATTAGTTATAATAAATAATATTGTCTACAATAAATTTAATGTATTGTAGATTAACTAACTAAAAAGGCTTATTATTATTATTTTTACGCAAGAAATGACACACTAATATTTATCATCTTATATAAAGCGTTTTAGCCATAAGGTCCAACTGTCATATTTATTAAAACAGTAATTTTGTATTTAAATTTTATTTCGATATTTAAAGAATTCCAGTTAACAGTAACGATACCGTAAACTTGTATTAGTCATATTATAACTAGGCCCATTTTTCTTGCAATTTGCTCAAATATTGATTTATTACAAGATTTTCCTCATTATTCCCGCGAAATTGTTTTGGTCACAAATCGTTTATCGTCCGACGTACACACACACACTGGCTTACAGTCTGTGAACTGTGAATCATGATTCGAGGACTTTATTCATTGATTAACTATTTATGAATGATTTGTCTCTAAAATTAAAGTGCCTTCATCGAATTCTATCTATAGGATGTATTGAGTTCGTCTGCATGAAGGTTTTGCGGTCAAGTCAAAAGCATAGATGACGATAGCATTGGTATATTATCACCCGATCTGTTGACTTCAGCGAGTGATTTATGGGTGCCATTTTGACAGCAATTTGGATTCAACTAGATTAGTCGATTGCTAATGTAGAAGTCTAGATCTAACTGATGTTGGATTTAATAAGCTATATGATTATAATACCAAAGTCGCAAAATATAAGAACTGTGTTCAAAGTCGATATACGTTGTTATAAATAAGTTTGTAAAACTGTAAACAACGGTGGTAGGTCCCTGCTTAGAGACCGTCTAGGTGGGTACCACGTGTGCCTATTTCTGCCGCAGAAGCAGTAGTGTGAAAACATTACGTGTTCCGTTTGAAGGCAAACGCTAAGCCAGCGTATTTACAGGTAAACGAGATATAACATCCTATGTCTCAGGTTGGCAGCGTTGGCGATACATGGTATTGTAATGTCTATGAGGCGTCGGTGATCACTTCCATCATGGCTTCGACCACTTGCTGCCTGTGATACAAAAAGCAGGATTAGGTAGGTAGTTTGTAATTTAGAACTTTAACAAGTTTGTTTTACACAAACGCTAATACTCAGTGTATTTAATTAAAGAGAATAATAAAACTTAGTTTATTCAAAATTTATTTTTAATATAGGTACGTAAAAACATTCTCCAAATTGTTTCAAACAATACAGTTCGTACAAACATTTAAAAACGCAAGTATGTGAGGAAGGATATTAAAAACGTAACTCATAGCATGCATAATGTTTTTCTGTGGGAAACATACAGTAAACCAACCTTTAAAGGCAGGCATAAGTTAACAACACGAGATTATTGTTCCGTAACTTGACTAACTTGTATCTTGACCGTTTATAGCGCACGCAACGAAAGCCCGCAAAGGACTAAATTGTCTACGTTATTACAACATTTTTATTCATGCTACGCCAAATGCTGTGGTTTTGCTGTTCACAGACAGTGATTGAGGATTTGAAACCAGCATGGACTTGTATATTTTTATATACAGGGTGTCCTAAAACTTAACGTCAAAACGTAACGACAAGATGACATAATTGCAACGACGCAGTGACAAGATTGATTGTGACCATCATAAGAAAATATAGAAAAAAAATCTATTTCATCTAGTTTAAAAATTATGGCCACTTTTAATAAATCTCGAAATTTGGTCAAATTATTACAAAAAATTAACGGTTTGGTTATTTTTATAATTTTTGTACATTTAAACTTTGGAACCATAACCCTAAATAACATACCTGAATGCCAGTCAGAAATAATGACACAATTATTTGGGAGCGCCTTTAAACTATGTAATCCAACGTTAAACTACTTATTTAAACTTTTAAAACTCTGTCAACTTTGAAATGCCCATGAAGTTGACGCGTTGAATCACGAATCTAAAATGGTACAATAACTGTTACTTTGGTCATGCTTCCAAATTTTAAATGATTTTGTTTTTAATTAACCACAAAAATTGAGAAATTGTCACAGTTTTATTTCTAGATTTTATTTTGTATATATTGATATATATTTACTTTTAAGGGCAATACTGACTGATCGCGCGGTTTCTCTGTGAGGCAGATGTTATGTCCTGTTAACCATGGTTGTTATGGAAATAAAGTAAAAAAAAGCCAAAAATATTTCACGACCTCTTCACAATAAAAAAAAATGGAAAAAGTCCTCGAAATTAAAAAAAAGATAATTCTTCAAGTATTTCTTTCACTTGAACGTATCCGCAGAATGCTTTCAACATGAAACAAAGAGTAACAATCACAACATTAGTAAAGTTCTCACATTTTTACCG
This sequence comes from Lamproptera curius, assembly GCA_029286875.1. Classification (NCBI taxonomy): domain Eukaryota; kingdom Metazoa; phylum Arthropoda; class Insecta; order Lepidoptera; family Papilionidae; genus Lamproptera; species Lamproptera curius. The sequence goes on from JAGSMT010000028.1 coordinate 1,934,182, forward strand.
CAAAGATTAAAACAAAAAATGTCTAATCATACATCATCTCGAAACACTTTTACACATTTAATTGTAGTTAACGTCTGTTCACAATTAAGAAACGGATGCAATTTACGGTTCGAGTAATTTAGAGTGAAAAGTTTTGAGAAGCCGAAATGGACCGAAATCGAACCGCCGACTGTTATTAACCTCGATTGAGTTCTTATTGATAAAATTAATAATATCATTATTAACAAAGACGGATATCTGGCCTTGTTCCTCTGGTCGAACTTGTTTCAATTACTACGATAGGATATTCGTTTATGAATTGATGAATTAGCCTTTCAAGAAAATTTGTTGCGAAACAACTTTCTTTTATCATAAATCGTATTCTAGAAGTTAGCAAAATAACGTCAATAATATTCAAAAATTTTGACATTGTATTTCGTTACTCATATAGTTCATATTTTTACTTTATCTTTCTATAAGGATATTAAATACAAGACAAATATAATCTACACGTGCACTAATAAAAATTAAAGTTTACGTACGGTTTATGCTTTCGCTCCATTCGAGTTTGACGCCTTGTTTATAACAGGACTATACACCCAACTTAATCCGGCATCATCATCATCATCAGCCTTAGATAGTCCATTGCTGGATATAGACCTCCTCTAATACACCCTATCCATTAGGCGGTTTTGGACCGTATCCCACCACGCTGGTCCAATGCGGGTTGTGGGTGGACCGACTTTTACATGCCCATCCGACGCATAGATCATCCTACTTCTCAGAAAATTGGGTGATCGGCCCAAATTGCCTAACCAACTAGAAAACAACAATGAAAATTTGTTAAGTCCCGCAGGATTCGAACCCACGACCTCCGGTTTTTAAAGAACACGCCCATACCACTGGGCTACGGATCCGCATAGTAAAATAAAAAACAATAAGAACCTTCGCAGTTTGGGGGCCACAGTCGATTCAAGATGGATTTACGGTAGGTCTCCCATGAATTTTTGCAGCAATTTTGCCACCCTGGTTCCATTGTGGTTTCTGCTGTGACTAACCAAACCATAAAATGCTGATTCGGACTATTATGGAAATGGATGGATGGATCCATGTTTAAACCACAGTGCATCCTCCGTAAAACCAAAAAAAAACAACGGTAGAGCTATGATAGTAAAATAGCTTATAAACCACAATGGATCCACTGTGGTTCCATTGTGGATCCATGTTTAATCCACTGGCACCATAGTTTCACTGTGGATCCACCGTGCCCCAAACTTCAAGGGAACGTAAAACCATTTAGTTTCGAAACGCTCAGACTTGTTAACTATAAATTATTAATCTTATAAACAAGGGATTTTACAGTACTGTTAATTAAATCCGTTTAATACAAAATAAAACAAACATCCTTCCAAATTATTTTGCAAGTGGGTATATGTGTATATGGGTAAAGATAACCATTAGGTTGAATCAACACGAGTGATTAAAATTCTTTAGTAATTCTATATATTATACTAAAGCTTAAACGATTCTTTTTTAGTTTGGGTTAACCCTCCACGAAGGATTAAAAACTTCAGCCAGATGAGTTTCTACATTAAACAAATTTAATTTGCAAGTTTACTTCTGTGTTCAAAACACAATATACATCATAGATGTCTGTTAAAGGGACTTACGTTTAACTTCCTGTATAATAACGAAGTATTGAACTAACTCCAAACAGAACGTAAGCGCAATAACTTAACAAGCCGTAGAAAATCCTCAGTAAATCGTTTCCCCAGTATCAAGTTTCAATTAAGTTGAGAGCCTTTGAAAATGAAATTGCCCCCGACCAAGAAGCCAAACATAGACCGGGATAACGATGGTACGTTCCTGGACTGAGTTAACTAAAACAATAGACCATTTTCTGCACGAATACTTCTTTCCACGGCGTATTGCCGTCGAGCTTATTCTAAATTACTAATTGAATTGCTAAAAGCGCTCAGTATTTACGTAGAATACGAACGTTTCTTTAAATATTTCTGCACATTACTTCATATTTCTTGGAATCATAATTTATTTATTTAGGTAATTGTGACATAGACTTTTTGGTCATGTTATTTTTTACACGATGGCTTATCAAGAGTTTTTGTATTGACTCAATAAAGGATTTTATGTCACGAAAAAGATATATGTTAATTTGCTAGCACTATTAGCGATCGTCATATTAGTTTCTTGTATATTACGCTTAATATTAATTATCTTAACGAACCGCTGTCACGTAATATAGAACATAAAATATTAATAGTTATACGCAACGGATAACAGAAAACAGCATATAAATTTTATATTTCTATCAATATTCATTTCAATAGCCGTAAAAAATCGGTAATACGCTTTTGAACCCAATAATAACTTCGCAAACAGAATTCAAGGCAATAAAGGCAATTTCAAAGGACCGCAATCGTCTGCGAATAGAATTTAAACATAATGATAGTGGAAGTTGTCAAAGAACATTTTCTTTAAGCATAATGTCTGACATGCTTACGCTGTTATGTCTAGCCATGTTTTTATGTCACTAAAAATATCTCTTTAATGACGATGTGCCGCTTGATGGAAAATCATAAACTATACGGTTGAAAATCGTAAATCTGGTATAACACATGATAAAGACATATAGTGAATAAATAAATAATCAAATAGCAACTATTTCACAAGAAAAAAATACTAATGACCTATACCGAATTTGTTAACTTTAAATTATTTTTCACAAAACAAAAAAGGGAAAGGCCATTTTGTCAACTTTGACAATGATTTTGGTGCGTCTTTTGTTTGCCACAGATTAAATATAATTACTAAATCACGTAATCGTAGCGACCGGTGCCCGCTCACCGATTATTTTGCTCTAAATAACAACATAACAAGACAAGCGGTGTTTTAGTGACAGTTGTATGCGTGCGATGCAATTGTCGCGTGCGATCAATAAAAACGACCTGAAAATCGTCTCGCAGAATAAATTCGCTTCACGACCTTGTATCTGAACGCAAAAGAAATGCTGCTGGAGAAAAGACATTTCGCAACAATGTTGGTATATTAATAAATAAATTGCTTCGGCTATTAATCTTAACTAATTGTATAATATAATTGCCAACTTAATTAATCGTGTTGCATTTTAATTTTTTTTTATTTACGATCAAACCTAATTGGTCAAATATTATTGGTACTAATGATAAATTCCAATTTAATACGTTAAAAATACTACGGCATGTGTTATAGGTTACCTTTAAATTATAAAATTACCCAAATATAAAAACGACATTAAAACGAAATTAAATAACTCTGTTTCAATGATATTTTAGTAAATGGCTCTCAACAGAAATAATAAAAATTAAAGAAAAAATCTTTCAATTCTATTCAAGCTATAACCAATGAAGTATAACTGCATCTGACAGATTATTCATTAGAGCTGCGTCAATTAATCACAATTACCCAATTACTAATGGTTTTTTCTTCATTACCATATGTGCGTTGGTTATGTTTTAATTATCTATTCAGCGATAATTACTGTTCTGACATTCAACATACTACTTAGTGGTATAGTATTGCCTTTGCTGTGATAAATTCTGTTTCAGTTGATCATGCGATAATAGTGCCCGTAAATAAACATTTTTTTTTTCGATTAATTACAAAAATTTTGTAAACTCCATTTTACCTTTATGACTTATTTACTGATAGTCAAAGTTTTGATGAAATTAATTCCATTGAAATGTACTTAGTGAAATGATGGAAATTATTGAATATGAGAAATGTACTTCCTAGTACTGTTGGAGTATTTTAATGGTTTTTTATGTTATACCTAACCAGATTAAAAAATTCAATAATTGAAGCAAGACATCAAACGTTTTGATTTGTCAAAACATCACTTACTGTCGGATAACATGACGGCAATATATTCATAATACATTAAGTAAAAAATTCATATTGCTAAAAACTAAAACATTGTCATTGGTATTTAAACTATAGGCACCAAAAGAGATCTATCTTAAAGAAAGCGTCAAAATCGAGCCGAAGCCTCAGCCCACCTGAGCAGCCCTCGATCCAGCATGCTAACAGGAACTACACAGAGACAGCCCAAGCCGAGGCTCTCCTTCTGGGGGTCTTTGGTGCATTTAGTCACTCCGAGGGGAGACGTGTCTGTGGCAACGGCCCCCTCCGCTTCCACCTGGTATGTTCTAATTGGTGTTTTCCACTGACCAGAAGTCAGTCAAGATAAACACTAAAACACTTTCAACCAATAAGAGAGCTACAAGTTTTGGTGTCGTCATTTTGACTTTACATTTATCATCATATCAGAGACTCCGAATCATATATATATCATATATAAATAAAAAAATATCTATATAGATTACATTACTACCTCCGTAGCCTAGTGTCATGGGCTTAGATACCAGAGAGGTGAGGATCGAATCCTGAGGGGAAAGCAACAAATTTTTATTGTTGTTTCCTAGTTGGTTAGGTCAATTCGGGCTGATCTGAAGTGAAATGATCCATGCGTCGGATGGGATTGAAAAAGTTAGCCTAGTGTCGGTTATCCGTCCCATCGGATAATGATAGTATTAAGGAATAGAGAATGTTCCTATGTTTGTTCACGTGTGCACTATAGGCCTTCTTAGTCCAAATCGATTTGGGGAACATTATCAAATACATTACGTACCATATAAGAGGCACTTATAAATTATATCATCATCATCATCATCAGCCTGTGATAGTCCACTGCTGGACATAGGCCTCCCTAATCACACCTATCCTTTAGAGGGTTTTGGAACCGTATCCTGGTCCAATGCGGGTTGGTGGGTGGACTCGACTTTTACATGCCCATCCGACGCATGGATCATCTTACTTTCAGACAATTGGGAGATCGGCCCAAATTGCCTAACCAACTAGGAAACAACGATGAAAATTTGTTGAGTCCCTGCAGGATTCGAACCCACGACCTCCGGTTTCTAAGCCACACGCCTACTACCACTAGGCTACGGAGGCAGTCTAAATTATATAAAGGTTTTTAAGTTACTTGTAAAAAGTTAATTGTATAAGATATAAAAGTACATTAATACGGAATAACTATATTAATGGCTAACAATAACGTGAAGCGGAAATTACATCGAATTCACATGCTCAAGTTATTTGTGAGATGGCAACGAATGAAGCAAATAAAGAGTTTGCGGTTTGCGTGGAACGTTGACCGGCGTGCGGTTGCCATGGCAGTAAGAAATAAACAACATTATCCGTGTAATGAAATACACGGTAACACTGGCTTTACGTAACTTCCTTATGAATGTATCCCGTATCTAAACACGACAGGATAATAACTATGAAGACGTTCAATCATCAGAAGATGATTCTACGTCATTATGAATTCTGTTGAAACTTATTTGGTTAATTTTATAGTTACTAAATTTTGACATAAACAATACACACCCAAGAACCAAGAGATGTCGACAATAGTCGTTGTTAGTAATGAATTATTGTTCAGTGTTTGACATCTCAAACTTAATTTATCAATAAAAATTACGGGCTATTATATATTATAATTAAAATGATTACAGCACCTTTATTGTACTAAGAAGCTAAGGACTTAAGTGACCATCTTCTTAGCCGTGCTTTAACGTTAACCTTTGTCTTTTGGATAATATTGTGTCAGACGATGTATGTAATGTATAGAATATTGTAATTAAATAAAAAATGATGTTTAATCCTACGCAATATCTGGACAATTTGACAATTTGAAATTAGCCTCGTAAACACTATAACCTACTAACGCCTAAATAGCATACACATTAGTATAGTGTCATATAATTAGATTCATTTTTATCTATGGATGGTAAATTAATTTTTCTATTTTTTCATTGATAATTTAAAATTTTTCCTAAGCGTAATGAAAACATATATTTCTTACGACTGTAAAAATAGTTTTGTGTACTGTTATTGGGGAGTCAGGTGCGTTTAGTTAGATTATAGATGTCTAGATGGTATGATGACTTCAATATTATACGAGACTTTAGTTAAATTTTATTTCTATTGATATCTTGTTGGATTATTATGATATTGATTTTAAAAAAAATCTTTTTAATGTCAAACTCATGTAAATATCGATCTCATTTAAAACAGTTTATGTTTGAATCAAAAATTACTGTTGATGATAAATTAAGTTATTTAGAATATTAAAGATTTTTATATTAATCTACTTCTTTTAAATTAAAACAACTGCTTCCTTAACAACAGATGCTAACATGCATTTAACGTAATACAGATTGTCACCCATTCATTAACAAGTTAAAAAGTTTACATCCTCTCTAGAATTCACCTTAAAAGGATGGTTGGGAAAAACTGTGGTAATCTTCGCTTATAATAAGCGTGTAATGTTGAGCAATTCCAGTAATCCAGAGTAAAAATAGATCCTCTATCTATTTATGGTTGATGACATTTATATTAAGGATAACGACTCGGTATAAATAGCTTAATGCTCAACTATTATTAGAATAGAATGAGTGTAAAGGCGATGTAAATAGTTTTATTTTGTGTGCAGTAAAAATATCATTACTTTAAATGGTTAGTAAACTAGTTGTTTTGTTAACTTATTAAAATGTTTGACGAAAGAGACTGCACGCAACGGATCGTCTTGATGGAATGTCAGTAAAATTGTGTTTTCACTTTTGCTCGTTGATTTATTTGGTCATTTGTAATTTGGTATTATACTCTCTTTTGTTGACGCGAATACTTGAAAAGTCAAAGGAAAGTATGTGACCAATTTGATCACTTTAATTTGCTTTATAATTCTTATTAATTAAATCATCATCATTACTTAATACTTAGCCCTCCCCTAAAGCCCGCCTTTTCCATTCAGGAGGCCAAAAATTTCAATAAGATTTTAATAACCGTTGGTAAGGCAAAAACCGCTCACTGATGATAGCAATAGTTTTTAAGAAATGCAATAATTACTAAACAAAAAAAACATCTTTTTGAAACTATGATCTTTAGACTTAAATACTCCGATATTTTCAAAAGTTTCTCATCCATCTGTTTGCATGTAAGTATTGATTACTATTTAATCTTAATATTAATAATTTAACGCTAAATTTATTTTAATCTTGATACCACCATAATTCATTCTTCATGTTAAAAAACGCTATGTAGGTATGTATATCATTCTACGAACTCGTGTTGTGGCATAATGCCCGTGGCGTAGGAGTTCCGAGACAGGTTAACAATTAATCGCGCGACAAGGGCCCCACAATGGCGCCATGTTTACAGTAGCTTTAGGATGTGTAGGGCTCTCTAATAGTTTTGTATTTATGCAGCAACTTTCAATAGTCTTGCCCTATCAAGCTACAAAATTAATTTTTAATTAAGGAATTGATGGATGTATTAAAAATGTGCGTAGTATTATTTTTTAAATCTTTTTTGTTAAATATACCTATATTAGGCAAAAAAAGTTATCGTATTTTTAATTAATAAAAGCTCCATACATCGTATATAACAGTAGGAACTTTTTTTTTATTTATATTGTTCAAAACTGCGAAAACTATTTTTTTATTAAAATATTTTAACGTGCATGCCTATTTATACATAAAACTAACTTCTTCTATATGCTTTGATTAGAAAACGAACTGTTTTGTGTATTCTCAAATTGTAAAATGCCCGCCAAATGTCAAAGGCTTAAGAACGCATGCGACATTGCACCGCGGTGCGTTGACCCCACGCTTTCCGACCCGCGAGTCGAGGTCAAGCGGTCACGGGTAAAGACGCGGCCACATTACGCGAAAATGTGCCAAATTTGCGTTTAAATACCAAAAAGATAAAAAATACATAAAAGTTTTTACATAATTTTTTACTAACAAACAATATTTTTGTCTATTTGTTGTTATCACTTCATCAAACAAATATTTCATCAACAAATACAATTCAAACAATATGAAGAGTTGTTTCGTTCTCATGTTTTATTTAAAAAAGAAACAAAATAGTTTGACTTCCATTTATAATCAGGTGCGAATCAAAGTATAATGGAAATTAATATTAAAAAGGATCATACGACCCTTCACTACTACATAATCTCGACAATGAATCAGTGAGTAATTCTACGACAATATTATTTTTACCTTGGTAATTATCTCTTCAATTTCCTAAACAACTATAATATTGTATGCCTGATACAAAGAAAAGCAAAATATTAGAATCACGGCATATACAATTTACAAACTCCAATTCACTGCACTGGCGGGTTTAAGCCAAGTCACAAACCAGTCATATAAGCTCACTAGACTGTGGCACGTTAATGCCTAAAATTCAGGTTCACGCACGGTGTATTCAGGACACAGTTATTAAAATATCTATGCCAAGAGTTATTATGTTTAGAAACAGTAAATTTTTACTAGCTATTAAAAACGAGCTTTCCACGTTTCTCCTTAAACATATTTGAACTGCATAAGTGTCGCACATATAAAACATATTTTAATAATGTTATAAATTTAATGATCAAATATGATACCGATTAAGTAAGCATATAGATGGCACGGCATATACACTACAGAACTCACGACACGCTGGAGTCGAAAAGTTCTGAGTGAACACGAGCTCGGCAAACGTAGTGTAGATCGTCCCTACGGAGATTAGGACGACAGTTCATAAAGTGGCCGTTGAGGCTGGATGTAGAACTAATGCCAAGAAACGGAAGCGTGCGTGCATTAGAACTATTGTCAGCAGTGGACGAACGCAGGCTGATTATGATGATGATGATGATGATGATTCCACATCATCATTAGCCTGTGTTAATCCACTGCTTGGCATAGGCCTCCCCTAATGCACGCCTTCCCCATTAGGAGCTTTTTGACCGTATTCCGCCACGCTGGTCCAATGAGAGTTGGTGGGTCGACCGACTTTTTACATGCCCATTTGACGCATGAATCATCTTACTTTTCAGACAATTGGGTGATCGGCCCAAATTGTCGTCACCAATCAGAACATAATGATATCACAAAGTTGTCTCCGCGGGAGTCGAACCTAAGACTTCCGGTTTATAAAGGGCCAATACCGCCAGACCACGGAGGCGGTCAGAATTTGGTTGAAAATTAGATTTAATTTATTCAATTCTATTGTCCTTTACGTCAATTTAATCATATTATACAGCAATAGTAAACCAATTAGCCATTAGTTAATTAAATATTTGATATTTACCTTATATTCGTCACAATTGTAAAAATTAATAATATATATGTTGTTATTTACGGGGAATTCAACTAGCGAGATAATTTGATCTCTCAGACGTCTAGATTACTGCGCATGTCACACCACTTAACGTTACGCGCAATGATATTACTATAAAAAGCGGGAACGCGTGTAAATATTTACCGAGTACGTGACACAAAAAAGCTCTATAAGTGAGTTTACAGTTAGTTCCTTTATTGCAGTGTTATAATACCGTATCTTGATTTTTAAATAGAAGTTCATGCATGTTTAAAAATAAGCATTATGTCGCAAATTATTCCGTATTGTCTCCCATTTTTCCTCTGATTTTACTTGATATGTATTAAGTAATATTATGCTACAGATAATCGTATACAAAAACAATATTAATAATTTTTAAAAGATGCGCTATACAGCTAAAAAGCAGTGATTTCATTTAATGTAACACGATAATATGGCACAGAAAATTCGCAAGGACATGTACAAATAAGTTCAAATGATTACGCAGTTTAAGAATTTTACTACTACTTCGAATTTGTCCGTCCGTACGGAGCGTAAGCCATAAAACGCAGACTTAAAAATAATTTGTAAACCTTGTATTGACGATTATTCTATCATCATCATCATCAGCCTGTGTTAGTCCACTGCTGCTAGCCTTAATCTTTAGGGGGTTTTTGGACCGTATCCCAGATTATTCTATATGCTTTCATATATAATTTAAAGGTACAGATAAAATATATTGTCTTAACTCATTAAATACTAAAAACTTAAGCGACTTCTCTGTCCAGATAACTATGATTCATATAGATCTCTTTAGAAGATTCGAGAAATCTCGCGAAGCGGCCCCTTTTTGCATCCCTCAAGATGTCACACACTTTTTAGTCGTAATTTACATGACTAGGTTATACTACTTTATGGTTTATTAACCAATCATTTGGCCGTCTTCCAGGCTTAATGTACTCGGAGAGATAAAATCTTTTTGCGTCCTTTACGCTAGTTAAATTGTATGTGTCATACTTTCTATCGTTTTTAATCTCATTTCAACGTTTATTGTGATGACATATATCTTTTATTTATATTATGTGTTACTTTATTATGTATTGAGAAGTCATTATAATAGTTGAGATAAAATATTTTTGAACATTACAATGTCAAATCAATAATTATTACGATATGATTGTCAGTTTTTACCGCATTGCAAAATTACCGCTGTGTTAAGTGAAGTATTTAAATACTACTGTGTTTTTGGTTGAAGCATTCAATATAATCAAATTATTATTACGGTAATAATAATGGAATTTGGTTTTTTTTACATCAAAGGCTTAGGTATCCTTTCCAACAAAATTTACAAATTTACATTTTGAATAGACGTTGTTTAAACTATTTTTTATGTATCATCCTAAAATATTAACAAACAAATGCTTTGTATTTGTTTTATTTTATACATATAAGAGAGACCATAGTAATGTGAATACGAGATAAGCCTATATGCATTGAACCTTGGATAAGAATCTGGTTACTTCCTCAGAACCTACTCAATGTATTTACGATTTTAGAAAGCATTGAATGTACTTCAACGACTGGGGAATCGCCAACTTTGTAAACTGAACCTGTCTTACCTGATGAGACAACGTTAGTTGAGAGTGAGGGAGATTCACAAAAGCTATTATTGTGGCAATAATATTATCGCGATAATATCTGTTAAATTGTTTTACTTACTAATAAATCCTATTGTTCGCGTAAATAATAGAAATACGCAGAAAATACGTACAAAACAACGATGCCAAAAATTGCAAATGTTATTGTAATATATAAAATCGTAATAACATTTACGTATTGTTTATGATTTGCTACCGAGTTGTGCCTTGTTTTTGTTTGTTTCTCCTTCTAAATACTTACTTGATGTTATAACTGTCCCCTGCTTCAGTTCTTCATAGAACTATTATTCTAGTTAGCAATTAAACAATATTATATTATTAATAACTAGCATACGATTCTCACACACAGTTTCCATTCAAAAGACGTTTCCATTATATGTATCTATACAGCGTCCTTAATTATATTTTTATTCGTGTGAAGGCAAAGAATAATTGCCGACGTGTTTTTGCGATTCGACAATGTCTAGACATCCGCTTAACGGAGGCCATATTTGCAAAGCCATTTTAATTAGTAATTCATAGTTGATTGCTGACATCGGAACTACGATTGGAATTGAAGAAAATTCTTCTCATTTGTGGAAATCAAAAGTTAAGCCGCATTTCCAGCCATTGCAGAATCGGCAATAAATTAAAAAGTTACTTTCAACCATGTTAACGCATGCATATGCTAAAGCCATTTTATTAAGAAACCAATCAATTTAAGATTTATTAAATTGTGTCTTTTTGGGATATTGTATAAATTAGGAATAAAAGAGATTGATAAGAAGAAGAGGAAGATCATTAATGTTTATTTTAATTGACTTATACTAACAAATAGATTAATTTCCTGTTTTTTAGTAAACAACAAGACAAACAGGACACACACACACACACACACCTGATGGTAATTTGTGCAGGTGCTACAAATCCACATCCCACCTTCGGTCGTTACATGTTACTTCGTTTTATTAGTTATTACCCTGGCTACGAAGTAACCTTAAAATCGAAGTGCAGAATTAAAAAAATAATTTGACACTAAAAGAGGTGTGCCTAAGGGGAGGCCGACCACCAGTGGACTATCACAGGCTGATAATGATGAATGATGATGATGATCCACAGCCTGAACAAGTCATCTGGTCTTAATAGAGTGATTATACTTATTTATCGCTAATAGTTAGATCGGTTGTAGATGGACTGATGTTTGTATTATGTATGTTCATTTACACTTAAATCACTACATAGTCTAAAACAAAGTCGCTTTCTCTGTCCCTAATTTTTCAAACTACGCAACGGATTGCGATTCGGTATTTTTTTAATAGATAGAGTGATTGAAGACGAAGGTAACATATACCTTATACAACACATGCTTAATATTGTAGGTATGTTTTCTATCAGCATAGCTCCCTTGCCAAGCAGGGGCGGGTCGCTAGTTGATTTATAAAGGCAAAAGAAAAATATATGTTGTAAAAGTAATCCAAGTCACTCAAAAAATATTAACTGTCCAGAACACACTATTCGTATAATGGTAAGACTTGTGTGGCCTACAATGCATGGTATATTTGACATAGGCCACCACTTCCAGCTTATTGTAAGGAGCGGATACATTTCGAAGAGTTAACACAACCGCGCATTGTCTCGATTCCTCGTAACGTCGTGAGCTTAAGACGCAAGGATGCGTTCACATTCAACAAACCTATATGTTGTATAATATGCATGATATTAGGCTCGTATAACATGTTTGTATATGGTTTAGATACGTTCCGTATTACTTGCTTTAAAAAATATATAGTTTGCTATCTGCCTCGTCGTAGAAGTAATAAAAGTTTGCCTTTTACACTTTAACAATAAAAATTCTTCGTGCGTTCGACTACTTAGTGTATCTGCACCCTAAGAAGCATTCAAGCTTTATGTTGCCGCCTGTCTATGTTTTGACAAATAAAATAATCTCTGGACGCTCGCACAGACCGTGAAGGCGCCATTGATAAACTTGTTGGCGGTAAACTTTGGCGGGAATATGTGAAAAATGTTGCCACATTGGGTGTTTATTCCAAAATAAAATTTAATTAACACTACAAACTAAATGCGCTTTTCTTTACAATAATCAAATTCATAATAATGGTATAATCGATGTAAGTCGATATTATTTATGATATAAACATAATTTATGCACAAGTTATAAGCAAAATAATCTATGAAAAATGCCGTTATTAGACGCTAAAAATATACCTATCACTTCGTCCGCAAGTAAACTCTTGTTCAATGTATGTGGTTCTCAATGACACCTCCCATTTCCAATGCATTTGACCGATGAAATCGTGTTCGGAGCTGTATAAAACACTATCGTATATGTCAAACCTTTACAACACAAACACAATGCACACGGCAATGGTCCTTCATCAGTAAACACATTTCGTAATGTGTGTTGCCATATTTTTATAAATGTCAAAGTAAAATAGATGTATATGATAAAAAGTTTAAGTTATAATTTATATAAGTTATAGTGCTTTACTACTTATTATTTTCATGATGCATATCAAACTTGTAAAATAACATACAAAATAATACTAGCTTCGTTCACATATTGAACCCTTAGTCTTCGATGTTCTTATTAAACGTAATGTAAGTAACATGAATTTATATTGCTTTTACTACTATTTTTTTAATTAAGCAAATCAAATTTCTGTAATAACATACAAAATGATACTAGCTTCATTCTCATATTTAATTCCATGCCTTCGTGGTCCTCATCGCCCAAAAATAATCATCATAAAAAGCATTCATATAATATAACTTGCAAATTATTATTTCAATAATACATACAACGTATATTATTCCAAATGTTTAAGGTAATATATAATGTTTTAACAGACAATTTGATTGGAATTTATATCCAAGTAATGGTATTTTAAAACGAAGAGTGTAAATGCGCAAATGCGGCAACAGCGCGCGCCATCGAATATATTTGACCACTCGAGTGCCATCCGCGAGCCAAGCAAACAACTTAGACAGTGTCAACGGACCGCTTCCAAAGACGTATATTATCTTAGCCGGCGGATTCTATCCAGCTTTTATGCTCTCCTAGTACACAGTTCGTGTAGCATATAAAACCGCTTTCGTATTTTACTGCTGGCAATAATTTTATTGACCGTAAAGGCGAAAAAGAAGAAAATGCACGCCCCCTTCGGAATGGAGTCGCGCCTCTTTTATGAGTGGTCGTTGGAAATACAAGAACGTATTTTATTTACGATATTGTTCGATAGAATGGAATTTTGTTTTGTGAATTATGGTATTTCAATGTTGTGATGAACTTAGGCGTAGGTTATTTTAAAATAAATGTCGAAATTAGTGCGTGGGTTCAGTTGCCGCCTTTTCTCCCGCTGAACAGTACTAAGTGAACACCACCGCGTAAACTACGGTTGCACTTGTAATTGTTTTAGACAACAACCATAAATCTTAATCTTTGGATTTTTGGTATGCGGTGCAATTCTTATAGGCAGATAGTAATATGCGGTAAAATTTCACTTGAATCGGTCAATTGATTGAATTTTTAAAAGAAAATCGACATCACTTAAACTAAATCGATTATTCTTTGGGTTTAAGCTTAAATTGTATAGTTGATTTGAGGTATATTTTTTTAATTTTAGATAAACCGTAACCTTCAAAACCTGAGTAATTAAACGATACTCATTTCCAATGTAACATAATAATAGTTTAAAATATGAACAAAGTGTTTTAAATATTTTTTTCTCATTACAGCCCATCGACACTTATCCTGATAGCGGTTGCAGTGAGCTGCGCCGCAGCAGCCGAATCCAGCGATAACAACCTCACCTTCGACAAAAAGGAGCCATCAACCCATGAGCTGCTCAGCTCCCTCGGGCTGAAGAAGCTCAGGGTACCAGCAGCTCATCACAGGAAACGGCTAGCCGAGCAAGGCAGACGTCACGGCACTGGCGACTCCAGGATGTACGTCATCAAGCTGCCACCAAACACAAGCTATTACACCCACGCCGACCCAGCGCCGGCCGCCGCAAGAACCCTGCCCCTCCAGATGACCAGCAACGGGAAACCAGCCCGAGTGTACCACTGGAACTTGCCAGTACTCCAAAAGATCGCGAAGACACGGCCGCAGGCTAGATTCGATGATGACGTCATCGATGTGGAGAGCACCCCGACTTGGCCTAAGGGCATGAACAACCACCCGAACTCTCTAGAAGGTTTAGCCTATTACGTACCCGCGAAGAAAACCTCCTTCAGGAAATACTATTCGGGCAACGGGAAACCGAAATCTTTCTACGTCATCGAGAAGAATAAGCACTCGGCGGAATATCACAAACTGTTGCCCTAATTCAACTGATTTTAACAGTTTTAATTTTAACGGACATTATTAGTAACTGATATCTTTAAGATGCGTATCTCCTCTATTTAAGTTAGAGGTCGTACGCAGTTTTTTACTGATAACACGAAAGTGTTGATAGAGGCTAGCTTTAAATTGTTACAATAATATCATCGTAATCCAATTAAGCAAGGGTCGATACCTCCGAAACCATATCAATTTATTTATATCAAATACCAGAATACAACTAACGGTAACCAGTTTTATACAACAGTTCGATGCAAAAAGAAAGCATTATAGGAAACTGGTTTCTTGGACATTTAATTATTTGAAACGTTTATTTTCAAACCTAAGGCTTTAAACTTAACTACGCGTAATGACATCTACAATTCGAAACGATAAATATAATAACGTGTGAAAAGTAGACAACTTTTTGTGTTTGATAAATTACGGAGAATAGAAGACGTAATTAATTAACGAATTAATTATTATATTTTTCATTCTTTTAATAGTTTATTTAAATAAGTTATAGGACTTTGAATTAAATATGACGAATGAATAAGTTTTGACGCACATTTAACTTTGTATGTTAATTAAAAATATACATTTTTATGATAAGAACCCTAATTTGGTAAATAATTGCAAATAATTGTCTACGGACAAAGCCAAATTAGCCATTGTCTTTTACAATATGACTAATAACTAGGATGTGAAAAAATTACATGAAAAAAGAGTTTTTAATTTACTTATGATTTTTTTTTAAACATAAAACGTCATAAGGAAAAAAATATTCAATATCTTAATTGGCTTATGTATATAAAAAGGGCCACGCACTACTATTTTGTAATAATATCAATTTTACCAAATAGCAGTTCACGGCGTTCTGACATGCCAAGAATACAAAAAAACACAACGAATAAATATTCACTTACCTACATCAGAAGTTAAAGTCATTCTGCCGCCAGATCATCCAATTTTTATCGGTATAACAAATGGGACAAATATTAATAAAAATATCTTATACCTTGCGATGACATGAAACAATATCTTGTCTAAATGCACTAATTGGGGCGCATTTGTTACTTGACATAATTTTTTTTTACGCGACATCCATGTCATACTTGATTGTAGTTCAATTTAAGTTATTTCGTTAACTTAAGCTGAGCAATAGTGCGGCCTTAACTTGATTGTAATCGGTGAAAGCCGAGTAGTTCATAAAATTATTCACGCTATACTATATCATTGTGAGCTAATGCAATGTACTATAACTAACCAATATCATGTATATAACCTCTTTATGTTTAGTATTAGGTGATCGATAGGTGCTTAGCTATTATATTAAGACTGCAAAACGAATTTAAATTATTAACGAATAGACTTAAGTACCTATACGCCAACGCATTTCAGTTGAAACGACGAATTATACTTGTAAGTAGTAATAGACAATACTTTTTTTTTTAATTACTAGACTTAACAAGTTTATTTTGTATTTTTTTTAATTTAAAAGTATATTTAAAGCTGTCATTTTTTGCCAGTATTTTTGTAACAAATACTTTTAGTGTTTTTTCTAACTTACAATTAGAAACAAACTATACAATGAAATGTTAATGCTTGTGTAGTTGTGCGTAAAGTGAACGATTAGTGCTGATGAACGATATAATAAAGAAATAAAGTCGCCAAATTTGTTGTTTTATTTTTTCCTTAAAAATGCTCGTTTACGGTAAAAAGAACACTTTTAAGCTTCCAGAATTAACTGTTCAGTTTTAAAATAGACACTGTTTCTAGAGCTTTTATACGCAAATATACCTACTAAATAATAGAAAACTCTATTATAAAAAATATCTCTGTAACATTTTTTATTTACTTTGCATTTCTTATCTTGCGGGAAACAGTTTGCTTATTCGTTTACATAATACGAATGCAATAGCATATACATAAAAATTCTATGCAAGTTATTCTTATCTATAAACATCTTGATATAACACATATAGTAATGGTGGTTAGATCTGCAAAGAGGCGATGGTCCCCTCGGGAACTATTTAAGACAAAATATTTGATAAAGTTCTTACAAATTATTGAAGCAAAGAAACAATTTGATTCGATAATTAACTAATACCTTCACTTCAATAGGCTTTGGTTTTATAGTTTTTTAATAATAGGAGGCATGCGCGCGAATCGCGTGTGCTACGCTCCATTACAATTCATCGAGGTTCACAAGGAAAGTAAAAATAATTACGTGTGAACAAGGAAAGTTAATTCTTTATAAAAAAAACTCAAAGAAATTTCACAAAATAGTTATTGGGATTATGCTGCATCTTTTTTTATGAATAAGTTTAAGAATACGAATATGAATTTTTAGCCAAAAGAAGTTAATATTCAAATTCAAAAGAAGAAAAAAAATAATAAAAATTAAAAACAATCAATAGGCAATGATAGAACATCAACAAGAGTTTTCGTTCAATTAAGAACAGAAATATATCTTCACCTATTTTCAGATAAGTGTAGTGCGTATATTATAGTGCAGACAAATTATTCTTAGGACAAATAAGCGCGTGTGCTTTAAAAACCAGAGATCGTGAGTTCGAACCTGCGGGGACTCAACAAATTTTCATTATTGTTTCCTAGTTGTTAAAGGCAATTTGGGCCGATCACCCAAAATGTCTGAAAGGTAAGATGATCCATGCGTAAGATGGGCATATAAACAGTCGGTCTACCCACCAACCCGTCCAAAAACCCCTTACTGGAGAGAATGTCCCTCTAGCGGAGGCCTATGTCCAGCAGTGGGCTAACACAAGCTGATGATGAATGAAAAATTAATGAACCCGTGGCATGAAGAGGCGTTGTACGTATAGTGTTCTTATTAGGCGTCTGTCACTCTGTGATTGTCGTCTTGGATATAACGCATCAATAGCAACACTAGAGATGCTTCAATGTTTACATTTATTTCGAAATTTTCTATATTGTAGATAGCCTGACTTTACGATTCATACCAGTACAGTGAGCTAAACAGAGCTGATAATTTGGTGACAAGGAGCCATTATATAATAATAAAAAAAGACCTGAGCTTGAATCCCACAAGTTTCAAGCGTATTGGTTGCGTAACACTTTTCTGACCGATTGAGCCTGGTAACTGATTTCTCAACCGACAGAGCCTTCTAAGTTAATGATTTAAGCTACGGGTGTATGTCTCAATAGTTTATCATGCGAAGTAAATAAGCAGTAATATCCGTGAAACTGAAACAAAATCGCTGTTTATATTGTTACCCTATCAATAAATATTATTTGATTAATAAAGATTTAAATATCTTAAGTAAATTTAATTTACCCGCATTGGACCAGCGTGGTGGTTTCGGTCCAAAACCCTTAATGCAGAAGGTGCGCATTAGGGAGGATAATCTGATTGTACTTGGCCTCTTGGTGTTAAGTATATCTTATCAAATAACGCCAAAGCTAAGCATTGGTCCACAAACATTAAAAGAAAAGTCATTATACTGGACTCAAAAAGCTGCCGCATTATAGCGAAGAAAATCATACACTTAGTATTGAAAATTAACATAATACAAAAATTTAAAACAGCAATGGATAAAGTAAATCGCATTATGTGCGTGCGTACGTGTTATATTAAGTTTCATATGTTTAGAACCATTTATTAAAAGTGAAAATTAATAGCGGTTAAAGGGATAAGTCAAATGCAAACCAAAATGCAACACTAAATTAAAATTAAAATTAAAAGGGGAAAAAGGGCGCACGGTACAACTATTTCAATTAAACGAAGCACATGCGTGAGAGGCTTTAATGTAGGGTGTGGGGAACACGTTTATGTAGTAATAGCCATTAGCTTGATAAATGTAAAAACTTAGTTAAAAAACAATTTCAAAACATTCATTAACACAAGATTGCTATTAAATGAGAGCAGGCGATATATTCGTGAAATAAAATAATAGACAAATTTGTGAAACTAAAAGGACTACAATGCACATAATGCTACGTATCGATGCACAATTTTTATTATTGAATGAAAAACAAGCAAATATAAAACTTTTAATTTTAAAGAAGGGCTACATAAATCTTCCCTTACATCAGTTCTATTAAAGCTTCTAAAAGTGTACTGAACTGGCTAATAAAACAATATATAAACGATCTAACCGCAATGCTTTGACATAATTCTGCTGATTACAGATCTATATATCCTATAAAAACATTTAAATGTCATTTTATTTAAACATATCAATTTATACAAAATTGCGAAGACTGATTGAAGATTAGTTAAAAAGATGTAGTTTTAAATTGTGAGATTTAATAAGCAAACAATAGAACAAAAAGTTACTCAAGGTCAAGTAAGGAATATAATATATTTAATATATTTTGTCAGTGACTTCGTTTTTATATCAGAAGCATCAGGTATTATGTAATATTAAGAAACAACGTTGAGCTACTCGCATTGTCTACAACCAAGCTTCGAGCCTCTGATAACCTAAGAACGATGACTTAAAATTTAGATAGTAAACGCATTAGCCCTTCTCCAGCCCTCATCAGCATTTCGCTCACCATGGAATACTTTTTATCGTAAATAATCTTCGAAGTTGATAGTCTTGATAGGTTTCTACTTTACTAGTGAAGATATCAGTATTACCATCGTTGTACTTATTTCGTAGCAAATCTTTAGTGTAAAAAGACTATTGTCTTTCGGTTTAAAGGGAATCGTAATTTTGTGTAAATGAGACGTTACATACCTGTCTATGCGGTGAGGGCTTTGTGGTTACTGTGACCCTGCTCGTCCATCAGCTTTAATCAATGAGAAAAGGATTGTAGTTGGTAACAACCAAAGAGTTTACATGATTCCCACCAATAAATGCAGCACCCGCTAACACAATAAATAATAAAATTTACCTTCAACGGATCTGCCATCTGGGTTAACATTAACAAAGCTTTACTAAGAAAGCCTATGCTTGATATTTTCATGTATAACTTTATTTTGTGTATCATGTTTACGAATAACTATAATTACTCGTAAAAACATTATTTTATGTTTCTTTTGTATGTGTGTGGCTTCTAGACCGTCACGCGAAAATCGCAATGAACCTCAATTTGATCATACCTAAGCTCTGAGTACACGAAAAAAGATAGATATATAAAGAAAGTACGGTCAGTTTTATTTTTACTCTTCTATAGTACATAACCTATTGTAAAAGTAAAATAGTCTGCATTGCGACTGCTAATTGTGGCTTATACTTTTAGGTCGGGTTAGCTGGGTTAGTAGCCCTACATTTAATGTATGCGCAAGCCTGGCCCTAATAATTCTTTTAGCAACACCAAGGTCTACCAAAAGAGAAAGCTGATTAGTCCATCACTATACGTTACACATAAACAGAGAGCATCAATGAGTGCTAAAAGCCGGAGCAGCGTTATCAAATGCTACTATGTAATTATTTCTATTGCTTTGCGCGAATATTATACATTATTAAATAAAATTACTTTACGGATTTTATCGCGTTTATTTTACATTTTAAATTCCACGACGTTCCGCAGACATTCCAACGCTGTGGTCACGGGCAGACAGAGATGTCATGCGTCCTGTTACCAGTGCTGAAGCGGGGTTTCAGATCTTAATTGTAATAATTATTTTAGTCTGTACTCTGAGCTATGCAAAATGAACAGGTTTTATCGTTAGATCCAGCAGTGAGTATATGCTTGGGTTTAAATTTTAATTTATTAATAATGGGGTCCCAAGCAGTGGTAGAACCAACCATCTTCTCTATTGAAATTTGGATGTTTTCTTGTCTCAATAGCTTCACGGATCATCCTTGGTCCTACCAAGGTGTTCTTTAGCGAGGATTTGTGGTCGATCAGAATCCTAATTTGGTTAATAATTGCAAATAATTGTCTACGGACAAAGCCAAATTAGCCATTGTCTTTTACAATATGACTAATAACTAGGATGTGAAAAAAATTACATGAAAAAGAATTTTTAATTTACTTATGAATTTTTTTTTAAACATAAAACGTCATAAGGAAAAAAATATTCAATATCTTAATTGGCTTATGTATATAAAAAGGGCCACGCACTACTATTTTGTAATAATATCAATTTTACCAAATAGCAGTTCGCGGCGTTCTGACATGCCAAGAATACAAAAAAACACAACGAATAAAAAGTCACTCACCTACATCAGAAATTAAAGTCATTCTGCCGCCAGATCATCCAATTTTTATCGGTATAACAAATGGGACAAATGTTTATAAAAATATCTTATATCTTGCGATGACATGAAACAATGTCTTGTCTAAATGCACTAATTGGGACGCATTTGTTACTTGACATAATTTTTTTTACACGACATCCATGTCATACTTGATTGTAGTTCAATTTAAGTTATCTTCGCTATGATTAATTAAGCCAGAGCCAATAAGCGGCGGCCTTAACTTAGATATTGTAATCGGCGAAAGCCGAGTAGTTCATAAAATTATTCACGCTATACTATATCATTGTGAGCTAATGCAATGTACTATAACTAACCAATATCATGTATATAACCTCTTTATGTTTAGAATTAGGTGATCGATAGGATTGCTAGTTATTATATTAAGACTGCAAAACAATTTAAATTATTAACGAATAGACTTAAGTACCTATACGCCAACGCATTTCAGTTGAAACGACGAATTATACTTGTAACTAGTAATAGACAATACTTTTTTAATTAATAGGACTTAAAGTTTATTTTGTATTTTTTAATTTAAAAGTATATTTAAAGCTGTCATTTTTTGCCAGTATTTTTGTAACAAACACTTTTAGTGTTTTTTCTAACTTACAATTAGAAACAAACAATACAATGAAATGTTAATGCTTGTGTAGTTGTGCGTAAAGTGAACGATTAGTGCTGATGAACGATATAATAAAGAAATAAAGTCGCCAAATTTGTTGTTTTATTTTTTCCTTAAAAATGCTCGTTTACGGTAAAAAAGAACACTTTTAAGCTTCCAGAATTAACTGTTCAGTTTTAAAATAGACACTGTTTCTTAATTTAAGAGCTTTTATACGCAAATATACCTACTAAATAATAGAAAACTCTATTATAAAAATATCTCGTAATATTTTTATTTACTTTGCATTTCTTATCTTGCGGGAAACAGTTTGCTTATTGTTTAACTGCTTAGAAAAACCATGCATCGATGAAATTCTGACATAATATGAATGCAAAAACATATACATAAAAATTCTATGCAAGTTATTCTTATCTATAAACATCTTGATATAACACATATGGTAATAAGTGTTAGATCTACAAAGAGGCGATGGTTCCCTCAGGAACTATTTAAGACAAAATATTTGATAAAGTTCTTAAAATTTAAAAGCAAAGAAATATTGATAACCAAGAAACAATTTGATTCGATAATTAACTAATATCTTCACTTCAATAGGCTTTGGTTTTATAGTTTCTTAATAATAGGAGGCTTGCGCGCGAATCGCGCGTGCCACGCTCCATTACAATTCATCGAGGTTCACAAGGAAAGTAAAAATAATTGCGTGTGGACAAGGAAAGTTAATTCTTTATATAAAAACTCGAAGAAATTTTACAAAATAGTTATTGAGGTTGTGCTGCATCTTTTTTTATGACTAAGTTTAAGAATACGGATAAGATTTTTTTGCCAAAAGAAGTTAATATTCAAATTCAAAAGAAGAAAAAAAAAATAAAAATTAAAAACAATCAATAGGCAATGATAGAACATCAACAAGAGTTTTCGTTCAATTAAGAAGCAGAAATATATACTTCACCCTATTTTCAGATAAGTGTTGTGCGAATATTATAGTGCAGACAAATTATTCTTAGGACAAATATAAACAAAATAACCCTCCGTAGCTCTAGGGGTAGCGCGTGTTAAAAACCGGAGATCGTGAGTTCGAACCTGTGGGGACTCAACAAATTTAATTATTGTTTCGTAAGTTGTTAAAGACAATTTGGGCGATCCCCAATTGTCCGAAGGGTAAGATGATCCATGTCCCACCAACCTCGTCCAAAAACCCTTACTGGAGAACGTCCCCTAGGGGCTCTATGTCCAGCAGTGGGCTAACACAAGCTGATGATGAATGAACCCGTGGCATGAAGAGGCGTTGTACGTATAGTGTTCTTATTGGAGCGTCTGTCACTCTGTGATTGTCGTCTTCGATATAACGCATTAAAAGCAACACTAGAGATGCTTCAATGTTTACAATTATTTCGAAATTTTCTATATTGTAGATAGCCCCTGACTTTACGATTCATACCAGTACAGTGCACTAAACAGAGCTGATAATTTGGTGATAAGGGGCCATTATATAATAATAAAAAAAGACCTGAGCTTGAATTCCACAAGTTTCAAACGTATTAGTTGCCTAACATTTTTCTGACCGATCCGACCGACCGAGCCTCGTAACTGATTTCTCAACCGACTGAGCCTTCTAAGTTGATGATTTAAGCTACGGGTGTATGTCTCAATAGTTTATCATACGAAGTAAATAAGCAGTAATATCCGTGAAACTGAAACAAAATCGCTGTTTTTATTGTTACCCTATCTATAAATATTAAATTTAATTTAGCGTGGTGGGTTTCGGCCCAAAAACCCCTTAATGCAGAAGGTGCGCATTAGGGGAGGCCTATCTCTAGCAGTAGCCTAAGACAGGCTGATAATGATAATGCTGATTGTACTTGGCCTCTTGGTGTTAAGTATATCTTATCAAATAACGCCAAAGCTAAGCATTGGTCCGCAATCATTAAAAGAAAAGTCATTATACTGGATTCAAACAGCTGCCGCATTATAGCGAAGAAAATCATACACTTAGTATTTAAAATTAACATCATACAAAAATTTAAAACAGCATTGGATAAAGTAAATCGCATTATGTGCGTGCGTACGAGTTATATTAAGTTTCATATGTTTAGAACCATTTATTGAAAGTGAAAATTAATACCGGTTAAAGGGATACGTTAAAAGTAAACCAAAATGCGACACTAAATTAAAATTAAAAGGGGAAAAAGGGCGCACGGTACAACTATTTTAATTAAACGAAGCACATGCGTGAGAGGCTTAAATGTAGGGTGTGGGGAACACGTTTATGTAGTAATAGCCATTAGCTTGATAAATGTTAAAACTTAGTTAAAAAACAATTTCAAAACATTCAATAGCGCAAGATTGCTATTAAATAAGAGCAGGCGTATTTTTAAGCATCTCTTTTTCATGAATATATTCGTGAAATAAAATAATAGACAAATTTGTGAAACTAAAAGGACTACAATGCACAGAATGCTTCGTATCGATGCACAATTTCTATTATTGAGTGAAAAACAAGCAAATATAAAACTTTTAATTTTAAAGAAGGGCTACATAAATCTTCCCTTCCATCAGTTCTATTAAAGCTTCTAAAAGTGTACTGAACTGGCTAATAAAACAACAATATATAAACGTTCTAACCGCAATGCTTTGACATAATTCTGCTGATTTCATATCTATATATCCTATAAAAACATTTAAATGTCATTTTATTTGAACATATCAATTTAGACAAAATTGCGAAGACTAATTAAAGATTAGTTAAAAAGATGTAGTTTTATAATGTAAGATTTAATAAGCAAACAATAGAACAAAAAGTTACTCAAGGTCAAGTAAGGAATATAATATATTAATTATATTTTTGTCGTGACTTCGTTTTTTATATTAGAAGCATCAGGTATTATGTAATATTAAGAAACAACGTTGAGCTACTCGCATTGTCTACAACCAAGCTTTTCGAGCCTCTCGATTCCATAAAAGAACGATGACTTAAAATTTAGATAGTAAACGCATTAGCCCTTCTCCAGCCCCATCAGCATTTTGCTCACCATGGAATACTTTTTTTATCGTAAATAATCTTCGAAGTTGATAGGTTTCTATTTTACAAGGGAAGGTATGGATATTACCATCGCTGTACTTATTTCTGTTGCAAATCTTTTGTGTGAAAAGACTATTGGCTTTCGGTTTAAAGGGGAATCGTAATTTTTGTGTAAATGAGACGTTATATACTGTCTATGCGCGGTGAAGGCTTTTGTGGTGTACATGTGACCCTGCTCGTCACATCGCTTTAATCAATGAGAAAAGGGATTGTAGTTGGTAACAACCAAAGAGTTTACATGTTTCCACCAATAAATACAGCACCGCTAACACAATAAATAATAAAATTTACTTTCAACGAATCTGCCATCTAGGTTAACATTAATGAAGCTTTACTAATAAAGCCTATGCTTGATATTTTTATGTATATTTTTCTTTTGTGTATCATGTTTATGAATAACTATAATTACTCGTAAAAACATTATTTTATATTTCTTATGTATGTGTGTGGCTTGTAGACCGTCACGTGAAAATCGCAATGAACCTCAATTTGATCATACCTAAGCTCTGAGTACACAAAAAAAGATAGATATATAAAGAAAGTACGGTCAGTTTTATTTTAACTCTTCTATAGTACATAACCTATTGTAAAAGTAAAATAGTCTGCATTGCGACTGCTAATTGTGGCTTATACTTTTAGGTCGGGTTAGCTGGGTTAGTAGCCCTACATTTAATGAATGCGCAAGCCTGGCCCTAATAATTCTTTTAGCAACACCAAGGTCTACCAAAAGAGAAAGCTGATTAGTCCATCACTATACGTTACACATAAACAGAGAGCATCAATGGTGCCTAAATAGACAGAAGAGCTTTATCAAATGCTACTATATAATTATTTCTATTGCTTGCGCGAATATTATACATTATTAAATAATATTACTTTACGGATTTTATCGCGTTTATTTTACATTTTAAAATGAACAGGTTTTATCGTTAGATCCAGCAGTGGTATTATGCTTGGGTTTAAATTTTAATTTATTAATAATGGGGTCCCAAGCAGGTGGTAGAACCCAACCATCTTCTCTATTGAAATTTGGATGTTTTCTTATCTCAATAGCTTCACAGATCATCCTTGGTCCTACCAAGGTGTTCTTTAGCGAGGATTTGTGGTCGATTAAATCTTATGTAATGGTTTGGGTGATTTAAGGTATGGTCCCACACTTCCGACTTGTTGGGTCTTTTATGTTTAATGTCAGCTATATGTTCCTTTACGCGGGTTCTTATTGCTCGCTTTGTTTGTCCAATATAAGAGAGCCCGCAGTCACAATCTAGCTTGTACACTCCTAGATCTTGTAGAGGAATATTGCACTATACAGGTGGTAGGAATTGACCAATCTTCTTCAGCGGCTTGAAATAAGTTTTGATATCCCCCTCAAAACGCGATATAATCCGTAAAGTCATTTTATTTAATAAAATGCTATTATGACAAAAACACTTTTTTATTAATTACTGCTACTTACTACTTATTATTTATTAAAAATTCAAAAATCCTTATGAATTTTTAAACAACAATTTTATCGCTTTTTAGTATGCATACATGTTTCTTAAATTGAAAAAAATATCGATATCAAGATGTCGATATCGACAAAACTACAAGCCTACGAGTGCTACGCGCGCAACAATATGGTGGAAGCGGCTCTAATTGTCATTCCTTCAAAATGTTTATTATTTTGTAAATAAAAATATTATTCCGTGAAGATGTCGTCGGCAGAGCCGAATCAGAATAAAACATGGGAATTATCGTTGTACGAATTAAATCGTACGCCGCAAGAAGTTATCACCGATGCTACCGAAATCGCGGTATCCCCCCGAAGCTTGCACAGCGAGCTAATGTGCCCAATTTGTCTAGATATGTTAAAGAAAACTATGACGACAAAGGAATGTCTCCACAGATTCTGTTCAGACTGTATTATCACAGCACTGCGATCAGGCAACAAAGAATGTCCAACTTGTCGAAAGAAACTTGTGTCGAAGCGCTCGCTAAGGCCAGATCCCAACTTCGATCTTTTAATATCGAAGATATATCCTAGCCGGGACGAGTACGAAGCACACCAAGAGCGGATACTGACCAAGTTGAACATGTCACATTCACAGGCGTCTTTAGTTAACTCGATCACTGAAGGTATTAAGTTGCAATCGCAGAACCGACCGCAGCGATCAAGGAAAAATCAGGAAGAGAGTAGCAATCCGTCGAACTCGAATAGCAACTCGGAGCCAACACAAAACGGTAGCAGTTCCTCGGTGCCCAAAGACGGAACATCCTCAACTGGTAATCCAACACCACCTGGACAATCCACTTCTAACCCAGCGTCGGTCAGAAGTACTCCATCTCCAGTCCCTTCTAATATAAGCTCTGTGTCAAAAAACACAAGCACAACTAAGAGGGCGAAATCTATTCTTACATCTGAACGGAGTGAGGAAAGTGAATCTAGTGATGGCAGGTCTGTTTTCATTATGTAGATAATCTATATTAAATACGAAACTTTTCTTAAAATTTTTTCTTGCTAATTTAGGCTGGCTTTTTATACAATTTAGTTTTAAGTCAGGAAAGCATAAGATATTTACCTTTTGCTTTTAAAAAACATATGGTACTAATATTTTATTCTGTCTAGAGATAAACAATAATTAGTCTGGTCATTGTGTTCTTTAATTTTAATACTCTTTGTAGTGTTACAGGTGTTTCTCTTCTGCTTAAAAACAAAATCTTTTTATTACTTACTGCTCATCTGCAAGTGACAGACTATACTGACTACATTAAAAAAAATGCAGCATATTTGTTAGTTTATGAATTTCCTGATTAAATTAATGAAAAATCATTATCAGCGGCAAATAATACCTTGAATGATATGTTAAATACAATTTTGCAAATATTTGCAATTGTACCATAATCAAATTAGATAATAAGTTTGTGTAATAAAATTCTAAAAATAAACACAAACATAATCAATAGTGATAACTATATTACTTAACTGCCTCTGTAGCCTGGTGGCATAGGCATGTGCTTTAGAAACCAGAGGTTAAAATCCTGCAGGGACTCAACAAATTTTCATTGTTGGTTCCTAGTTAGTTAGGGCAATTTGGGCCAATCACCCAATTGTCTGAAAAGTAAGATGATCCATGCATTGGATGGCCATGTAAAAAGTAGGTCCACTCACCAACCCGCATTGGACGAGCATCTTGGAATACAGTCCAAAACCCCCTAATGGATATGGGTGTATTAGGAGAGAATATATGTCCAGCTGTGGACTATCACAGGCTGATGATGATGATATTACTTATCTACCAAAGCCATATTAAATTAGTAGTTTGCTACAATTAAGTTCCAATCAAATCTTCCAATCTTGGTTACTGACCCTGACTGTTGTGCCATATGGTGTTGGTTGGATTTCCACCATGAGAAAAATATTGATGAACATAGTCTATATCTGGTGTCTAGTTGTTTGTATTAATATTATGTGTATATATTTACAAAATATAAAACAAGTTAATGTCTTTTTTTTTTATGGCATACGCAGGGAGATGAGCAGTCGGGCTACCTGATGGGAAGTGGTCACCGATGCCCATAGACATTAGCAATACCAGTGGTATCGCCAACGCGCTGCCTACCGTGAGACATAGGGTGCTAAGTCTCGTTTACCCATTAATACGCTGGCTACGGTGCCCTTCAAACCGGAACACAGCAGTGTTTTCACACTACTGCTTCGCAGCAGAAATAGGCACCGCGCTGGTACCCACCCAGAAGGTCTCCTGTAAACAGGGGACCTACCACCGGGGTCTATACATTAACTTGTTTTTCTTTTGCAAAGCTTGTACTATAGTGCTTAGTGGTAACTAAGTGACTAATATATATTAGTCACTTAGTTACCACTATAGTACAAGCTTTGCTTAGCTTGGGAACAGATGGTGTGGTGTTATTATCTTAAAACATAACATTATTATAATCAACATTATACTTCAACAAAACAACAGACTCAAAGAATGTACAGTATTGTCTTTTCTATTATTTCAGAACTGAAGGAGAGAATTCAATGGACACAGAGGGTGAAGGGGAACCGCTCAATCCTAATGAAATAGAATTAGTATTTAAACCCCACCCGACAGAAATGACTGGTGACAATCAGCTGATGAGGGCATTAAGGGATAGTTCTGTAAGGTATCTAAAGACTACCGCTAATGCTTCAGGTAAGTTGGATCACTTATTATATTCTCTTCTAAGGTGCAAAATAAAAAATTAAATTTAAAGAAAGAGGTTCTCTGGTAAATTTAAAGAAAGCATAAATTGCATAGCGTACTGAGAGGTTTAAGGAATTATATCCATAGAAGCATGCTGAATCTTATTTAACACGAAATATATGTTAAAAAAAAAAATTAGGTAGGTGCAATTTATGAATTGTGTCAACAACATTATATAAAAAATATATTTAATTGTCAAAAATGATAAAGCTTCCATTGTCGCTATAATTATATAGTGTAAAATAAAGAACACATACTACCTGAAATTATTACAAACCAATATAATGTCAAGTTCTTACAGTACTAAATGCTTGTAGCATGTTAATTGTAACACTGATAGGTGGTAGGTCCCTTTATGCAGACCACTTGGGACAGTGACACCAGAAAAGTAGAAAACGGACTAAACAATGTTATGCTTGAACCATAATTTTTTATTTATTTTGACTTAACTTGTCATGTTTTATTACAGTGGACCATCTGAGCAAATACTTAGCAATGCGCCTAACATTAGACTTAGATGCAGAGTTACCAGAGGCATATCGCCTCCTCAACTTTTGTATCTATGTAGCTCCATCACCAGGTCAGTTTGTCCCACTAGCTGGTTCGCAAACATTGAGGCAGATCAATGATAAGTTTTGGAAGGTATGATTATATATTTATTATTTTCTTATATATGACATGAAATACTTTCAGATGTAAGAAAAATTTTAATGTATTTGAACACACATACTAATGTGACATAAACATAAACTGTTCTATTTAGTGGACTACCAAATCTAAATTATATAATATATTTGAATAAAAATGCAATACAAAATGAAGTGTTATTAAAGATCTCCAAATTGCATTTTAGAATTTATATGAACATAAATCTTAAAAATTTGCTTTTATTAGTTTTTAAAAAAAAAACATATTTTTAAGATATAGATATAGATGAAAATAAATTGTTCCTGCAAAATGTTGACAAATAATATTATGAGCCAGCTGCTCTAGTAAATTTCAGTTGCTAGTTGTGTTGTTACAGCTAAAAGAACAGTTCTTTTGAAGCTCATATTGGTTTATTCATAACATCCTCCATGGCCTAATGATATTGGCTCTTGTTTTACAAAGTGGAGGTTGAGGGTTCTCGTTCTGCAGAGAGTCATCTTATTGTTATGGTTCAATTCTAGTTGCTTAATATAGTATGAACCAATCACGGAATTGTCTGAAAAGTAAGATGATACATGTGACAAATGGGCATGTAAAAAGTAGACTTTAAGACCATCTTTGGCAGTTGTTATGCGATGTTAGTACCTTTAAATTTAATAATTATTAATTCATTCAGCGAATGTTGTTTAACTCTTAGTTTTGAAAACTGTTATTCAGGTAAATCTGAATGGTTTAAAAGCCAAGTCTTATTCCTATATCAGTTTGGAATGAGTTTATTAATCTGTTGTATGTAATTTTATTAACAATTTGATTTATTATCTTTTCAGGTTAACAAGCCTCTTGAAATGTATTATTCATGGAAAAAGACCTAGCCGTAAAGCAATCTTGCTCTAGTTATGCTTCAGAAATGTAACTAAACTAATAGAGTATTAGAGTGATAATGAGATAATGCAATAAACATTATTAATTTGTACAGTTTTTTATCAGTGAGACAGTGAATTGGGGAAATAAAATGGACATTTGATAATTGAAATATAATAAACTGATGGAATTTGTCAAATTAAGATATTAATGTACTTAGTGTCTATGTTATGTAAAAAAAATTGTGTATGTGGCGTTTTTTAAATTGGTATAATTTGATGTAAAAACTATTTGTAACTAATATATGGTCATTCTATATATGAAATTAATTTGTATGATTCATTATGAAATGTTATCTAAAATTGTATATGAACATTCAGCAAATATTTTAGGTACAGGACAAATAAATTCAGGAATATATATTTTTGTGTTACTTATATTTTATTCAACACACATATTTCTGTTAAAACAATTATGTATCAAGTTTAATTTCGCATAAAAATATAAAAACCTGTATTAGTTATTTATCAATATTTTCTGTACAATGCTTTTGTGCAATTTTATTGTATGTTATAATTAAATTTATGAAATATATTCAATCCTATTATCACAAATGTTGTGGTATGTTTCCAATTAATAAAAATCTTTTTGAATAAAATACAGTATCTTTTATAATTTCCTAGAAAAATGGTGACTTGAAATATTTTCATTACAATTCTTAACGGACTTCAAATAAAGCCCAGATAAGCCAAAACATACAGGTAAAAATACTTTTAAGTTACATGTAGCAGTATTACCGCCAAGTTGTTGAAAACATATTTTACGGGGATAATTTAGAAACTAAATAATAGATTCAGCATCAAATTTTATTTGAAAATTGTAAATCACAAGCAGTAATAAATATAAAACCTTTATATACATTAATAATTTTCAAGACCTATGGCAATGTAACTTATATAAATTCAATATAACAAAAAAGAACAATCACAATAAACTAAAATAACAGCCATCTTAAAAAAATGTATCTAGCATTACAATTGTTTGAACATAGTTTATTTAGAAAATAAATATGACTAAGAAAAAATAAGTACTATCACAACATGGCGCGGATTAAAAGTTCTTCAAATAAACTCAGATTATTGGATCATAATGCAAGGCACTGTCATTCTCTGAACTATTACTTATTTCGAAGGTATAAAGTGTCGTCTAAATGCGTTGTATTCTCTGCGGAGTGCTTTAATAGCTTCAACTTTTAATGTTTTAACACATCAATCATTTCATCCTTGATTTCCGAATCGCGCGCAATTGCAAGTCTCTCCATTGTCGCAAAATCCAATTCTTCAATACGCTCAGCCTCGTCTATAAGCCGATCGAAATCTTTTAAGAAACTGCGAAATGATGAACTCTCGGCATCTTCTGAATAACCAAGTAATCTCTCAATATGCTCTAAAAAATCTAAGGTTCTTCGGCCGTCTTTCATCTTGGTTGTAAACATAAAATTTCTAAAAAGTCGCCTGCCCTTTTCATCACTCAGGACGTTTTCAATTTTGTCAGTAAAACGATCCAAATCACTTTTGGTTACACCCTCATGGTCATCGCAGCCACAAGCGACAAAACATTTATCCATTTTTCTCTCATTTGCCTGTCACTTTAACCCTTTTCATCATAATCGATTAAACTTATTTGTTATTTATATAAACTGTCATAGTTTTCTGATAAAATTTGTAAACATCCGGAACATGATCCCATAGTAATTTACTGCAGCTCATCCATATTTAATTAATAAGGAAATATAACTGTGATTCATCTTTACAAAATTAGATAAAATTACGAAAACTACTATACTATCATACCCTTAGACAAATTGCGCCCTTAAACTTAAATATCGAATGTGACACCAAAAGGCTTAAACACAGACTACACAATATGTCAGACAATTTGTTATGTCTTAATAATGAATCTTAAACATTAGAAAACAAATTATTGAAAGTTAGGATGTTTCGAGTATTACGGACTCAGAAGTTGACTAAACACCCTAAAATGACATCACAAACTAAGGAAAAAAAATCAATGACCTTGCATGTCTTGTCCTCGTTCTAAACTCTTTAATGGGATGGGAAGTGAATGATGTTAAAACAATGGAGCTTTTGTATTATGAATGTATGTTGTGGCTCTAACACATAGACCAATATACTAAAATTGTACTCTTAAGCTATAATCTAACAAAAAGGTGAATTTTTATGCATTATGTCTTATTATATTTTTACACAATTCATTTAAATTAATGTTTTTCAATATGTATCTCTCCTTACGTATGAAAAATATGATAAATATTTAACAAAACTCGATAGTAATCTTACAAAGGGAGATGATCACCCATCCACTAATGCTAAAGTAGCTTGTTAAATAAATATTTTTTGTAAAATAATATTTGTATTATCTGTAGAAAAACGTCAACTTTAGATATAAAATATAACTTTAAAATGACATATTTAAACCATAGATTCCTTTCCCTTGTGAATATATATAATATCTAAGAACAGCCGTGTAAATTGCACTTCTGAGGCAGACGAATAAGTCAATGCAATCCAAATCAGCCACTGAATTCACTTCTAATTTCGCGTTTCTGTTAATTGTACCAAAACTCTGTCCAAAATGCCTAATACTTTATCTTTTTACAATCAAATCGATCTAAATTTCCAAAGACCTAACAGCAACCAAATTATTTCATGCTATTCAGCTTCTTTACAATAAACCTTCCGTTCTTGTTCATGTTTGTGTCTTTGGCTTGTATGTTATTGTCTGTAACTGCCTCCGTAGCCTAGTGGTAAGGGCATGAGCCGGAACTGGAGGTCTTGGGTTCGAATCCCGCGGGACTCAACATAGTTTCGTTGTTGTTTCATAGATGGAAGTAATGCAAGCTGATCACCTCAAAGCCTATAAAGTAAGATGATCCATGTCTCGGATAGGCATGTTAAAGTCCTTCGGCTGATCTCTTTTCGGTCGTGTTAGTTTTCTGTCCCATCGACCATGAGAGTAAAGAAAGAGGAAAGCAACTGTGTTTACGGGTACATTTGTGCATTATAATATTTCCTGCGCTGTTGGCTGATCTCTGATATAAATCGGCCGCCGTTGTCAGAAAGGACTAAATGGACATTGTAAATGTCTTGTCATTAAAATAATTATTTGTACATTTCTAATTAAAATTTTTGTTGACCAATAATAGTGATTAATATTTTTTTATAAACTCGTAAACACCGATACGTTAATTACATTTAATTATAGTTTATTTTTTAGTTGTCGATAGTTCATTATATATATTGTTTTAAGCTCTTTACAAGATATCTAAGAATATATTTTTATTTATTTTTTAATAACATTAATTTATTAAATTTGAACCATTTTTAATAGAATATAATTAAAAAAAAAAGTTCATGCTACTAAATTTATATGTCCATAAACATTTCATGCCGTTGTAATTTATGGTAAGTGTCACAGTCGGCCATTTTGCAGGTTTTCCGAACACTGTTACACGTGTTCTGTAGGTTATTAACAAATATTTTTATTAAAAATAATATTAAAGCAACCTCTCCGTAAAATCAATTTGCAATTTAAACTTTTACGTTTCAGGGCGTTAAAATGGCGGTTACGAAGAAGCCCGCTCCTAAAAAAGCTCAGTTGCATCAAAAGACTGGCAAGAAAGGTGTCAAAGGTGGTAAAATTCGCGGCAAGGGAATGAAGAGGAAAATCAACTTAAAGTTTACTATTGATTGCACACATCCCGCTGAAGACAGTATCTTGGACGTGGGAAATTTCGAAAAATACCTGAAGGAACACGTAAAAGTTGAGGGTAAAACAAATAACCTCGGCAATCACGTTGTCGTCGCTAGGGACAAGACTAAAGTAGCCATCAATGCAGGTTAGTTAATGGTATTTATGTATTAAAATTAGTAAGATATGATCTCAACGAATAAAAACTGATTACAAACACGTTTTTATGTTAAGCTTATAATTTTTTTACCGGCTTGTTACCAAATGTATCTGAATGTCTTAATAATTTCATTCATTTATCGTTTTTACATGCATCTATTTTGAAAATAATTAAGATATATGCATACCAACTATGTTAACATATTTTTGTTTCTTTGACAATTTTTTAAAACGCTACAACATTCACTTAAAAGTGAATGAAAAAATCACTATATCCTTAAAAGGAAAGTAGTTGCCAGATAAACAAATGTGTATGTATGTGAATTTGATTTGACATCCTTTTAGTTGTTTCATATCATAATGGATTAGTATTTATTCCACAGAATATTACTAGTGTTAGGTTAGGTTAATTTATATACAGATAACTATCATGTCTAACAAAATCTCTTTAAATCTGAGGATTTAATTACATTTGTTTATTGGATACCTATAGATACATATCGATTTTTGTCGTCATTTCAGACATTCCCTTCTCCAAGAGGTACCTTAAATACTTGACAAAGCGGTACCTCAAGAAAAACAACCTGCGTGACTGGCTCCGTGTTGTTGCGTCTGCACATGATGCTTATGAACTGCGTTACTTCAACATCAACGCTGACAGCGATAATGAGGAGAATGAAGATTAAACTGTTGCTAATAAAATAGTTCTACTCTACCATAAGCCTTTTAATTTCTGTTATAGAGCACTTCAAGTTAGTTAATAAAAATTGTTTTATTTTTGAGGAATATATGTATCAGATGCTCTAAAATAACAGTATATACTGAATTTATTATTAACTTATGTTTCAAAATGAGAATTAAGATTTATTTATCTATTAATATATTCTATTTAAGCTTTTATTTTTCACAAATCTAAAATCTTACCTTTAAAGGCAATGGATGACCAGTAGAAATCAAACTAAATCTATGTTATTGTAAAACAGTCTATAATTTGGCTCTGGATGGATTTTAATTTATGAAGTGGTCTAATGTTTGAGATGTTGCTACATTTATACTAAAGTTGGCCATAGTTAAGACAATTGATACTAAATATGTAACCCATGGAAACTAAGCAACAATACTCCTAGAATTCTATTGATGCATTTCTCTGATATGTCATTTCCAGGTCACATCTCTTTTTTTTTTGCAACACTTCCAGATTTTTTGGTAAGTTTCAGCTAACAGATCGCGGTAAGCTAGCGTCCTCACGAACTAGGTGGCCGACTCTTTTTGCTATAAGTAAAGGCAAGGCAAGGTAAGGTGCAGAA
The DNA here is from genome assembly GCA_029286875.1 of Lamproptera curius. Classification (NCBI taxonomy): domain Eukaryota; kingdom Metazoa; phylum Arthropoda; class Insecta; order Lepidoptera; family Papilionidae; genus Lamproptera; species Lamproptera curius. The sequence continues at coordinate 1,970,229 of JAGSMT010000028.1, forward strand.
TGTACATGAGTTACATAGTCTTTAGTGTCTCCTAAGGATCTCCGATGATAGGTTCAAGAACGATTGCTGTGCTCGTAAGCGATGGCGAAAACAAGTGTCTGTATGCTGCTGTGTGGCCTATTCCCTACCAGCGTGGCGTATAAGGTAAAGTGACCGGACCCCTGTTAGGTCCGGATCGATCTTTGTGTTTTTCGGTTTAGGAGTGAAGGATGCGTGAGCGATAGCTTGACATGCATAAGCCATGATTTGTCGTTCGCATACCTTGTCGTTTTTTTTTATGGCATACGCAGGCAGACGAGCAGTTCGGTCATCCGATGGGAAGTGGTCACCGACGCCCATGGACATTGGCAATACCAGTGGTAACCAACACGCTGCCCACCGTGAGACACAGGTTGTTAAGTCTCGTTTACCCAGTAAATACGCTGGCTACGGTGCACTTCAAACCGGAACACTGCAGTGTTTTCACACTACTGCTTCGCGGCAGAAATAGCCTCCGCGGTGGTACCCACCCAGTCGGTCTCCTGCTAGAAGGAGACATACCACCGGTAAACCGGTGTGTAGTAGAAGTTTATATTTGAGCGACATTTTACTCTGAGAATTTGTTAGGTGATAGTCTGGTCGAAACGAACAAAGCCTTTCTCCTAACGTCCTGAATATGAGTTTTAAACGACATGTTGCAGTCGAAGGTTGCGCTTAGGCATTTGGATGTCCTTTTCAATGAGATCGGTTGGCCGTAAAGTTTTAATTGCCGTAGTGACTGGCATTAGCCTGCGCGTGGCCTTTTCCTGGCGCCTGGGGAGAAGACTAAGGGTGTTAGGTAGGCCGTTAAGAATGAACTCCGTTTCTTGTCATTTGAATATTTAACTTACGAAATAATTCTAGCTAGGATATAGTTAACGCCTTTTTAAATTAATCAAAGGACGTAGAGGATGAGAATGGAATTGGTCGAACAACTTTGCAAAATCTATTGGTTGAAAAACAGGAAAGAACGTAAATTTCGATAAAATTTAGATTTTAATACGGTGTCTTCTTGCTTGTGATTTACCCAATCTCCCTTCTAATTCACCTGAATTACAGTTTTAGGGCAAAATTACTGACATCTGAACTTCACCATTCACATACATTCGATGGACAAATTAAACGTCGGTTGATTTTAAAACACAAACATCGTATTATAAGCATATGACGACTGCCAACGATGTTCTTGAAAACCAGGTCGTACTTAAACACGCTTAATTTATTTTTGTAGAAAACTGTCTTCACTGTTAACGTCATTTTACCAATTTTGACGGTCTTATAACTGGCTATTTGTAACCAATTTAGATCAGCAATTCTCTTTAAAACATTTCCCCATTTGTTAAGGGTCTTCTATATCGTTTTCATATCGGGCTCTGCCATAAGTTACTTTTTTGGCCGGAAGTTCATGTTACATGCTTACTCGACTCAAATATATCCTTAATTATCGAATCGTCGAATATTCTTTATTCGACGAGCATTCTGGTAGGTAAGTGAAGGCGTCGCAGTGCAATATCGTTATAAGGCAAAATCATCGAATATACGTTCTAGGAATAGGATGGTGGAGTCATCAGTAGGTTAATAGACACGTAGATGGTTACCGTCAATATGACGTGACAATATTGATACCAATACGGCTACTTATCAATGATAAATTAATTAAAATAACAAGTAAAATGTGTTACAATTCGCAGCGTGTACCATTTCTATTTAAAAAAGATTTAAAGTCCATCTTAAATAAAGAAAGATGTTTGAAGATGCCACTTTATCTTTAGATAATAAAATCATCCCATTTGCGAAATAAAAGCAATAAATAACAAGTATATATTTAGCACACAGGTTTCGTTCTAAATCTCGCTAATGCTCAGCATCCTTATCTGGAAGTTTATGAAATTTTATCTAATAATAGATTAATTAAAAATTAATGAAGAACAATTAGACGTTTCAGTTTACTATACCGCTTGAAGCGTCGAAATATTTTCACCTACCCACATAGATGAGAATTTAGCGATTTAGCGGTTGAGCCAGAAGTAACAGGACAATAGAATGATTAGGTATTACAGGCACGTACTTAAATTCCACACTTCTTCCTATACACCGACTCAGAGCCGCGGCCTTGCTTATACTATTTCATTTTCAACGACCCATCGAGTCGTCAACACACAGGTATAAAGCAAAATAATGATATCCTGTTACTGTAAACCTTTACTCGAACAGGTTCCTTTTCATTCTTAAAGAGTTTTAAAAATTTATATCGTTGATATAATAACTATATTTGATTTCAAAAAGACTAAATAACTATATTATTTCGATACATAGGAGAGGTTAATAGATTGTAGAGGAGACTAATGCTTTGTTTGAAACAAATATGGTCAATAATCTACAATAACTTGAAACGATTTTTGGATAACCTACAACATTATTTAGGACGCTTTCTTTATGCAATATTCATATTAATATTTTTTATGCAACCTCCATAAGGTGCCATCTGACCATCGCTATTATTACCTACCATTTTATAACATTTAGAAAACTTTGGCTGTCCAAGAAAATGAAAGTCGCAAGATTCTTCAAAATTGATTCACACGTTAAATATCGATTGAGGCAAATTAATAAAAAAAATTGGTTGCCTGTAAAATCGGTATACGGGCGAAAGTGACAACATCTTTGAGTGGTAAAATGATTGTAATGTGGATTATTCATTCGTATAGTTCCCATAATATCACTCAAATAACAAATTTAAATGATAATATACTGATTATTTTTTCTGGTAAGCATGCCCTCTTTATCTTGCTCTCTGTCTCATTCACTTAAGCAGGCCAACTGCGCACGAGTAAGTGAGACGCGTGCGTCTAACTTTTCCTTATGATTCCTTTTTTTCTCTTTTTATAAGACATTGTCACGTCAAAAAATTATAGGACAACTTTTTTCTTGACGTATTGTGACCAGAACAGCAATGTCTGCACATAACAGCTTTGTAGCATAAATAGGCAACGTGGTATTACACAAGTGAACTGAAATCTACGTTCAAAATAATAAAAAAAACTAAACAATGATTCGATAATTTTATTAGATGGTATTTACATAATCAAAAAAAATCGTACGAAATCTTACAAGATTGATGCACGTCGATGAAGACAAAAAGGGGCTTTAAAAATTTCATCAATACTTAAACTACTCTCGATCTAAGTATCTCTCTTTGTACTACATTAATAAGATTCAACGATGCCGCAGCAACTAGTATTGTCTATGTAAAATGACAAAATGCGCTTACAAATGATACATATAAATAAATTAGGTAACATCTTGCACTGGGAGCTACCGGATAGCTTCAAAGGATTTACTCTTAACATAGTCACCTACACGGATTGGTTATAAATTACTCTAAGTCCAGTGCAAGTTATAGGCTAGATACATAATTAATATTTTAACAATTTCTTCATTTGCCCGCTGCGATCTCCTTCATCCTGTTGAGGGCGGATCCGGCGCGGAACCATGAGATTTGTTGTTCGTTCAACGAGTGGTTCAACTTGATGCGTTCCGAGCTGCCGTCTTTGTGCTTGATCTCGCAGTCGACGGGCTGTGGGTAAGAAAATGACTTTTAGTGAAATGCCAGTATCATATTAATTATATAAGCATATTTTTTATTTCATTACTGAGAAAACACTGCTATAAATATCATAGTTCAAGAATTTAGGTTGCCATCTTGGCATAGATAATAGATTATGAGAATGAATTTTATTGTCTATCATATTGGCGCATTTTCTATTACTTTAGAGCTTTTGACATCTATCAATGCTAACAGCTTTTATGTTTTAAAGTTTATAAATATTCTCAATAATTTTATTAGAACTTTCAATAATAATTTTTATTATATTATGTTTGAATATACAAATATTTTAGATTAAATGCGCTACGAATAGACATAGCGGAAAGCGGACTCTATAAAAAAATAATTATTACTTTTCCGGGAGCCAGATCTTTGAGTCCGAGAAGGGAGATTTTGTCAGTGGGCTGAATCTTGTCGTAGTCGGCTGCGTTGGCGAACGTCAGGGGGAGTAGACCTTGCTTCTTCAGATTTGTCTCGTGGATCCTGCGAACATAAAGAACATATGAGCATTAAACAGAGAGCTAGAATATTATAATTGATAATAAAATAATATACAATCTTAGACGAGAAAGAGAAAACAAACTAATTTGTGAGCAAACATATGTCATTAGTGCTCTGAGGTTTGTGTGCATTACACCAAAGACGAGACGGAATTAATCTAGATAACGTTACTCGTTCCAATGAAGTGGCTTAATATGTCTAGAATTTTCATAGTCGCTTGTCACCCGTGAGACATTTCTGTGACCATGCGTCAACAATAACACCCGACGTCATTTAGTTTTAGTGGGTTAGTGTTCATTCCAATACTGTAATTTTTTGCCTCCATCAAACAAAGGCTTGATGCACCTAATAACCCATTCAAACAAGAAAGGCCTTAGCGGTGATGTAGATTAAAGATCTCATGAATATTCGGCTACTATTTGGTATTTAGCCACTTTTTTTTGGATTCAATTCGCTAATATTACTCAAGATTATACGGATTTATAACAAATGATAAGTTGTAATGGGAAAGGATAAGCTTTTTAGCATTCGTTGGTAGCAAACGATTCAGCTTTTCTTCATAAATAATACCCTCTCACTATACCTTACTCCAAAGAGAAGAGAGATAAGTTTTATCAAATGGTGTTATGGTTCAGTTCCGACATGACTACTCAGGTGTTGACGCTCGACGGTCACTCATTTCGTGCCGAATATTCGGCGCCGCATCGGCCGACGGCGACGCCGAAGAGTCGGCATTCGGCCTCACCTGGCGAAGGACTTGACGATGATGGCCCTGCCGCCGAGGTGGCGCGGCTCGAGCGCGGCGTGCTCCCGGAGGAGCCCTCGCCGTAGTTCTCGTCGCCCACGACGCACCACCGGGCGCCGGCCGCCTTGTAGGCGCGCGCCGTGCCCGGCACCGGCCCCCACTCGCCCGTCAGCTGGTTGCGCACCTTGTTCAGCTCGCCGTTCTCCGCGTTCGTGGCCCTGCGGTGGCGCAATGTGTGAGTATCGTATGAGCGCCGGAAACAGTAAAAATGGGCAAGAGAGAACGTCATGTAGAACAAAAGAGAAGAAAAAGTCGATTAAAATGATAAAAGGCGATAAGGTCCTAGATACACGTACAAAACAAAAGAAAATGTCACGTTAGCTCTTGACGCGAACTAGTGGTGACGTCATAGATGAGAAAATTTCAAGTCACTACAAAACGACGAATGTTTAAAGAGGCATTTAACGTGTAATACAAAAACCATTTTTGCCTTCAAATTTAAATTGTGCAGTGTTACTCAAACCTATAAAGATATCGTGGGTTGAAATAAAATATTTGTAATAAAATAATAAACAAGTAATTTCGACCACAGTTATTAGAAAAACTCTCTTTTAATACGTCAAGGCTGCTAATAATTTAACTATATATGAAGAATTAAAGTCAACTACAAAGTGAGTTAGAAAAGATACTTCTAAACAAGACAAAACCTTTATCAGCGCAAAACTAACAGCACAGACTAATGCAATATTAACATCCATCTCATTACACTGCTGACATAGCTTCGCTATCAACGTATCCATGAGGCGTTGAATCCACCATTCATAAATCATTGTCCTGGATCTAGTTACAACATGTGACATAACATATACTCACGTGATGAACATGTTGTTGGAGATGTTGTCGAGGTGGCCGCGGTACTTGAGCCAGGGGCCGGCGGCGGAGATGTGGTCGGTGGTGCACTTGCCCTTCACCTTGATGAGGATGGTCATCTCCGTGAGGTCCTTGCCGTCCCACTTGTCGAACGGCGCCAGCAGCTGCAGCCGGTCCGACGAGGGGGACACGTCCACCTGCACGCCTGTTTAAAAAAAATAATAATAATATTTCTAGACGAATAACACAACATCATGTAGTCCTGACTAAGCAAAGCTTGACTGATCGATAAACTATTATACGACGGAAACTGTCACGTTTTCCCATGGTGGGGGTCGAACCCACACCCTTTGGCGCAACAGTCAGGGTCACAAGCCACTGCGCCAAGCGGGTCGTCAAAGACATGGAATTGCTTTTAATAATGTAACCCACAGCAACCGAGTGACATGAGACGCATGGCATTATCAGTTGGGGGCCGGTAGAAGATAGACATCTTGGTCATAGCTCTATAAGGCTAGACTAAATTTAGCTAGATGCTATTTATAATGTAAGTTACACTTAAAACTTAATACTTTACAGCAGTGATAATTGTTAATTGCCACAAAGCGTTCATACGCTTATGTTTCGTCAAATGGGTATTACTTTTTATGATGATATGATTGCTAACTGTCAGATGAACCTTATAATATTTACATCACTTTGTTCTATTGAACATCCACCCTCTTGGGGTCTTATGATATTTAGTCACTCAGTTTAGTTACTATACCATCCATTTGTACTGTAATGTATTAATTTACCTATATATTTCGCATTAACCAAATGAAGAGAAACAATAACAGCTTGTACTTTAAAGACTTACTAACCTTTCTATTCGACCGTCACTTTAAAAAATGAAACAGTAACGTCCTTCATATCATAGCATCCTTCGCCTAGCATTTTAATCGAACATATATGCTGTAATAGTAATAAAAACTGTAAAACAGTAACGACTTATTTTTCCTATGTATTTCACCAACGTCCTAGGAATTAAAGAAGTCATTGTGCACGTAGACTAACTCTTGCCGTCGGTCGCTATTTGAAGTCTGCCACCATAAAAATTTTAATAGTTATAAGGCGACATCAACATCAGCCTGTGATTGTCCACTGCTGGACGTAGGCCTCCCCTAATAAGCCCTATCCATTATGGGGTTTTTGGACCGTATCCCACCACGCTGGTCAAACGCGGGTTGGTGGGTGGACAGAATTACATGCCCATCCGACGCATGGATAATCTTATTTTTCAGACAATTGGGTGATTGCCCTAACCAACTAGAAAACAACAATGAAAATTTGTTGAGTCCCCGCAGGATTCGAACCCGAACGACCTCCGGTTTCTAAAGCACACGCCACCACTAGGCTACGGAGGCAGTTAAGGCGACATAGCGACGAGTATTTCCAACCTTTATGGAGCTCCTATTTGTTAATTTCCACCATGGTAGGAATCGAAGAGAGTAGCAGGGGACTCACTCTTGCCGTCGGCGGGCGGGTGCTGGTAGGTGTCCTGTCCGGGGTCGAAGCCTTTGGCGGGCAGCTCGTCGGCGAAGGGGTCGGACAGCCGGAACTTCTTGCCGTCCGTGCCCGTCAGCTCGTCCGCCATCGGGTTGAAGTCGAGCCGTCCTGGGGAGCGACAAACATTCTATACTTTTTTACATTGTATTCTTCATTGTCCTATTTTTAGTTCGTTCTTACATTTTTTTTAACACAAAAATACATTTCAAAATAGCATTGTATCATCAGAACGTAACGGTTTAGTCCTATTTTTTAAAAACACATTGTGTTCTTTAAAAATAATGGCAGTGCTCGTTAAGGATATGTTTTAAAAGTTTTATTAGGTATCGCTCTTATACAAATTCGTTGATATAGTGTAACCAACTCACGAATAGCCTTTTTTAATTATTACCGTCAATTTTACAACTGCATCTCTGACAACAGATTATATATTTTGAAATTTGTAGATAACAAACATTATAACAGATTTCATCCAGATCTAAGCGAGTGTCATGCGCTTAAAGATGTTCTTCTGTAGCCTTAAAAACTATAGAAGTTTTCCTATACATTACCAGCGATGGAGAGGGCGGTGACCAGCTCGGGGCTGGTGACGAAGCAGTGGGTGGCGGGGTTGGCGTCGTTCCTGCCGGTGAAGTTGCGGTTGTACGAGGTCACGATCGTGTTCTTCTCGCCCTTCTTCACGTCCTTGCGGTCCCATTGGCCGATGCAGGGCCCGCACGCGTTGGCTAGCACCTAGTGAAGCAGTAAAATTCAAATTCAGGCTCTGTCAAGCTCTTATGAACCTACCACCAATGGTTATTTCGTAATGATTTATGGATAAATAGCAACCCCGCAACCCCCCCTGTGGGTGGAGTTTCGTAACACCCGTCATTGGCTGACCTCTACTCGGCGAATGGAATATTCCTACCAAATTTCAATTAGCTACGCTTTATGGTTCCAGAGATATCGGGATGAGTCAATATAGAGGTTGCCACGCTTTTCTGCGGCTAGTATTTACTTATTTTAATTGTAATAAACAATTTAAGGGCTTAGGATAAACGGAAAGAGAATAGAAGTCATTAGGACAACTATGTTTTATTAGATAAATGTCATTCGTAAAAAAACAGTAACCTCGATGATGCTACCGTTACATCTGAATATAATAAAAAAGTAACACTGGTATAAAAATCGATTGGATTCGTATTTAAAGTGGACAGACTGAAGACGATTAAACAAAATGTTCCTTCTGTTGACATCGTGCAAGATTCTATACAAAATAAAATATATAGTTTTTAAAATTTATAGATAAAAAATATTATAAAATTAACTGACCAAAATAATTAATTTTTAGCAATTACTCTTTATCGTCCCAATTCTCCTATTTTCAACGAAAAGTTTAAACTATTAATCCGCGTTATCTATTGGCACACTACGTTCGTCATCGTAATCGTTTTGTAGCTAACATTTTGCATCAAATAATAATAGCAAAATAAATTGTTATAAAACATTATTGCGGTTATAAATTAAGATGTAAGCTATTCTATCTTTTAAGTTGGAGTACACTGCACATTGTGTGCAACTATATTTTAAAATCGGTTGAGTATTTTAGGAGTCCATCGCGTACAAACATCGGGACACGAGATTTATATATATTAAGATATATATATAGGTGTTGCTATTAGAGCAAGAAAGGGTTTAGAATCTGTAGAAATAGTTGCATCTAGAATTTGGCGGCATAAGTGTTTAGGTTTATTGACTTTTTGATTGATATTAATAATGCTGAATAAAACTATTATCTTTAATTTAGGTAAAGACACTGATAACCTCGTGGCTTTAAATGTAAGAGAGTCCCATAGCTAAATATCAAGTGTTAATTGTTGACACTTAATTGATCCAGAATCAAAATGATTGGTTGTTTTGTATACAACGATTTATATTATAAATAGTACATCTAGTTAAACCTAGATAGTTTAAATTTTATGTAGTTTGACCATTGAAATTAATATCAATAAGAGTCTTTGTCAATGGGTTGGATTTTTTCGATTAGAAACGAAACTTAGCTTATATGCTTTTGTACCTTGTCATTTACAACAAAAATTAACAACCAAAATGGTAAGCTAAAATGAACTTTGTCACACAAGAAAGACGTAGGTGCGATTGCTAATAGGAAAGTATATTAGAAAAGTCCAAACACAGGCAGAAGTCATCGTCATCATCATCAGCTTGTGTTTGTCCACTGCTGGACATAGGCACGCCTTCTCCGGCAAGCAGGTTTTTAGACCGTATCCCACCACGCCAATACAATGCAGGTTGTTAGGTGGACCAACTTTTTAAATGCCCATACAACGCATGGATCATCTTACTTTTGGACAATTGGGTGATCTGTTAAAATCATCGCGAGCAATGAAAATTTGTCGAGTCCCCGCAGGATTCGAGCCCACAACAGCGGTTTTTAAAGCACACGCCCTTAGCACTAGGCTACGGAGGCAGTTAAGGTGGAAATCCTATAGGAATATGCAAAAGCTCACAGTGCCGCCAAAGTCCCTGAGGGTCTGGGCGATGCCGTCTCTCTCGATGGTAGCGCGGACCTGCTCCGATCCAGGGGTCACGTTGAAAGGTATCTTCGACTTCAGCCCGTGGCCCAGCGCCTGTAGGAGATCCATACAAATGTTCTACAACGTTCGTTTAGTTCGAAGCTTACACGCTAACAGGAGTTTCACTTTTAAAATATAATATACATCATCAGCCTGTGATAGTCCACAGCTGGACATAGGCCTCCCTAATACACCCCTACCAATTAAGGGGTTTTGGACCGTATCCCAACACGCTGGTCCAATGCGGGTTGGTGGGTGGACCGACTTTTACATGCTCATCCGACGCATGGATCATCTTACTTTTCAGACAATTGGGTGATCGGCCCAAATATAAACAACAATGAAAATTACTGATTTTATCACGTATTTTACATTTTTTAAATTCCCGACGTTTCGAACACTTTCTAGCGGCCGTGGTCACGGGTTAGACACGAAAAATGTAAAATAAACGCGATAAAATCCGTAAAGTCATTTTATTTCATAATGTATAATATTGGCGTAAACAATAGAAATAACAACGAAAATGTGTTGAGTCCCTGCAGGATTCGAACCCACGACCTCCGGTTTCTGAAGCACGCCCATTCGTACGGAGGCAGTTGAAAAAAATATATAATATACGAAAAGTTAAATTGAAATAATGAAAACTGAAAAAATCACAAGCGTTTCCTTGAAAGTTATTTCTTGCACAATTGTCTCAGCAAAATGTTGACTGAGTTTTAGGACAAAAGTTAACCTTGCTCAAAAAATCAGTTTGTTAGATCATGCTACCGATTCTGAACAACAATTAGACAAACATGCTCGAAGATTAGGTAAATTTTGACACGATATAAAGTTCGATTCTCAACGGGAAAAAAAATAATAGTTATCCAGAATTATTGGTCGTCCTTATAAAAATATAAGTGCAAACGATAATTTTAGATAATTACTATTAACTTTTTGTAACTAATATGTATTCATTATTGAAGAAAGATGCATAATAGGTCGGCTTATTCTGAAAGCACAAGTCTAATTTGTTTGAAGTAATTATTTGTAACCTACATTCGTTTCTAACAAATCAAAGTCTCAAGAGGCAAGTATGTACTTTTATTATTTTAGTAGCATTAAAACTTTGAAACGTCTCAACATATTAGGAATGTTTGGAACGATGGCTTTAAATGAATAATTATACCCATATATAAGCATAGATCTCCTACAGAGTATTATATATACAAGATCTAATAATTCGCCATGTGTTATTAATAATAAAGTCTAGATGTTCCAAATAAAAAGATAATGACGTGTTTTAGGCTTAAATCTTCAAGTTTTTTTCTAGAAATAACACTGACCTCCTTGACAATGCTGGCGCACCTGCCCATGTCCTCGTAGGAGGAGTTGGTGCAGGAGCCGATGAGGCCCACGCGGATGTCCAGCGGCCAATCGTTCTTCTTGGCCACCTCGCCCAGCTTGGAGATGGGGTTCGCCAGGTCGGGGGTGAAGGGGCCGTTCACGTGCGGCTCCAGGGTCGAGAGGTCGATTTCGACGAGCTGGTGGAGGCAATGATTGATTAAAAACATGCGTAAGTTTTCTATATTAAAAAAGCTGGAAGGGTAAAACTTTAGCTGTTATATTGAAAATATGCATGTAGTTAAAACCATACAATTATTTAAAAGTTGTTTCATAGTGTTTCTACATCGTACCTGAACGAAAACTGAAAAATAATAGCTATACTTCAATCTGACAATGTTGTGCATTACGATCTATTTTAAAATAAATACGAGAATACATTCTTCAAGTAAACTACGGCTTAGGTTGTGTAGAAAAGATAGGAATATAACCATTTTCTTACACTAGGAAACCTTCCATATAAATAAGGTTCTCCTGACCAAAAAGAGATAATGTCCAGAAAGTACCTGGTCATAAGGAGCCTTAGAGTCAGGAGTCAGGAGGTGCTTGTAAGAGTTGGCTGATGCGGCAATGTCGTGGCGTCCGGTCGATTTCAGGTAGGCTTCCATACGGGAGTTGTAGGGGAACACCTGAAAAAATAACTTACATATAATATAACAATATTCATGCAGCATCACGCAGTGTTCCTGTATTCAAATTCAAAAGTTCTTTAATCATATAAGGGTCGGTCGAGCTCTTATGAACGAAAATCTACCACCAGTTGGAAAATTATTACCTGTCGAGAAAAGTGCCTTATTCTTTTACGTAACAAGTAGAGACGAGCAAAATGTTACAGAAGTTTAAAAGAACTTCCGATGTCTAGTTTTCTGTTTAAGCGCATTACTAATATTATTACCTTCCAATTCGAGCTATTGAAAAGTTAATTTTTAAAATAACTTCAACCAGATTGTTTTCAATAAAGCTGCAGTAAAGCCAGACTTTTACATTGTAAATTAATCAATAGCACAATTTTAGCTTACAAACATATTTTACTCAAAGGCAATCACTGCATAGTATAAAACAAAGTCGCCTTCTGTGTCTCTACATCACGATGTATGCTTAAATTTTTAAAACTAAGCAACGGATTTTGATGCGGTTTTTTTTATAGACAGATTGATTGAGTGATTGAATAGGAAGGTTTACATGAAATTCATGCATAATATTGTAGAGGAACGCTGATAAATTTATATATTCTTCCACTGATTTTACAGGTGTCAGTATTGCATCCGTGCGAAGCCGGGGCGGGTCGCTAGTAGTTAATATATTCGAAAAAGATGTTTAGTTTCTTTGATAACAAATAAAACTATATTCACACTAGTCGTTGCCAGCGACTTCGTAAAAGATTTCGTTGCAATTACATAATATGTCACTTATGCGACATTCAAACTTTTCAATGATAATTCATGATATTTTGAAGTTTTACTAAGATCCGTTGTATAGTTTTTGCGACACAAACAAACAAACATTTATAACTCCAGAATTGTCATTTAATTCTGATTTTGATAGGATTATTATAGACATCCAGTATTGGCAGACATCGACAATCGACATGACTTACAAATCGACACGAGCCAAACCGATAAGATGTGTGTATGACCCAAAGATAACACAGAGGTTAATTAATCTCATTCATTTATAATAAAACATGCAATATATGCCATAAACATGAAATATACGGAAAAAGACCTCCTCCGTGACCTAGTAGTATTCGCCTAGCTTTATAAACGGCAGGTAGTGTGTTCGAATCCTGTCGGGAAAGAATTTTGCTTGGTGGTCTTTTCGTTGTCTATGGTCAAAACCAAGGAATATGTACGGAAGAAGAAGGGAAATTATATCTAGTAATTATATTAAAGTTCAACATAATGCATCACTATGTTTTTCGACCAAACGTATATGTACGTTTTTTTTTTTTTCCACACCGATAACGACTTAGTTCCTTCTCTAAACTAAATGTTTATATCTTTTATGGTTTAACTTTAAAGAACTAACCACTTTAATTTACATCAACATCTTTAGTTTTAGTATACAACGTGTCGAAGAACCTTTTAGTTATCAGTCCGTAAGCATGTGACGGCGTTCACATGATGAAAACAAAATTTTTAGATCTCACTCGGCTCAAGATTAAGAAAAATGTAGGATTCTGTCCGCTGCAAATGTCAAGCTGTACGTGTAAATGGATTTTTAATTATCCATGTGTCATATTATTATATGTAAGTATAGAGTGATTAATTTATTATGTCTGGTCATGTTTATGCTTATACATAGCAAGTCATTATCGAATTGACAACTTACGATAATCGTTCCGTTCAAAGTTAAATATCATAACCTCTGTAACCTCTATTATCTCTAATATTATTCAGCATTATTTAAAGTATTGTTGAATCACCATCAAAATCTACTAAAACCGATTTTCATTTTCAATACATATCTATCTATAAATAGTGTTTTAATCAAGTAGTGTTACAATAATAAACCGTGCCAATAAATATTAAGTGTGACTGTGATGCATTAGTAAAAACTGAAATATTAACAAGGATTCAAATTTTAGCCAACATTTACAAAGGTTTTCGTGAAACTAACTTAAGCATGACGAGTGTAATTGTGCGGGTTGAATGAATTAAAAATATATTAACGCAAAATTTAACGGCAATATATTATTTGAAAATAAATGAATAGAACACTGACACTAAAATATTAAAAAAAAGAAAAAAGATGGACCGTTAAAACTAAAACCGATAAAAACTATCAAGAATCACAACCCGAACGTAAAAAAAAAAAATATATATTTAAATACAGAACATCACTAAAAAAAGCAAATCCACTCACGCTGGTGGTGGCGCCGATCTCCGCGCCCATGTTGCAGATAGTGGCCATTCCCGTGCAGGAGATGGAGTCGACACCAGGTCCGTGGTACTCGACGATGGCACCAGTGCCACCCTTCACCGTCAGGATCCCGGCCACCTTCAGGATCACGTCCTTGGGACTCGTCCAGCCCTTGAGCTGACCTGGGAACATTAGCCATCAAAATTAGAACTACATAATAAACAATGTGATGTTTCTATATGACAATTGATCCTATTAATATACCATTTTTTATATCCTATTTTAGTCTACACCTTATCATGAAAGAGTAGGAAATGAAGGGAATAAAAAATATGTCAAAAACGATAAAATCCGTGGAAAGCCTTCATATTGAAAAAAATGTTATTGGAAGATAAATGCTATTAAAATCACTTTTTACGGATTTTTCGCGTTTTAAATAACAAATTCTGACGGTTAATCGAAACGCATTGAGATACAGTGGTATCCATCTAGAGGGGACCATCGACGCAAGAAGAAGTCCGAAATGTCGGCAATAATAAATACAAAATAAATTCGATATTGGCCCGTGCTTTATAAACCGAAGGTCGTGGGTTCGAATCTCTCGGGGTAACAACTTTGTGTTCCTTGTTGTTTTTTGGTGGGTTGACACAATTTGAGTCGATCGGTCTGATAAGAAAGATGATCCATGCTTCCACCCACCAACCCGCATTGGACCTGCGTGGTGGGATACGGTCCTAATACCCCTTAATGGAGAAGGCGTGCATTAAAACTTATGTCCAACAGTGGGCTAACACAGGCTGATGATAAGCATTCGCGAGCGATTTCTCTTCCTATAAACATTTTAAAGGTTATATAAACACAGAAGTCCAATTTCAGAGGCGCCAGGTGTGACGCAAACTAAAATAAACAAACTTATATCGCATTCAATACTGCTATCAAGTAATCGCGCTATCTGATAAATGAATGACGCACAAAGCGGTAAAAGGGAAACGATAAATTCGTAAAGGAGGTTACGCTATTAAGCAACAATCTCAGGCATATATTTATTATAACTGGTCCAAATAGAATCTGAAATCCGTGTAAACGTAGCATATTGTCAACCCCAATGACGTCAAAACTTAAAGTATCCTAATTGGTCCTAATTGACAAACATCGCGTTACATTTAACCAATGAGACAGTCGCACGGTTAAGCGCCATTTTTAACTATCTTATTCAAGGATATAAAAGACTTAAAAAACCTGTACCAGTATTAATTCGAGTAGTAATGTTTAACATGTCTAATTTTCGCTCGCCAATTTATGACATTGAATAGTGTTTTTATAAAAACGTAGCAAAATTAAAATTTAGATTACATAGAATTTTTTTTTTAATTTTGTCCGTTAGAAGACTACTAATACAAATATTGTGACAAAATATAAAAGATAAAATTTCCCAGACCATAACAAATACTTTATACTAATTCAGAATAATTCGTCATAAACCAAAATATAGAGGAAAATGTTATCTTGCATATTAATACTTATATAGTTCTAATAATAAATTCCTCAACATTTACCCAAAGGGTAAATCTATTTGGTGAACTAACTTTCCTTGTTGAATAAATGTCGTTTAAAGACCAAAATAATGTTATTTTATAGATGCAAATTTCCACAACATCTAGTGTATTTAAGGAATAATATATGTAGAACCAAAAGTAATGTAGTAGCATAAAATATAACATGTAACTAAAAATAAAGACCATTTGGCGAAGACCAAGGTAATACTTTCTAGGATTTACGCAAATACTACACTCGATTTAATAAAAGACTAAGGATTTTATCGCATCAACGCTAGGATGCTTTGCGGGATGCATGGAGTCTGCCCATAATTATGGTTCCTGCGATGTAACTGAAACATTGGGAATGTTGTAAAACAAATTATAAAGACAAGTGTTTTACCACCCGTTTGGCGCAGTGGTTAGTGATACTGACTGTTGCGCCAAAGGGCGTGGGTTCAATTCCCACCACAAAAAAATATGTTTAATGAACATAGTGTTTTTCTTGTGTCCGGGAGTTTTTATCTGTATAATATGTGTTTATTTGCAAAATAAAAATGACTTTATGCATTTATCAGTTCATCATCATCATTATCAACAGCCTGTGATAGTCCACTGCTGGACCTCCCCTAATTCACCTCTATCCATTAGAGGGTTTTGGACCGTATCCTACCACGCTGGTCCAATGCGGGTGGGTGGGTGATTTATCAGTTACCTAATTACTATTGTACAAGCTTCGCTTACTTTGGGACTAGATGACGTTGGGTTATTCGTCAAAAAAAAAATTACAAACAAAAAAGCGGTGTTATTAACATCGTGTGTATGTAACGAAGTTGAGTTATTTAATAAGTGTTATATAATCAAGCGAATATTGTATCTTAACCTGTCAAAATAAAAATTTTGCTTTAAAGTTCCTCGAATCATTTTTGTTTTCAAATGAACCTAAAGGTCCTAAAAATATAGTCGATCTAATTGTTTTATTGCAAGGCAAGAATTGAATGTTCATTTTATCTGTGGTAGTCCTCTCTGTCCAAAGGGCATTCGCTGTTATCTTATAATGCAGGCGATCATGTGAAGGCAATGTTAGGGTGCGTATTCATTAAACTGGAGAAGAGGAGAAAATTTGTAAGGTTTATTGTGTTCGAACGCTAAAATAATTGTTTATATGAAATTATATTAAACTAGCAATCCGTTCACGGCTCTGCCCGTGTTATATTTAGATTTTTGAATAGTAGTTTTCTAAAAGTAGCCAATTTTACTTAAAGTGTCTGTAGCTATCTCAAAGTAAAAGATTTTTTTGAAATCACCGCACTAGTTTTTTAGTTAATTCATCACAAACATACACACAAAAATTCAACTCTTACCTGCTTATAACGCGACCAATGTGTGTCGTTTTAACTAGTACTTATTGATATTTACTGGTGATCATAGCGTTTTCAAATACTCATGAACCGACTTACACAAAAAGCACGACGATCCATCGTCCGATTTTTCCTTCTTTCAAATTTAGAAACGGTTTTTTTTTATAATACTGCCAGAAATCAGTGAAATCCAATTTAATTTTAGGTTACTTCTGTGGCGAAGATAAATTTGATGTAAAACAATACTTTAATTTAAAAAATAACAAGCCATTTACAAATTAACTAATAAGCGCGTCATTGGACTTCGAGTCCTATTAAAACTTTAAATATAACAGATAAGGTTATTGTTCATCGAAGCTACAAAATGATTTAGCGGACAGATATCATCTTCTGATTCAGTTCCTCTCTTTGTATTGAGTTGTTTAGACGCCAGTCGCTACATATAAATACTGTTATATATTCAAGTAATATAGTTCGCTATAATAAGAGTATGACGAAGAAAAAATTAGTAAAAAAGGCTAGAATTCTCTTCGCTTATCTGAACAGTGTGTTCGAGCCTTTATAAAGTCTATTGCGCATATTGTGCAATATGCAAATTAATACTGCTGAGTTGAACACAATCTAAATTGAACTTAAAGCTGAACGTTATATGGAACTAAATTGAACGCAACCGTTCTTAGTTGAGCCGTTTTATATTACTAGACCATTATGTAACAAGACCCAGAAGAATTAATAGTTAATGGTGAACATTCATTGATGTAAATGCGTCTGGAGAATAGGTGAGACTTTGAAGTTTTTTACAACATACAACGTAATATATACTGACAGATTACTAAATACAATTTCGCGACAAATGTGTACAAATTTTAGCAATAGTTTTTATTATCGCTTTCGAAGACAGACAAACAGTCGGCACACCTTATTTTAACGGGTCACCGACGCCCATAGACATCGGCAATATCACCAATGCGCTGCCTACCATGAGACATAAGATGTTACATCTCGTTTACCCAGTAAATAAACTAAATACGGTGCCTATCAAACCGGAACACACCCGTAGTTTCACACTACTTCTTTGCGGCAGAAACAGGCACCGCGATGATACCACCCCAGACGGCCCCCTGTAAAAAGGGGACCTACCACCTACAAAACAACATAGTCAAAAACTCTTTAAAAAGGTTTGTAAGTTATCTCTAAGGCTTCATAGTCTGAAAGTATGGCCTTGCGCCACAAACCGTCCGTCGTAGATTCGAATCCTGTTGCGACACAATCACTTTCGTAACTGTTGGTGCTCAGAGCTGATCATTCGATCACCTAATAAAAAACAATTTAATTTATCGAAGTCAAATTGAGCATGTTAAAATCGTTTTGCACCGCGTTTTGTGTTCTCGTGGTCGCGAAGATTATCTGTCGTCTCCTGAGGATGCAGAAAGAGACCTGATGCTGCCTACTATAATATCGCCGGCCCAGTTGTCCGATTTTCAATATAACATATAACGACGAACAGTTTACTTATTAAGAATCTATAGTTCTCCAATAAATTTCAAAAGTTTAAAAGGATTTTTTTTTAGTGCCTTAATTAGAAAACGGCTACATTCGTAAAAGAACTGTATTCCGTATAGTTGTTTTTTTCATAACCAATTGTCTTGAGCAATATTACATTACAAAAAATGCTTTTAAAATAATTTAAATATGATTTTAGAATCTAGATCTTAATGAGCCAAGTCTAACTTGGACAAGCTAGAGCAGGGTTTATTATTAAGGAAATTGATTTGATGGAAAAATGTACAGTACACTACACTTTTCGTTATCTAAAAAACCATCATCCTGTGTTTAGCCCTCTGCTGGACCTAGGCCTCCCCTTGCATTTGCACGCCTCCTCAGTTAGGGGTATTTGAATCGTTTCCCACTACGCTGGTTTAATACGGGTTGGTAGGTGGACCGACTTTTTACATGCCCATCGGACGCATGGATCATAATAAGGCCCAAATAGCACTAACCAACTAGGAAAAAACAATGAAAATCCACGACCGGTTTCTAAAGCACACGCTCACACTAGGCTACGGAGGCAGTTCTTTATTATAATTTTGAAGTTATACTTCTTTAGGCGCGTTATGAAAAAATGATGAGAGTGAAATTTTAAATTGCGCCGACATATATATATATATATATATATGTATATACTATTAATAATATTATATTTTTAATGATGCCAAAGAAGTATAATTCTTCACGCGTACATAACATCGCACCCATATTTTTTTTTAAATACAAAGCTCAAACGCTAATTATGCATTGATAGGCGGTCACAGACTTGTCTAGATGGACCAGTAGACGAGGTTCTGATCTGACACTATTCCTTAAGCATACGTCTATTCTTTCCGGCATTGGGGTCTTCACTTCTCGCGAGGTTAATGTCATTGGGGCCGGAGGATTTTCAAAATGTTACTAATAAATTTTAGGAACTACTTTGATAAAAAAAATTCTTACATCCATATAACAAACTAAATACGCATTTTTTTTAATAAGTCTGTGTAGATACCAAATCTAGAGTTTAACATGTAAACGTATGAAAAAACTCCAAAAACTTAGATGCCGTGAATTTAAGTACTGCCTGTATTAGATGAATTCTATTCAAGATTTTCAGAACGCGAACAGACTTCAGCCTAGTTTCCTAAGCATTCGGTGCCATTGCCAAGTGCGTTTACACAATTGCTGGCGTGGCACTATTTATAGACAACAAGAATAGTTCTTTTTCAAACTAGAAATAGAAACTGCGAAAGAACTGGTTGGGCATAAACTTATCTCTATTTTAGTATTTTCACACCTAAATGTTTTCTTCGATTTATTAGAAAACGAGAAATGCAATAATTTTGATAAAATTAGGTAATATTTTAATGTGATATTAAAATGACAGATTTTTTTTAAATTTCTCAACTGGTCACACAAGGTTAATCTCATAAGTCAAGGTAAGGTTATGTGTTTTCATTTAAAAAAAAAGAAAATTTGTCTCTGGCGATCGAGCAATAAAACAAATTAAAAAAAAAACGAATTGACAGTGATACACGAAAGCGTACGAGGGTCGCGTTGCCCAACAGCTTGGCTTTGGCTACGGGCCATGCAAAAGTTTATTTATACGCAACCCTAAGACTCACAAAACAAGCCTATCTATATGATATATCATTCGTCCGTATCACGTGAAGAATGAAGCGCGTGCCATTGAAACAGATACAAGCATAACTTGTATCTGTTTGTACGCTAACTGCGTCTTAATATCGGCCAAATTGGACGCGTCTATAAATAGGCGCAAAATTCTTCTGAGACGCCATTTTGTCTTTATAGTTACGCAATCACTCTCGATTTTTGAAATTCTAAATGAAATCGATTTTAATTTGTTTTCGGAATGCGTATATTTTTTCGAAACTATTTCTGGACAAATTATGAAACTATACTGGCTTAATAAACTTAAGTTTATAGATCTCCGCAACATACTTTAACATTGAATAATTTATAGATTGAAGAAACCAAGTTTATCCATATATATATAAGGTTAATAGAAAAGAGCGAAGAACTGAATGGTATTTAAATGAAAGAAATATTCTACGCAATTAAATAATCAATTGCGTAGAATTTTTCTTGCTATAGAATCAATGTCATATTTAAGTAAAACATAATAATAAACATTCTATTTACACACGAGCTACGTATATATGTAAACGAACTTTATTTAGATAGGTCCCAACTATCTCAGATGATAAAGTTCGTTTACAAAGACTTGTATGGAAAAATTATAACAAAAACGCAATTCTAAAAAGTTTAAGATCTTTAAATTTGACCTATTTGATTATTTGTGATGTTTATTCTTTTAAATAACTCTTTTAAAGTTGTTAAATTTTAAAAGATTGTCCATCTTTTAAACTTTAAACTTTTTTTTTTGTTTCATTTTCTATAAATTATCATCACTTAGTTTTAAATGACTAGCATAAGATGGAGGAAGGACCTGTGCAAATGTGCAAACAGTATCTATTGGGATACGGGCGGCTTCATGGTCATGGGCAGCTTCATGGTCAGCCTTCGGACAGAATTTTTTTTAAAACTGCGTCCGTAGCCGTAGTGGTAAAGGCGTGTTTTAATACTGAGGGGACTCAACAAATTTTCATTGCTGTTTCCTATGTAGTTAGGGCAATGCGGACTGATCACCCGATTATCTTTAAAGTAAGATGATCCATGCTTCGGAAGGGCATTTAACAAGTCGGTCTTGCGTTATCTTTATTAGGTAGTGTTGGTTTTTCGTCCTATCAAGGTGAGTGCATAAATGAATAGAGAGTGCTGTCTTTGCGCGTACATTTGTGCACTGTAAAATCTCCTGCGTAGATGGTTGATCTCTAATATTGACCGACCCCCGCAGTCAGATTCGATTAGGAGGACATTATTATTACTGTAACAGGATTACATGATAATGATGATGATGAATATCAAATTATCTATATTGCCGCCATTTTTAACCTCTCCTCACGCGAGGGTTTTCTTATCATTTCGCCTAGTATTAAGAAAGTGTAATAAATTGCCCTGATAAAAGTATTATTTTTATACTCAACAAAGTAATCATACGCAGACAAGGGATTTAATAATTGTCAAATATTGAGTTCATTTCTTTACACCTTCATGTTATGATAATGTCAAGTTAAAGCATAGTTTTAATAAATGTAATAACTGTATATTAACATTGCAAAATAAATAATTTCATGTAATAGCAAACCTGCGACATGGCAAGTTTAATATCTTTTTAGGGGCTTAAATACGGTCGATTTGATGGTGGACATGCATTTTTACACGTACACATACCAGGGCGTCATAAATGTGTCTTAAGCGAGCACAGGACCCCAAGAGGGTGAACTCAGCCACTCTTTTAACAACCACTTGATGTATTCACGCGAGGGCGTATTGTATAGAGTATGGCAAATTTGACAGAACTTTAAATAGCTATAAGACTGTTATTTTTATATTCTTTATCGACACCCCTTCTCTTTGCAAGAAAAGTGGAACTATAACAATTTAAAATTATGATATATTTATATTCGAGTCAAATAAAGTACATACACACTTCAAATTTCTCATTGCTCTTATTGGTCTCTATAAAATCTAAGAACTACCCACATTGTGCTGATATTCTTTCTTAGTTATAAGCTATTGTACCATAGATTAGTATTGAATCTAAAAAATCCTTCAGGTTCATCATAAGAATACATAAGCGCCCCTTAACTAATATTGCAATGTAACTATAATTGCTAGAAGTGCTTCAAGCTTACGACAGTTTTAGAAAAGGCAAAACTTTTTATTATATCTTTTTATTTCGCCATTAATTTATACCCACCGCTATAGTCATTTTAATATTTTGGTTTTTCTTGAAGCATAAGCCCAGTACTGCCAAGTTATTTTGCTTTTGCTTTCAAATTTTTGACGTTCTTGTAATGTTTGTCTTGCTATAGCTTAATATTAGTTATTAGGAATATCCTACTGTAATAATAATGTAACACTCACCAGTAAGTTTGACACCGATGACCTTAGGGCATTTGAGTTCCCAAGGGATATCTGCCATTACGTCCACCGCATCAGCACCACCCACACCTGAACATAATGACATGAGTATAACAACACGTTTTCTGTGGCCTTAACTTGATTAAGAACATACTCACAACACTTTTAAGGTATATGGTATTCGGCAAATATTAAAATATAACAGTAAAATAGTAAGTTCACTTTTTTTATTTAACAAACAATTTTTTTTAATTTATTTAACATTATATATTTTTTTGTTTATATACACACAAACTCAGCCTTACCGATGCATAGGCCACCAAGACCACCACCATTGGGAGTGTGAGAGTCTGTGCCAATCATCAGGAGTCCTGGGAAGGCATAGTTCTCGAGGATGATCTGATGGATGATTCCAGAACCAGGTTTCCAGAAGCCCACGCCGTATTTAGCACCAGCTGTCTCCAAGAATTTGTAGACTTCTTTGTTCAGGTCCTGAATGTAGATAACATTTCAAATTAGTTATGTTCAATACAAGTTAGTTTGCTAGTTATATGGCAAGCCTGCATAATAATTTATTTAAGCCAAGGCTTTATGCATATCACACAATTTTCCTCAGACATTGTGAAAACATGTTTTGGTATGTCATTGATAAGGTATTAGGAAAAGCGGATAATGTTTTTATACGGATTGTTATTAAATAAACCATCAGTAACACAGACAATTTAAATTAAAATAAAAAATTTTCAAATTATTACTAATAGCAATTTTCAATTTATCAAAAGAAGTCGTAAAACTATGTCTTCCATATTTTTAAGGTCTATTTTTTAGCCATTTCAATACATTAGAATTTCTATAAATTTATATAGATCTATCATTTCATTTATCTTTCATAAAAATAGCTGCCATCGCTTCACATATATATAAACATTTTCTAAAAATAGACATGCAATGAATATTTTAATTCTTGCCAAAAGAAAGCCATCATATATCAAAGGAAATTTTAAGATAAATATAAGCTTCGAAGTGTGGTAACTTTTTTCTAGAACTTGGCAACCCCTTTTAAAATTAGCTATAAATAATATAGACTAGATTAGTTTTGTAATGTATCACATTTGTAACATAGTGATTATATTATTAATTTACGACTTTTACTTTTTAAGATTATATTGATTATATTCCACTGTAATTTACACATTTAAGATGGCTATTATATCTATGGTAACTTTAAAAATGCAAACTTTGTAACAACTTTTGTGAAATAACTTGTTACCTTGGCTCTTGCCAGATCTTTGTCTCCTCCAACCTGAGCTTCAATTAAATGGTCACAATGAATTGTTGAAGGTACTGCCACTCTTGGAAGGCCTGATGAGATGAACTGCAACATAGCCATCTGGGCGGTGGCATCTTGCATAGCAACACGATCTGGCCTTAGGCGAAGGTAGCTGGTGCCTCGCTCAATCTCCTGGTGTAACAAAATAAAAGTTAAGCTTAAAACACAACATTATCTTAATTATCACTTGGTTGGGGTTTAGGAACATAGTGGATTTATAACTTCCTGGTAATAACCTGCAAAACTTGAAGTCATACCATTATAAGGGTGATAAGGACGACTAGATTAAATTAAGAATACTTTAGATTTTTATCATATTTCCAGTAAAAACTCATGATTTTACAATAATAAACTAAATTTAATTTACATATGTTATATTTCTCTTTTATTTTTTTATAAATTACCTATTCATGAGTAAGCAATTTTAACTTTTTTTATAATATAAATTTGTTGCTTATTCATTCAAAAATTTTACATGACATACAAAATCTGAAAATATAAGATAAAATACTCAATAACAGTATCTACTAAGCTTTGTTTATTCAATCTATACGTCTATATTTTTTAATCTTATCTATGACTTAAACATATCCATATGATGTTAAGTGATCTTGAGTTGTAGATAGTGTGTATATTGCAAGCATATCTTCATTATTAAATAACAAAATTGACTATTATATACATATTATATCCATTATATGTATAATTTAAATACATAATAAACTTTTGTTAGTACAAAAGTGAAAAGTTGGGAGATGCATAACTTAAAAAAAACATTTTTTGAATCCTAAAATCCTATTAAAAAACCACTACATTCTCTTAGAGAATATACTAATAGATAAGACACATATTTTTTAATATAATAATACTTTAGAAAAATACAAACTAATGTTAATGGTATGCAAATTACTGTACATGAGTAAAGTAGCACAGACTATATCTTAATAATGGTTTATATTTACATACATTTCAATTAAACTTAGTTCATTGATAATGCAACTTTTTGTAATTGCATTCTATGAATAGAATTAAAACATTTATGTAAAAAGAATATTATGAGATTGTTGTATCAAATTTTTACTACTTCTTGCATAATTTTTTTACTGTGATGATATATAACATATTGAAACAAGAAAAACACTTTGGAATCATATCTTTATCTCATAAATGACATAAACTTACATATACACCTAAAATTAAAGTTTTGGTGATTTAAATAACAAAATGAGACAAAGACAAATGTTGCTGTTTTTATATATGTTTATGATAACATTTAAAAATTACATATTCACAACTTCATTGTAAAATAACTGATGACTCTTGACTTGTCATATATAATTATGAACTCACAGTGTACATAAATATTCTTATCTATATAAATGATGCTAAAGATCCTAATTATTTTGACAATGGTTACTTATGCATACAACATTGACATAGTGTAACTTGAACTAAAAAATATTGTAAAAAAGTTGGATGAAAATTATGGATTGAAGTAACCAAAGCAGCTTTGTAAACATTTCTTTTAATTTAAAATGGAGATTGGATAAACAATAATATTAAATTAAATGTAATAATTTAAAAAAATAGAAATAAGGGCATTTTTAGTTAATAAAGGTGTATACTAGATAGGAGTTTAATTAACTTTGACTTACCTGTCCTTTGGGGTCATCCAAGTGAGAATACAACACTTTTTCAGACAAGGTCATGTCCCGACCTAACCTCTTCTTAACCACCTCTAAGTTCTGGGTCAATTTCGCATAGGGCAATGGGGCTTTGTCGAATTTCGACATAGCAACCTAAAACACATATTGGAGACATTAATAATGTCTAAACACTGGTATAGAACCAATTTTGACACTTACACTGATTACATAACAAAATTTAAATATCACCAAAACGCGTAAAATTCACAAATTTCGCGGCCTAACTCACCTGGGCTGCTGCGGCAGTAAGGGGTGACACGCTGAAGCATCTTTGTTGAATATCCAAGAGTACGACTCTCGTCCTGCTACCCTGAAAACACCAGGAATTATCATAGCTAATGAAAAATATACAGACGATTTTAACAGCAGTAATCAAAGGAATTGGCTTGAACTGGTACAACTGATGACCTTACTGACCGCGAATAGTTTGTTTTACGCAACTTGACCTGTCCATTCACGACATAATCGTAAATTTGTTACTGACGATAACGCCGTAAACAAACATTTTATGATAATTAGTGGCGGCACATTCGTCGAGATATGCAAATTATGTTACTGCACGTGGCTTTTTAATTTATTAAAACTTACCTGGCCATGCAAAACTCTCATACAGTGAGCCATGGTTGCGGGACTTCCCTATACCAATAAATTTAAGTTAAATATAAATTTTATCACATAAATTAAGGCAACATCGATCACATAAAACTTTTAGACGTTTTATCTGCACAGCAGTTTTATTATCACCAAATTTCAAATCTTGTATAACACCCCGACCAACCGCTACCATATAGCGGAATAATTTGGCACTTGGCAGATTGATTTGGCATAAGCCTTTTGTGAGATGTCATACGTACTAATGCTGCCAGCGGTGAAGCTTTGTTTAACTTCGGAAATAAAAAAATAATTGTCTTTTAAATTTTTTTGTTATTAGCTAACGTTGTGATTATAAAAAGTATATAATTTTGAAGTACTTTTTCAAATTCATTGTTGTATTCCTTGAGAATAAAATAACACTCATAAAAGTTTGAACAGGGCAATAATGTTTAATACATAGTTTGTTTTACCATAAAAATCGGCAACTTTTTCGTGTGAGTCCGCACTTTTATCACGTAATGTTTCCAGTTTTTAATTTTCCTGTTACATAAGACGGTGTAAATATTTTAATTCCAATACTTAATAAGAGTTATATCTAAACAATAACTTTTCTCATAAAATTACCTTTAATACGCGGTAATTAAAAAAAAAAAATAGATTGCAGAGCCTACCTTTGTTGTTTTTGTTTACCTAATTCTAAAGCCTATAATAGTAACCTTACTTTTTATTTCTAATTGTGAATTGAGTATTTAATGTTTTATAATAAAAATAACAATACTGTGATACATTTGTCTGGCTTAAAATTAATAATTGATAGTAAATTTACTTATGTATAACATTTATTTGTAAATGTACCATATAAAATTTGTTTTATGATAGAAATTATTATTTTTAATTAAGGAGTTTTCTATTTTTCAAATAAATTGTGGTAGGTTGCAAAAATGACATGACCTAAGAAAAAGACAGTTGGAATTTGACAGTTCTCGGTTGTATCGGAGTAATCAGTTGGTTTGGTTTTGTTATTTTAGGACATAAATAGATAAAGTCTATTGTGATCCTTAAACGTTATGTCAAGATCAAATTGTGAATTCTATTATTTTGTATAATAAGAAGTAAAGAATTAATCATGACGAACGCCACCATCCAGGTATTCTGAGTATTCATAACGCCTACAAAAATATGAATTTTATGATTGTTTTTATGTATGTCCAATAAAAGATATAATTCAAATGCAATATTATATCCATAAATTGATATGAATATTATTTTATAATTGGATTCTGTATATAATAAGTTTCCGTATCTATTAATCATTTTGTATGAATTTGTTATGAATCTATGACATAATTTTATTTTGTTGCGATAAGTAATGTTTTTGCATTGGACCAGCGTGGTGGGATTCGGTTCAAAGACCCTCTAATGGATAGGGGTGCATTAGGGGAGGCCTATGTCCAGCAGTGGACTATCCAAGGCTGATGATGTGATGTGAAGTAATGTTCTATTTTTCATTTTTGTTTTATTAGGAAATTGAAGGTATTGATGACTATTGGGGTCCAGCGTTTAGATCTGTTTATGAAGGGGAGGGTGGACATGAGGCATTTGTTCAGCAGTTGGATGAGAGAATCAAGCAGCATGATAAAGAAATTGAAAAGTTGTGCAACTTTTATTACCAAGTAAGCATTTATTTAAAACTAACATAACAAAAGCATATTTTACGAACAACATAAATACATGTTTAAATTAGCTCTCATGTATGTTGTAAAAATAGGAAGTTTCTTAGTTTCTGGAGTTGTCTTATGTTAACAAACATTTGTACTAAATCGACATTCATATCATCTTCATAGAATTTTTCTCTAAAATGAATGTGTATACAAAGAGTATTTTGTTTGAGAATATGCTTCATATTGAGAATATTAAGTAACCAGTCCTTTCCAATTTAGTTTTTTTAAATCCTTACTAGTTTGCAAAAGGTTGGCATTGAGCCAAAATTTTTAAAAACATGGCCCTATTTGTCACAATAATCTAAAGCAATAAAATTGTGCTCTTTAAAATTTGGCAATACAAACATAAAAAACTGCCTATAGCCTTATTTGTTTTGCACTTAAAAGTAGAATTTGTTATCCTTCTTTCAAATGAACAGATTTTATTCTTACTACATATTGTATTGGCTGACACAGGCTGATGATGATGATGGATGTAATATTGTATTGTTTGCCAAACATTAGTCTCAGAATTGATTTAATTAGGTCATCAATCAACCAAAACAATGAAGCATTGTTGTGTTTATGGTGTTGTTATGTAACTGCCTTTTAGTGGTTTTAGAGTGCAATACATTAGGTGGTGGTAGTCCCCTTTTTATAGGGTGCTGGCTAGGTCAGTACAAGGAAAGCTTTTTCTGCAGCAAAGAGGTAGTGTAAAGACACTACCATGCTTTTGTTTAAATGGCACAGTAATGTATTTACTGGGTAAATGAGACATAAAATTCCATGTCTCGTGGTAGGCAGCATGTTGGTAATACCCTGGTATTGCCTAAATCAATGGCCAATACTGACAAGTTTCAATAAAAAAATGTCACTAAAACTGTTGATTTCTAAACTACTTTGTTGCATTGGATACTTTGTTCCCAACAATTCCTTATCTAATATGGCTAAAATGTGTTTTCCTTTTGCAGGGTTTTATTGATTCTATCAGAGAGTTATTGCAAGTCAGATCTCATGCGGAGGAGTTACATGGAGAAATATCTAATGTAGACTCAAATGTTAAAGAAACAACCGAGGGTAAGTTTTAGCTTCTATTTAATATTGATGATAATAATCAATAGCAGCATTGTGCGGAATACTTATTCAGTTGTTATTTGAAAAATATTGCTTAGCTACCAAATTTAACATGGCATGTATTGCATCAGATCATCAGCCTTGATAGTCCATGCTGGACAAGGCCTCCATACACCCTTCATTGGTCCTGACCGTATCCACCATGCTGGTCCAATGCGGTGCGGTGGACCTACTTTATGCCCATCGATGCAGGATCATCTACTTTTCGACATCGATCGCAAGTTGCCTAACATGGTATGTATTAAGATGGCATGTAATGCTCACTTCCCATTAGTAGATGTGGATACTGTCAACCTTCTAATCGGGAGGACTAATAGAGGATGATGATGATGGTTATGTATTAAGATGTGACTGTCCTTATCTAATTATGTAGATATTTGAAGGCTTGTTTTTTGATGGGCTTGTTATTTATGTTATGTCTTTTATAGTAAACAAGATGAATATGTATTAAAGTATTAATCCATTAGTAAATTTTAACCAACAATTAGTGGAATGAATCATTTATTTTTTTATTCACATGACATTCCAACAGTAGCACACATAAAGAAAACAGCTCACATACATGCTCGTGTATTACAGGCTCCCTAAGCTTCAAAGTAGTTAAGATAAGTAGTCTCTTATTTATTATTATATTTTTAAAGGTCTCTGCTCAAGAGCTGAGGAGTTAATAAGAGCCCGTCGTGTTGAATTGAACATAGCATCAACAATAGAGAAGATGGAATTGTGCTTGCCGCTTTTGACGACATATTCGAAGTTGAAAACACAGGTGGAAGCCAAAAGGTTTGTTCAGAAATGTTTTGAGACATATGTATAATCGTAATATTTTTTTTATGAATAAAGATTGATTGTTCCATAATAACTACCTAATTTTAACCGTAGTAAATGTTACTTATTGTTTTAGTTATTTTATCTTACTCATAATCAATTTAATCGTTTTTGTTAAGAGATTGAAGAAGTAAGATATTTGTTTTTAAACCACCTAACATAACTGTACTTTTTATAAAAATCTTTCTATGTACTTACAATAATTTTAAATAATAAAGGTTTGATTATTAACTCTATTTTGCCTAATCCACAGCTATTGTGCATTTGATTATTACATTATCATTACAATTGAAGGTACTACCCTGCACTTAAAACTTTGGAGCAATTGGAGCATGTATTATTACCAAGAGTTGGTCCATATAAGTGGTGCGCTCAAATCTCGTCCGACATCCCGCGGCTGCGTCAGTCAATCCAGGATGCTTCAATGGCTGATCTTAGAGACTTCTTGGAGAACATTCGAAAGCTTAGTCCACAGGTAATTTCAATTGATATTGACGTTAATAACTATAGTTTAGTTAATTTAGAGATATAATTTACATAACCAAGCAACTGATTTGACAACAAAGTGATAAAATAAACACCGAAAATACCTCATATAGTTGAAAAGTTCTGTTGGTAACAGTATATAACTATATTTAATGAATAGATTTTTACCAACACTTGGATATATCTTCAGTAATGTTGGATAATCATTAATATCTTTGGACTGAAATGGATATATATTTGTAATTGTTGTAATGAGAAATCACAATGTTTATATTTTTTTTTTTACTGTTCAGAACCAGATTTTATGATAATATAAAATAATTATGAACATAATTTGCAACAAACTCTGAATGATAATTATAATTCATTTTTGCAGGTTGGTGCCATGGCTTTGAAGCAAACCCAAGAAATGCTTGGACGCAGTCTTGCCAATATTGTTAGGAATAAAAAAGGTAAGCTTTGTTTGACTAATTACGTTTAGTTGTTAATTTTT
This sequence comes from Lamproptera curius, assembly GCA_029286875.1. Lineage (NCBI taxonomy): Eukaryota > Metazoa > Arthropoda > Insecta > Lepidoptera > Papilionidae > Lamproptera > Lamproptera curius. Next base: position 2,001,038 of record JAGSMT010000028.1, read on the forward strand.
AACAAGTGTTATTTATGTAGTATATTACTGTGAAGTATTCACATAACTGTGTATCAGGTGCAATCTATTCCTATAGATTCCTCTATCTTGTATTGTTTTAATTTAATCTGTATGCAAAGTAATGAAATTACCACTGAAGCATAAAACATACTAAAATGGATTTTCTCCTTGTTGGAAATTACCTTTTTTTAAAGTTTTAACCGGTATTTGATAAAATTAATATAAAAATTACTTCATTGTTTACGCGAATATTATATTATTAAATAAAATGACTTTAAGGAATTTATCGCGTTTATTTTACATTTTCAAATTCCCGACGTTTCGAACACTTTCCAGCGGCCGTGGTCACGGGGGTAAAATAAACGCGATAAAATCCGTAAAGTCATTTTATATAATAATAAAAAATACTGCAAATAAAGGGCAAAATGTGTTTTGCTGTGTATATGTCAATGCAATTTTGTTGTTAACAGTCGCCATAATATGTATGTAACTTACAGCATAATGGCTTATAAAGTTATTAATTTCAAAACATATTTATATGTTACAGAGTCAATGTTGGGTGGCTTGGCCAAGGACAATATTGGCCCTCAATGTCCACACGAACTAGTTGATTTTAGCCCGTTGCACAGGTGCCTACACATTCACAGTGTGCTGGGTGCCAAAAATGACTTCATTCAATACTACAGGTGGAGTTTCTGTCACATATTCTGTTTATAAAGCCCTGGAATCTATAAAGTACACTTATAGGAGTTTATTGATTTTTAGTTAATTGTATAAATGTCTACAATCTTTCATCAACAGATGATCTGGTTAGTTATGAAATGTAAATTTCTGACATAAGACGCAACAAATGATTCGCCTATCCAAATATATGATATAGTAAACATTAATAACTGCCTCCGTAGCCTAGTAGTATGGGCGTGTGCTTTAGAAACCGGAGGTCGTGGGTTTGAATCCTGCGGCGCCTTAACCAATTTTCATTGTTGTTTCCTAGTTGGTTAGGGTAATTTGCGTCGATCACACAATTGTCTGAAAAGTAAGATGATCCATGCGTCAGATGGGCATGTAAAAAGTAGGTCCACCCATTAACCCGCATTGAACCAGCGTGGTATGATACGGTCCAAAACCCCCCCTAATGGATAGGGGTGTAACAGGAGAGGCCTATGTCCAGCAGTGGACTATCAGAGGCTGATGATGTGTGTCGTGAAACATTAATATCCATTGCCCTATATTGTAATTAGGAATAAGCAGCAATAATTAGTTAACTGTAAGACAACTTAGAACAACGTTTAGCTGGTTTTCTATTATTTGTCCGTAGGCGCTTCTATCCTCCAATTCATTTAGTCTTAATATACTGTTATTACATATTAAAAATAATAGTTTTCACACTATACTCTTGATTAATTTATCATATAATTGCAGAGCCCAAAGGAAACAGCAAGCCCGTCTCGTCCTTATTCCTGAAACGGGTAACTTGCACGACTCAATCCAGGGCATGAAGAGTTATTTAAGCGCTGTCCTCGGCTTCTTCATCTTGGAAGAGCATCTGCTGACGACCGGTGCTGGTTTGGTCTCAAAGGATTGGCTCCTTGATACCTGGAGCATGTCCGTGACAAAAGTTGCCTCCACTCTGAGAACAAATACATCTTTGATAACGGATCCCACGCTAATGCTGAGTATAAAACATCAGATTATGCTGTTCATCAACACTCTCAAGTAAGTTCTGTTTTGTATTATCACAATTTTGTTTATTTCTTATGAACTCACAGTCAATGTTTGCTTTTGACATAGAGTTTAGGCCACTTTAAGTTATGTTAATAACACGGAAACCTTTAAAATTAGCAAAGCTTCATAAAAGACTTTTATTGTAGAACATGAAATTTTCTACAAGAGTTGTTTGTCAAAATGATCTATTCATCCGTTCATGATGTAGAACATTCTAAAGTGTCAACAGATTTTTTCTCCAGTAAGCTCTATGTAAATGTTCGGAGTAACTCCAACCAAATTATGTCGTATGATTTGATCAAAGTTTAAGGCTTGCTAACAACGTCGAATGCTCAATAACTAGGCGATAATCTAATGTGCCAAGTTGCTAGTTAGCATTACTAGTATGTTACGATGAACCATTTGTAGTCAGTTAAAATCTTCCCAAAGTAAGCACTAGATGAATAGCTTCTACCATACTTGAACATTCTACTTCCAGATGCTACGGTTTGCCTACGGACCCGTTGCCTCTCCTTCTTCAAGAGATGGCGGAGCATTACACGGAGGTCCTGATGCAGCGTTGGGTCGGAGTCTTCAGGATATTTTGGACAACGCTTCTTTCTTACCCATTGAGGTGAGGTATATAATTATTTTTCATTATAATATATATATATATAAATACGTCTCAAAAATGCAGCGAAAGAATTCAAACTTAATTTTCTCCGTTTATTTGATTATGTCGCCCTTTAAACCAGAACACAGTAGTGTTTTGGCACTGCTGCTCTGCAGAAATAGGTTCGGCTCTGTAACTTTCTTGGCAGGATTCGAAACCAATACTAATAAGGAGGAAAGTGGCGCTTTTTTCCATTGTAAAATAGAATTAATTTGTGTTCCAGGTAGAAAATCAAGAGCAGTACGATGGAATAATGGACACGTTCCCATACGACGGCGACGAGCTGGAGACACAGCCGTTCCCACGAAAGTAAATATATCTCAAAGTTATATGATTAGATAATTAAAAAAAAATATCCGTTATTAATAGAATGAACGGTCGAAAGTCATTCGTCTAGCTTTCTTATTGATCAATAGTAGATGATTGAAACGACTGTCGATTAATAACAACGGCATTCATTCTGTTATAGACGTTTTTACCTTAAATTCATGTATTAATTGTAATTTTTTAAAGGAATTTACAATTAATACATAAATAAAACTGAAATAACTGCACCATAACTGTGCTTGCTATAGAATATTTTTTTGGAATTTGTGTCGAGTTAAAATTGGCCTTTATGGTTGTGTTACTTTGTTCGACTGTAACTGGTTGTAACTTAAATTGCTGCACCTGATCCGTTGCTATGGAATATTTTTTGGAATCTATTCCGAGTACAAATTGGCTTAAATATAACAACTACGCCGTATGTTTTATTGTTGTGTTACTTTGTTTATATTTGTTCCGATTGTAAACTGCTATAACTAATAACTTCACCAGTTGCCGGTGGTAGGTCCTCTGTTCTGAGACCGTCTGGGTGGTACCACCTCGGTGCCTATTTCTGCCGCGAAGCAGTAGTGTAAAACACTACTGTGTTCCGGTTTGAAGGGCACCTGTAGCCAGCTATATACTGGGTAAACGAGACTTAACACCCTATGTCTCGCGGTTGGAGCGCGTTGGCGATACCACTGGTATTGCTCATGTCTATGGGCGTCGGTGATCATTTCCATCAGGTGGTTTGCCTGCGTATGCCATAAAAAAAATATTGGAATCTTTTCGAGTTGAAATTGTATTAAACATAATGACAACAACAGTATATCTACGAACGAAAACGGTACCGATACTAACTGATAAAAATGAGATAATTCGCCACTGCCGAAAGACAATGCATAAAGAAAATTTTTGATCGTAACATTTATGTGTAATAAGTGTTATTTTATTCGTCACTGGCTATGTTGATAGAAAATATACCTACAATATTAAGCATGTGTTATACATATAAATCTCCCTCTTCAATAACTCTATCTTTAAAAAAAAACGCATTAAAATCCGTTGCGTAGTTTGAAAGATTTAAGCCTACATAGGGATATAGGGACAGGGAAAGCGACTTTGTTTCATACTACGTGAGTGATATTCATTGATTTACATATAAAATTATTTAATAAAAGTGGTGATCAAAATTTGCTTTTGAATTTTTCGGCTTTGGTGGACAAATACATTTTTCCAGTTACGCCATTTCTGGTTTCTTCCGATACTTAAATGAATTCCTCGATATATACAAGTCACCTGTGACCCCTCCCCAGGTTCCCGTTCTCCAGCACGGTGCCCGCGGTGTACGTCCAGGTGAAGGAGTTCATCTACGCCTGGCTGAAGTACTCCGCGGGCCTCGGCCTGGGCGGGGCGCGGCGGGCGGCGGCGGCGCGCCACTCGGCCTCGCTGCTGCTCAGCAGGTCCTTCACGGGGTGCCTGTCGGCTCTGTTCCGGAGACCACTGCCCCTGGTGCAACTGGTCCAGGTGAGACATGGCCGACTTTCTCCTACACTGATGAAATTTATATATTATTATTGTGTTATTTCTGGACAAATAACATGACATGATCTATCCTCGAATCGAGCGAGGCTTGTAATATGGAAACTAGATTACTGATGAATGCATAGATTTGTTTTTCTTATGTGAATTAATACGTATTTTATAGATAAAATACTCAGAGTCGTGAAAAACACTATGTTTATCACATAATTTTTTCTGTGGTGGGAATCGAACCCGCACCCTTTGGCGTAACGGTCAGGCACACTGACAACTGCGCCAAGCGGGTCGTAATTTACATAAACAATGCCTAATGTCAAACACTAATGGCGCCTGAAGAGAACCGTTGAACACACATACTGGTGGACCGCCGACATGTTAAATCCTCACGCGATTCTAAACCAATGGGTGTGTAGCTTTTGTCATGTAAATTCCATCTATTGTTTGAATGAGGTGTAGTGGAGAATAACGTGGGCCGCAGCCAGAGATTACAAGAGAAAGCAATGAATACTATAAAATTATTCATTAATGCAATAACATATTACATCAGAACTATAACTATAAGGGGGGACTCTAACCAAAATACCACCACACTAAAGAATTTTGCAGAAGACTTTCAAGAAGAATCATGTTATATGTAAATAGTAGAAACAGCACGTGAGCAAGAGTAAACATGGATATAAGGATGGCCAAGAACGTTCTCGAGTTAAAACGCAAGGTTCAGAAAGATCTTCTAGAATTTCAGTAGATTGTTACGTTTTTGTGGATTTTTATATAATGTACTTATTTTTTTCTTATATATTTTTTTCTTATGCATTAATATATACCTGTATTTGTTTATTTATATGAATGCATAAATATATTTAAATAGACACAACTTTTATATAATTATATAGTGTAGTTAGAAATCAAGAAATGTATAAATGTTATTATTATTCTTTGAATTATCGACTGATATAGTTTATATGCATAAACAAGGCAACACTTAACTTAAATATAATATTTCTTTAGATTTACTACGCACTGTTTAGCTCATGTCAATTCAAACTTGTATATACTTCGACTTTTCTCAACTGTCTTAAGGTCGACTATTAGACAATGTCTAAGACGTTAAGCTCACCGTGTACATGTTTTTGTGCAAAACTTTAAAAAAATAACGCAGCAACTACGTATCGTTTATTCGTTTAGCTCGATGGCGTTTTCTTATAGAACTCGTCAATGTCAAGTTTATACGTTAGACTCTACTATATGAAGCGGGCTTTGAAAAATAAACAATGTCACAGATGAAAACTTGGACATAGCGTTGTTAATACTTGATTGTTGCTCGGTGATTTTCGACTATGTGACAATTCATTATTACATTATTGATATTATCGTTACATTGATATATTATTGATCATCATCAGTCTTTGATAGTCCACTGCTGGACATAGGCCTCCCCTAATACACCTCTATCCATTAGGGGGGTTTTGGACCGTATCCCACCACGCTGGTCCAATGCGGGTTGGTGGGTGGACCGAATTTTTACATGCCCATCCGACGCTTGGATCATCTTACTTTTCAGACAAATGGGTGATCGGCCCAAATTGCCGTAACCAACTAGGAAACAACAATGAAAATTTGTTGAATCCCCCGCAGGATTCGAACCCACGACCTCCGGATTCTAAAGCACACGCCTATACCACTAGGATATGGAGGCAGGAGGCAGGAGGCATATCATTGATATCAATTATTATTATTAATGATAGTAGTGGCGGCATAAAGTAATGCGATTGCATTGTCGGAGCAGTGGAGGGATAAAAAATGTAGTTTAATACTATGCACTAATCGAAAAGATTTATTATAAAAACAAATCGGTGCGGTCTTTTGCGTGGTTGTAAAGATAAATTGTGATACCTAAATAACTTGATTAATAAGTCATTAGAACAGATGCCTCGGGGCCCACGTTTTAAATGTCTAGACCGTGAATGCACTGATAAACGCCCCTGTTTCCTTGTACGAATTAAGCATACTTTATATTAAACACTACCTATTGTCTGTATTTTCCTCTACGTAGTAATATATAAAAAAAACTGCCATTTATTTTTCTATGGTGTGGTATGGTACTCGCAGTTACGTGTGCTATCTTTTAGTAAAAGTCTCATCAAGATTGGATCAGCCATTCTAAAGATTACCCGAAACAAACAGACAGACATAATGACGGGCAAAAATTAGAAAAAAAAGTGTTTCTCCATACAATTTGTTCTATTATTTAGATTCATCATCATCATTTTCAGTCAGCCTGTGTCAGTCCAATACTGGACAAAGGCCTCCCCTAATGCATGCCACCGCTTCCTATCTTCGGCTGTTCTCATTCAGCTCACTCTCTTCGTATACATTATAACAAACATCTTGTTTTTGTTTACAGATTATCGTCGACACTCAGTACTTAGAGGACGCCACCTCGTTCCTGTACGAGTTCATAAGCAACATAACGGGTTCAGAGCTTGTTACTACCCAGGTGTGTATCGTGTGTGAAATTATATTCGATGTTCAACCTATAACAGTATCCAACTTTACACGTTAAATGCTATATAAATTTTAACGTAAAATTTGTCTCCAAACTGTTTATCACGCAATGGTGCAATACTGATACCTGTAAAATTCAAGGAAAATTATATACATTTATCAGAGTTTCTCTACAATATTATGCATGAATTGTACATATAAACCTTCCTCTTCAATCACTCTGTCTATTTAAAAAACCGCATCAAAATCCGTTGCGTAGTTTGAAAGATTTAAGCATACATAGGGATATAGGGACGGAGAAAGCGACTTTGTTTTATACTATGTAGTAATAGTAGAAATATGAGAATGGCATAAAATATGTACATTGCAATTTTTAGTGTTAATTTCCTATTCAATCAGGTTAGTGAAAGTTATGTTGATTTCAGACGGCCGGTAGCATGTTCCAAGCGGCGAGGGACGACGCCGAGCAACAGATCTGCAACAACCTGGAGAAGAAGGTGGACGAGTTTCTCGACTTGGAGAACTACGATTGGTTGTTGGGTAAGAACAACTACAATAAAACATAAACTTGCACTTTTTAGTAAATAGATACATACAATAAAGACGTGAACACATAGACGCGACAACAACGCTTCGTATATCACATTTTTTAAATATTTCGTAGTCGGAATCGACTCCATAGTCCATATCCTTCGAGATAGGGTCACTTAGCACTAAGCCTATTGAGTCGAAAATTCACTCGTAAATGTGTGTCATTGAGCCTAAGTCTGCACTTAGTTTTTATTTATTTATTTACACTTTATGCGCAAATCTTGTACAACTTGATGCCTATAGCATTGTCTACCAGTTAACCTGTCTACCGAAGTTATCTCGGAATAGAATTTATTGGACTTAAAATCAATATTTTTAGTAAAACGATACCATACGTGAATCAATTGTATCAAAATCATCGCTCTCATATAAAATACAAGCGACCGGCTCGGCTAAGCACTGGTGCCATATTGATCTCTAAATTTTAAAAATATTTATCAGCGTTTCTCTGCGTAGCGTTAAGGGCGTGTACTTTATAAACCAGAGGTCGTGGGTTTGAATCCTGCCGGGACTCAATAAAAATTTCATTGTGGTTTCCTAGTTGGTTAGGGCAATGCGGGCTGATCATCCGATTGTCTGTAAGCTAAGATAATCCATTTGCGAATGGGCATTTAAAAAGTCGGTCCTGCGCCTTATCTCTCTCCGGTCGTGTCGGTTATCCGTCCCATCAGGCTTTGAGAGTATAAAGGAGAGCACCTGTGTTTGTGTGTACACTTGTTCACTGTAATATCTCCTGCGCAATAGGCTGGTCTCTAATACAGATCGGCATAAATTATTATTATTAGTTATTTTTATGTTTTAGTGGAACCAACCGGACAGGCGTCGTCTTTTGTAACGGACATGTTGAGCTACCTGTCCGGCGTGCTGACATCACTGGAACAACTGCCCGATAGAGCCAGGTTTGTACAAGTCAACGAGAAGCAATATTCTTTTACCTTTAATGCTAATGACAGTGTGTAACTGGAAGGAGAGGTATTGATACCAGAGTTGCAAAAGATTTGGAAATGATGCGATCAACGTCTGATGGGGTTAAAGTGAAAAAGAAGGCTTTAATTTTGTTTGTATAATTCCATTCCAGCGTTAAAAATATATAAGTAATCTAAAAAAGGGGACCTAGTTTTTGCCAGGTATTTATGTACCATGTTTTCAATCAAAAATAATAAGCAATCAATTGGAATTTGATGATCAGAACAGCGACTTGCCACACAAAGGGCAAATTGCATTGGTCGGATGGATTACATGTCAGTGAGAGAAGTGTGGACGTCCTGTGGCGACAAAACATGTCTTAACAACAGCGACTGATTTTTTAATTGCCTTACTTTTCGGATAATTTGGTCTTCGGCTCGCAGTGGAGCAATTAACCAACAGACCACCCTGAGACATGAGATTATATCATATTTCCGCAAATTAGTAATTTAAACTCAAATATCTTTATTCAACGTTAAACATTATAATTACTTATTAATGACAAGAATGTTTTCACTCGTTCCCAATTGGACGCTCCTGAATCTGAATAGAAACGGTGGGACTGTTTTTTGTTGCCATCTTTTACGATAAAATTTACTACCTCAGTAACTCTTTACAAGTTACCGGCCCTTGTTAAAATGCACCTACTTCCTCTGTTTTAATAACACTTTGTATTCATAAAGTGCAATTATTATTTATTAACCATCATTGAATAGAGTGGCAGCAGTTCGCGCGCCACCAACCGCATAGCCACCCGTCTCCGCAATCTGCTCCTGGACCCGGCCGTGAGGCAGATCTCCTCTGGGGCCTTGCACCAGCTCGACCTGGACGTGATCCAGTGCGAGCAGTTCGCTGCTGGCGAACCGGTTCCTGGCCTGAAGGAGGGCGAGCTCTTGGAGCACTTTGCCAGTCTAAGGTATGGTTTCCATCGTTACGTCTACTACTATTGTTGGCCAAAGGTACTGTACAACTTTTTTTTAAGTTTGGTCTCTTTTTTGTACTTGGCTCTCTGGGATGGTACCTCCCGTATGTTCGAAATCTTTAATAATGATAATATTATAATTGGAGCGGTCTACGCTCATCTTCCTAGTTATGGTATCACATCATCAGCCTTTGTTAGTCCATTGCTGGACATAGGCCTCCCCTAATACACCCCTATGCATTAGGGGTTTGGACCGTATCCCACCACGCTGGTCCAATGCGGGTAGGTGGGTGGACAGACTCTTTACATGTTCGCCCGACGCATGGACCCTCTTTCTTTTCAGACAATTAGTGATCGGCCGAAATTGCCTAACCAACTAGGAAACAACACTGAAAATTTGTTGAGTCCCGCAGGATTCGAACCCACGACCTCGGTTTCTAAAGCACACGCCCATACCACTAGGCTACGGAGGCAGTAGTTATGGTATATCAAACAGGATATCTCTGAAGTTTTGCACGAATCAAATTTGTATTGTTTGATGTGCAAGAAGGTGTAACTTATTCTATAATCATCGCTGGCGTTTACACGTCCATTGCTACGCCCTTGTCACATCCTTGCCATTGGCCTTCAACTTAAACCGTCTTCTGCACGGACTTATAAGGTTGCATATAGAGACAATTTTTTTTTGTCAAATTGTATGTTATTTCTAAATAGTTTTCTCCGAAACCGTCGCGTTAAACTAACTACTCAACCCTTTATACTGTTACTAGCGACCCGCCTCTGCTTCGCACGGGAGCTATGCATAATAGAAAATCAACCTCTTCGAAATCCGTTGCGTAGTTTGTAAAATTTAAACGTATATAAAGAAATAGGGACAAGAAAGCAACTTTGTTTTATACCATATAGTGATTAGTTTATTGATATCTATCGTACAAACATTCAGTATAAAAATTTTCATCCCCAGGCAACTCCTAGACCTGATAACGGGCTGGGACTGGTCCTCCTACCTCCACGACGTTGGCATAGAGGGGGGCAAGTACGCGCTGGTGACGCCGCGTGACGTGGCCACTCTTCTGGAGAAGCTGAAAGAAGCAGAGCAGAAATCTTCCGTCTTCTCGGTGCTAAAGAAGAACGAGAGAGAAAGAAGGAAATTGCTCGACACCGTCTTGAAACAGCTGAAGCAGTTGCAGAATCAAGATGGATAGTGTATATTATTCTTAATTTGGTGAATAAAGAAGAAAGGGAAATATATTATTCTGTTTATAGCCGAAAATAATATTAGTTATCACTTAATTAAAGCCTGTATTAGTTTAGTTGACTATTTATAATGGTTGGCTCATATTGTTTTGTCGATTTATAATGGCCTAAAATATAGCTGTAAAATTACCTGGTAAATCGTATTTCATTTCAGTGATTTAATAATTTATCTATAGACAGTAGTCAAATGAAACTTGAAATCTGTTTTAGACTTATGTTGAAGAAATTGCCTCACTTCAGACTAAATCCATAGTACATATCTTTCGTAATGTCAATATATGGGATTATGTTTTTCTCCATGTTCTAACACTAAAGGTAAATACAGCAACTAAGTGAATTGTTACATAATGCATAAATTCATTCGTGGAAAATAATTACAACTAAAACTGTTGTAAATGAACTAAAAATTACATATATATATATACATAAGTAATTTTTAGTTTAATTTTTATATAATTAAATTATAGTGTAATTTTTAAATATATATATAATAAAAAAAAATACACTTAAAATTGTATAAAGAGAAAGTGTAATCGCAAACATTTTATTATTAATGGATATCATGAATATTATTGTAGTGATACAAAGCATTTATAGCATGTTAGAGTATAAAATAGTTATTTATTTGAAAAATAAAATATATTAATAACTGAGGTGCCTTTAATTTCCATGCCAGTAGTAGTACATCTTCTCAATACACTCTATGCTAAATGATACATTGTTATTTATTAGATGTCCGACTGAATTTCGGTTTCGGTTTCAGCAAATTAGCGAAACTTTTGTCTCGAGACCGAAACTGGTTTCAGATGTCATGTTATCAAAATTAAACAATTTCAAAATCAAATAGCGAAAGTAATATATCATTGCTGCAATCGAGGCTCAGATGGCGTCGATTTTAGTTCAGGACAACCATTCCAGAGTTCCTATAAGAGATTGACGAGAAGAGATCAAAAGTAGTAGAAACACATATATACTCCTTGTAAGCAAATAATCAAGCACTGGAAGGAATAGTAGCTCTTAGCACAAATATTTGTTATTTTAATAACTTAAAAATTTCAAATGTATCATTTGTTTTCTTTCTGTCACCTGTTCTACTTAGAAAATCCAAGTGCGGCTTGTTATCAAAGACCATTTCTTTTTAAATTAACGACGCATAAGATTCAATGCTAATTTGGAGGCAACATTAGAGGTATGCTTCTGATACCTAATTCGAGAAAAGGGCATTTTGAAAACGTTTAGCTATTATTTGTGAATAAATTCAAAAAGTTGTAAAAGAAATGTTTGTGTTAAAGGAAATTATTGCTTTCAAGACTACTAGATAGGTAACACATATTGAGTGTATTGATCTCTTGCTCCAGGCTATTTAAAACTGTTAAAATATAATGTTGTATGTTGAAAATATTGAAAAGAGGAAATAAAAAGTCCGCTAAGTTCCTTACGCCGGTTTTCTTAAGTCAGAGGCTTCCGTTTCCAAACCTGTTGATAGTTTATTTGACAATCAATAAGAAAGTGTTGCATGAAATGCTTCCATATTGAATAAAGATCTATATAATACCTCATTCAATTCTATAGTAACACATTTTGAAAAGTCTCCGCAAAATAGGTGCTGAGAATAAAAACATAATCCACTTGATTTTTCAAAGATATTGTAGGTAGTTATACGAAGATTCTAAAACACTTCGTCTCGTTTCTCTCTCGTGCTCGTTTTGTAACGGTGGATGATACATGGGCTTATTCTTGTGACCAGGAGACAAAACAGAAATCTTCGTCAATAGAAACGGGCCACCCTCACGACCCCGAAGAATTTTCATGCCGTGGTATCGGCTGGCAAGGTTATGGCCTCAATATTTTGTGAGTCAGAAGAGATATTGTTGATTGATAACCTAGAGCGTTAAACAACTATTACAAGTTAGAATGCAGCGTTAGATCCCAAGTCGAGAATGCCGTCAATGATAAAAGGAGATAAACATCGTAGGGATGTACTGTTTTTTCTTGATATCGCACCCCAGCAAGCTGGCATTCAATAGGTTGTTCATCCCCTTATTCACGAGATCTGGCACCTAACTGTTTTTTATGTTGTCACCAAATTAATGCTGGAGTCGGTGTGTAAGGCGAATACGTTTAAAATAAATATTTGAGTTGTCAATCCTCATTATATTCTATCTCATTCTCACTACTTTTGATCCCTTCTTGAACTACAAATACAAACCAAAGCATTAATTACTAAGATCTCAAAATACCAAGAGTTAATAATTAACGAACAGAAACAATAAGTATTTTTTATTTCGCTTTTAAAATTTAATTTGAAAAAATAATTGTTTTAATATTAATATTTCATTAAAAAAGAATTTAAATAATTATTAATTATTACCAGTATCCAGTACCAATATACATACTGTCTCTTCATGTTATGTCTTAGCTAATTTAGAATATTGGGTAAAAAGCATAAAATTGCAGTATTTTGAGGATTTTGATACTTGACCAAGTAAGTTTCGGTTTCGGTTTCGGCCGAAAATCAGTTTCGGTCGGACTCTATTACTTATATAACTGGCTATATTCGGTTGCCGTGACGCACGTGTGGGATTGCTCACACCGTTTTGTCTCGTCACATCATCATCATCATCAGCCTGTGATAGTTCGCTGCTGGACATAGGCCTCCCCTAATACACCGCTATCCATTAGGGGTTTTTGGACCGTATCCCACCGCGCTGGTCCAATGCGGGTAGGTGCGTGGATCGACTTTTACGTTCCCATGGATCATCTTACTTTACAGACAGTTGGGTAATCGGCCCAAATTGTCCTAACCAACTTGAAAACAATGATAACACAAAGTTCTTTCCCCGCGAGATTTGAACCCACGACTTACGGTATATGAAGCAAGGGCCGATACCACTACACCACGGAAGCGGTGGAATCTCTATAGGATATATGGAAGAGCTTACGCTCAATCATACGTAGTCATATAACTATGCATATATTATATATACTCGCTTCTCGTGACATAGATGTGGGATTTAAAGCTCAAAACGTATATCTGGTCACTTCTATAAAATAATGAATATATGATATATAACATATCTGGCCAAACCTAAATTTCGTGTTTAAATAAGTCACGGTCGCCCTACTTTAAATTGATAGCTTAATTTCGTAACCTACATGTGGATTATTGCTTTGCTTCTGTGGTTTATCGTAATTATTCTAAGTCAAGGCTGTGCGATCGACCTTAGGATTAATAATATTTAATCTGTTGTAAGTGGACAACGGGTGGTCCAAATAGGCTTGTTACATTAGTTCGTTTATCGATAAATATAATGTAAATATGATTACGTGTCAGCAAATACGGTGATGTTAGTAATGAAAATCGATTCTCAAACTGGTTAAATAGTATTCTTTAGATTAACACGAAGGTGTACAGCTCGGAGAGTTGAATAAACATCCTTTTGGCCGCTTTTTTTTCTGGTTTTAACATTCGTTTTGCTAAGGTCCTCGAAAAGTGTATTATGAAAATTATCAAAAATATATCTACATACCATTTTGACTAGAAATATAGTCATAAAATAGCTTATAATTTCTGAAGATCATCTTTTTGCAGAGGACTGACTTGAGACACCACTGCCGTATGTGATTTAAATGCAAATCAGTATTACCCTAACATATCTGTGTACTGGTTTCGTTAGAAGGTTAGAAGTATTCCAGATCTAGAAACCCATGTCTTGCTGCCAGCGGGCGTAAGTTAATCATACAAACATTTATGTATAAACTTAAGATTTAAAAAAAATAATAAATATATTTTTATTATAATATTATGCGGTGAGGTAAAATAATTATAAATAAATTTATTTATTTGATGTCCATTATTTTAAATAAAAGATTAAGAAAAGTGCGCCATATAGCGTCGAGCTAAAATTTATTTTATAAAATAACTGTAGAATAAACATTTTACATGCTCTGGTTCCCTGAGCCATAAGATCAGGCATGAATAAAAATATGCGAACTGTCGCAATATAAGTGTATGCAAACTGTATTTTGTCAACTGTTCTCCATAAACCAGATCTTTGAGCAATGCAAGGCTTTACTGCCTAGCGGCTTTAAAAATCCACTTCGACCTGTAACATCAGCGAATATTGCATAAAAGTAAAGCTCAAGCATATCATAATCTTGATGTAATTTCAAAGTGTTATTATACCACACTGATACACATAGCATGTTGAAATGGTTTGGCCTACAAAGCACATACGGTTGTCCAAGTTACGTAAGGATGTAGGAAAGTTACTATATCTTATTGAGAGCTATTACTAGTATAAAACGAAATCAAATAGTGTAGGTATCTGCAACATAAAAATAGGCAACAAAAACAAAACTGATTGCTTGGGATAAGTAACCTCTAAAGACTATTTTACACGATCTTAGTTAAGATCCTAGTTCAATAATATTAAGAATAATTGAAAACAAAGCAATAATGTGGTCAAAATGACTACGAGATGTTCGACCCATTGGAGCGCCACAAGTTTAGTGCTTAATTTAGAAAGAATAGAGATATTTGTGTACCAATTTGTTTTAGCGAAACCAAGATCACTGTTATTTTAAACGACCTTGCGTCGTATTATATTATTTTACGTATACAGTAAGTAAAATATTTCATTATCATTGTGTCAAAATAGTTAATATCATCTTTTATTTAATTGCTTATCACGATTATACAAAACAAAGGTAATAATTTCGCAACGGAGTATTAAATGGAACATTTATATAGGCGTTTGATATTTATGGTACGAGTATGTGTAACGCGTAATCTAGATTTGATTTCGCAACAACCACACACGGTGCTCCGTTTATTACGAACCGGGTGTCACTAAATGTTAGCAAACTGCGAATATAGTTATTCAGATTATAGTCTGATTCGTGACACGGTTGAACCATTGACTTGCCGCGACATCGTCGGCGTTTAAAATTTTATCAGAATAATTTTGTTTGAGCTTTAAAATTTCAGGTTTTATTGATATTTTTTTGCTTGTTATAAATATCGAATTCAAAGCGTACTTGTTATGTCTGTATTGAAATTATTTGTTTCTTAAATCTGAAGTATTTTTTTATTAAGTAAACAAACACAAATTGTAAAATTATTTATGTATTATTGAAAATATCTTGAAATATATATCTAGACCGTTATTATAAAGCTGTAGGAGTACTTTTGTTTACTTAAACTTGCTAATCTCAGCACCTTTGGGACCGATTTTAAAAATTATTTTCACTTTTCCAGAAGATAAATTGCTATAAATTTCTACGTTAAAATAAATAAAAGCGTATTACTTATTAAACGCCTTAAGCAATTTTTGACACAGGCATAACTGGAGACAGAAGCTAGTATAAAAAAAAAACATAAAAAGCATTCTAATTACTTTTAAAAATATAAGACTTGATCCAACGTTATTGATTAAGTTAAATATTTTTACGAAATACAGACATTGTTATTATGATTTTAATGTATGCATGTATGCAGGTGCTATTCGGCCAAGCCCACCTGACGGTAGTGCTTATTTAAATCGAGCACTTAAGTTTAATGGCACGTTACACACATGTCGGTTTAGCCGGGACTTTGAATCTAGATTATATTCAGTCTAGAAAGTTCGCCTTGTACGTTTTAATGGCTCCACAGCAGTAATTAACTAGGATTAGGTATGAGAGATATGTGCACTTAAAATTATTGATTAGTGGTTATTGATTTGATACAGGTCATTTAGGTTAATAACTCACGATAATACCTAGCAAAAGCAATAGGTTCTAAATATTTTGCTGGTATAAATAGTGTTGCATGCATGACGTTATGCTTCAAGAGCTAACTTCTATGTTAATATTTTTCACATCCATTAGTCCCAGGAAAGTTTAAGCTTCCTCTAATCTATACATCTTTACCCAAGAGAAGGAACCATAGAAAATTAACGTAACCAACGTATAATGTTGAGGTATCGTCTTTATCATACGGGTCTTTTTTTCACGTCGAGATTTAAAACAGCGACGGTTCACAAAATAAAAAAAAAACGGTCTTTAATTTGCGCAGCTTAAACTCTGAAAGGATTGTTGCAAAAACTAAAGTGTTACTTGTTTGTTGAATCACTGAGTAACAATTAACTAATAACGAATTACATGCGACCTCGCATCCAACCAACCCGCATTGGACCAGCTCGGTGGGATACGGTCCAAAATCCCCCTAAATTGAGAAGGCGTGCATTCGGGCAGGCCTATGTCCAGCAGGGGAGTAACACAGGCTGATGATGATGAGACCCCGCTCCGTTGGGAAGGGTTACAGTATTCACAAATCCAAGTGTAATTTTTGTAAGTGTATTTAACTGCCTCCGTAGCTAGTGGTGCAGGCAGTGTGCTTTAGAATCCGGAGGTCGTGGGTTCGAATCCTGCGGGACTCAACAAATTTTCATTGTTGTTTCCTAGTTGGTTAGGGCGATTTGGCCGATCACCCAATTGTCTGAAAAGTAAGATGATCCATGCGTCGGATGGGCATGTAAAAGTCGGTCACCCACCAACCCGCATTGGACCAGCGTGGTGGGATAGGTCCAAAAACCCCTAATGGATAGGGGTGTATTAGGGGAGGCCTATGTCCAGCAGTGGACTATGAAGGCTGATGGTATATATATATATATATATAAGCTAGACGGTGGTATGGTGTTAATCGATAGCTTTAAATGATAGAAAACGCTTGGCATATCGGCCTCCTAAAGCACGCCTTCTCCATTAGGGGTTTTTGGACCATATCCCACGCTGGTCCAATGCGGGTTAGTGGGTGGACCGAGTTTTTTCATGCCCATCCGACGCATGGAAAATATAAAAAATATAATAAAATATATAAATATATAAACTTCACTAACATGCATACGAAAGCCAAATAAAATCCAAAATTTATGTAAAAGTCTTACATCAACAACTGTAATAGGGAAATGGCATGCCTCTTAAGTATGTGAAACGTGGTATTTTGATGCACATTTCGCGGTAGAAATAACATTAATAATATTTAAAACTTATACAAATTAAATTCTCATTACATATTTTGTTCTATGAACTGAAACAAAAATGTCATATATATCAACATAGCATAGATAAGGATCATAAATGTAAAAATTATAATATATATGTGTCTTCTCAATACTATTTAGAAACACGTTTGACCTCATAAATTAATAGCTTAGTATCGAGAGAATAACTTTTTTATAAAATAATTTGGCAACTCCTTCAATTCCACTTGTAAATTGCCATATTTATATTAAAAAGTAAAATGACGTTATATGTTTATCAAGGTAACATAATACAGTGAAAAGAATTAGATTATTAACTGATGTGGAGACAGCTCTTTTAGTATATTTTCAGCTATTTTCATAGTATTATGTCTTATGGCATTCTACTGTGGGGAAATGTGGCAGATACTAATACGATCTTTGTCCTGCAAAAACGTGCAATTCGTGCAGTCTATAACCTGGGCCCAAAGAATCATTAAGAAAGTTGTTCACTGAAATTAAAATAATGACCGTTAGTTCTCAATACATATTTGAAAATTTAATGTATGTGCAAAAAAATAGGCATGATTTCCTAAGACATTGTGATGCACATGACATAGATACAAGGAACAAACATAATTTAATTCTTCCAGCAACTGAAACTTCGAAGAATAAGTAAGTCTTTATGGGACAATGTACACGTTTTACAACAAAATCCCAGTAAACGTTCAGAATTTAACTATTAATAAATTTAAAAAGGTGGTAAAGGAACGTTTATGTGTTAAGTTATTACGATATTAATGATTTAAATGATAATATAGCCTGTAATGATCTCGCTCAGGTCTTGTTTCAAATTGATAATATGTAATGACGAATTATCAAATGTTTTTATTTAAGATGACATAAAATAGCCGCTGAGTTTCTTCGTTTCTTCTCAGGTCTGAGCGTCCTTTTCCAACCGGTGTTGTTGTTTGACAATCACATAAAAAGTGCTAAAGCTTCTATATTGAATAAAGATATTTGAATTAGAAAATTTGAATTTGAATGCATTATTTATTAACAACAAAAAGACGTGTTATGCGTTTTTTAATTATCAAAAACTTAATCACTGAAAATAAAAAAAAGCAATAAATATGCTAAACAATTTTTACCTTAAAATACCGATTAAATTAGGCGCTAACATATTTTTTATCTTTTCTATCTATCGGTTTATTATCAACAATTGGAGTGTACATTTTTTATTGTAAAATCGTTAATTATCAAGTATCAACGAATGTACTTTTATTATATTACAATTAAAAACTCATGCTCTTAGCTTGGCGTTAAGTTTTTCGATAGTGTTTAAATATATATTGCTTCTTTGGTTTTCTCATCCATAAATTATTACGTTCATATATCACATTTACGGTGTGGCTTGGATGAGAATAGCCGAAGATCGAAAGCGGTGGCGTGCATTAGGGGAGGCCTATGTCCAGCAGTGGACTGACACAGGCTGATGATGATGATGATGATGAAATCATTACAAGATCTTTTGTGCGAAACAGAGAAAAGAAGGAGATATCTACACAAACATACATAATGTTATAATATTTTAGATATTGAGATACAAAACAACTTTCATGAATTTGGGTGAGATTGGTTCAGATTTTCCATTGTTTTCTTTATTTTATTCTCGATTTTCTGTCGAAGATTATACCATCTCTGGTCGTCGTTTATTAACAAAATTTGTGTGTATTTTTTTAAATAACATGCGCGCACACACATTAAAGATACGTAAGTAGGAATGAGATATTTCTAGATTTACATGGTTTAACTTTAAAAGTGACATGATTATTTCTTTTATTCACGCGATTATTATACATATCAAATCCACTAATTTACGGATTTTTCGCATTACTTAAATATATTTATTATTAGTAGATTTGATATTTAAAAGTGTCGTTCGTGCAATAGCTTCGCTGACTTATATTCTTGAAATCGCATTTGTTGATCGACTGGCGCTTCAAGTCGCGCGATCTATACTTCGATCGACATACAAACTAGCTACAAACAATGCATTAGCGTTTTGTCCCATATCTGACTCCATCATAGCCCACGCGTGTTATGAAAAATTGAGACTCCGGCTTTAGCGCTTATCAGATTAGTCCGACGTGACCCACCCACGCTTCTGTCTGGTCGCGAAATTGCATAACATATTACTTATAAGCTAAGGAGATAGGATATGTAATAAAATATGATAATAGTAACGAGTTTGCCGCTAATGCGGTAGCGCTAAAACAACTATTTTCAAGATACATACTTGTTCTCAAATTTTATATATATATATTAAAGCGTTTATTTAATGCTGCGCTTAAGACTTAAAATTACTGGTAAAAGTATAGTTTTAAAGAGAATTACATCCAATAGATATTGTGTTTTTGTCGTTGATTTTGCTATGTATGTATCCAGAGTTATTGTCGTCACTTTATTAAAGTTATTGTCGTAAAACCTATACCTATACACTCGTAAGCACCGCATTTCCACCCTTCCATCCTTCCAACTCTTGGCAGTTCCGCCCCGCGTGGCAACATGCGTCACCTGAGCCGATTCCGAGCGCTCAGCGGCTAACCGCCGCCTGTAATGCTTAGCATGCCGACTGGATCTTTTCTTGTTATCCGTTTCTTAACATAGACCTTTATCAATGAACGCCAACGCGGCCGATCCCATTCTAGTCGCTCCCCACTTAAACCGGCTACTGCACGAAGAACGGCATCCCACCTGTTCGGGGATAGACCTACGTCCCGTATTCCCGAACGCGACCTCCACTCCAAAACCTCAAGAGACCACATGACCGGCCCACTGCCTAAGTCACCGAGCTAATCCTTTGCACTATGTCGGTGACTGTTCTTTTCCACATTAACTCATTACGAATTTTGTCCGACAAAGAAATTCAGTGTGTTGAGCAACGGCAAATTTGTAGACCAGCCCTACAGTCAAAGGCCACGTTTCGGCCCCTTAGATCATCAAAGGGAGAACGCATTGATTGAAGACTTTCGTCTGCAAAGATTGGATGTCGGCGGCGAGGTGAGAAAGTGTCGCACCTTCCTAAATGTTGCCTAGCCCAACTGAACCGTCCCATCGACTTCCCTCTCAAAGCTGTGCCTTCCCAACGGCAATATATGTCCGAGATATGCATACTCATTGGGAACTTCGAGAGTAACGCCATCAACATTAATTAACTATTTGATCTAAAAGAATTTTATAATGCCGGGACGGAGTTCGGTGCCGCCGTCGGCAATGCGATGGCTAGGCTTACCCTTCTTGTTAAATACGTACGAGATATTGACCTCACCGGTGAGGTAAAACGTACACACCCTACAGTGTCATACACTGTAGTTTAACACCACATTAGGTAGAAACATTGCTGGAGTTTCTAGCGTCACTTCTTCTCCCAGCAACAACGTAGTAATACTAATTTAGCAAGCTAACGGGAACCACAAAGTAACGGCCCAAGCCGAGGCTTTCCTTCTGTTCTGGGTGCTCTTGGTGTTCTAAGTGACTCCACCACATGCAATAATGTTCTAATCGGTATTTTCTAGAGAGCAGCAGATCATATAAAATGTGTGCGTGTACTAGCGTACACTCGTAAGAAGTAAAACTTCTTTATGCCGTTATTTAAAAAAAAAAACAATGTTACACTAAATTTCTTTCCAACCCGATAAAGAAGTTTCACTTCAATTAGTACCAATAAGACGACACAGATTCTCCGTGTACTCCACCATCAACATTTGTAAATTGTAACAAGTCAAGAAGCCGAATTAAGCAGAAATGTTGAGATTAAAATATAGACTAGTTTATTTTAAAAACCCAAGTTCACATAAACATAAATTCAGCCCATTAATTTTAAGATAAATAATTATTTAAATATTATTGTTAAAATTTTAGTATGCGACTTTAGGAATGTTTGTTTAATTAAACGCTAGATAGCGCATGATATAAATTAATGATAAGAAAAAAATGGCTCGTAACGGAAAAATGTGACGCGTAACAAAAAAATGTTACACTAAATTTTTTACAACCCCGATAAAGAAGTTTCACTTCAAAAAAAGGAAAAAAGTTGATGTACAGTATTTGATTCCTAGAAGCCTCAGGTTGATTAGATATTAAAAAAATTATGACTCATTTGAACATAGAAATGGTAAATAAAAGTTTACTTGATTATCTTATTTAAAATTAGTTAACTTAATTATCGATACCAGTGTCTTTTTACGAAATCATTCTATCATGCAATATAGGCTATATTTCCTGCTAAAATAGGAAATAATGCATCGCTAAGAACAGCTAATTCGATTTATGCTGCAATAACGCATACATACATACATGTATATACTGCAATAACGCTTGAAAAACACATATTAAATTGATTTAACCGGCTTTTGTCTTGCGTTTCAAATAGCCTATACACTCTGTATATAGGAGGTAATTATCCAATAGTATGGTTAAGTAATAAAAATATAATACAATTTAGCTAAACCCACGTTAACTTACGCACCAAGGCTCGTCAAGGTCTACCGTCGTTCGAACTAAACTGACACGACCCCGTTGTCACGTCTGATAAGTAATGATTTCGGATCGGCTGGTTTGGCGTAGGATAACTAAATTTATTAAATTACTGGGAGCGATATATATTGTTTATATCTATTGTACAATCTATATAAATATCGTTAAAAACCTTGAGCAGTCCACTGCTGGACATACACCTATTTTAATAAACGCCAAGATGGCGTCCATTAAAACGAGTTATTCATAATTGCCACGCTGAGCAGTTGGATTGATAATTAACTAATTCCACTTGTACTGCGAATCTGTCTTACTCCCAGCTGTGAGGCAGATTCGTGTGGGCGGTGGGGTCATCCCATCCCTACGCCAGAGAATGAATATAGCGCGTACTGTAGCAAAAATATATTTTGTGTTCCTATTTATATATTAATGTTGTTTTATGGTTAACTTCAACCAGAGCACTGAATTACAACACCTTTGCTTTGTTTGTGCGTAAAAACCTTATGTATTGGTAACGAGTAAGTCTGTATTCCAAAAACCGAATATCGAAAAATAAGTTTTAGCACCTTATTTACTTGTTACTATTATCTATACAATTATTGTATGGTATGTAAGAGAGTTTGAGTATTTTACATGTCTCATACTGTATTCTCATGTGTTGTTAACTGCCTCCGTAACCTATTGGCTGATCACCCGATTATCTGAAAAGTTAGATGATCCATCCGTTGGAGGGGCATGTAAAAAGTGGGTCCACCCACCAACCCGCATTGGAGCAGCGTGGTGGGCTACGGTCCAAAAACTTCCTAATGAATAGGGGTGCATTAGGGGAGGCCTGATTCACATGTTTTGTTTGTTTAAACAGTTTCTAGATTGCCTATCATAAAATCTGCTAAGATCATTTAATTTTATATTCTTTATTATCTTTCAGCTGGTCCATTAACAAGAAGTGTAAACTACCTATGTCATTTTAAAGCGTCTATATAGAACAATAAAAATGTAAAAATAAAATGTATTTGATATTTTTTACGTGTGATCTGTTTCTGCTCGCCGCCACATTCTTCGGACCAATAAATTATAACGATGCAAATTTCCTTGCAAATTATTCATTAAACGAATTAATTCATTCGTTTAAATCAATCGGATATCATCACGTTTGATCAAAAGGAGCTATTTAGGAGAATTATTGTTTTTTATGT
Source organism: Lamproptera curius (assembly GCA_029286875.1). NCBI lineage: Eukaryota > Metazoa > Arthropoda > Insecta > Lepidoptera > Papilionidae > Lamproptera > Lamproptera curius. Next base: position 2,024,240 of record JAGSMT010000028.1, read on the forward strand.
AAATTATTTTTTTAATATGAAATGGAATAATTTCAAAACTTCGCATTTGTATTGTTCGTCAATCCGGTTGGAATATCTAATAATGGTAACATATCAAATTCCATTTGATCGCTCAATTCGATGGAAAACGTGAAATTTTGTCATTGTGGCTTGAAAACCAGTTTTCTGCTCCAGTTTCGACAAATTGACTGACAATCGTGACCTTAAAAGCATGAAGATTGCCTTCCTCGCGTTTTATTTTTATTTCGTTTGCTGAAATGTCAGTTTTGAATGGCATCAACGGGTGCAACTTTTTCTGATTGCTACTTAAACCATATATGGGTGTCATAAAATGTTAGAATTTTGTATATATAGAAATATTTGTTTCGTTGGAGAAAAAATTGCGTCAATAAAAAAAAATATAGCATAATAAATAAATGATTGTAAAGTAATATCGATATTTATACATACCTATACTGCAAGTGAACAAATTTCGACCATTATAATTAGTAGGGTGGAGTGAAAGTGATCAAAAAAAATTTTTTCTTCTTTTCCAGTTCCTGTATCACTAATCGATGATTCTAAATAAAACCTTTGTTCATACCAATATTCAGACATCTAGGACTTAATCTTTAGGTGTCGCACCTGGAAGGTAGTTTACAAAAAACTTTAATTTTTCGCTTAGTCCGCTCCCACTAATGGAAGTCGATGTACGATTTAACTTTATAAACGCGGTGTTTTTTATTGTATCAAAGTGTCATCTCGTATATGTATCGGTTTTATATGAAGTAAATACAATTAATTGCTTATAGCGAAGAAGTGAATGTTGAAAGTGAAGTGTTAAAAAATTTGAGGGGTCCTGTGTTTGGCGATTTGGACGTCTGACAGTTCTTCTACAGAAACAGAATCTGATGAAAATGATATTATCATGTCAACAGAAAAAGAAACCTCTGAACGATACCCAACTGAAACTCAGCAGATGCGATGTAAGCTGCAAAATCTAGCTTCAGCGTGCGATAGAATAGGTATTTCCGATCGATCTGCGGTATTTATTATGAACGCTGCATCGGTTGATTTAAATGTAATTAGCAAAGAGAACCGAAATAAAGTTATAGACCGAAGCAAAATACGTCGAGAGCAAAAAAAAGTACGCCAATATTTGCAGAGTGTTATTGCCAGTAAACCTTTACGGGCTATTTACTTTGAAGGTCGAAAAGACAAAACCTTAGTGATGACAACCACAGACAATACATCGCATTGCAAGACTGTTATAGAAGAACACATCTCAATATTATCAGAGCCAGATTCTGAATACATCGGACATCTTTCCATTGATTCTAGGAAGGCGACGACTATTGAGAAGAGTATTGTTGACTTTCTTGAGGGTAAATTTGAATATCAGTCTTCTTTGATGGGTGTTAGTTGCGATGGCACAGCTGTGAATACAGAACATAAAAATGGAGTTATTGCTTTACTAGAGAAACACCTGAAACGCCCATTGCATGTTGTTAGATGCAAATGAATTTCCACTTGGTCATTTATTTTCCAGTTTAGATCGCACTACACAGGCCCTAATAGTTTTTCTGGCAGCGTAGAAAAACAGCTAGCTAAGTGCCTTGATTTTAAAGTAGGGCAATTCGAATAATTAATAATTAGTACCTTAAATATATACCGGTAAAACCATTAAAGAGATCGTTCGTCCTATCTCAAAAATAATTATTTATTTATGAACTTTAAATAACACAACAAATAAATAATATTGAATAGTCTGTTTGTAATTTTAAAATACCCATTTTCAAATGTACTCATTTAATGTATAATCAATACATATAACAAAACGACATTTTTCTTATTGTTGTCTGTCTGTCTCTGTGTGTCTGTTTATTCGAGCTAATCTCTATGGTATGGTTGTTCCGATTTTGAGGGAACTTTCACTGAAAAATAGCTTATGTTACTGGGAGTAACTTAGGCTTTAAAAAATACAGATTCTATAATACTATATCCTGTACACTTGGGATTAAGGATCTGAAACTAGGTTCTTGAGAACTTTTGATTACCGGAAATAGACTGGTTTGGTACCCCCTAATACTAAAGTCTTTGTGTTTGCAGCAATTTTTTTAATTCTGTGGTCCCGTTGAAAACATTATGCATGTTGGTTTTTTCATTTCCTAGACATTTTCCTAAGTTATTAAGGCTCGGCTTCTAATCCATCCCGATTGACTGGCATCTTACGTCCTCACCTTGAAGGATCAACTGTATTCGATGGGTGCATTATTTGTCAGTAAACTTAAAGGCTTTTTACATGCCCATCCGAGGCATGGATCTTCTAACTTTTCAGACAATTTGTTGTTTCCTAGTTGGTTAGGGCCCAAGTTGCCCTCCGCTTTCTAAAGCTCACGCCCATACCACTGGGCTACGGAGGAAGTTAAGTAAATTAAAAGTCAGTCCACCCACCAACCCGCATTGGCCCGCGTGGCGTTGGATACGGTCCAAAAACCCTCTAATGGAGAAGGCATGCATTAGAGGAGGCCTATGTCCAGCAGTGGACTACCAAGCTGACGATGATGATGATGATGCAACTTAAAAGCTATGTTGTCCTATAACGAGTGATAAAGGTGAACTTGGTTATTGGTTTGCTAAATCATATCATTCTTGATATTTCATATGATGTAGTTTTTTTCAAAACTCGAGATCTGCTTGGTTTTTTTCTATCATATTTGTTTATTTTTATTATTGTTACAATATATAGTTGACACAACTTGAAAAGGCAAATCATTGAAATTTGATAACGTTATTACTTGTGAATTTATTATGAATCACAAAGAATTTTATTATTATATCAATCGATAAAAGAATAATGTAAAAAGATAATATACAAGTTTTGTATGCTACAAATTAAGTTGTTTGTTTAATATGGTATGCTAAAGAACAAAAAAAAGAACTTTAACGCTTAAACTTTAAGGTTTTCTTTTAAGGATATACAAGAGTTATACGCAATTTAATACTCTTTTTTTATTTTATTTATTCATCATCATCATCATCAGCCTTTGATAGTCCACTGCTGGACATAGGCCTCCCCTATCCATTAGCGGGTTTTGGACCGTATCCCACCCGCTGGTCCAATGCGGTTGTTGGACCGCTTTACTGCCCATCCGACGCATGGATCATCTTACTTTTCCGACAAATGGGTGATCAGCCAATTGCCCTAACCAACAGGAAACAACAATGAAAATTTGTTGAGTCCCCGCAGGATTCGACCCACGACTTCCGGATTGTAAAGCACACGCCTATACCACTAGGCTACGGAGGCAGTTTTATTTATTAATTACCATTTTATGTACACAAATAAATTGTACAAAGGCGGCCTTAATGCCAAAGGCATTGTCTCCCAGTCAACCTTTTGATAGTTAAGAGAACATAAGGTAGGCGCACAATTTAGCAAAAGTTATAGACATTTAAGATAGTAATAAACCAAGATAATAAAAATTAATAATACATATTCTTCGTATACATATATACACATAAAATAATAAACTTTTTATAATTATTTTAAACGCATAAAAATTATAAAGGCTATTACTACGTATACAGCATGGTTGTTATATATACACATGTTTAAGAATTGTTTTAAAAGTATACGAATGAAATTATAACAAAACAATATTCACCGACATCAAACAGCGTGTAACTATTTTACGCAATACTCGTATGTAATAATAAGCAGGAACAACATGCTCTTTGCATGAAATTGCGATTATGTGAATTTAATCTGTATTATCTTAAATGAGATTTGAATATGCCTGATTGCAATTTTTAAAAATGTTTACATTAAATAATAATGTTTATTGTAGGTTATTCTTAAAATGTAGATATATGCTCTCGTTGGTGTTATTGTAGGCCGATTCAAGTAGTTCAATTATGTAAAACATAGTCTCTTAAGTTGAGTCAGAGTTGGGAATTAAATCGCGCGAGGGTGTAATTTTTGACACTGCAATTTTCTTAAGTTCCTAAATATCTAATAAAGGCTTATCAAAAAATTATTAAAAAGAAATAGGACCAAATTACAGCTAATATCTATTATTAAAAAATCAATGATTAGTTCATTGATTTTTTTTATCAACAAGTAGGAGCGGAGCAACGAGGTGACATATAAAAAAATCCTTCGTTTGGGAAGGCGGTAGACAATACGAATGTAACCGAACGGTATAAAAATATTTATCTGCCCAATATAAAACAATTATTCAACAATTACAATATTATATTACAATATTAAGAAATCTATTTAAAGATAACAATTATGAAAGACAGAACTAGTGTTTCGACTAGATCTCTCTTCCTAATTATTATCTTCTAAAAATTCTACTATTTGAACAATATCTAGTAAAAATTTTGTTATAGATCGTAATGTTATCATTAAAGACTATAATTGTAGTTCCTATTTTAGCTTATATTTTTATCCGAGTAGGTTTATCAACAATTGTCTAAAGCAGTTTTTTAACAGCCAACAGTTTTATTTAATACTTAACTTATAACTATCGTATCATAAACGCCACATGTACAAAAAGAAAAGTAAAGACATGTCCAAAATTTAATATAAGAATGTTTTACAATATAAAACAATTATTATAAAACAATTATTTTATTAACAGATATTTAGTATAAAAGCTTTTTATTATAACTCTCTGAGGTGAACAACAACTTAAATCTCTCATGAGGTAGACAACATTTTGCATCAAAACTTAAGGTAGGCAAAAAGTGCATTGTTACGTCTTGACATTTTCCTAAAGGACGTTTTTTTAGGTTATTGTTACCACACAAGTAGATATGTTTTACAAAATAGCGAAAATGTTGTCTTTTTCTAACATCGTCATTGTTGTTATACATAGAATTTATATGAAATTAATGTTAATTGGCCATTATTAAAAGAATAGGATAAGTTATTGTAAACAATAGTCTAATAAATAAAACCCCTTGAAAAGAATTGCTTTTAGCATAATAATAGTTTGTCCATTAGCTTACTATTTTATTTTTACATTAAGGATGTTCGTCAAATTTATTTCACAGTTTGCGTCATATTGTCTTCAAACGTTTTGTTGTTTAAAGGTTTATTTTAGTAAATATATTATATTTTTATGTGTAAACTGCCACCTTAAACTCTGTATTCATGGAGTATGTTTATCGAGGATAACTAAAATAATGGTTTTGATGTAACCTTTAAAAAAAGAACAGTGAAAGTCACCTTAAATCTGTTATCTATATTTGTTTTTAAATACAGATTATAAATATAATAGTTATAATCTGTATTATAAACAGTTATCCTTAAATTCGAAATTTTCTTCTTTTCCCCGTAAGAAAATAAAAAAATATGGCATTATATTTTTATAGTTAATATCTCATTCTACGCACACCCACATCCGTATAGTCAGAAGCTATAATTATAAAGATACAAACATACATTCATTCATAAAGATGTTGTCTGAACGCAAAGAATTTATGTGCTTTGGCCATACTGACCTCAACTGGGATTGATCCCAAGGTCTGCGACTAAATAGTTCATCAAGGTAGGCCATTAGTCCACTCGTTCATAGAGATAAAACATCAGAGACAGTGGCTTTCAAACCGTGTTCCCTTGAACACTTGAGATAAATAAATCTTTTAAGGATTTGAGATTTCAATTGTAACTTTTCCTAATAAAAATAAATTGTCACGTGTTTTGGTATGCAATATATATCAGGTGTGGAGGCGATGACAAGCTTTGGTAAATAAGTGCCAATCGGAAATTTCTTAGAAAATAAAGACAGTTTTTAAAATCGTAAGGTTTTACCTGTAAGGCCCTGAGGCCTGGATAAAATTAAATAAATAAAAAGGGATCAAAATTTGTCTTTATTTTCCTTATATTTCAATAAATTACTTAGTAATTAAATAAAAAATATATAACACTTTAGTTAACGTGTGTATTACACAAGAACGTATTTTTGATTTTCTCGCTTTCCTAATTTATAATATTAAAACATCATTGAAAATAACTATGAGATGGTATTAATAGCAGACCTGTTTTATTTTTAACCTGAGCTATGTTCAATATGATTGACGAATATACTTTTAAGATTGTATTAATAATTAGTAATCAAATTAAAGACAATGGAATTAAGACTTATAATGCATAGCCATGGTTGGCTATTGTATGGGGGAAAATTACTCTGTTAATCAGATAATACCCTCTTTGTTATCGAAAAAAGAGCTATTCGTAAAGCCCTATGTCCTAAAATTCACCGGAAAACTTGTTCGATGAAATTTGAATATTCTTATTCATAATCGATATACATATTACAGTTTGAACACCACTGATTAGAGGTTGAAAAACGTGTCGAAAATATTCATCACAAACTTACAACACTATATGGAATTTGAAACGAGTTCACAGCGAAATATCCATTGAAATGTTTTAAGGCGGATGTGGAACAAAGTTACTACGTCATTAGTAAGAGACTATAAATGTTAGATCATAATTGAATCTGTAACAATGCATCGTTTCGTTCCCACGATGTATTATCGATGGTACCTTGGATTGAATAAGTTGAAGAATTGATAGATTTTATTATCCTTACAAGTACAATACCTTGCGCTGTACAAAAGGTAAGGCCTAGGTTTAAGCCCTGAGGCCTCGATAAAGGTCGAAGTTGTAAATATAATATTTAATTTATCTTATTCGTTTCACGAAAATATTGAGGTGGGTGAAAGGTTTTGTCTCGATTTATTTTAAGTTGGTCATATTTTAATAGGTCAGCAGTAATTTTAGAGGTACTTAATACTTTGATACTAGTATTTATGTTTTAGACTAAACTAACTTATAAACCTTAAAAGCTTTATGCTATTGTTAAAATCTGCTGCATGAATACCTATGTTGTTAACGCTGTTATTTATTACTAACTACTCAAACAATACACCGGGTCTTAAAAGTAAAACATCGAAGTATCTAAAACTTTCACTTTAAATAACTACTTTCTCTCAATAATAATTTGGTCTTTAAAAAAACTTTAAACATAAATAAATACTGGATATAAAGAACGTGTCTCTTAACGATGCTCTTTTACAGCTCTTTTAAAAATTAATAAAGGCAAAACAGTAACGTGTTACAAACAATTAAGGTGAACATTAACATGTTAATATATCGCCATTAAACATCACAAATGGTGTAAAAACACCAACATGTTAACTGAACACAGTAGCTCCACGTATCCTTCAAGGGCTGTACATTGTATATTTAAGTTATAACCGTTAAGCTGTCCATACCATCTGTTCTGTTGGTACAATAAAGTTGACGTTTTATCGGGAAATATAACAGTGAACTTATGCCAACTTCAACGGTATACGACTTGTTTAAGCCTAAATAGGATTAACCGCGGGCACAGACACGCAATTGTGTCATAGTGCACTTGGTAATAAAATAAAAGTTATTACTATGAATAAGTTAAGGATTTGATAAGCTAAGTGGTTATGCACATAAACACTGTTAAGTTTTGTAAAGCATATGCTAGGTTGTGATTATATATAAAATAATTAAGAATAAACACGTAAACGATACGTCCCGCCCTTGTGTTTTATGTAAAAATTCACGGCTTCTCCAAACGTGCTATACTTGTTCAGTATTATTTATATAAACTTTATGTACACACAAAATTAGAAATGGTTACAAAGGCGGACTTAATGCCGAAGGCATTCTCTCCTAGTCAACCTTTAAGTGGCGTAGAAAAATTTAAGGTAGGCGTGCAATTAAAACAAAAAAATAAATGTTACAGATACCAGACCTATGCTTATAACATATACTAAATAAAACTATATTGTACGTCATAATATACATCCATATACATGCACAAACATATACCATATCCAAATAAAAAATATTATACTTATTAATATATATACTTATACAAAATACGTATATAGGAATTACTCAACAAAAATAAATACATAAATAATATAAGCTCTTACGTGTTAAAGAACAAATAAAATAGTTAAAGTTAAAAAACAAAAAAAAATCTGGTTGCCAAAATTTAGTTTAGAAGATATTCGCGAACTTTACTTTTAAACTCAAAGCGATTCTTAGCCATCCTAATATCGGAAGGCAACTCATTCCACAAAGTTGTTGATTTAATAGAAAAAGAGGAGTGCGTTAAGTCGGTGAATAGGACATTGAAGAAGACGGTTATGCGTCGATCGAAGGTTTTTGTTACTGACTTTACAGAGGTACTGGGAATGCGAAGATTAGGAGTGAAAGGAGAATCAAGAAAAGAATAAAGAGTAGTGAAAGCCTGTAACGAGCGTCGTTGGCGAATGGGTGGGGGAAGACACATGTTTATATTTACGAAGGTGAAAAACAAATCGAATGCAGTTATTTAGAAGTCGGTCTAGTTTATTGTGTTGGTCTGCATTCAGGTCAAAGTAGGACATGTCACCATAGTTGATGAGAGAGAGGGAAAATCAAAGCCTGCACGAGCATTGCTTTTGTTGGCGCCGGCAGAACGTTTTTAAGCCTGTAGATATGTCGCATGGAACCGGTTACTTTTTGACTAACATTAGAAATATACGAATTCCATATTAATGTGCTCTCAACGAACAGGCCCAAGTTCTTAACGCTTTGGCTAATAGGTATAGGAGAGCTGTCATAAAAAATTATGGTAGTTGAACTGTATTAAATTTGGCTATAATTCTACAACTGCAAAGCACAATAGCTTGGCATTTAGATGGGTTGACAGCTAACCCAAACCTATCAGACCAATCTTTGATAGCGTCTAAGTTTCGGTTGACGTTATTAAAAGCCTCCGATACAGTATCGATTGTTGATTGGGCATATATTTGCAGATCAGTGAATATTGTTATTAATAAGACTAATAAAAAGAGAAAATAGAAGTGGGGAAAGAATACCGCCTTGTGGGACGTCAACTTCAGTGGCAAGCCAACTTGATGAGGATTCATCGACAACTACAGACTGTTGGCGCCCCCGAAGATAAGAAGAGAACCAGTCCAGCACTTCTTCAGAAACCATGAAATAAGAGAGGACAGCTAGAGGGATGTCGGATTTTAATGCTCTACAGTATCTCCAACCTACTCACTTTAGTTTTTGTTGCATATAAAATTGGAAATAATATTCTAGCACAGCAACAGCTTCAAAGAAAAGCAAATAAACCTTTTACTTTTAGATAAAAGTTACAATTTCCTGTGCTCACCCGAGGGTTACAAATTATCAATTACAACATACAGACAGCGTCGCATAATTTCGGTACATTATAATTATTTTTTTCAGATTGAATCATTATAACATGCATGTCATGGTAAGGGACTGACTAAATACTCATATATATAATACAATTTTACGGTAGCCGACTTAGCATATAAGGTCCGTAAAATAATTTGATTTAGTTTAAATATAATAAAGTAGACTAAGATAACTTATTTCGAATAACTGTATTTCTATACAGCTATTCTAAATAAGTTAACTAAGCTATAGTTGCTGTATTCTTCTGATTACAGCAACAATAGCTTTATGGGGAGACCGATGTCCAGCAATGTCCAGCAATGGACTGACACAGGTTGACAATGATGATGATGATGATATAACAATTATGAACAAGAAAATGAAATAAAACTGAGAGTGTAACCTTTAACCACGATCGCTGAAAAGAAATTTAAAAATCGGGAGTGTTATTTAAATTAATTATAATATAAGATAAAATTGTTATTCACTAAACGATGTGTATTATTAATGATTAGGGATCCGCCCCGGCTCCACACAGGTTCTATACTGATATCTGTAAAAATTGTGAAAAAAATTAATATTTCTATGCATGAATTATGCATATAAACCTTTCCCTTTATTCACTTCATCTATTAAAAAATTCGTAGTTTGAAAGTTTTAAGCATACTTATATAAGCATATATAGGGACAAAGAAAGCGACTTTGTTTCATACTATGTAGAAATGATTAATGAAATGATTTAACAGAAGCTAATTGAACAAAGTTATATGTAGGCGTGCAGAAGGATGCAATATTATGTTTTAAAATATGGCCACTAATGCGATATCTGTGCGCAACATATATATTTATACATTTTCAAATTGGCGGATCTAAGTGAGCATTCCGACGTATTTCACACGCAAGGCTTATTACTATTTAAATTTATTTATAAGCCGTTGTTATTTCACGATAATAATGAACGTGTTAACGCAATAAGCCGATTATTTAATATTTCAAATTTATTATTGGACGTTAAAAAGCGAATTACGAACCTTTTTTTTTCTGATTTTTAATCAATTTTTATTATGTTCTAATTGAAAACTTGATAAATTCAATTGGATTGTATCATGATATAATTTTAAAATTAAATGAAAATTTATAAAGGTTCGAACACGTATTCTATCCCGTTAGATAAAACCGCAGGTCGTCGGTTCGAATCCGCGGGAAAACAATTTTGTGTTATCGTTGTTTTCTGATTGGCTATCAAAATTTGGGCCGATCACCCAATTGTCTGAAACGTAAGATGATACATGCGACGGACGGGCATGAAAATAGTCGGTCTATCCACCAACTCGCATTGGAACAGCATGGTGAGATACGGCCCAAAAACCCCTAATAAAAAAGGCGTGCATTAGGGGAGGCCTATGTCCAGCATTGGATTAACACGGGCTGATAATGAGATTAAACTGTTACTGATACTGATTGTTTTTAATTAATCTATAACTTTTACATTTGTTACACAAAGTAGACTGTAACTCAAAAGGACCGATAATCCATTAAGAATACAATTTCATTAATCTCAATTAATTTTTTATGTAACAAAGTAATTTTTGGCATGTACTTGTTGTTATTTTTATAATTTATAATTAATAACCTTAATTATAGAACTCTCTGATAATCATTTATGAATTATGTAAAAGTTTATGCATTTTCATAACGTAAGTCACGTTATTGATTAATATTTCCGCCTCCACGAAAACTGTTATGCATTTGACCTTAAGGAGTATTTATTCATGTTATAGTGATCCTGTCGCTACCTTCAGTGAGTCATTACGTACAATGACTAACTACGTAGTTGTGACTCACAACTTAAACTGATATTGTCGTGATACAAAATATTGTTTACCTACTGGACTTCTATACGGTAGTAATTTGAAACCTTAGTAACTTAATTATACCCTTATATAGGTAAATACCTGTGACTAGTAAGATGCTTGAACAAAAAACTGCAACTAATAGTAAGCGCCAGTTGTTTGCTGAACTCGAAACATATGCGAACAACGAAAACGTGTCGTACGTAAGGCGTTTTACACATGATCGATTAATCTGAGACTCGAAGATCTCTGTAACCATCCATAAAAGAGCACGACAGCATGATGCCTGGAAAACATTGGTACGGATATGGTGACATTCCCGGGCGGCTGGCAAAGAAGGGCTTAAGAGGGGGTGCCGTGCAGCAGCAGTTAAAACGATGGTCCAGGTGTTCTGACACACCCGGATAGAAGAGGCCCACTAGCTCCACGTCGCGGCCGGATCGCCGAAGACTGTCGATAGTACCTGTGGCCCCGGCTACAGCGACAAGAAAGAAGAAACCGTTGGTTTTTAGTAGGTATAACGGGCACTCAATCTTTGTCTGGAAGCCTATCATATCCCTGCTGCACCCTCACTCTAGCGGCGGGGAATCCGTAAACTAGATTTTTTCAACGGCAAAAAAAGGATACCGTGACATTGTTTAGATGACTTCAATATTTTCTGTGTCTAATGTTACGTAGATGCCATCTTTGGTTTCACATCAGAAATGATTTTATTGCAGACACCCACAGCTAGTGATTCTAATAATATTACCCCATTTGTCAAATTTAAACAATAACTGTCCAAATTCCTTCATTTATGAGTCACATATATAGAAGCCGGATTCATAAAAATTTTTTTGCTTGTGAATGAGCTTTGTTTTCGCAACGCTTCGTGACCATTTAAAATAATAAAGTAAATATTTTAATTTCATACTTTTAGTTAACATTCTGGTTAAATTATATTGTAAAATCCAATGACGTTTTAATCACTAATACAACTAGTTTTGAATCGTGTTCATCATATCTACTTGTGTCGCCAAGTTAAAGATTCTTGAGAAATTAATTTTAATAACCATTAAACTGCCTCCTCCATAGTCGTGGGTTCGAATCCTGTGGAGACTAAACAAATTTTTCATTGCTGTTTCCTAGTTGGTTAGGGCAATTTGGGCCGATCAGCCAATTGTCAGAAAAGTAAGATGATCCATGCGACGGATGGGCATGTAAAAAGTTGGTCCACCCACCAATCCGCATTGGACCAGCGTGGTGGGATACAGTCCAAAACCCCCTAATGGATAGAGGTGTATTATGGGAGACCTATGTCCAGCAGTGGACTATCAGAGGCTGATGATGAATGATAATGATGGATGAACCGTTAAATATTGCAGCATTCGATAAATCTTTAAATCGGTTCTTATTACATCGAATATACATCAAAATAATTTAAAATTTGCAACATCAATCAGGATTACAGAAACGGCAAGTTAGTCCATGTTGTTTTGATTAAACGTATAATTATACCAGCATGTTGTTTATCATATTTAGGCGAATGATTCATACCGATGACAGACCCGCTCCACATAAAGGCGTATCGAATGTCTCACTAGATAATCGATAATCACCGGTTGCTCGCCTAATATTGAGGCGTGCAGCTTTAATAACTTCATGCGAGGATTTGTTCTTGAACTAGATAAAGAGTGGATAATTTTTTGCGTAGTCGACCTGAGGAGTGTTACACGCTTTTAAAACGGAAGCAGCCGAAGGTAATGGATTAATCGATGTTCATTTTGTTTGATCGATTGAGAGGTCTAACGTTCAAGAACGGCTCACGTGTTAGCTGACTTGGTGGTGCCAGTTGCCTGGTATAATACAAGCGACGGGTTGACTTGTTCCTGAACACTCTGAAGTAAGGTGTACCTTAGTCCCGTGAAGAAGATGCCACGGTGGTGATCATCGTTCCTGTCGTACAGATTATCTTACTTTTTGCAATGGGGGGATCGCCCAATATTGTAAAAACCTGTGTTAAACAAATTATAAAATAGCAGTACAAAGTTGTTTATTGTGATATTCCAGTCAACATTCTCCGTTTTGTTAAGCAAGCATTGAGTGCTAGTCAACGAGTGTATGTAGTTAGTTATAAACAATTGTTTATTATATTATTGGAGTTTCTTTCTCTTTAATTATCTTTAATTATAGGTATATATCTGTTTTGGGACATCTATTTTTCTTCGAGTTTGAACGTGGTATCTGGCGGAAGTGAAGTATTTTTTATTATTTTATTTAAAAATAACATCAAAACTTAAGACATTTTTCAAATCTATAATAACTGCAATCTTCCCGCTAATAAACATGTCTGTATAAATTTGGTCAAACTATGTGAAATCGTTGACTAATAAAAAAATATTAAAAATATTATGCATCGTATAGTGCATTTTGTAACACTAAGTCAGACATGGATTTTGTGAATAGATTGTGAGAAATTTTATTAAATACAGATAATAAAGAAACATTGTGGGAATCAAATCGATGACCAAAAAAGGTAAATTAATTTGACAATTTAGGAAGTTCGTTAATAAACCCAGGTGAATTATAAGCAAATTACTTATATTAAACTTTGACTCGACTAACACAATTTGTAATTATAATGTCACTTTAACGAATTTATTCATAAAAGTTGTTTTAGATTGTGTTTTTGAAATTCTATCTCGTGAATGTATATGTCAATTTTATTTAATACCAAGAGTAATGTGTTGCCCGCATCGAGCGCTGTCAAAATTGATATTAATTAGTAACGTAACAGATTCGAGTGTACTTATGCTCTAATTAATGTGTATGCATAAACATTATCCACATCGATAGGCGAGGCCGTTCGTAAATAAGTAAAATTTCGCACACTTCGTGTCCTATTTGGAATTCTTATCGTAATTGCTTTCGAGTTGTGTGCACGAAATTGATTTATATTTTGCGCGGTTCTTATTATTTAGGTCACGTCATGTTTTCGAAAGTAGTCCATCCAGATTCCGCGACGGAAAAATAAGTAAAGGCCAGTATTGTTGCTGGAGGCGGCGTAAAACGTGTGTATGGTGATAAGCGTAGCGGGTAAAGCAGCTTTATATGTACTTTATATAAACACTATTATTTGCTTAACTATTTTTTGAAACTTTTAACTTTATTGCACTGTAAGTAAATTTCATATCTGGCTATTGAATAGGGGCGTTTTTGCGTTGTTATTTATTTCAGAGTGAGGAACTAATTTTTTTTAGGTGAGTGATGGGCTTCTATAATTGTTAGCTTAAAATATGTTTAAAAGAAATAAGGTAATAATGCGGGCTTTGTAATTCAGTTAAATTTTAAGATGTTTTTTATTTTTAACTTTATATGCACTTGTTTATTCACATATTATAAAAACAGAATTATACCTGTATAATAGATATTTTTGTTGAACACTTTGGTAATCTAGTATTTTATATTGTATTTTTTTAATGTCCTTAATGTTTTTATGTAAGATGTTATTAATAGAATACGTTACAATAGATTTTCATATGGTTCTTTAACATTGTAACTCAAAATAAGTATGTTCTACATTCTATTTGTTTGATATATATAAAGATCATATATAAAAAAATTGGGTTTGTATACATAAAACTCAAAATTTGATGTAGACGTGTTTAATTACACTAAAAGGAGATGTGAGCGATTTTCCTATTACTGAGTGAAGGTCGTCGAAAGAAGGGTTACATATTTTACAGTCAGTACATTATTTTAATCATACATCTATTTCAGCTTTTTTAACTAAATGTTGAAACAAAATATTTAAACATTATACCCAATAAATCCTTTTAAATTATTGATAAAAAATAACTAAATGAATATATATTTTCTTAACTAATATATTTTTCAATATTACGCAACAAACTCTATCCGCTTCCGCTTTTTAATGTACTCCGACCCGTACCTGACCACAGCAACATATCACACGTAATGGGGGTCACATGGCTTTTATTTCTATAGTTTAATCTCGAGGTGCTTTTTTATTGTTCGTACGGGCACAACGATAAATTTAAACTGTCCGATTGTACACTTGACAAATATTACTTTAACGAATTACCTTTGCGTTCAATATTTTTGTGAACGTATCGCTTACAGCTTATCTCTTCGATCGAAAGTAACATAATTATTGTGACGCAAACTTCTTTATTATTCTCTTTAGTGATACGGTGGTTTTTAAGCCAATAAAGAGTAAAGTTTAATTTTTTTTTAAGCTTACTTAGGAGCAAAGGTCACTCTTGATACAGCCTATTGGTTGGTAGAAATTCTGCAGATACATCCATTTGAGGACGATAATTTGTGCTTTGGCGTCAGTGAACATGACTCTGGACTGCCTCCTTAGCCTAGTGGTATGGGCATGTGCTCTAGAAACCGGAGGTCGTGGGTTCGAATCCTGTGGGGACTCAACAAATTTTCATTGCTGTTCCCTAGTTGGTTAGGGCAATTTGGGCCGATCACCCAATTGTCTGAAAAGTAAGATGATCCATGCGTCGGATGGGCATGTAAAAAGTCGGTCCACCCACCAACCCGCATTGATCCAGCGTGGTGGGATACGGTCCAAAACCCCCTAATGGATAGGGGTGTATAAGGGGAGGCCCATGTCCAGCAGTGGACTATCACGGGCTGATGATGTGTGATGTGTGAAGATGACTCTACTTAGTGGGTTCAATTCCCACTAGAAAAAAATGTGTGATGAATATAATCATTTTTATTGTGTCTAGGTGTTACTATCTAGATTAAACGTATTAATTGGAGAAATAAAAGTAAACTAACGCATGTACATCAGTTAGCTGCCCAGAAGTAGCTCTCTTTAACTTTGGAGCTATATTGCGTTGTGGTACCAGAAAACTTGATAATTGGTTGTGTGATACGGCACGAGAGAACATTTATAAGTTCATAAGTGTACAGAAACCAACATATTATATTAATCAATAAAGTCCACGAATTTATCGAGAATTTTGCCTTTTTTACTAATAAAGGACTAAATTACACTTTAAAACGTCAATGCTTATCGATTTTCTTAAAAAGAGTGACTCGATCAGATACTCGATTAATATTTTACGATTTATTGACTTTTATGCGTAACGGAATTAATTAATCAAGTTTACCGTTAAGATTTAATTGTAAGTAATATTTTGTATATTAATACAAGATGTTGGGTATAATTAAAATCTATAATACTTCTAAACATTGTAACCATACGAGGGGGGCACTCAAAATGTCGTATGTCACATGTTCATCTTCTTCAATCAGCTTACGCACTAGCATCAACGTTTTCTTGTGTGACCGCAACTTTTGGACGACCTTGACGGGTTCATCACTGAGCTTGAAACCTTGACGTTAAAATTCAGTTAACCAGCGATAAATTGTGGTTATGTGTTTTGGATGGTGCTTCAACACCAAATGTGTTAAACCACTTCGAAAGTCGTAATAAATCATCGCTCTTGAATTTTCACGAGTCAATTCCATTTTCTTAACGACTAAAATAGTTTGACAAGACCTTGTGGCGAGACCGATAATCTTTTTTAAAAAAATAAATGGTATTCGATTTTTAAAACCAAGAAGTTGGCAATTAAAAAGATTTTAATATGACAGGAATAGTGGAAATATTCTATTCCGACACCTTTAGTGCAGCCCTCGTAACTATTGCGTCACACTGTTTCTAGACTTAAATTCGCACTGAGTTCGCGAAGACGGTAGCTTCCAGCGACTCTGTGTTATATGGAGTTTACCAAATACAAGAGTCTGGAAGCATAACATCAGGGATAAGAAAAAGTGGTAAACATGACGAGTTGAAGCCGATATGTCACACGGATACTGAAAAAAAAAACTGAAACGATAAACTTTCAGTTTAAACTGAAAATTTCTTTCTGCTAAAAGTTACTTTAAACTAAAAGTATTAAGCGTAACATGAAAACCCGCTTAGAAGTCTAATAATAGCTGTGAGCTTTTAGCAATGACATTGATAATAGGTAATCATAACCAAACGTGAGTTATTGATTGGCCCCCCATTAGGTTAATTAAAAAAAGGCGTAAAATATAGCCTATAATGATACGCAGTACAATAAAAGCATTCTATTATGTTGAACACTTTATTAAACCGCTTTTGTCTGATTGAGTTAGAAATAAAAACAAATAAAGGTTTCTGTTCAAGGTTAATGATATGCTGATATAATTCATGTGCTTGTAACAATTTCAAAACACTGTCATTCTACAGAATGTGGATCAATTGTTGTAATTTATAGATTTCCAGTTTTGTATGATATCAGCGGGCGTCTAACTGAAATAGTTCTGATCCGGGTGGTATTAATAAATTTTCATGTGTTTGTATGTGTTTTTTTTTTAAATAATGCTAAACGTTAACAATAACATGTAAATCAATGGATCATATATTACGAGGGCAGTTTAAAAGGCATAATACTTATTTGACTTGTTACGAAAACGAAGTTTTGTTACTTTATTAATAATAAAAATCGGTGTCACGGGGATGATGGTTTTAGCGACTTCAAACTAGTGCACTATTTTCTTATTACTTATAATAAAGGCATGTAAATAGGCTATACAACTACACCCAGTGTATTTGTTTTTCCACCCAAATTTCCATAACATTCCATGCATGGTATTACTACTGTGAGTAAGAAATAAAATAATTATTTAATATTCCATTTACAATCGGTGTTTTTTTTAAATTATACAAATGTCGTCTGGTCGGCATTTTATTAAATTCCGAGTAGAGATTGCTTTAAAACTGAACATGTCTTGAAATTACCATGGAATTTTCTGCGCAACGATTTGTTGAACAGAAATAGAAAAAGCTTTGAGTTTTAAGAAATAAGTAACTATGTTGAACCAGTGCTTAGAAATAATCAATCATTAGATTTGATTAATTAAATGAACGTAACTTTATCATATTATTAACTTTCGTCACAGTTTTCATGCCTTTTTAACGTAACTAAATGTATATGAACTGTCATTAAGTCTTTATGTTTACTTCACAGTTAGTTTATTCCCTGTTGTTGGGACCTTGTACTATAAGCGGTAAAGATGTAACTGCCGTTATCAAGCGAAGTATAAGAGAGAGTCTGATAGACAAATGGCGCCGTTCAAACCAGAACACAGTAGTATTTATATACTACTGCTATAGGAAATAGGCATCGCGGTGGTGCTTCCCCAGACGGTCCTGGTAAAAAGAAGGCTTTGAAAACTGAAGACTTTAAGATTGTACAACCATTTTAATCTTATATTAAAACCACGTTATTATAGTTTGTAAACAGTGAACGTTTGTCTTTCAACATATTAGACAATTGTTAAAATGGCACTTGCTGGTTAAAACATTTAGTTCTGTACACCTGAGTATCGTAATATTTTATAGTGCACTGACATGGGCGTGGTGCATTACAATGGTGGCGTTTATGCAATCTTATCGTGTGACCCCGATGTCCGTAAAATTAATCAAGTCGGCTTTGTCTACTGCGCGTTTATTTTCATAAGTAAACGGCAAAAACTCTCGATCTTTTACGCATGACACTTTGCCAATTTGTTGTTCTTAAGTTATTTAAAAAAATTATCATCGGAATAAATTATTAAAGTACATAGAATTTGTTCTGTGTTCCGGTTTGAAGGGCACCGTAGCCAGCGTAAATACTGGGCAAACGAGACTTAAACATCCTATGTCTCAAGGTAGGCAGCGCGTTGGTGATACCTGTGTGGCCAATGTCTATGGGCGTCGGTGACCACTTTCCATCAGGTGGTCCCGACTGCTCGTCTGTCTGCGTATGCAATTAAAAAAAAATCATGTGCTCTATTCATTCGGTCGTTATCTTGTGATCGTTGCTCCTTTTGTCAGGTTAATCATGGGGTGGATTGTTAGCAGTTTTGAGATCGGCCCTGTTTTCCCAGATCAATCAGGATAAAATTATAACAAAATTTTATTTTCGCAGGATTCGCACAACCAATATCATGTTTATAAAGATAGGAATAGTCCTATAGAAAGACAACTAGGGGTACAGGCAAAGCTCCAATAACTTTACGATGCCTCTAAAAGTTATTGGTGCTAAAAATACTAAAAAGTTTTCGTAAGTACCTAGTTTGGTGTCACATACCATTCTTGATATTTGACTTAAATAAGACAACATATACTTTAGGATATGTGTGAACAAAGTATTGAATTTAATACCGTTAGTGCACTATGCGCTACTATTCGTTAAACGTTTATTTTTCTTGCTATTAGCATTTGACACTGAACTTTTTATGTATATTTCATGTTTTATTTAGGTCAAATATAAATGATGCGTCAGATGGGTTTTTAATAACATGATAATTAAAATTTTAACAAAAAACAAACCAACTTAAATCGATTGGCGTGATATTGAGCTAATAGTTGTCCATTTGTTGAGCACATAGTTGATGTAAATTACAGACTTATTCAGTTTTTTCCTGTATGCCACTGTTAGGACTGGACTAAATTGCTATGGGACCAAACGGGAAGCACCAGCTTTCAAATAAAAAAAATACATCCAAAAAAAAAAATGAGGTAGCAAACATAAAAAAAATACTGACGAATTGAGAACCTCCTTTTCTTGAAGTCGCTCAAAAAGTCAGTCCTGGTTGTCAAGACCACCTTTGGCAGTCGTTATAGGATGTCAGTGCTATCAAATTTACTGACAATAATTCACCCTTAGAATGCAGTTTACCCGTTGGGTTATGGATGTCAGATGCCAGTTAAGATGGTGGTAGGTCCCCGTTTTACAGGAGACCGCCTGGGTGGGTACCACCGCGGTCCCTATTTCTGCCACGAAGCAGAAGTGTGAAAACACTGCTGTGTTCCGGTTAGAAGGGCGTCGTAGCTAGCGTATTTACTGGGTCAACGAGACTTAACATCCTATGTTCAACGGTAGGCAGCGCGTTGGTGATACCACTGGCATTGCCGATATCTACGGGCGTTGGTGACTACTTCCCATCAGGTGGCCCGAAGTCTGCTTGCGTATGCCATAAAAAAAAATTGCCAGGGTTATAGAAATCAGACGCTCTGCGTAAAAACTGTTATTCAGGTATATCTGCATGGTTTAGAAGCCGACCCCATAATAACTTTGGATAATGGCTAGTTCAAAGAATCGATTACTTTAACATACATATGTACATTACCATGCAGCGGTAGAAACTTAGAATAGTAGATTACTTTAGCATTTCAATGATTCACCGCGGCAATATTACATGAATGCGTCAGCATAATTCTAATTAACGTAATGTTCTCGGAAATATTGGTCTAGACATAGACTGGATCACTAAATTAATCAGTTTATAAGGTCTAGAACATATATCCCATGCATAAAAGCTCATTAAGCCTGTGCAATATGTCATTATAATCTTTTACCACAATATTACATATTGAATTAATGTAATTCAAATGACTTTAATACATAAGTACCTACTGGCGCAGCTAACTATGCTAATTTTACAATAAATATGATTAAGTTACTCTATTACTTACTGATTCAACTACTTTTCTAAGTTGTTTCTTAGTTGGTTAGGCCAATTTGGGCCGATCACCCAATTGTCTGAAAAGAAAGATGATCCATGCGTCGGATGCGCATGTAAAAAGTCGTGGTGAGGTACAGTCCAAAAACCCCCTAATGAAGAAGGCGTGTATTAGCGTAGGCTTATGTCCAGTAGTGGACGACACAGGCTGATGATGATGATGATTATGGTTAAGTTATTACTGTTTTTTTTATATATTTTTTTTTGCAATAGCTGTCATGATGATGATGTTACTTTATTACACTAATGTTTATTGTTACTTTATTATACGGGTTATGCGTGCTTTTATATCAATGAAAGCTATTATTGGAACACAAATTTCCAAATATAAGACAATGATGAAATAAAAAAGCAGATTAACTAACTAACTATTAAATATCTAGCGCTAGCCAAAGATTCTAATGCACCTTTTTTTGAGGGCAAATACCTACGCATACCCGCCCTCCTGATGGCAAGGACGTTTTATGTCATACGGGCACTTACTAACGCAACCGTGTTGTTCCCTCTTAGCGTTTGAAATACCCCTTAAGTCATAGGAACTCTTTGATGATACTACCAGCGTTGGCCGTTTAGGCAGCCATGCCTAGTGCTTTTCTCTCTCTCTACCGCTGAGCACTTTTAAAACTAGCCTGCCCTTCTTCTCAGCCCCTACACATGAGTTACGTACTCCCCTGAATCTGTAGCCAAAGATCCACGGGAGCCAGCAAGGGTTTAGACCTCCTGACTCTAATGGACCCGCGACAAGATTCCCGACCTCTAATTGCGGCTTAATGCTACAACAATTTTTAACGCGAACCTCGTATCGCCTTCCACCCATTTTAAGTATGGATCATCTTACTTTTTAGACACAAAATGCTTGATAATTTTGCACACGCCAATAAACACATAAACGTTTTTTTTAAATTTAACATCATCTCATATCTTTTAAAATACTATTTATAAGGCCACTAAATCACTTAATATCGTTTGATCTTTTTAAATGTTGTATTTCATTTGACATAACAATGTATAGTACATATTGAATATCGCCCACGTATCATAAATAACAACGAGTTCCTATTGTTTTTCGGCCCTCGGCTATTTAAATATCTTTGTGTTTTCTGACAAAACACCTTGAAATTTTAAACTGCTTAAAAGCCTCGTTTTAATATACAAATCATTATAACGAACCGGCCAACAGAAGATATTGTATATTCCCACAAGTCGCTTGAAAAAGCTTGAACACTTCCATTAAAATCTGATTTGAAAAATTTTTGAAAACGTTAAGTAATTAATTAATTAATCATGGCATTGGTTACATTATTATCTTTATTTGTAACTGTTTATTTGCTTAAATATTTTAAACAATGCGTTATAAATTAGTACATATACCATTATATTATACAAAATGCAATTCGAAATAAATATTGTTAAAAGTGACACACACTGATCGCACGATTGTGAGACAAACCTATTTAAGCAATTTTTAAATTGAATACTGGACGGAAATGGCACATTGGTAATTCTCCAATAATTATGATTGATATTACTACCAACCATAATATAATAGTAAAGTTCAAATTTAATTTAAACATTAACATAACAACCCGTGAGCAAAAACCAAGGATTTCACACTTCCTAACGCCATTCTGTATGCATTGAAAACGGGCACAAATTTATATTATTTATGACACGTTTGTGCCTCTTCTACGCGTTATAATAAATCAACATCTCAACTGAATTATGTAAAACGTTATTTACGATGTCACTTCGTATTAATTTTTTTGGATTAATCGATCGATCGAATTATCGAAATCCGTTTGTCGACACAGGACGAATGCTCGTAAAATATTCTATTCGAGTGATTCGTGTTCGTACATTAATTATTATTTAAATACCATCAAGTTTACGCAATTCTTGTGTTGTAATCAAATTTCTTTAATAGAAAAAGAAATAGAATTTTATACTACATTTTACCTATATAAGTATAACCTATCTATAAAGAATAACTCAGAGAGTTGTTTACTCAAATTAAAATATTGACCGTCAGTTCTTAATATTTTTTTAAAATTTAATGTCTGTGCACAAAAACAAAAATGATTTTTAAGGTATTGTAATGCACATCAAATCAATACTAGGAACAAGAATAGATTAATTCTTCCAGCAACTAGACTGCGAAGCATATCTAAATGTTTTATGGGACGATGTTTTCACTTTTACAACAAAATTCCAGTAAACGTTCTAGATTTATCCATTAATAAATTTAAAAAAGTTGTCAAGTAACGTTTGTGTGTTAAAAGGTTATTAAATAACTGATAACACACTCTGGTAATGGAATGCTAGCTCCAGGATGTTCAATAATATCATAATTTTATGCTTTTATTTGTTTGTTTATTGTTTCAATTTTATTGTAAAAGATGACCAAAAAATAAGACCCGCTGAGTTTCTTTCGCCGGTTCTTCTCAGGTCAGAGGCGTCCTTTTCCGAACCGGTGGTAGAATTTTGACAATCAATAGGTGAGTGTATAGCTCCAATGTTGCATAAAGATGTTTGAATTTGAATATATCTATAATTTATATAAATAATATAATCTACTTTTTTCGCTTTTATTATTTTATTCTCGACTCGTTTCGGACTCTTTTCAACATCCATAAGATCGGGCAGACTAAGATAAGATATGTCTTTATCTCAGTGTGTTTAATTGGAATAACTGTCATAGTTTTAATTCATGTAAATTTATATAAATTTAATATAATTTATATTTTGTTAATATTGAATATTGTTGTGGCAAAATATAACATGTGACTTTGTAGTGTTTGAGAAGAGTACGTTTACATTTACCTTATAATCAGAGTTGCCATGTCCATAGCAAATTCACTTGTACAATTTGCCAATACGCTGGTTCGCTTCAAGATTTTGTAAGTCACGTCCCGTTTACTTAATATCATGCTGGCAATAGCTCCATTCAAACCGGAATACAGTGATGTTTTTCACACTACTTACACAAACAGTCTTCTACAGCCTTTGAATCGTTTTAACGAAATTATAAATAATAATTTTATATTCTTTCGTGATGCAATGGGTATGCTACATGCGCCTGTTTTTTAATGTATGTAATGAAATTGTGAACACAGTAATACACAATCTGATAAACTACACAACAGTGTATCGGCAGTAGCCCTCATGCAAATAAAACATATATCGAAGATATGCACTTATTGCTTAACTTAATACAATTTTTTAACTCGCTACAGATATACCCGAATAATCCTAATTACTAAGTCACGAAAACGAAAAATTAATACAGTTATAACAAACATATCGATAGTTCGAGCTTTGTTCTACCGTAATTAATTGGACCGCTTCTTAAACCGCCGGTTAGTGTTGCAAAAGTTTTTGCAACGCTAGCGATACGGCCCAATACGTTGGATAGTTCTAGTTTGGGTGTTGCAAAAACGTTGCCTCGTACGTATCAAAGCCCGCTGTCCTAGCTATGGTCACGACTTATTAGAGCAATTACGACACATTTAACGATGAAATGTATAGACAAACTTGAACTTTTTTTAGACAATGCTTAAACTTAAGTCTAGAGCTTCACTGCCTCCGTAGCCTAGTGGTATAGGCATGTGCCTTAGAAACCGGAGGTCGTGGTTCGAATCCTGCAGGGACTCAACAAATTTTCATTGTTGTTTCCTAGTTGGCTAGGGCAATTTGCCGATCAGCTAATTGTCTGAAAGTAAGATGATCCATGCGTCGGATGGGCATGTAAAAGTCGGTCCACCCACCAACCCGCATTGGACCAGCGTGGTGGGATACGGTCCAAAGTCCCCTAATGGATGGAGGTGTATTAAGGAGGCCTATGTCCAGCAGTGGACTATCACAGGCTGATGATGATGATGATGAGAGCTTACTTTATTTTAGTACTAGCAAGAAATTATAACTTCGCTAAGAAATTACCTAAAAAGTGTACAACTCTTTAGGCTATGCGACTATGTATGTTTTTATAGTAAATTTTGTAACTAAATAATAGATAATTGTCGTATTTTGTGATAAGGTAATATATGTACCTACTTACGGTAATACAAGAACTCAATGGTTTAAAACAAAGCTAGCCATAAATACGTTATTTTAATTACAAGTTAAGTTGCCTGCTTATAATAATGTCATGACTTGGCAAAACTCAATTTCTTAAACTAATAAGAGAAAATTAATGCAGAATATTTAATAGTTACCGTCTAAAGTTTTACGTAGCGGCAGGTTACGGTTCATATCTAATTATGTTAATCGTAATAAAAATGGCCAGTGTTGAAAATCTAATAACACTATTTGTGTAATCTGCATTGGAAACGAGTTAATGGAAAATTTATTTGAATGTTAATGGAATATATAGATATTGGTTTTGATAAAAGAAACCATTAAATTTGTGGTAACCACTCGACAATTTTAAAATTAGTTTTAAAGTAAAGTGGCATAATTACTCTTAATAATCATGTACCGACCTGGTCTGATGGATCTTGTTATATAAATCAGGGGCCGTGGGTGACGGTCCTGTAGGGGGACGTCTCTTTTGTCTATTTTAAACAAAGTTCTGGCGAAATGACTTACCATTGGACTGATAAGAAGCTTCTAAAACGACAACAAAAAGCCTACTATTATATCAAGGTCGGCAAGGTCTTTTTACAAATGTTTTAGAAGTATTTTGAAAAATTGAGAGTTGTTGGTGTAATTAGGTAATACCTTTTTTCTATATCGTGAAACGATGAAATTAGTATAATCGACCTGATCTAAGTAAATATGTTCTTAAGATTATGAAAACAATTTAATTATTTCGATTGGCACTAAAAGATTTGATATTGTACCTCAAATACACAATGGTAATATGTATATTAAGGCAATAAGTAACTCATCATCATCATCATCAGCCTGTGTTAGTCCACTGCTTGACATAAGCCTCCCCTAATGCACGCCTTCGCCATTAGGGGGTTTTTGGACACGTTGGTCTAATGCGGGTTGGTGGGCTAAGTAACGTAGAAACCCTATTTAATGGGTTATGTTTGTTTACTTTAATTTGTCATTATTTATAGGACGGTCTACTAAATTTTACCTATTCCGAGGTGTGTGTCGTAATTTCGTAGTGTAGTTGCCCATATTTATGTGGAATACTTACACCCTAACTTTTTACCTAAAGTAAATAATGCAAAAAAATATATGTATACTAAAAGACCATAGACATATTTATATTTTATTATATATTTAAATAAAGGTTAGTTACATGTATACATATGTTCTTGTCCAGTATATATTACCACAATGCATATTAATTCCGAATTAGACTTTCATCAAGATGTTCTAATTAATTCAAACGAGTTACATATTTATTTTGCAAACGCCAATTTTGTCACCTTTTGCATACAGCTATTTGTCAGCGGTTTCTGATTTACTGAATGATTATTGTAATTATGTGTAAAGTGATTTTTGTTGTCGTAATTAATAGAATATTTATATTTATTAACCACTTATCGCACAGTAGCTAAGAGCGATGAATTAGTTGTCGTTTTTTTTACATTGTTTACAGAAATTAAACAATTCATAAGCAGATTATTATTAAAGATTCTGGTTAGAGGTGTCGATAATTTGTTGCATCGAGGTTTTGTATGCGTTATACTCTTTATAGAGATTTTAAGTGGCCCTTATTTTTAGCAAAAAATGTTCGTTAACTGGAAGAAGAAACTAATAACTTAACTGCTTGTTTCATATTTACGTTTAGTTCATAACATTAAAACTCAGCAGTGTTATTATTTTGTGGAAGTATCTATCATGGACAAAATAAAAATGATAATCCATTGAATAACGAATAATTGATTTCCTAGCCACTGGTTGCTTAAACCCACACGTTCTATATGGTTGAACGTTAATGGATAATTATAACATTGCTAGTTGTAGCTTTTAAGTACTCGGACTCCTTTCTGTCACGGCTTGCTTAGTCGCATGTGTCATGCAATCTTTTACGGCTAACCCAAAATGGCAAGCCAACGTAACCCACTTTGATAGAAACATTGCTCCGAGATATAACCAGTTAAGTGAATTTGTAAACTTGTTTATATTTCATCGTGATATATATGTTGACGATTGTATTAAATATTTGGATTGGTATATATATATATATATATATATACTTGGATCGTCAGATTTGAGTTATTTTCATTTGTTTTGTATTTTGAAAATATAAAATTAAGTTGTTAAAATGACGCATCTTGGTAACATTATTTTACGAGTGTATTACGTCTATTATTTTTCTGAAAACATCATCAATCTGTGTAAGTTCACTGTTGGATGCAGGCCTCCCCTAATGAACGCCTTCTCCATTAGGGGGTTTTGGACCGTACCCACCACGCTGGTCTAATGCGATAGGTTAATATATATGTTTCCTAAATAGAAGTCGTTGTAAAAACCAACCTTTATAGATTTATTTAACAAAGATCTCCGAGACAATCTGTGCTTAACGTACAAATCCTGCAGCTAGAACTGTAGAGATAAAAAGTATATGGTAGAAACAATAACGGGCTATTGTTACGAAAGCATGTAATAGGAGTCAGCGTATTCTCTAAAAATATACATAAAACAGCTACTAAATTAACATATAGCCGTAGTAATTATTAAACATTTTAACTATAAAGAAATAATAACTAGTTATCGAATTATATTTAAAATATATAAAAACATCGAAATATATTTGTAAAATGTACAAGCGGTTGCTAAAACCAAATTCCTGCACTGTGCGTGCAGATTGATCAAGTTTTCTTCGATATTAAATGTTGAGAAATGTCAAAACGAGAATCTGAGGCAACTAATTGATACTGATTACTACTTTAAATGACACCATTCACCGACTAATTCCCATGTGAGTTGTAAATCATTGACATTAACTCGTAAAGTGCAGAAGTCACTGGTTTTGTCCACCAATACTGTAGTGTCACGTTGAACCGTCTACTTTAATTTAAAACTATGGTGTCGTCCTTAATGTCCATGTTGAGCGAATTAGTTAAGCTTGCTTTAATTCCTGGAGTGCAGCCCACTTATTTTCTGGTACATTTGACATGTAATATAGACGAATAAAGTTATTGCGCCTATAGTAATGTTTCACCAAGACAAGGGTTGACTGGTAGATAAATATATGTATATTTGTGTGTATGTATATAGTATTTCCATTTTATTTATGTATTTTACATATCATATTATATTTATGCTATGGTATATTTGCTACAGTCATGTGACTTTTCTGTACACAATCAATTTATGCACCTCCCACCTTTAATCTCTGCACCACCCAAGGTTGACTGGGAGAAAATGCCAATGGCATTAAGTCCGCCTTTGTACTATTTGTGCAAGAAGAATAAATAAATAAAAATAAAATAATTCTCTTTGGCTTATTGTAAGTTTTGCAATTAAGTATAAATTAACAAATATTTTAAATGTAAATATGTAACATGTGGTTTGCTTTGTTCCAGTATAATTTAGCTTACGTTTACTGACAAGCCCATTATTGAGTTAATTATTTGTGGTACAAGATAGAAACCCTGCAAAAAATGTAACTTAACTAACTGCAGGGCCTATCGAACCGTAACATAGTGTTAGCACACTATTGATTGCGACAGAAACTAGCACCTCAAAAGTACTCCCTTAGTCGGTCCTCCCGTTTAGATTAGATTAAACGTTATAATATGGCATATTTGTTCTATTTAACGATAATTTAAATTGTTACCTACATTAAGTATTACAGGATGATGCCACACAAATCATTTAAAATAAAACTATGAAATTAGAACTATAAATTAGAATAGTTATGAAATTAACAAAGATCAGATTAGCAATTCATCATTATCATCATCAGTCTTTTATAGTCTATTGCTGGACATAGGCCTCCCCTTATACGTCTCTATACATTAGGGGGTTATTGGACCGTATCTCACCACGCTGGTCCAGTGCGGGTACGCATGGATCATCTAACTTTTCAGACAATTGGTTGATCAGCCCAAATACTCCTAACCAACTAGGAAACAACAATAAAAATTTGTTGAGTCTCCGCAGGATTCGAACCCACGACCTCTGGTTTCTAAAGCACACGCCCTTACCACTAGGCTACGGAGGCAGTTAAATTAGCCATACGTTTCCATAAATATTTACAAATGGTTTGCGTGCCACGAAACGAGTTTCCCACTCTAAAATTCGCATTGTATATTATAAATCAAACGTCAGATTACTGACTTTGACAGATACAATGTTTTAAATCTGACGCATAGAGAATTGAGTAGCGTTTTGTTTTAAAGTGTATTATGGCCGCGTTTTGGCCTCTTTGACGTTTCAGATCGGAGAGATAATAGCCGACCATAGACAATGGAGGAGGGTGGGGCGTATGTTAAACATATGTTAATATTTATGCATTGTTAATGAACGTATTGGCGCTTCTTATGATGTTTTGCAATCGATGTTTGTACCTATGAATATTTAACAGAATAAGAATAATATGATCTTACGTCTTTTAATAATTATTTAAGTCTACCCGTGACCACGCCGCTGGAAAGTGTTCGAAACGTCGGGAATTTAAAATATAAAATAAACGCGATAAAATCCGTAAAGTAATTTTATTTAATAATGTATAATATTCACAAGCAATAGAAATAATTAATACGATCTTTTTTCTTTGTTTTAGTAAAAATCACAGCATTGAAAAATTTTATGCAGCTTTTACACGTGGCGCGCTACACTTTTTCACAATTTGCGTCCAACAGTTGCTGCTTTTAAAATAATTTTTCATGTAATTATTTACTATACTTCAAAGACTAAATCCTGGTAAATAATTCGCCCTTCATCGAAAAAGCTATTCATTGAAAAAAATAAAATATTAATTTATAAGATAGCGTAAGAAGAAATATCTTCTTTGGAAAAGTATTCTAACAAATCTCAAACAAATTTTACTCGTCGATTTTATACGTTTTATCGGATTATTTTCTGATTTTGCGTTATTAATTTAATAAACGATGACAGATATTTTATCACAATTGCTTTGATTCTATTACTTGTAGTGTAATTACATCATCATAATTATCAACCTGTGTTAGTCAACTGCTAGACATAGGTCTCCCCTAATGGACGCCACCATTTCCGATCTTTGGCTATTCGTATCTAGCCCACATCGGCCACTTTGTAAATATCGTCACTTCATCTTGCTGCACGGCGTCCCATACTACGTTTGCCGAGTCGCGGTCTCCACTCTAGTACTTTACCTAGGGCAATCGCTCGATTTAGGCAGAAGTAACTTTGAGGAGAGGCCAACAAAACTATTCGGCTTTGTCGAGATTTTAATAAGTTTCGTCGAGTTTCCCCGTCACCCATCCTGTAGTGCCTCAAATAGAAAGCATTCAATTAGTGCGTCCTACCCGTTATGACATACGGTGCCGAGACTTGGACATTTACGGCACGACTGATTTGTAAATTTAAAGTCGCTCAGGGAGCTATGGAGACGGCTATGCTAGGAGTATCTCTGGAGGACTGCATCAGAAATGCTGCAATCCGTCAGAGAACCAGATTCACCGACATAGCCCACAGGATTAGTAAGTATAAGTGGAAGTGAGCCGGTCGCATAAGCCGTGGAACTGACGACCGATAGAGTATATATATATATAATATAATATTTTTTAACGAAAAATAATTATATATAAACCCAACTTTTAAAATCAAATTAGTGCGTCTTATCTCATGCATTACTTTAATCAGTACGAAAGTTTTCTTTGTATACTGAACGCGATATACTCCCAAGTTTACGAGTGAATTAGAATAAAAGAAAAGAATTTTTGAAAGCATGGCTAACCACAATAACTTGACTAATATTGTAAATGATCATCGGGAGTGGAATGTAATAAACTATATTTTGAAAACTATAGCATTTCAAATCCACTAATTTAGGATTTTTCGCGTTACTTAAATATATTTATTCCCGACGTTCACGTTTGATCATGGGCAGACTGGAAAGAATCCGAAACGTCGGAATAAATATATTTAAGTAACGCGAAAAATCCGTAAATTAGTGGATTTGATATGTATAATAATCGCGTAAATAAAAGAAATAGTAATAGCATTGTTTAAGTTTTTTTTAATTATTTATATAGATGGCCTACAGTTCTCCGTCGTATCAAAAAAACTAGTACATCTTACATTATGTCTAATAGACAACCTCATAACTACTCCTGAAGTGGTACCATTTCAATAATCCAACTGATTTTATCAATTATCAATATTAAATTTTTTGAAATATATTAATCGTTAGTGGCATCTTAGCTCTGGTAACAGTTTATAAAATGTTCAGGAACATAATTGAATAGAAAATAACATCTTTTTTTCATTTAATATATTGCTTAAATTCTACCTTAAACATAATAAAGTAAGTCTGTACAAAGTTTTATCGTCACGATATATATATGCTAGTGACGTCAAAAATGCGTATCACACTGGAGTTTCCATTTTCCATTCTTTGAATACTGATAAACCGAATGACGTGGAATAATATTCATTCCACCACCTCGTAGTATATAATTGCTTTCACACCCGAATTGTCCAACTGCACGGTCTGAAACAAAAGCAGATTGTTAATACTTATAGTGCAGGCGTATTATAGTAAAAATAGACAAAACGAATAAGATGTTCCTCTGATGCTTAGCTATAATTCTGTATCTATAAATGCACTCAAATACGTTGATCTCTGAGAAATGGTGTGTTATTTTCGTTTGCATAGTAAAGGAAATTTATACATCACGTCTTGCTTCAAATACGGTAGTGGCAATTCAAGTATTTGGGTAAATTTATCCCTTAATATGTATGGAAGTAATACATTTTTGTAAACAAATATATTTTAAACTGTTCGTAAGGAATTATCCAGTTACGTATAAATACTGTATTTTGATTAATTGAAATTTGCATTGTTACTGTCTTAAGTCCTAAATTATATGACTATTAACTATATGTATTGTGTGAATTCATATTATAATGTGATTTTATCAAAATATAAAAAGTGTTATGTATATAAAACAATCAGCGTGCATATGATGTATAAAAATAATTATCACAAATTTTATTACCACGCGAGTGAAACCGCGAAGCAAAGCTAGTAGATAATACGATTTACGTTAATGTTTACCAGTGTTTTTGAATTTTAATATTTAAAGTACATACCATTTTTGTTTCCGTCTCACTAAATTCCCTCACGAAGGTTGCTATCTTTCCATCGGGCATTATCAAAGTCTGTTTCAATACGTTGTCACTTTCAAGATGAGACATCATTTTAATCTAAAAAAAGGATTAAACTCATTATTGATAAATTATTAATTAATTTCTTAGATATCGTCTTAATCTATTACTATTTTAGGGGCCAATCTATATTAGCCATTGGCTATCGATTTATGGGATTATTATTAAATTTAGATGATCAGCCTGTATCTAGACATTAAGACATCAGTACATAGTTATTTGGTCCGCCCAAATTTCGAACCTTCGCCCTACGGTTGTAATTGCAAATGGACAAATGTACGAAAAGATTTGGTCACTTATGATACCCCTAATCAGCCAAGACAATTTCAATCTATATAAAGAGAAAACCATAGATTTTTTTCTGAATTTTATTACAATGTAAATGAATAAAAAGCAAGTGACGTAAAAAAACATTGTAAAAGTGGAAAATCCGGTCCAGAATCCACGATCCAGCACGGTGAAGATACTAAGCATAACATTTACATACTTTATGTAGAGATAAGATAACGAGGATATCTTTTAATTTCAAATTTCACTTTACGATATTTATACAGTCATAGGTTTATCAATTATTATCACCATAAAATTGTCTTATTTAATAAGAGCAGGGCATCAACGAAATTTCATAACAGGAAAATTTTTCAATTTCTGTGATTATTTTTAATGACAACGTTAAACCATGAGTAATAATAATTCATTTAATCACATAAATTAGGACCTGTTCTACTAATTTCGTTTTCTTTTAATTATTTAATTGATGGATAATCCGACAAAAGAACCACGCGGTGTGTAACGCCATTATAAAACTATGGGCTGCCCTGCTAACTACCGATAACTTGTTGTTCATTATAAGTTAATGTAATTGACACGACTAACTAAAATATGTGAAATAAGTATGTATTTTCGCCCATTGTTATCAAAAATAATAAAAGTATTCAAAAATGCGTTATTACGTCCCGTCTATTATCACAATACATTTCACATATTTTACTATTTACTAAATTTAACGTAGCAGAGTTTTCAAAAATATAACGTTATAAAAGTTCCTTAATTAAGAAGAATTCCTAATTTAAGAAGGACAATTTTAAACACTTAATGTAGTACTTTGATACTTTTCTTAAACGATTTTAATGGCAAGTTAAGTTTAGTTTATCACTATAATAAGTTACTAATCAAAGCGGTGATCATTTTCCTATGTTTTCCTATTTTTGTATGGAAAAAAAAGATATAAAAATAAGACTAAAACAACACGAAGGTTACGTATAAGTACAGATATATTATATCTCCTATAGCTAATATATTTATGGTTTTTCTTTTTAAACTATATTACTGTTTTCTCATAGATTAAGTGGAGAATATAATATTCTTGCTGAGAAATAAATCTCTTTAGGCCTATAAAAGATATTACATACACAATTTTTTTTAAATAATTTTAAAGTACATTTGAATGGAAATCATACACTCCGAATAGTCAGTTGACCTTTGGCTTAGTTCCAAAAGTTCGTGTTCAAGCGAAGGCTGAGCGTTCTTCAGTTTGTTCTAATTACTTCTTACAACGTAACCTTTTACTAATTATAAGAAGATGTTATAGTTTTACTAGCTGTTACCCGCGACTTCGTCTACGTGGAATAGGAGGAATGTTCG
Organism: Lamproptera curius; assembly: GCA_029286875.1. Taxonomy (NCBI): domain Eukaryota; kingdom Metazoa; phylum Arthropoda; class Insecta; order Lepidoptera; family Papilionidae; genus Lamproptera; species Lamproptera curius. The sequence goes on from JAGSMT010000028.1 coordinate 2,057,813, forward strand.
CGATTATGGTTGTTCGAGCTACCTGGACACATAATTTCATCGTTTCATCTTTTACAATGATAAATTTTCATATACACTTTCATCCCCTATTTCAGCCAATTTTATGGAATTATTAATAGCTTATCTCTTCTCGGTCTATTCAAAGTATGTACCAAACTTCATTGTAATCTGTTAAATGGTTTTGACAGAAAAGACGGACGGACAGACAGACATACAGACAGACAGAGTTACTTTCGCATTTGTAATATTAGTATGGATAATGACTAAAAACTTGTCGATAAATTTACGTTACGAATACGATTTCGCAAGTACTGTTTTACTATATTTAACCAAGGATTGCCGGTTAGTTCTTAACAAAATTTGGTTTTAACGAACCAGTTTACCTCAATAAAATGACGGTTAAATATAACATATAATAATTTATTGAAGGTGATAAGCGTAACGAGAGCGATTCTGGCAGCTTAATTTATAGTATTATACGATGTGTACTTGTACACATGTTTAACGCATGGCATTTACGATAAGAAAAGTTTCTGCGTTCGTTGGACTTAAGCCCTAGCTATTTTGTAAGTCATAATGAATTTGATTAAGGAGAAAGATTGTTTGAACTATATTTTTAGCTTTAATTACTCCCTATTATCATAGCAACCACTATCACATATTGTACTTTTTCTGTCGCCATCGTGCGTTTCATGAAGAGTTTTTATTATTTTGTACGTGTAGAGAAATTTTCTACTTTCTTTCCCATCTTCATGTCAGATTTTCATTGACTATCAACGTTAACATTCCTCTTTTAGTCCAACAGTTGCAGGTAGCTAGGAGCTTACTCAATAATTTTAAAATAAATCCCTGCATCCACTAAGACAATATGATATTCTGCTGTGGGTTCCCCCCACATACAAAATACATAAGTCGAATCACCTAAAAATAAGACACTATGAAAATATTGTCAATGATTAAAAAGCTACTCGTTTAACGCTATTTTGCAGAAGGTTCATCATCATCATCTTCATCATATCAGTCTGTGACAGTCCACTGCTGGACATGGGCCGCTCCAGCTTCCAGCGGTCGTCAGTTCTGCGGCTTATGTGACCGGCCCACTGCCACTTCAGCTTACTCATCCACTGGGCTATATCGGTGACTCTAATTCTCTGACGGATCAAATAATTTCTGATGCGGTCCTTCAGGGATATTCCAAGCCCTCTCGATAGCTCGCAGAGCGACTTTAAAGTTGTGGGCAAGTCGAATCGTAGGTGTCCAAGTCTCGGCACCGTAGGTTATAACGGGCAGTACGCACTGATCGAAGACTATCGATTAGAGGCACTGTGGGATGGGTGACGAGAAAACTCGACGAAGCTTATGAAAAGCTGCCCAGCTTTAGAAGAAGATTAAACTCTAGATAATGCTTACATAAGTGAGAAGCGAAAAGAGGTTAGTTCTAGCCAACCTAGAAAAGTTTATTTTTCAATGAATTATCACTCATAGTATTAGTATATTAACAAATTAAAACACCCCAAAATAATTGTAACTGTGTAAAACATTTGGAATTGTATGTATATATCATAACTATTTTTAATACTAAAAACTTAATTGCTCCCTGACACATGAGTCAGTCTTCTGAGGCCAAAACAAAAGCTGATCGTAAGAATTTATGTATATCCAATCCTATGTCCTATATCCTATGTCCTATGTCGACAGATCCATAGCTTGCTAGGAAAGTATTTCTATGTCTAATTACCGATTTTCGTAGGACACCTAATCGGTAGGTTTTTGCTGGTATACTTTTTAAATGAAGGTAGCAAGAACTTTGTCCTTGAAGTGGGGCTCAGTACTTGCGGTCAACGACAACCGTGGTTATACTTAAAGAAACCTGCATGGACGATAAGTAAGCAGTGATGACTATTCTATGAAAAAAATGTCTACGCATTTCAGTCCTTGCAAAGGTTGGACTCGCACTGAAAACCAGCATGTTAAGGCTTGTGACTTATGAACTGTTCTGGCGCATCCAGAGAGAATACTCAAGTATATTCTAAGTAAAGCACCTTCACGTCAAGTCTTATTAATAAGACACGGGGGCTAAGGCTCTAGATCTTGTTAGGATCAGCATCTCAAGGTTCCGATACCCTCTAAATAAAGGATTTAGGGAAGTCTATTACTTAGATACTGGGTCAGGACAATGAGACCGTAGTTTTTAACGTAACCTTGTGTGAACTGGGTCGTATGCCTGAATAATGCCTGACTTGGCGACCCACACTGGTAGATGTTGGTGGACCACCAAAGCAGTATTCAATTTATTCAAAAACTAACCAATCCAACTAACTATTATGTTGGTTCATTTCTATTCAAAGTCAAAGTCAAAGTCAAAATCATTTATTCAATTTAGGCTCTACTGAGCACTTATGAACGCCAAAAATTATCCATTTACCACCGGTTCACAAACTCAGACCGTCAGAGAAGAACCGGCAAGAAACTCTGCGGCCTTTTTTTATTTTTAAATATTAGTATTTACGAAATTTGACCAATACATTTTTTTTAAGTTACCAGGGATTTGCAAGCGCAGAATATAAACTATTTCCACCATCTTGGTCCTCAATATAATTTATTACAGAATAGTAAGCTTTTCTATAAGCGTTGTTTTGACAACTTTTCGAAAGCTCGAATCATTCAGTTGCGTTTGGCAGGCATTTAATTTATTATACATTCTTATACATTCTTATAATATTATACATGAAAGATTTTTGGTTCGGTCAGTCTAAATCTGGGTAGCTCTAGGAGCTCAAGTTGACCCTGCGCGGCCTAATATCTTTTTTAGCAAACATATGAATATTTTGACGCGCGTACATAATATTTTCAAATATGTATAGCGAGGGTAAAGTTAAAATTTCAGTTTTATTAAAAACATTACGTAAAGATTCCCGTGAACCCAGATTGTAGATTGCCCTAACAGCATATTTTGTAGTATAAATATTGTGTTCAAACCGTAATAATCCATAGGACATAAGGCTGTGAAAGTACGCGTAATAAACTAGTTTTGCAGTTGCCTCGTCAGTCAGCTGCCTAATCTTGCGTATGGCAAAGATTGCTGTACTTAGCTTCTTAGAGAGTTTGTCAATATGTGCTCCCCACTGCATCTTGGAATCAATAGAAAATCCAAGAATGTAGTAGAGCTTACGTAAGCAATGACCTCATTGTCAACTTTAATATTTTGAAAATCTGGCAACTTACAAAGAGTAAAACGTAAGCATTTAGTTTTGTTGCGTTAAGTACTAAGTTATTGGACGCAAACCAGTTTGACACAATATCAATTGCCCTATTTGCTATCTCAACGTTATGGTCATTTCTTTTACCCTTAGTAGTAGAAAGTGTCATCAGCAAAAGGACAACTTCGGACAGCCTCTCCACTACTAGAGAAAAGTCATTTATATAGACCAGGAACAGAAAAGGTCCCAAAATTGATCCTTGGGGAACACCCATCCGCACAAGGAGTCAGATGACAGAGTGTCATTTACGTTTACATATTGTTTTCATTGCGTAGGTAAGAAGATAGAAAATCAAGACCAAACCCGGTACACCGTAATACTTTAGCTTATTGATTAATATGTCATGGTCCACACAGTCAAAGGCCTTGGAAAGATCACAGAAGATTCCAATAGAATCGCAGGATCCTCCATGCCCGTAGAATATATTCTACATATAATGAATTTATTCCACCTACTTTAACATTTTGTGTGATAACAAAAGAGCATTTATGAAGTTAGGTACTCAAATTTGATATAGCTATGATTTTTGAGTTTTGGAACGTTTGTTAATATATGGATGGTGTATATTAGCTATAGATTTAGTATACTGATAAAAGGAGGCCGACCAATGAACGTAATAAGGAAGTGTGAGACTTCATTTTTTAAAAGGCTGAGCTACTCCTAACAAAAATACAAGGAACTTGACCAATTATAGAGGCCGTTAAAAAGGACGCCAGGTCTCAAGAGGTGGATTTTGATAAAGACCAGAGATGTGTGCCTTACTCGGTTTTTTAATGAATGCAAGACCTATAAGGCCCAACCCCTCCATGGATAGTATTTATGGGGCACTATTAAAAAGAAAGAGCGCAAGAATACACCTAACAAGATAAAGCAAGGACTAAGGATAAAACAGATAGTTAAGAGCTAAAAACATTCTCTGCACTTTATCATACAGATAACGTTATCTATGATATTGGCGAGTACATTGTGATTTTGGCACACTTTAATTGCCAAAATAATTTTCATACGAACTATATGTAGATTAACGATATTATCTCATAAATAGTGTTTTGATAAATAAAAAAATTGTGACTTTTAAAACACAAAAGGGAATTATTATACATTTTGTCTATTACCTTACTTCCATCCAGTCTTTCTATATCTTGTTCTTCACCGATTTTGAATGTGCAGTACCGATGTTTGTCTTCTGCCTCCACTGTTAATCTGAACGTATTTTCATCTAGCCTCAGGAATGACACAATAGGTGGGGAGTTTTTTAACATTTCTATTATTTGTTTCGCCGTATCTGTAAACGTACAAAAACCAAATTTAAAAAGTAAAAAACAAATTTTGCCATAGACATGTTTTTGTTGTTATATTAAAAAAAATAATAAAATTAAACATTGTACACAATATTAATAAATGAAAAAATGCGCTATACCACAATGGTAAATAGATAATATAAAAAAAAACCGAAGTACCAATCAGCAAAACACACACAAACACTGGCCGTTAAACAAAAAAAAACGACACCGAACTTAAACGAAAAAAAAATGACACATGTCATCCAACAGAGCACACAACTCACTTTTGGAATTTAAAAACTCATCCACGTTCTTGCATCGCACTCTCCTAAACTTCTTGCCCGAAAACCACGACATGTCGGCGGCCGATTGCGTCGGTTTGATGTTGAATTTGCCAAATTCGCTAGCGTCCTATCAGCTGTTATGTTGACGCAGATAGCTTATCAAAGCGTTTAGTCACACAAAGATATATTATTATACATGTGTGAAACATTTTTGACCCACTCATTGTGCGCACACGCTTTGGCCCGTCACAGCGTGACTGTGCGGTTTTGTCGTTGTATCAGACAATTTTTTTTTATGCATAATACCGCGCGTTTTTTTAAAAAAAGTTTATATATAATCAAAATAACTGGTTCAATTATTTAATTATTTCTTTTTTTTACGCCAATACTATACATTATTAAATAAAATTACTTTTTTACAGATTTTATCGCGGTTATTTTACATATGAATCGTGGTTCAATATTGTTTTGAATATCAGCTTCCAGTGCATTTAAATCACGATGTCTATTTTTGCTGTATGAAAGTGGCGTTAAGAACCTTTAACGTTTTGCACTGCTGATGTTACTTTATGGAGAAAAAACACACCATATAAATAAAAAGTCGTGTAACAGAAATCGTCTGGGTACCATAATTGATATAACTGAAATTTAAAGGTTGTATCAGCAATATTAAGGATCTTAAAATACTTCAGTTAAATTATTTTAAAAATGCGACAAATCATCATACTTCGTGTTTTGCATTATCGCCAAGATAACATTCATACCGCGTCATCTCAATAATCAAATATTATGTAGAGACGTAAACAATTTTTTTATAACATTATTACAATCATCGGGGTTCCAAAAAATCATTACAGCGTTGGTTAATAGATGCAAGTTTTAACTATTTTTTAAACACTGACCGGCCTCCGTGGTCTTACCGCCTATATGGTCTAGCGGTATTGGCCATTGCTTTGTAAACCGTAGGTCGTGGGTTCGAATTTCGCTGTGAAACAACTTTGTGGTTATTAGTTGTTTTCTGGTTGGTTGATTACTCAATTGTATGAAAAGTAAGAAAACCCATGCGTCGGATGGGCATTGAAAAAGTTGGCCCACCCACCAACCCGCATTGGCACAGCGTGGTAGGATACGGTCCGAAAACCCCCATAATGGAGAAGGCGTCCGCGTAAGGCGTGCTACGCCTTATGTCAGCTTAGATACACAGGAATGATGATGATGATGACCCGTTTTGCTTCAGGGCTGCCGGGTTTGAAGTTAGTTATGATTTTCCTAGCCAGTAGTCGTTAATGTTTAATCAAAAAAATATATTTCACTTTTAGCTGAAGATGGTGGAATAACTGATATAAATTTTGCATGATAGACAATTAAGTATCATAAAAATATAAACTTAGACGAGAAAGGATATCTTACGTAAACTTGGATAATACAATATTTTTATTAAATTTAATTTTAATACTTAGTATTGCTTTCATGTGCTCTCATTGTGTTTATGTTATTTGGCATGCTGTAAAACAAGCTACTCAGGCGGTTTTCCCATTCCTCAGCCAGCGCAAGTTTATGCCTTCTAAGCGTGACTGTGTAGCTACGTGCTGACTACTCAATACGGGTAATATTGACCTCTTCAAGGCAATCATTCACTATTTGACCAGGTTTGGATCGGGTCATTCAGAAGTTCGTTCAGGAGAAATCCCTGCCCACACACGGGCGGATGCTACAGAGCCACCGTCAAAGCACATATTTTGGATACACGCTGGAATAAATAATTCCCCTGGTCTCCTGTATACTGTTTATCTTTCATCGCTAACGAAGAAGATGTAACAGTAACTTATATAAAGAATAAATTTTTATTCGTCGGAAATTATGATCCTTGACAAATCCTCGGTTGCCCAGTGAATGTGGTCTAAAGCAAATCGATGTCTCGCATCGCAATGACTTCGTTTCAACTCTGAGCCGTTTGCCCGTCTGTTTGTTTGGGTCCCTGGTCTGCGGCGGTTGGATCCACACTATTGACTGTGCCATCTCGTGATAGCGATGGTAGACCTGACATCGTCGACAGTGACACGCCGACTGTCCTCGTTGGATATCGGCGACTCCAGCACACATCCAGAATTTTGTGCTATTGTGAGCGACGTTATAATAGGTAAATGAATGTTTTGATGTATTATAGTAATCCCGTTTCCTAATCCTGTTTATATAAAATTCTACTTGACACGATAAAACAAACGATGGAACAGATGAATAAAATAAAAGTTCCTTCTTCGAAAAAGTAATTATTGTAATTTTGATACTTTCGATGAAATATTTTAATTACGACAAAAAAGTTTGATTATTTTTATGTAAGATTCTTATATTGACAATTTCAAACACAATTTTTTAGATAGATACGTTTTTAGTTTCAGAGTTATTCAAGTTTTTCTTAACCGACCCTTTATTTATGCTCACTGTACCATAATGTAATCATTTAAACGGTTGTTTTGATTATTATTACAAACGGATACCCCAATTTTATTTATTTGTATAGATGGCTCATGTTATGGGCTTTGATTTACTTCTTTTAAAAAGAAAATGGATAATATTTACATATAGCAACATAGATTCACATATATTTCCTTGCAGTGAAAAATGTTTATTACTGTATCGGAAAAATTATAAATATGTGTATCATAGAATATTAGGTACATACAAAACTACTACTATATAATATTAGGCAACCATAAGTTTTATGTTTATCCTACAGCTATTGAATGAAACTATTAAAAATAAAATTTTCGTTCTCAACTTTTGACATTAATCATATTAATACTGATATATATAAAAAATGCATCTGAAATATTGATTACGTTCTTGTTAAACGTTTTTTGTTCGATCTAATAGTATTTAATCTGTATATAATTATGGAATTTTTACTTGGCAATATTTTGAATATGCGAATGTCGTTACTTTCTTTATTTGATCATCATAATATAAAGGAAAGAAAGAAGATAAATATTTAAGGATTTTGTTTAATATGAAGATAGTGTATTTGAAGTAAACGATAACACGAATGAATATTATTTTAAAGTATCTCTTCCTCTTATTAGGTTTTAAGATAACGTAAAGGATGCCTCATTACGTTTATTAAATATTATTTGTACAGATATGTCTTAAAAGAAACGAATCATTGTTTTTTTATGTATACACTATATATATATTTAAGAGGTAGGTAGGAAGGTGCTCTTACAGGGGCTCTGAAGGTCACAAGGTGCTTTTTACCTACCACATCGTGTTCGTCGAGCAGTGATTTTTACATACAGAGACGCGTCACTATCGTTCCGTGGCTTTGAAGAGCACGGTAGCCAGTCTATCGTTTCGGTGAGTTACACTGCAGTTTATTAATATAAAAAAAATACATCCAACGTTGATATAACACGTACGGCGAATCATTATGTATTTTTTACTAAAGCGCATACATATAATAAATTTATTGTATGTTACTTTACACAGAAATTAATATTTTACACTAAATCAACCACTGCCTTTGTGCCTAATTCTGTCTAGCCATTTTCCTAATTTATCATGATGTCGGTTTCTAATCTTCAGTATAACGTGAATATATCGTTTTTACGCAGAGCAATCGTCATCTGCTCTCCGCAAACTGCATAATTTCAGTAATTGGTTTTAAATGTAGCTTAGCTCTGAAGCCTAATTATGACTTTTTTAAGAAGTAAAGGTATTTCATGAAGCATCTGAATTTAAGTTTTATCACGCCCAAAGAGCTTCTTCAGATACCGTTCTACAACATTAGCTGTTCATCGTAACATTTTTGTGTGCACTTATATTATTTTAAAAACAAAATTAGAAAAAGTCATCCACATAGTCATATTTGCCTTTTGCGCAGCGAGAAATACACTTAATAAATTCTCATTGAAAGTCATAGGTATTCTATTGTTATTAACAAAGTCAAATGGCATTATTGTGATATCTTTTAGTGTTCCGTACCCAAAGGTAATAAAGTGATTAACAAAGAGTATTACGGGATATTTGGACGTGATAACGTCTTATAAATTGGTTCAAGATTCGGGGCATTCAAGGCACTCTCGAAAACTGTGTCACAGCGCCGCTCACATAACGCTCTCCATGAGCAATCATAAGAGAATGTGAGAGGCACGCGTTCGTGCGCAGTTGGCCTGCTTAAGTGAAAAGAGAGGCAGAGAGAAGGAAAAAGAGGAGCATGCTTACCGGTTGTCTTGCGTCTCTCTTACGTTCGAGGGTCGAATTTGTTATTTGAATATTGTGAATTGTCAATATTATTTCATCCTTCTTCCTGCTATACGAATGAATATTCACATTACTATTATTCCACTACTATAAGACGTTGTCACGTATAACTTTGGCCCGTATAGCGATTTTTATACAGACTTCTGTCCGTCTGCTATTCTAATCGTCAGCAACCGGACGGCATGTGTTCTAAAATTACAAATGATAACTAAAAAGAAAATTAAGACCACCGCCAATAAACCACTAGCAAATGGGTTTCAATGATTTTTGCTCGATTTTAATTAACGGCAGCAGATAACGGTTGACATTTGAACTTAACACATAATATTGACACTAATTATTCACTTTAAATATAAATAATCATGGTTTAGCCAAGCTTGGGTGCAACTTACATCACACATGTTTTTCCATATTGTAATTAAATATATATACGGAACCCGGCGTAAGCGAATTTGACTCGCACTTGGCCGGCTTTTTAAAGCTTCATTGGAGATATGCAAAACCGGGTATTGCCCCAAAGCTACAAAAATGTCAGGGTCGATTCGAGCTGATCTAAAATTTGAGGCGGAACTGCTTTTTTGTGAGATAGTCATTTTTTGGCCCGTTGGCAAAATATTTATGGCGTCAGATGTAAATGAAACAAGCTATATTAGGGCAAAGTTATGAACAGATTTTGTCACTAATAATCTTTGTAGATAAATATTTGTTTATTGTAGTAATACATTATATGAAGCATTATTAGCGCGTTTTTATTTTGGGTTGTTTGTTATCTTTTAAAGATCATTGGAGATAACAAAACATGGTATTGACCCTTAAAGCTAAAAATGTCTGGGTCAGATTCGGCTGATCTAAAATTTGAAGATGAACTCTTTGTTGTGAGATAGTTCAACTTTCCCGTTAACAAAGTATTATAGCGTCAGATGTAAATGAAACAAGCTATATTAGCAGCAAAGTTAGAACAGATGTTGTCACTAAATCTTGAGATAAATATTTGTTTGTTGTAGTAATACATTGGATGAACGATTATTAAAGCGTTTTTATTTGGGTTGTTGTATCTCTTAAAGCTTCATTGGAGATATGAAACCGAAGGTTTGTCAATGCTGACAAAATATGTCGTGGTCGATTCGAGCTGATCTACAATTTGAAGAGATGAACTGCTTTTGTGAAATAGTCATTTAGCCCGTTGGACACAATGTTATGGCGTCAGATGTAAATGAGACTAGTATATTAGGGCAAAAGTTATGAACAGATTTATGTACTAATAATCTTGTAGATAAATATTTGTTGTATTGTAGTAAACATTATATTAACATTATTAAGAAGCTTTTTATTTTGGGTTGTGTGTTATCTTCTTGTTCTTTTTAAGAATCAATATTCAGAGATAATAACTCAAATTCAAATGTGACCATTGGTTTAAAGAATGTTTAATTCCTTTATTAACTGATGTGCGAAATAATCTATATAGTTTGAATTTCATAACTAATTCCATTAAAATAAGGTATTTAAGGACAAGGCACTATTAAGGATCCAGTAATAACTCACGTCAATTCAAAACCAGAGGTTGTAGCTTAGAATCATGCAGTTAAACTTCTGTGCTATCATTGTTTTGGCTATAGTTATAATTGCAGGCGATCACTCGATGACCTGCTAAAGACAATGTTATGAGGCGTATAACTGCCTCCGTAGCCTAAGTGTATAGGCGTTGCTTTGAAATCCGAAGAGTCTTGATTCAGAATCTGCGGGGACAACAAATTTTCATGGTTGTTTCATGTTAGGTTAGGATTGTGCTGATCACCAATTGTCCGAAAAGTAAGATGATCCATGCGTCGGATTGTAAAAAAGGTCGCGACCACTCAACCCGCATTGGACCAAGCGTGTTGAGGATACGGTCCAGGTCCGATAGGTTGTAAATAAGAGGCCTATCTCAGCAGTGGACTAGACAAAGGCTGATGATGATGATGTGAGTAATAATAAGCGTTGTAAAGTAGGTCCAGGTTGTCAAGACTATCCTTCGCCATCGTTATAGGATTTCAGCGCCTCAAATATTACTATTAACTATTCACCTGTTGAATGCATTTTACCCTCTAGGTTGTGGAGGTCTGACACCAATCGCTCCGTGTAAGCTGTCATTTAATTGAATCCAGATGGATATATACCAGCCTTCATAATCTCAAAAGTCACGAGAGAGAAAGGAAGTTTCACAAACAGCATACGTTAGCAATACATACTGCGACTTATTCGGGAGGAGGGTAGAGACCCTCCTCCCGAATAGTAGTGGTAATACCACTAAGCCAAGCGGGTAGTCGAGCACTCGGCTTTTTGACGACATAGCATCTATATACCTTGTTGCTATGTCTGCCATTAAATCTTGGGTTCAAATCCTATGTCGGAACAAACATGTATTGTCAAGTCAATATAGCTCGGCAAAGGGTTACTTGAAAAAGTAAAATTGTCTATGCATTTGCTTTGCCTTTAGATGTCATCAATATCTTTGTGTATAAAACTTTCGGAAGTCTAATTAATTTATCAAATGAAATTCCTCTGTTTGTGCCGTTAAAGCTAAGATAGCAATTGATGTGATTAAGAAATTAATCATATCAAAGTTAGACACCATGTATTTGGGAATATTTTTGAGTGTATCTTATAATTTATCATACTAAACCTTTTAATGGTATAATTTAAGTAAGAAATTAAGTATTATATTCACTGTTTTATAAAACAAGACAATTTTTGCCAAGGAGCAGTGTTCAGTGAGGTTATTTTCAATATATAATATTGGAAGCGTTTCCTAGTAATACCTCAAGGGCTAAATGATTTTTATTCCATTTGTGAACTGCACCAACAAAAGTTGACGGCCGTGAGAGCATAAATTTTGCACATGGTTACGGGTGTCTTTTTTAATTGGTTAAACCCATGTAACTTTAACAGAGCAGGTAATCCAATACGAAATGACTATGGTTGTTTAAGCGTACAAAACGGTTGCGTCAATATTCAAGAAACGTCCTGTTTACTGAATACGAATTCCACTGAATACATCGTTTGATAGGCATGATACTAAATTTGATTATGAAATTGCAATAAAATAAAGTATCGATTGTCGACAGTGATTTATTTCAATATAACAGGATATGTGAATTAGAATTTATTAAGAAATCATTCATAATCCTCACTAGACGTAACCGCGCTAATTCATATTAAAGCCGTCAATAATCGAGTTATACAAAAATGCCGTGAGCTTGCGACACAGTTAAATATGTAATAGGCCCGTGTCATATGTAAAAGCATTGACACTGCAAGCTCTAGTTTCGTAGGTGAGCGCGCGACCTTGCAGCGCAAGAGGGCGGGGGCGCCTATACTGTGGCCGGCCGCCGCGGTGCCGGCACTCGTACTGCGCTTGCGAACCGACCAGCGCGTCCCAGCCGATTCGAATTTCGAACGCGGAGATGACATATTGATTTTTTAATTTCACCCGAGAGCATAGACAATGTGGTTACTTTTGTTTTGCGTCGCCGGCATAGCTTTTACGGCCAACGGCGCCGGCGCCGGAGCCGCCAGGCTCGTTTGCTACGTCGAGGGCGGGCATGAGGACTTCTCCGAGTGCACGCACTTGGTATACACTGGGGATGCGAGGGGCGAGAAGCTGGACGGGCTGCTGAGGGATTACAGGAAGAGCAACCCCCGACTGAAGATTATACTGCGGGTGTCTGATGCCGATAAGGTATGTGGCAGTTGGTATTTTAGGCTTAAAGTGCTCAAATCTAGTTCAAACGGGTCGTCTTAAAAAGGTGGACGTTACGACAAAAGTCTAAGTTTTCAAAGAAGTTTATCTAGTTTTCTTAAAATAATCTACTTTATGTTATTGTTAATAACTTGACGATAATTTTATAAAAAAAACAAAATTTATAGGAAAAAGAACGAGAAAATGTCAAAAAATCTTTTTATAGCAGCACTTATCTATATTCGATAAAAAAGAAACTATAAATAGACTATGTTTGCCAGTGTTACACTCTTATGACATAATTTAAGGCAGGAAAGAAAGTAAGAGCTTTGTCTATGCTAATTGCCTCCACTGTTGTTTTCGTTAATATGCTAATGAACTATGAGGTCTGCTTAGCAAGTGTTTTTTGCGTAACATACGAATGCCCTAGTTGTGATATATCCATAAAAGGATATCATGTCACTAAACCATGTTGTAAAGGCTAAGAAATCATATTGGGACTGTTTCATATTATACATACGTCATAAATAATTTAGTTTTTCTCATCTATTTAGATTAAGCTCATAATTATTTAGCAATTTTTCAAGGCTCGCTTATTTTCTATCGACATTGAAAATATTACCTTTCCTTACTTAAAAACATGTACTTCTTTTCTGATTTAATCATAACTTTGATATTGTAAATTTCTCTTCATTTTCTTCATGCTGTTATTTAAGTGTTTAGTACGATATTAAGAGTACAATAAATTATATTTAGTAGAAATTCATTTTCACAACATAACGTATCTTAAACACCAATTTAATATATCATTTAGGTTAGACGCATGGACAATGAGAGCTTTTTTGTATTTGGTTTAACAATGGTTTATTAAACTTTCCCCGGCAGTATAAATCTATTACATGCAAGTATAACTGTTTTTATCGATTTCAAAAAGACTTACTAATTAAAATGTTATTATTCATTAAAATAATTATGCTATAATATTATATTTTGAGTTGGTGATTCGCAAAACTTTTTGTGCTTTGCCTGATAATTATTCTAGTATTTAGATTTTTCTTCCGGACGAATAACATCCTCTAGTCCTAAACTAAGAAAAGCTTATACTATAGAAAATAGATAACTGATATATACGCGAAGACTACAGGGAAGACTTATTTTTTTTTGTAATTAAATAACATATTATTAAGATACGAACATACAGACACAAGAAAAACACCTCGTACATTACACAATATTTTTTCCTGTGGTGGGAGTTGAACCTCGCCCTCTGGCATAACAGTCATGGTCACTAACCACTACGCCAAGCGGGTTATCAAAATTATACTAAACCGTTTACATAATTTAAGGGTTTTAAAGTTACATTTATATCGTTAATGTATTTTTTGCAATTATTATTTACTAACATAAACCTACAATGCAAACTAAAATGCAACCTTACGCTTACCTTATTTCGTTTATATTAATTTACGTGACAAAATATTCATTTGTAAAATAATTATTATATATGGCTATTATAGTATTGTAATTCTGTTCATAGCGGCACTAAATCGAGTTGTTCACTTTCAAAAGTTAAAAAAGTACTGAGGATTAATTTTAACTGTCAAGATTATCAATACAGATAAAATATCTCTCTTAACTGAACTAAACTCTTTCGCTTGTAGGCTTTTTTATGTTATGTCACATTCATTACGTAACTGCGATATAATCGAAATTGTTAACGATTGGTTTTGTTTGTTATCATTAGACCTCTATGTTTGTTATCATAGATTTAGTTAACTTTCGCTAGTGAAGGTAACTCTTCCACAGACTATAATAACGAGCTTACATCTTACAATTTGAAGGTACTGTGTTTGAATTCTTTGTGTCTTTGCTTTCTAGTTCTTTAGTGAAAGCAATAAAGGTTTATAATCATCTTCTTTAGAAGCAAATCATCGGAGATATTAGTTGGCCATGTCAAGTATCAGTTTTGCGGCTTTTTCTGGTTTTGTCGAACTCTAAAAGTGCAGGAAGCGACAATGCAACAACGCTTGTGCATATTATTGTGCACAATTATATAATCTGTTAAGATAGGTCGTAATCGGCAAAATGGATGTTAATAATAAAACCTCTTGCAAAATCGTCAGGTACTTTTTTCGCAAGCGTTACACATAATTCAATAGAAATCGAAATCGTTGTTATTAATACATATATTAATAATATCAAAAAAGGATAGCGCCTTGTGCTATTGACGCCTGACCTATAAAATGTAGATCGCCCACGCGTCAAAGAATCCGCAATAGAGAACAACATTTATGTTACAGAATGCTTGAAATAGGAACTGGTAATAATTGGCATACGACCATATTGAGCCGTGAGTCAAAGTATGCCAAATACGAAATTTCGTGTCAAGCGAAATACCAAAGGATTTTTTTTAAATTCAAATGTTTCCTGTAAGAGTTATTAGGGATGGCTAAAATAGTAGGCTAAATAGGATAATAACATAACCGCCTCTTTGGTCTAGCGGTATAGTCCTCGCTTCAAAAACCGGAGGTTTGAATCCCGCGGGGAAACCACTTTGTGTTATTGTTGTTTTCTGATTGGTTAGGATAATCTGAGCCAATCACCTAAATGTTTGAAAAGTGTGACAATTCATGCGTCGAATTGCCATGTAAAAACTTGGTCCACCCACCACCGGTCCACCCAAAAAAATCCAGCGTCCAGCGTCCAGCGTTGGACCAGCGTGGTATACGGTCCAAAAACTCCCTAATGGAGAAGGCGAGCATTAGGGGATGCCTATGTCCAGCAGTGGTCTAACACAGGCCTATAATGATGATGAATATGGTGATGACGATGATGATTAAATAAGATAAGGAGGTTTGGATTGCAGTATCGTAGCGGACTTGTCATTGGTGGCTACAGATATATTATTGGCTTAGTAAGATTTACTGTCCATAAACGTGTCCTGAAAAAGCAGTTTGCAAAACATATTTAGAATATTGGTAATACAGCGTTTTCGCTTATCGTATTCGTAAAACGAGGCGATAACGATAAGATCGTAAATAGAATTGTGAAAAGGTTCAAAGATTTACATAGCAGTAGTCTTTGCCCTGATTACGTCCTCGATACAAAAAGTGTAGCAGAACGTTTATGCGTATTTAATAGGTTTAAGGAATAGATCTCTTTATTTCTAAGTTCAAATAATTCAAAAATCGCATCTGTATGTTTTTCTGACAAACAAAAACGTCCTGAACAAGACAATACAGTTTTCCGTAAAAATTGCGTTTCGTAAATATTTACAAACGTATGTATGTTTTTTTGTATTCGGTTATATATAAATGTCATCCTTATTTTTATTCTTAATCATTATTTATACTTTATAAAGTGTAAATACACGATTTCAATTCCAGTGTCTCGAAAATTGAGCTTTATTCCTTACCGTTACAGCTTAAAACAACTCCATCCGATACCTAGAATTCCATTTACTGTCTCTCAGGCAAATATAATCAGCATCATGTTATCAATGCAAATTCCGTTGCCTAGCAATGCGCATAGCTAATTTCAAAAGCGTTCAGGTGTAAGGTCTCCCGTGCATTGGAGCGTGCTTGTAACACAAGTCGTCGATTACCTCGAGGCTTTTCCGGTGTTGGCTTACCTGAATGGAGCTAATGATGCCATGTCAGTGGTGCTATTTTTGCACTGTTGGCGCATCTTTAGTCAACTTATATATAACAGATCATATATACATAAAGATTATATAGGAGACTAAATAGATATTAAATAGTCTCATTGACCTGGAATTGGCTCTTCTTTACGATATAGAAGTTTTTTAGTGAAACAAACTGGGTAATATCGCTGTTTTTGATAGACCGATCGGCATATAATGATAACGAAAATAATATTAATATTTTCTTTATCGTCATACTGTTAATATGGCTCATAGTACCGCTTAGTATGTAATATGTAGCGCATTTTCAGTAAGTCATCTTGATAAAGAGTTATCACAAATTATTATCACTATTATTGATAGTTTTCAAACAGTAGTGTCACTGATATAGTTATTATATTACTTTATTATAAAGACATGTCGCTTTTTTCCTTAGGTTGTTAACTTAGTTTGTTTTTAGAAACTGTCCATGCATTTTATTTCCAAACTATTGTGCGAATCTAGGTTATGTAGATATGCTAGAATTACTATGTCAAATACGTCTGGGCGTATATTTATTATATATTTTAATATCTTACGAAGAGTGTGTGGTTACTATATTTAGCACAATAAGATCACTTCTACCTATGCCAAATAACAGCGTCCAAACTCCAAACCTAAAGAATTGTAGACATTTAGCACCTATTAGAGTATAATTTTAAGACATTGTATTACTCACTTCTAGTACGTATATATGAACATAGATTACATATAAGTAGATAAGTGCATCTGTACTCTTTTCGAGTAAATGATTAAGGCTGGCTATTTATTTAAAGAAAATGCGTTTTCATATAAAATATGAGATGCCTTTTCGCCGCATATTATATCTTAAAACGGTTTAAGAAGTTTCAATTTAGGCTTATATCACTCAAGATATAGATCTATTATTAAAAATCTGTCGTTTATAAAGATTATGGAAGAAAAAGAGCAAACTGATAGTAGGGATTATCTCAGTTGAATATAATTCTATCAATAAGAACTAAAAAATCTAATAACTTAACTTGCAAATCAAGTTCCCAAGCCACCTATCCACGGAGGCATTTTTTCTTTTTTTTAACAGTTTTACACCTTAAACTTATCTATAAAAGTCATTATATTCCAGAAACATTTTAGTATATTTTTATAGGTTTTCTGTATTTTAAAAGCTCTCAGTATAGAGATACAATAGACGATCATCTTAATTTACTGCCGAAATAGAAAACAAAAGTTCAGTTACATGTTCGTCAGGAGTCAAAGCCCATTTTAGGAAAATACTTAAGTTTTTAAACAGTCTCGTAATGAGCCTACCTCAGGGTGGCCATCCACCATTCTGTTGGCTTTTATCAAAATTGTTGAGTAATTACATGTCACGAGAAAGTAGGGCGTGACCGACCGAAAAGCAGACTCGTAAATTGGCGTGAAATAAAAGATCATGCAATTGCGTAAGATATGAAAAGGGTAAGTGCGTATTATGTTTAATTTGCAAAGTAAAATTCTCTCGAGATTCTTATAAGACGATTTCAACTTGAGGTCAGGATTCAGAATAAGGTAGCCTTAATTGCACTCCATACGTGACTCAATGAATCGCAGTGAGTCTTAAGACGCTCTGTGTTAAATAATCAAGTTACATGTACTTTAATATGTTGCATAAGTTATTAAGCATTTTAAGTAATTTTTTGGAGAATTATAGAATTTACTATATTAATATCGATCAACCTATAACTAGGATTATAATTCGATTGATAATGAATCAAAAATTTATAATAATAGTTGAAAAAACACTTCTTATGAACTCAAAGAAAGGACAATTATATACTGTAGATAAATATAGTTGGAATAATTTTTAAAAAAGGTGACTTGCTGATAATGATGATACATGTCATGAAAATTGAGAAAATTTTCTTTGTATATTTTATTTAATATAAACAAAATGTCTGACATCTTCATATCAACGATGAAGTAAATTGAGCTGGTCAGTATCACAGCACGACGTAATTAGTCAAGCATGTGCCGGCTCTAGTTTAAATAGCCTGTAATGAATCAAGTCTTAGATAAGTAACTGAGTTATAAATGATATATTAATTAATTATTACATCCGAGATATCGCATTTTATATAGAAGTAATAAATCAGTTCAAAACTGTAAATGCTAATTAATTGTAGATACATATTGATTGAATTGGCTTTTTTGTGCAGTAATTTTTCAATATTAGTCTTACTAAAGTTAAGGAGAAAGATATAAAAATAATGTATATTCGTACAATTTAATTGTTATATAAATTATAATGCGCTTGATATGAATCATTTGTCTTTTTAATATGTTTCCGTTATCCTGCTGTTTATTTTTAAATGAATGACGTTTTATTCGAAGGCGTCAATTACGAGACATGTTGGCGTTAACGTCAGTTTCATGATAGGTTTCGTTTAAGTTAATAATAGTACACCTAAACGTTGAATTCATTACAGTATGATCCCCAAGGTGGTCAGGTATTTAGCTAATGCATTTGTTGCAAACTTGTTTGTATACTATCCTATTTAAGGTCACGTGAAAATTATGCTTAAACCTTATGGTAAAAAACCAAACCGTTTTTTTAAATTTTCAATACTTTTTACCTTCCAACACGTGAATACTTTGCTCGTCTCTTGATATCTTTTAATAAAAAGTAAACGACGTGTTATGCTATGTTGTCGTAACTGTTTCACCGTTGTATCCACATAGAAGCCGATTTCATTATACTTTTAATCGGAAAACCGGTTCGTGTCATGAACCCAATGTCACTGGAACAGATGCGCTTTGGAAATCGTAAAAATGTAAACATAACGTATCACGATTACATAACTATGTCGATACTAAGTAGGCTAATACGTCTCGTATAACTTAAACTATTATAAGAAACAATATAAAATAAAATTATTTAGCATGCATGTAGCATAATAATCTACTGCTAAGGTGTGCTTTTAGTGGTTTTGATTGTTGTAGAAGTATTGCTCAGTGCCAATTACCGAAAAAAGGTTAATTATAAAATGTGAATGTTAAATGTTACTTAGCAAAAGTATAATTATAATTTTCTATAAATGTTGCCTTTTTCAATATAAAATTAAAGTTTTTATATTAACTTTATATATTCACCTCATTCGATGTTGGAGTAAGTTAAGTTGTTTGAGGCCGCATACAACTCAGACGTCTATTGTAACTGGCATGTGCTATGTTTGCTTAAGAACACCCTACTGTTATTAACCTTAATAGGTTAAGGTTTTAAGGAGTTTTTCAATTATAAGCTATCAGGGCTTGTTTTTTACCAATTTTTGTAAAACTACGATAACGCAAGTACCGAAATTTCCTCATCAACTTGAAACTATAGGTTACTTCACCTTACCCTTTAAGGAAATATAAAAAAAATCTTTCCGTTCAATTTAAAAAATATTTAGGAATATAGTTCCAAACGACTGGAAAACAAATACGTTATACATCAACGGAACATATTATTGATTGTGATTCTGAAGTTGTAATTACATTGAAAGTAAGTACTTACAATTAACTATTTAATATGTTTGTAACAAAACAACTAAAGCCACTGTAAATGCAAAAATAAATGGTTTACGTAAGCATACAAAAGGAACACACTAAATTTCGTGAAGCGATAACGTCAAGTATCTCGTTGAAGTCTAAAACATGAGCAAAGTACCTGTATTGCTTACTTTTATAAGGTTTTTCACTTAACTCCTGTAGAATAACTCTTAAAATCATCTTACGTATTAGGTATATTATTTTATGTTCATTTCCTGTTTTAACTAGTTACGTTAATTTCCTGTTTTAACTAGTTATTGATAACTTAAACAACTTGTACTTGTACCGAGAATTTTTATTTCATGACTTATTTATATTTGCAATTATTACCTATTTCGGATACTTAAAGTGAGAAATTAACACTGATTAAATTGCAAAGTATAACTGCAAACAAAAGTTGTATTACATAATATGATCCGATTGTTATGTGTACGCACCTAATTGGTTTGCATATAATACTACGTCGATAAAAGGAGCTATGACATACATATTTATAAGCTAATAGTTCTAAAACGTTTTGAGATTATCACTTGATTTTAATGAAAAAAAAAACGTGTATTTAAATTAAAAATAAACTAGTTTTTCACGGTTACGTTAAAATGTAATCTTATTTTTAGCTTCCCATTAGTTACTTATATATGAATATATAGAAAAATGGTATTTTTTGTTAAACGTATTTGTGCCTTTTTGTTTTCATACCGTTTTAGTCAATTTATTCCATTATCTGATAATTCAATATTAACAAAACGAGTTCGTAAAGTGGACAAAGTTAAAATAATTACCTTCGTTTTCACACCATGACAAATATTTACCTACTTAGTACAAAATAGAAATATTGTTCTTTTACTTGCTCGGATGTGAACTAAGATAAAAAACGTGTCTCAGTCGGAACAATAAATTTACAAAGAATGTTTGATAAAAACTAAGATTAACAAATATTATAAAACAACAGAAGCCGGTCGGAAGCTAAAAGCTTTATGTCTATAAATTGATATAATATAGAAGTCAATATACACGCGAGTTAGTATTGGAATTGTATAAAACAGTCGGAACATTAATTTTAAATCCAAGGAAAATCCTATAATAATCGTTTATCAAGTCTGCATTTATAAATATATCTTATTAGTATTTTATAAATATTTAAAATTTCAACCGGAAACGTCATTTATATATGTTAAAAACAATTTATAAATAGCTTTATAGCAGTCAATAATCTTATAAGGTACAATTCTTAAGTTTCCATAGAAATACAGTACATATGTATTATCATGTGATTTGTTATCATTCTTCATATTAAGTAATATAATTAAAATTATTGGTGTTACTAAAATATGTTCCTGCAATTTAATACGGTAATAAGTGTTTACAAAAAGTATTAATAGCTAGCAATCATTAACAATTAAACTAGATAACTAGATGATTTTTTAAACGTATTTAGTTGCGATAAATATTGGTTCATAAATACTGATATATCCATCTGTTATTAAAACAAGTTAATATAGTTCCGTGTAGGCTCAAGAATAACTATAATAAACCTAAACCGAGACTAGGAAATCTAAAGTGATTCATAGATAGAGCGAGTTAATTAACAAAGCCGCATTACCCGCCTAGACACGTGTGATAAATTGCTCTACATATAGCGTCGTCTCGTTTGACACTTCGTGCCGAAACACATTTCGACCTTCGTTTTGACAGCCCGTGTCAAGGTCAAAGTGACGATTGTCTTTTGTCTATTGTCAATTTTGACAGCTCGCGATTATGTATGGAATGCCGTCGCATGGCGCTTGATACCAATGAGTGACATATCGCTGTTATCTCTATCGAAAAGAGCGGCTTTGTGCATGACAAGGTTGGAATAGGTACCTGCGGATAATTTGTTTTATTTAAAAGAGATACGATATGATAACTTTCTTTTATTATATTTTGAATTGACCGAGAGAGACCATCGCCATGGCCTATATGTAAAAAGTCTGTCTTCATGGTCTTGACTCTCGACCATCTTTTGCAGTCGTATAAGACACCGATGCCTTCTAATTTACTAACTAACAATTAATACATCCGTAGAATGCAGTTTTACCTATAGTTTGTAGAGGACACATGTCAGTCGCTTTGCGTAAAACTGTTCTCTCTTTATAAATTGAAGTAAATCTGGGTGAATTAGAAGCCTGCCCTGTGCAACAGTGTCTTGGGTAAATGGTAAAAGACAGCACAAGCACACTTTAAATTAACTTGATTTTTTCATATGTAATGCAGTTAAAACGAAACAAGGAGGAATATGAAAATAGTGTTAAATTATATTATTATTATCGTTTGTGACTTTCCGATGTACACAGATACAATAAATTACACACACACTCACACACAGATACACACGCACACATACACAAACGCACATGTATTGCACGAGATCTGCTGTTTACCTGTTTACCACATTAACAACAATGTAACCGCAACTACCGCAGTAGACTAGGCTGTTAGTAACAATTAACGTTTCCATTTTCCCCGCCGTTTACCGCAAACAAAATCCTGGCTTACATTTGACGTAAGCGCGTGTGTAACGCTCGGAATGTCGTCACATTAGAGGTCGTTAATGTAAAACAGATGAAATGCCATCGGCCGTCCGAGTTCTGAGGAAATTGCGTAAACACATGCAAATGGCAACATTGTATGTGATCCAGCATTGCTAATGAGCCGCGTCTATTCTTAGTCATAATCAATTATTATAAATACAGTCTGTGTAAGCAAGCATATTATTCATTATCAATAACTGCCCTTAGATAATTTTTTTTTAATTTACACTGTGTTATGTGTATATTCATCATCCGCCTGTGTTAGTCAATTGTGGGCATATGCCTCCCCCGCCTTCACCTTCAATATTAGGGGTTTTGGACCGTATCCCATCGTGGACCAGAGTGGGGTAGGTAGACCGACTTTTAACATGCCCATCCGACGCATGGATCGTCTTACTTTTCAGACAATCAGGTGAACGGGCCAAAATTGTCCGAACCAACTAGAACTGAAACATGTTAGAACAGTAGTTGAGTACCCAACAGGATTCGAACCCACGACCTCCGGCTTATAAAGCACAAGTATGGACTTGTGCTTTCTAAGCACTAGCCTACGGAGGCAGTTATATAGTTATATATATGTTTACATTTATACTTTATACTTGAAGCGATGTGATAATATATATTATAAGATATAAGTGATACCTGTCCTGCCCATAATAAAAGCGGCGTAAGACGCCACAACTGCGCTCACCGCCTTAAGACAAAAGATAATATGTCTCGTTTACCCAGTAGTAACGCTGGCAGCGTTGCCATCCTTCAAGCCGGAAGACAGTAGTGCTTACGGACAGTAGTCCCTTGTAAATAGGGACCTATTTTTATATAGATTCTGCAATAGGGGAGGCCTATGTCCTGCAGTGGACTGACACAGGCTGATGATGATGAATATTAGGTTTATTTTTTGTCACTGTTTAATGTTTTAATACCTCATGTTGTACCTTTTTAAACACTTAGTGCAAGTTTTATTTTTTACAAAGTTATATAACCTTTTAGGTGTGTAAGCGTTTAATCGTTGTATCCTTTCCCTGTTTAACTAGCTTTTTATTTTGCTACTCTAGTGCGTTTTCTGAGTCAGCTACCGTCACTTGATGGACGTTTGTTGTGAGAAACTGTGTTTAGCACTGTGCTAGTGGCGTGAGAAATAGGGCGTAGCTTTTAATGGAAAGCGTCTAATTGCGGACTATTTAAGGTGCAATTGGCTGGTTGTAGATACACATTTATATTTGTTTAAGGCGTTATTGTTACAGCCTCCATAGCTTAGTGGTAAGGGCGTGTGTTTTAGAATACGCGGGTCGTGTTTGGGCTGATCACCCAATTGTCTGAAAAGTAAGATTATCCATGCGTCGGATGGGCATGTAAAAATTCGGTCTACCCACCAACCCGCATTGGACCAGCGGGGTGCAATACAGTCCAAAACCCCCCTACTCCTTTAGGGGGTTATGGACTGTTTAAGGTATGCATTAGGGGAGGCCTTTGTCCAGCAGTGGACTAACACAGGCTGATGATGATGATGATGACGAGTAAAATATCTTAGCAACTAAAATTTGGAAACAGCTATCGAAAGCACAGAGATTCCGGTTACTACTATTAAAGTTCTCTTTTAAATATTAATATTTATGTAATCGAAAGTATACACGATGAAACAAAGAGCTTTCGCAGTGAGCTTTTATTTCTTTATACAACTCGCGCCAACTTTAAACCGGTCACGTTTTCAGTCAATTGATAAACATGTCGGCATTGACGTATTTAATCGGGGGCCACTCTCGCTTTCCCTTACGCTACACTTGCATTTATCTCATATATGACTGTATCTCTCGTGCATAAAAAAACAAACTTCGTAATAATGTAAAAGAATAATGTCCTCCTAGTCGATTCTGACTACGGTGGACGATCTATATTAGAGATCAGCCTACGGCGCCTTTTTAGCCTTATATTTCGATGGGACGGATAACCGACATGGAAGGAGAGATATAAGGCGCAAGACCGAATTACATGTCAATCCGATGCATGGATCATCTCACTTTACAGGTTCGTAAGCCCACATTACCCTAACCAACTAGGTAACAACTTAGAAAAGTAGTTGAATCCGCGCAGGATTTGAACTTACGAGCGGTTTTTTAAAGCGCAAGCCCACACCAGTAGGCTACGGAGGTAGTCCACCTCGGTAAAAGAGAAAAACTGCAGTATACATAATCCATAAATATTAAAAGATACATCTTATAACCTAGATTTAACATGAGGATATTATAAAGATCCGCAACTCAACTCCTAAACTTTTTTATAGACGAATATTTCTATTCTGTTATGTATTAATAACAGCAAATCGAATTAATTCATAACGTATGCATACCAATTCACAGAGCTCTGTTTGCCTTATGATGCAACGACGAAATGCATAACAAGTTTTCAGTGACCTCAAACAAAAAAAAGAGAAAAAGTAAGTCACAAAAAAGATAAGAATTGTTAAACATTTGTTCACACGTTTCTGATATTAAAGCGTTTCTTTGCAGAAGAACTTTTTTCTTAATTAAATATATATGATGACATGAAACCTTTGTATTGATCTAATTGACCCGAAATAAATTAGCTTTGCCCCGGGCTTCTTTGTCAAAGCAAAAAAGAAAAAAACCTACATAGACAGTTAGGAATTTATGTCTTCATTAAGAACGATATATGAAGGTGATTTGAATACCATATCTTCAATGACATCCGTGTTCATTGTGGTACATTCACATTTGTTGTGGTATTAATTAAATTATTTTATAGTTAATACCATAAAATTATGCCAAGTTATATCCAATAACTACTGGACTTTTCCTTTAAAACAATATGTATAGGTAAAATACACGAGGTAGAACTTTGTTGTTTAAAATCCAATAAAACCCACACTATCTAGCCAATAAGAAAGCTAATTTTTTAAACTTCAGAGACAGACTGAAATTTTGTGTGTTAAATATTTTTAACATTTTTGTATATATATATGCTTGAACATATATCAATATAATTTAAAATCATTAATTAATATGAAATTGTTCACCACGGTTTTAAACATTCAAAAATATGTAAAAATTTTACAAAAAAAAATAAAACCAACAGTATTTATTATTTTATAGTAGTCATAATAAATCAACGAAATATTTCATAAATATAATCTGTTCTAATTTTTATGCGTAGGCAGCATCTAAAAGTCACTGGACACGCCTTAAAAAAAAAAATCGTTCGAATTTCAAAATACGAGCGTTTAAAAGTCCGCGTTAACGCCTTGGGCTACCATAAAAGATACACGCGAGGTCGTCTTCTCTTAAAAAATGTCAATCACCAAACATATCATTCTGTAGGAATGAAATAAAGTTTCCGCAATTCGCTGTAGATAATAAGACGATAAAACACATTATTTTAATTGTATTAGAGGTTATGCGATCGTTGTGAAGTCGTTTATATAATTAGTTCTGTTGTCGAGTGGATGAGTAACGTGGCATAAATTCTGTTATCGTTTATATATGATTATTATCTTCTGAATTTGTTTATCATGTTTATCTTTAAATCTTAGGCAAATATATTGTTTAATTTTAATACGTTATGGTTCTAATATAATATAGGTTCTTAAGGAAGCAGTCCCTGGAAACATCAGCCATTTTTTTGCATCCATAAAACTTTAATTACTCTAAGCGGCTGTTGGTTAATATATATGTATTATGTATGCATAAAGTTGTATATATAACAAAGTTATTGTATTAACACGTTCTGTTATTTAAATATTTTGCACGTGTTAGAAAAGAATCTTTTATTAAACAGGATCAAAATAAAAAAAGTAAATATCATACAACACATTTAATTTCTTGCTATTTGTACTGTAATATTAGCGCATAATTTATATTGTAAACGTAAAAATAATGTTATGTGTATAATGTCAGTGTTTTATCACAGCTTTATATTTGCTAAAAACATTCTTTTTTGATAAGTAAAAAGAGATCCCCCACCAACCCGCTTTTGACCAGCGTGGTGGGATACGGTCCAAAGGTCCCCATGGAGAAGACATGCGTTAAGGGAGGCTTATGTCCAGAGTGGACTAACACAGGCTGATGATGATGATGACGATGAAAAGAGACCAACTGCCTCAATTTTGTACCACCTAACTGAAAAAAACTTATGATTTTTAAATTTGCCGTGATCATTTAGATCACATGATTTATGCTTCAAAAACACAAAAATACACAATATCTGATGTGTGAACATTTTACATTCTTTTGAATTGTTAATTAATGATAATTCCATCCTTGAACATTCATGAATCATACGGACGTTTGCCAAATGGTGGATTAGGTAATGAGACACCATTTCAATGTGATAATTTATTATTATTTCAATGGTGCCGCTTTTGGATATATTCTTGATTTGATCAGATTAATGTTTATTTCTGAAGTAACACATTAAAAGTAATAAACAAATGAATCGATTTAGTGATTAAATAAATCATAAATTAAATTTCGATTTAGATAATTAAAGTAATAAAATCATTCAAATACTTTAATTTCTATTACTGAATAACTTTAAAATACTAATTTCAGTTGTCTCACACGATCTAACTTTAAGCCAGATAATTGACATTTACTAAAAGCAACAGAAAGCCTTACTCGAATTTTCTGTCTCACACAAAAAACTAAAATTTATACAAGTAGAATAGTAACTAATTAGAAGATGAACTTAAATATCTCATGGAAATGAATGAATTATTAAAGGACCACAATATTGTGTTAAGGGATCGCAATAATAAAATCGTGGTCAAAATTTGTGAGCTTAATCGCAACAGTTGCAATACCTTCACAAAAAATATCGCTTTGACATATTGCAATATTACAGACAATTAACTTGTATTATGTATTATTTTAGACATAATACATAATATAAGTTACATATTGCCATCTAAACAGATTTTTTTAATTGATTGATACAAGTGACATTTGCAAAAAACTTTCTCCGCAAGGCCTCGATAGTAAATAATGTGAAGCATTGATATTGACTTCGTGAAACAATTTCAATTTTACCACATTGACTCGTTATCTTGATAGTTATTAAACAATCAATATAGGTGCATATAAAAATATTTTATAAAATTATTCATATAATTATTTTAATACGACTTCTTCAGTAAACCGAAAAACTTACAATCTCTTAAAATGTTTGCTCACATTCAAAGTCTACTTTCAAAATATGAAATGTCTCTTATAAAATATGAAATTATTGTTAATCTGTACAAATTTAATTGACCTTATATTATATATAATATTTAGCTTAACTAAAAGGGCGCTGTGGTGGGAGTTTTACTGTTTTTCCAAGAAAGGTCTTATATACATATATATTAGACTCAACGCTAAAATAAAAATGAGGAATAGAAACCCGTGCGTAACAAAGAAAGTGAAAAAATAAAATATATTACCACTGATTCGAAGTTTTTAAAGGTAATAATGCATGCAACTAACCTAGTATCGCATTTAATGTACGCAACAGTTTTTTTGTAAAAGCAATGAACAAGTAAATAACACTTATTAAATGTGATTAATATAACTAACAAAAAATAGACGTATGCGCGAGAAACACAGTCTATACATATCACTTCACCCCACTTTCCATGCCTTATTTATCAAAAAATCACACAGGGTGTCAAGGCAACGCGGACCGTAAATGTAGGTAAGGCCAGACCACACCTCACCTGCAGATAATTCGATCCGTAATAACTTATGGTAATAGTTGCATTCTACATAAACGACATATTAGACAGCACGAGTATGAGTTATGACTCTCACTAAATTGGAGCAGTCAAATGTGCCCAGGTGTTTCATTAAGCTGTCAATGCCTTCATGTATATTTTAAAATGTAGGTAAATAATGATAAATAAGCAACCTTTAAAAGTACTTATTGCACCCACATATTTTCAAGCTGTATTACAAACTTTGAAACGCTCCAAGCTCTTCTTGGAGATACAACGGTCAGTTTTTATAACTCAAGATCGATTAGACAAATCCGGTGACAAAAATAAGTCTCAAGTTTTAAATTTTGAACAAATATTTAATTAATGTCAGTAGTTTTAACAAAGATATTTTACAGGATTAAGTTTCAAATGCAATTTACTTAATTAAAAGTTCAATTTTAAAATGAGTTGATTCAATGTCACCAGCTTTGCTCTATCAAAGTTTATAAAGCGTGTACGGCTTTAATACAGTCGGTGTCCAATTATAGATTACGCAATCGTTTATTCAATTTGCGAAGTTGCTTTTAATGAATGGTGGCCGGTAATTTATCTGTTATCTAGCCTCGTTGAATTTAATAGAGCAAGCTCTTGATCGATGGTTCATACGGCGTATCGTCTATATGGTAATGTCATACGAGTGTTACGAAATGTTGCATGGCTAGTGTGGCAATATAGACTTTAAATTATTTTAGGACAGTTCCAGTTTGTTAGGTACGTATTAGTACGAGTTAATGTAATATTTTATACGGTTAACGAACTTTACAACTTAGTTAGGATAATAAAATAAGAATAAAGCGTGTTCCATTCTGTCTCTGAAAGCTAAATTGACTTTTGTGCATTGTAAGGGCTGAAATTAATACATTACAAATTAACTAAAAGTATCTAAGTAAAAGTACCATCAATTTATCATGCACGAAAGTAGATTACAGTTAGCAAAAAAGGATGAAAATATGAAATGAGAGAATGTTTTTTTCAGAAAACAAAGTTTTTCCCAAAACAATTTAGTCAACAAAGCTCGCATCTAGAATAATTTAATCATTTAAAGAGTTCATAATACGTATTTTGCGGTATACAATAATACATAGCCACGTTTTACTATTATTTTGGTAACGCTTACCAGACGTCGTAAAATCTGTGTCAAGAATTAAAATTGGCATTTTATTCGGTTGCTCGGTAGCCGTGAGGGAGGCGACCGACCTTCTTCGCTCACTAGTTAATGCGCCCGGTCCACCGCCATTTTTGATTGTCATCACGAAAGTGTGCTGGCCATATTGTGATACACTGAAACAGGATATAATCTGTTGTTATTATCGTGTTTATGTTAAAAAAAAAGTGCTAAAATTATTAAGATCATTGCTTTATAGAACCTCCTTTATTACCTAGTGTTATTGGCGCGTTCTTTACAAACTAGAAGCTTAAGTTTGATTTGGAAACCAATTTGTCTTATAGTCCTTTTCTCCGTCATCACTCTTTTTATCGAATGAGCATGTAAAAAGTCGGTCCCGATATCCTTGGTTGGTATTGTATCAGTGTCTTAAACTAATTGTCAAATAATCCATTCATCGATTGCAGTTAGCCCCTTGGGTCTTGGACATATCAATCACTCTGTACATAAACTGTTATTTAAGTAAATCTAGATATATTATTAACCGACCCCGATAACTTGGTTTAGTATCATTGTTACAATTTTGTTAAAATTTCATTATTGTACAATTGTAGAAGCACAAATCCAAAATGTGGATTTGATTTCATACAATAACTAAATTCTATCTTTCAAGCCCATTTATAGCGCAGCGCAGTAATATTATTAGGCACTAGAATTTTTTATATGTTAAAAAGGCCGTCTACAAAACTAGTTACATAGTTTTTTCTACCATGAATATGACATTTGCTCGAATTCGTAGGCCTCAATTTGCGTAAATCACAAATAACGAAATCCTTAATTCATGATTTTTTTGCGTATCCGCTGGGCCCGAAAAGGATATTGGTTGACGCAAAGAGGTCAAATGAAACTCTTATAAATTATTTTATGTTTCCGGTCGTATGAAATACGTGGCGGGCGTTAAAATCGCTCTATATTTTTCATGGATTAGACTTATTATGTCGGCGTATGATTAATCATATATGGTTTTATGGTGATACAATTATAAATAACTTTACTAAAATCGGTGTGTAATAATTGTTCAATAGTTGTAGTTATAACGGATGTATTTTAAGACCATAGCTGAACTATCATTACGAATGTTTCAGGGCCATATCGTGATTTTCAGTTCACGCTTATACTTCCAGTTTGATTTTAATAAACAAAAGCTGCATATGTATTTCATGTTTTGCTAACAACCTCTATGGTATTTAACAAAATGCGCATGTTTAGAATACATAGATACATAAATGTAAACCTTGTTTTTATTTCAGTTCCGCGAAAATATATACAATACATATTTTTTTTGACATACCATAAAAAAAATATCACTTTTCTAAGTTAAACATAGTTATATCTGAAGTTGGTGTTTTTACATATCGCAATATTCCATCATACTAATTACATATAGACTAATTTGGGTTAAAACTATGATGATTTATCTATCCATCTATAACATTAGTTATTTGTTGATTAAACAGTAAAATCAGTTCTGTAAGTTGCAGTCGTCAGTCAGGATCAGAATCACATAAGATTCAATTTTTAACAAATTAATTTAAGAATTCACTGAAATTTAATATTAATAATTCAAATTAATATATAATAAATGTATACTGTCAATATCCGGACACACGGTCAACATTGCCATTTTTATAACTTTATTACTATTGTGGGTATCAAACCCATTCCTTTGGTTCGGTTGTCCTATTCGCTATCCGCTACGATCATAGCTAATAGGATCATTATTGATTAATGTCTAATAATAAAACTACCATTAAAATGCGAAACTACTCGATTCTTTGTATATGTATCATAAAAATAAAAAAAATAGCCCCCAGATATATCGCAATTAAATTCTACATCATTAATATCGTAATAACATTTAATGACTTGGCGTCCACGATTCATTAAGACGTTTATTCCGTCATCGACGTGTAATCCGCCTCTGGACATTTTTGAAACGAACATAAATCTATCAATACGCGAAATTATCCGATTTACAACCGGTTCTCCGATTTATCTATTAAACATTTACCTTGATACACATAAAGTTCACATTGTTGGTTTTTATAACGCCATAGCTATCCTTGATACTATTTAATAGTACTTTGTGTAATAAACACTAAATTTGTGCATGTCATGTTCATTTTATTACGTGACTGATGACTTTTTAAGTTGATTTATCCTTTAAGGCACAAAATAAGTTATATCATTTCCAAATGAGACATAGAAATAATGTAAAGAAGGTAACCCATAGCAACAGCGCGGCTTCGTTCGTGTTGCGTTGTATTTGATAAGTCGATTTCAAGGTCAAGACAATAAGGTGATCGGCCTAAATTGCCCTAACAAACTAGTAAACAACAATGAAAATTTGTTGGGTCCCCGCAGGATTCGAACCCACGACCTCCGGTTTCTAAGCTCACGCCTATACCACTAGGCTACGGAGGCAGATAAGTACGGTGTACTTGCTTCGGCAGTACATATACTAAGAATAACTGCAAGAGGCTGTTGTTGCCATTGATTACATTTTATTCTAGTATAATAAACAGAAAATATTTGTATCTCTGTGTTTATGTATGTAATGAATAAAATCCAAATCAATTTGCCGATTTAAAAGTTATCCTCACCATTCGAAAGTACCTTAAGTAACATGGGCTACACTTTGTACTAGAAAAATTAGAACTAGATTAGTTAAGGACTAAAACGGTGTGGGAAGGAAGTATGGCTGAAGATCGGAAGCGGTGGCGTGCATTAGGGGAGGATTATGTCCAGCAGTAGACTGACAGAGACTGGTGATGATGATGATGGAAACTTAAGAAACTTAACTATAACTCTTCATCGAAAAAGGTTGTGCCCTTTTTCTTTAATTTTCTAAAAAAAAAGATTTAATTTCTGCGAAGGCGGTGCGGGGCTCTGGTCTTTACATGACTTCCTAAGTTACCCTCATAATTCTTTTACTGCTATAGTTTTCATTTACTTTACAAAGTTCGTTTATGTCAGATTTATAACGAATATAAAATATTTGCTTTTTATTATGCAAGGAAAGGAAAGTAGCATTTAAGTTAAGTAACACTTGATATGAACAATAACCTAAACAATCTATAACTTATTGACAAAAAATTCGTAAATGCCACAATATTTTTTTTAAATACACGCTCATTCTAAGCCGTAAATAATCGTACTGTTAAGGGTTATGTCAATGTTCCAATCATTTAATTCAACGTACTAAATCTTTTTGCTAAAAACCGTTATAAATATTTGCACATAAATAGTAAAGGCTTAAAGCGGTTTATTACTTACAATACAAAGCCAAAAATGGATTGCGCTCTATTTTAAAAACTGCCTTTTTATTTTACCAAATAGCTCCGATTATTATTATTGCAACCAGTGTTATAATTTACCGAAAATAGATTTAGGAATCTGTGTTTTGTAGATTTCAGAATGGCGTGTCATAGGTAAAACAAAAGGTTCAAAGTGAAAACCGATAATACTTCAAACTGTTAGTGATTTCAGCTTCGCAAGAACTTACTTTAAAATAAATGTATATATATTGAATAACTTTGAAGTAAACACCATTATGAGTTAAACAGCTACTGCAACTTAACAAAATTAAAAGTTTTAATTTTAATTTATGGTTTGTGTTCCCTCTTCCCTCGCTGTATTTCTATTAGGAAGTGTGCTTTGATTTAAAATTTAATACGTATATACCACAAATATCTATATACCAAAAAAACAAAAAAACGAATACTTATTATGTAACTGTTTAGTTCTATAAATATATAAATAATATTTTAGTTGCTGTTACTTCGTAGCGCATTATCTAAAAAGCATTCTTTAAATTTATTTTTAATTATTTATCTCAAAATCTTGCGATATAGTAGACGACTACAATATAATCTACTGCCTAATAGTAG
Source organism: Lamproptera curius (assembly GCA_029286875.1). Lineage (NCBI taxonomy): Eukaryota > Metazoa > Arthropoda > Insecta > Lepidoptera > Papilionidae > Lamproptera > Lamproptera curius. The sequence continues at coordinate 2,091,214 of JAGSMT010000028.1, forward strand.
GGCTACCGCACTTCGTCATATACTTTTCTTTATTGATATTTATGTTTTATATTTTAACTTATTAAAGTTTTGCAAACGCTGCCTGTATTTTTGAATTCATTTTCAGAAGATATCAAATGAATGTGACCATGGTACAGTAACGTATTTAAGCTTCAGAAATTATAATGAATTACGGTTTTATTAAATCTAGACTTGTCACTTATCTAATGCTAACAACTATTTACTTACTCTATTCTAGATTACAACATCCTGTTTGCTTAAACTAGGCCAATGAGACATGACTTAGTTAGTCTTGAAAAATAAAATAAGGTTTAATTCTTATTTTATTTTCATAAAATAAGGATAATCAGCAAAAATATTTTACTTGACATAAAAAAATTAAAAGTGTTAACGAATGTATATTATTTCGCGGCAATATTTCAGTCCAGTCGATAATTTTAAATTATATATTTACTTAAAAATATTATCTATATGTTTCAATATAAAAGTCAATCTTAATATTTATCAATTATATAATATCTAGAAATTATTATGAATCTTCGTAAATTTATCCGATTGTTGCGTTTCTTCTGATAATCTAAAAGAACAACAACGAATTAAAGATGCAGTGTAATGTTATGTTGCAAAACTTATTGAATTAACAAAACAGCCGAATTTTCCGCAACAACATTTTACGACCAGATATCAGCGATAACGTCTGACATGAAGCGTAAGGATTATGATAAACATGACGAAATTATTTGATAGTTGACGTGTTTTATTGCATTATGCAAATGAAATAAATTGACTGTTGTCATACTAATATTATAAATGCGAAAGTAACTCTGTCTGTCTGTCCGTCTAAATCATAGATCGATTTTAATGAAATTTGTTGCATACTTAGAATAATCAGAAGGAAACGGTGACTTATTACTGGTAAAAGTTTATAAAAATATACATTTAGACATGCTTTTATATGTACCTTACTGTTGAACTTCTATTTTAACGGCAATTTTCTGAAAGAAGTTATCGATTACGCATTGCGTCTTTATATACAAGTTTTTTTTGGGATTTTCATTGTAATCTTGTTATGTAATTATCAAGACAATCCCAAACTTTCACGACAAATTTTATAAACACTATTCAGCAAACCATGAAAAGGATTATTAACATATCAAAGAGAGAAACGACTCTCATCATTCATCATCAGCCTGTGATAGTCCACTGCTGGACATAGGCCTCCCCTAATGCACCACCTTCCATTAGGGAGTTTTGGACCGTATCCCACCACGCTGGTCCAATGCGGATTGGTGGGTGGACTAATCTTACTTTTCAGACAATTGGGTGATCGGCCCAAATTGCCCTAACCAACTAGGAAACAACAATGAAAATTTGTTGAGTCCCCGCAGATTCGAACCCACGACCTCCGGTTTCTAAGGCACACGCCTATACCACTAGGCTACGGAGGCAGTTACAGAAACGATTTTTTACATTATAATTTCCTATAGTAAAATAAAAAGTTATACGTTTATATATATAGTGATAATTTTATAACCAAAACAGATAAGAACAGTTACCAAAAAAAAATACGTATCTTCGATCACCAGTAAAAGATAAGCTATTAATATATAGATTTTTTTTTTGTAAATGGACCAAAGACATATTGAAAACACATATTTTTTCGTAATAAATTAGCTCAAAAACCAGTAGCCCTAGACTCCCAATCACTGATAGTCACAACTACGCCTCAAGACCTAAAATTTTACAACGTTAATTAAATTGGTATTTTCTTTCGCAATTCCTAATTATAATTCGAAACACGATTGAGCAACCAACACTTCATTGCAAACTTCAATATTTTCAAGAGACACTAGAGCATTCGTACGTTTAAGGAGTTGATATATATTATAATTTAATTGGATATTGAAGCAATTTTGATCGTTATATAGACTAAATACGGCGCATCACGCCTGTCTACACCAATAAAGAGTATGAAATTACGCCATATTGCAAAACTGTCGTATAAAGCTTCTGTATTTCATTACATTTTATTAGGTTAAGGTTATCCGATGCCTAAATGCGTACGAGGAACTATTAATATTTAATAAATAATATCGTGGGAGGATTTGCAAGGCTCTTTCAAATGTTATGAGATCTAGATTTTAAGGACAGCATAATATTAAATTGACTATTAAATAAACAAATATTACATAAATAACACATAAATGTCGACAGTGTCTTAATTCTGATGTGTTGTTTTGTTTCTTTGTTAATTTATAGAAGACACTGTAATTTTCTCTGTTTGTTAAAATATAGAGGTGTTTCAATATAATAAGGCAACTGACCTATCAAAAATACTTGCATAATAAAAAGAAATAATCCATGGTAAATAAAAATCGTTATTTAAAAAATATATATTTTAGACAATAGTCCTGCCACCCCATTTTTATATTAAAAGTGCAAACAATAACAAAAATTTAACGATACAAAAAAAATCTCTAAAAAAATGGTAAAGAAAAATGGGAAGCGATGTATGCAATTTAATAAATATTTTCACTGTTACACGTAGATCATCCCTGTAAAAACACTATATTTTACTAATAGCATCCAATAGAATTAGAACATCAAGTACTCATATTAACCGATTATTCCTCTTCCAGGATCTCCACACGCTCCTGAAGTCCAAGAATGTTCAAGGTCTGGAGGTTAACGATGCCCATCGTACCCTCAACAGAACGAAAGTCCTGGAGATGGTGGAAGCCGCCAAATCTGCCATCAGCTCCTCTGGTGGTGGACCCCTGTTATTGGCGTTGCCTGCCCATCCTGAGCTCCTGGCGAAATACTACGACCTCCGCGAGCTGGTGAAGAAGACTGACCTGATGATTGTTCAGACTCACGCGTTAGGTCTGGTGAAGAAGATGACTTACCACCCTAGCAGGCTGAGCGGCTTATGGGACATGATGAACACTGTAAGTATTTGTTGTGTTATTACAGTATAAAAACTTTTATTTAAGTTAAATCCTCACTAGATCCTTGCTTTTTTATTGTTAAGTTTACAGTAGCGTGTATCAAGTAACAAATGATGAAAAATTAGTAAGTCCTGGTTTATGTTAACATTTATAGGCTAATGTATTTCGTCGAATGTTTAATTAATTTAGACTAGGAACTTTGTTTTCATTCAGTAAATAAAGTGACCCAGAGCAACAAAGCGACGCACATGTATGGTAATCTGAATAATAATTAAAATCAATAAGAAAGCTGGACGTATAACGTCACGTTAATCCAAATTCTAAATAAGCTAAACTTTATGGTAATTTAATCAGCTTTTAATTATTTTCTTTTTAATTGAGCCGTTACGTCGTTTCGAGTATACAATAAATTTAACTAACAATAACCTAATATATAGACTAGTAACAAAAGGCGTTCTGATTTTATTATAGCTTAGCTTAAAATCCCTATAGTTTTCTGAGTTTAAACTTAGCAAAGTCAAGTTGTGTCAACAATCGAAATCTAATCACATATTTACGACTTCTTATTAGATTTTCATTTACCATTTATTTCCTTCATAAAATTCGTTGTAATGTATACCGCTCATAATTTCTAAACGCGTCCCAAAGTATTAGAAACGCAGATTGTGCCTATTGCATCAATTATAAATCACGTGCTAAGGACGTAGAAGTACGTTTCGACACGAATCGTTCCCATTTAATATTAAACACTTTATATTCATGAGAACGAAAACGTGTTAACGAAAAATCAACGCCATAAAATTGAGTAACAAAACTTTGAAACCATAATATATATATTGATACTTTTTATGTGAAATAGCGACTTTTATCAATGTTTCAACCCTAATCTGCTCGACATTCTGAGCTGCTCGAGTAATGGCTTTAGTAATGAGGCACTAGAACCGAAAAAGCCGAATGTTTTACTTAGTAGCGTTGCATTCATTTAATTAATGACAAAGAAAATTATAAACAAGGATATTAAGATATAAACAAGGAAATTTATCAACATCATCATCATCATCAGCCTGTGATAGTCCACTGCTGGACACAGGCCTCCCTTAATACACCCCTATCCATCAGGGGGTTTTGGACCGTATCCCACCACGATGGTCCAATGCGGGTTGGTAGGTAAACCGATTTTTAACATGCCCATCCGACGCATGGATCATCTTACTTTTCTGACAATTAGGTGATCGGCCTAAATTGCCCTAACCAACTAGAAAACAACAATGAAAATTTATCGAGTCCCCGCAGGACTCGAATCTACGACCTCCAGTTTTAAAGCACACGCCTATACTACTAGGCTACGCAGGCAGTTAAAATATATTTGTTAAGTAAATTATAATTTGGCCTCTTTCTTTATTTTTATTAGGACCAGATACTTCACTTTAAACAGAAATCAATTTTCAATTGTTTTTAGTAAATATAGTTTTAATTTAACCTAAACCTACTAAAATATTTAAAAATGCATGAGTCAACGCTATCTTTGAGTGTATTTAACATAATAGTATGATGAATAATGCAAAAAAGCCTAAATACCTCTTAATTATTACAATTTTTGATAAAACGCCTATAAAAGTTAAAAATTACTGCCAAACTAAACATTTAAATGATAATATACGTTAATTAAGGATAATCAAATGTGTTAACATTAATTATAAACCTGAGCTGATTAAACAAATTTTGGCTGTTATGTAAATATATTGTAAATATGCTTTCGTAAAGCAAAAAGATTTTAATGGTTTCCTTTGGCGAATTTTAGGTTACGCGTATTGTATGGATTGCGCTAGTGGAAGTTTATGAAAAGTAACGAAGTCCCTCGAAACATTACAGACAAGCAAACATACAATAAAATTAAATAAACTACAATAATTTAATGTTTTGGAAATCAACTTGTTGTAATAATTATTTAAGAAAAAATATTTTATTTTCGTACGAGTGATTACGAAAACTTATTCAAATTTTTATTGTTTCTTTTACGTGTTCTTTAAAGTTGTAATATTTGCCTAATTTTTTTAAACTAAGTTAAACTTTTAGTAAGTTAATAAATAACCGAACCCCAATAAAACAAATCCAAATTAGACTGAACTCTTGTTCCGTTTAAATACCATCGTGCGCACAACTAAAAGGTTTCCTAAAATTAAATATATAGTTTTTAAAAAGAAAATTAACGACATAAAATTTAAAGTTAAGGATAAAAGTTTTAAAATCTCATATCTCGGGGTGACTGGAACACTTAATGTTTATGCAAATCTCGTTAACAACCTCGATCATTGTCTCTTGAAGATACTCTTGAAGATTCGATTATATTAAAGGACCTTTCAGCAGACATGGACCATTCAGCAAACAGTCAATATACACTGAAACTTGCCTCTCCTCTGTTCTTTAGATTTGTTAACAATATATGAATAAAAGGTAGTGCACATTATGGTCATGTCATTGCTAGAACGGGGATTTTTAAATTTAAAACCGACTATATCTTATGTATTGTTCTATTTATAACATGTAAAAAAAACGAGCATCTGTTTACTAACAATTGGACAGACTTAAAGTACTATATTCCAATATCATATGCATACTAGCATCAAACATTTTTGTTATACCATTAGATTCATTTTCAGGGCAGTGGTGATGATATAAGATTCTAACATTCCGGTACATAAGGACAAATTATACTATTGTATATTCCATGTACGGTATAACAACGGCTATATAAATGCCGACTAGCTAGCATGAATATTTGTGACAGAGTCGTAGTACTTGAAATAGGCCTTCAGCAACAAAATGGGGTTTTAACTGCCTCCCTAACTGGATTGTGTATTATAATCTATTTGATACTCTGGTCTGGCAGAAGAAATAATGTTTTCGTGTTATGAGTAACAAATCAAAAAACATTTGTAGTATAGATAGACTGATGGTAGTCAATATTTCTTTGCATTGTTAGTATCGAATTATAAAGATATATATTTTTGCATTTTTATCAAGAAATATGCAAGAAAAACTTCTCAGTTGTCTTAACGAGATGACGAGTGTGCACGCATGCACACTTCTCATCTAAAAATACTTGAGTTAAATGTTAAATAACTTATACAATAACAGCTCTGTTATTTTACGTCTACACTTATTCTACCTAATCAATATTACCTGGATAAAAAACCCCTTCATTTAATACTTTACAGTTAGTTCTTAACTGGTAGACCTGTATTATGTAGTCCGAGACATGATTTTTCCTTACGCGTCTGACACTGATATTACGTCATACAACGCAGTCTAAGGCGAAGGTGACCTGGGTAATGAGAACGAGAAAAATTCTACGATTATTTTTAACCACAATTGCGTTAAGAACCTTATATTTAAGACATACGGGTTGTTTTTAGTTCTCGCAAATAATCACCTGACACGGTCCCTTATACAATTTTGTGCAACTAGGCCAAGCGACAGGTGCATCTTTGGTGACATAAACTGATTTTTAGGTTAACTAATTCATTGGCACAATTTTACGGTATTTACAGAATGTGTCATAACTCGAATATTTTATTCCGTAAGCCTTTTTGGCTAGTTAAGTGTAACTAAAGCCTTGTCCAATCTTCTTCTCTTTACTAAATGACATTTAGTGATAGAGATTGTATATTAACTTGCCGCTTTCTGCTGATGATATTTTTGTATATAAAACTCAAAATATTAAATATAACTGTAGAATTTTTGCAATTGTTATCACCACATGGTGCAAGGTGTTTTCTAATTACTAGTCTACGAGAGGAATACTTACTTTCTTAATGGATATTCTCAAACGAGGGATAATTCATTTTAACACAATTGCCTGTAGTTTCATTGCAGGCGCGAGTTTAATCTAATAGACATTTTGGAGACATTAGAGAAAGCAAGTGTGTAGTGGAATAATAAATTAATAATATCACTTATGCCATTCATTTATAGGACTCCGTCGTCGACTTGGTAATCGGTCTTGGCGTGCCAACTTCCAAGATTGTCGTCAGCTTGCCTGCAACTGCTCGCCAGTTCAACCTTCAGAATGAAACCCTCAGTACTCCAGGAAGTCCAACCATGGAAGACGAGCCAAAGGAGATAGACCAGTCGGAACTCTGCAGGCAACTCCAAAGAGGACGATGGACCTTAGAAAGGGATCAGGACTTATCAGCTCCATATGCCTTCAAGTAAGTTTGCAATTTAGTATTAGCTTTAAAAGACATGCGAAAACCGTTAAACAATTGAGTTAAATTTGGCAGTTGCACCCGTGTGGTATAAGTAATTTAAGGGAATGATGATTTGGCGTGATATACATAATCCTAAAACTAGCTAAAGCTCTTAGATGGCAAATTTTTGCGACATGCATGACTCTATTTATTTTATTGAAGTGAAACTTCTTTATCGGGGATGGAAAAAATTTAGTGTAACATTTTTCGTTACGTGCCATCTTTTTATGTAGAGTCGCATCAAAAATTTTTAATACATTTTTGGAATAATATAAATTAGCAATAGAGCCTCCCCCCTCTTCCCCCTTAACTCAACATACGGTTTTCGAACGGGAATATCTCCTGACATCGCAGTGGTGTGGAATTTGGTGGAGGGGTTGTTCTCGTAGAGATCTATAACATCCGGCCCAAACGGAGGCTCTAACTCGAAGAGGTCACGAGGCAGGTCAACATACCCGAAATCGCATCGCTGTGCGGACCACGGAGTCGGGAAATAGGCCCTTCAAAGATTTCAGCGACCCTCAAACCGGAAAAATTTAATATCGCCATAACTCAGTCATTTTAAAAGCTATTGAGTTCTGGTTTTCAGTATAAGTAGTGTATAAGATTATAATCCGCTTCTTGTAGCTTAGTAACAGCGATTACTGAAAAATTTTGTCATTTTGTTATTGAAGTGAAACTTAACGTCTTTTTCTTATTCTTATCCCTAAATATCTCATCTTTTTTTATCCCTACCACGCGTGATTCAAAGTATACTTTCTCCAGTGGAGTAGTGCAAACAATATATTTCGTATTTCAGTTACCATAAGCCATTAATACCACAAATATGTAATAATGACATCAATGATAGTAATAATTCTATTACAATTAATGAAATTCAATAATAATCTTTGTAGTAATAAGCTAAAATGAAATAATTGTAGAATTTGTATGATGATAAAAGCCTTTTATTAAACTTTATCTAATTTAACTTTATTTAACAAATTTCTGTAAAGTTGCATACAGTAAATTATTTTTTAAAAAATAACGTCATAAAAAAGTTTCACTACTTACGAGTGTACGCTAGTACACGCACACATTTTTTTTATTACTATATATTATATTAGCACTATAATACTTTTTAATTTTTTGTAACGTTTTATCATTGTTTATAGATGTTTTTCGTTAACAAACATATTTATGGAATGTTGGTAGTTAAAAAGTACTAAATAATAATGTTTTTGTAAAGCTTAATAGCATTAAATAATAATAAGCTTAATAACATTAAACCTAAAAAATCTGCTGCAGACATAATTTTTCCTTTCAAAAATCCTATTTATTTCGTATTTTTTTGGCGTATAATTGACTAAACGTATTTTACAAAACAGGATTTGCCTAATTTTCAATCGCTTTTTAGCATTTGTTTTTTTTCGCCGGTCTTTCGTTCAAATATGCAAATATAACATAAATAAATATTTGTTAATAAATTCCTTTTTAATAATTTCGGGTTCTGCTCCAGTTATTTACTAATTATTTAACCTGATTAAAAGATTTTTTTCCATTAAAAATGTTTATTTCCATACCGTATGTTTATTTATGAAACATATATCAGTCTTGTTATTTATTATCTGTTACGCCAAATCTAGATCAAACAGCGACAGTTTTACAAAACTTACAAAATTAGTCAACCCAAAAATTCCAACGCCCCGTTTTACGCAACAAAAAAACAAATCCTATTAAATTAATGCCTTTTTAAACGAGATAACCGTTGTGTAAATTATTTAAATGTACACCAGAAAAGCATATTTTAATACATTATTTTAATATATACGAAATGTGCTATTAGCAGCAAATAAAATTTTTCGCTTTTGTAACTTCCAGTCTAAATTGGGGATATTTACTACCATAATTAATATGGATTTGTACCGCAACGGTGGAACTAATTGACAATAACTCTAATAAATAAAACATTTCGAAATGATTAAAACGGATTGTTTTAAAAATGTTTGCGATGTAGTTTCCTTGAAAATTAACATTTAATGATATATGACCTTTTCAGTTATATACTTTTAACAGGTATATTAAATACTATTTAATTAAAAATAATAATATTTAGATATAAATATGGCGTAGGGTTAGTGCACAGTACATTGTAACTGCATTCACATTGGTGCATTGAAATTATATAATTAATTGATACTATTGCAAACACTTACTGGTCTTTGCTTTTCTTTTATACATTATCATTGGGTCCGGCATTAACCTTCTTCTTAACTTCTTAACTTTGTTATCACTTTATTCAATAAAAAAAAATCTTTTGCAAATACCTCTTCACTAAATAATATACCATTAAAATTTTAACAAATAGATATGACCGACTTCAATCAGTTAATAACCAATTTGCGCAATATTAGGGGAGAACTACGAGCTTTCAACACGTAAAAAGAAAACGCTTCGAATTGAGTTACCTTCTTATTTTGGAAAGACGGTTAACTATCACGTAACATTAACCTTTTCACTGTCTGCCTGTTCATGTGTACGTATTTAAATATTTAAAACTGCCTATAGGACTTTAATGCGGTTTTTGTAATAGAGTGATTCAAGAGGAAAGTTTATATGCAGTATACAGAGATTATATTGTGTAAAGACTCTAAATAAACAATTTTATTTGCGCTTATAATTCAAACGCTGGTAAATTCCACGAGATAAATCAAAATAATGAACTACATTTATTGTAGACCTTAAAAAGGTCAACATATAAGTCAAGGATAGTAAATGTCTAACACGTAGGAACCAAGGACCATTTTATGCTTTACATTTTACGAGAAAGATGGCTTGTTTGCGACGAGATTTTAAGCAATACAGCATTAATCTTAATCCCAATAGGTACCTTACATATACATAGATCAATATGACCCTTTGCAGCATGTAATTTGAATGTATAAGAAGATTTTAAAGATATCAGCATTGCACCCATGAGAAGCCGGCGTGGGTCACTAGTATAATAGTAAAATCTTTCTTGATTATTCGAATACCATCCGCATAGAAGTTTATACATATGATTTGTTCGCGGTAATTTAGTAAAATTAAATAGAGACGTCACTTAATGTTCACTTAACATTATTCTTATGACTAAATCATCGTTATCTTATTGTTTATTGTTTCAGAAATAAGACCTGGATCTCCTTTGAAGATTCGTCATCTGTGGACGTTAAGGGTAAATATGCTCGTGTGAGAGGTCTAGCTGGTCTGGCCCTTCATAGAGCTGACAAGGATATTGAAACTCCTTGTGGGCCTACTCTAAGAGCTAGCCTGGCCAAGGTCCTCAATCAGCAAAGCAGAGCACCTAGAGCCGCAGTATTGAGGTAAATATACAAAAGCGAAAAGACCAATAGAGCTGATTAACAAGCTTTATATTCTTTTTTGAATGATATGCATATTGTTAACGAAAATCTCGTTTTAGTTATTTTTGGGTTCAATTAACCCGGTTGTTATGCATTATAACTACTTAAATGTAGGAAATAAAGTATTTTTTTTAACCGTTGATAACTTATTATCACTATTACAACTCGTGCATTTATAAATTTAGTTTAAAACTAATTATACTATCTTTCTAGGTCACTCGAAAACGAGATCTTACAAGCGTCAGGTCAAGGCAGACCCCTAGATGCTCTCCAGGTGTCTCCATACAGAATCACTCAAGTCGTAGATTCCGATGGTGTCATACATTCCATTAGAGAGGTAAATAATTGTTTTAATGGATTTATCTTTTAGATGGAAAGTTTTAGTTATCTATGTTATAACTAGCGGTTGTCCGTGAATTCGTCTGCGTGGCAATTTTTCTTTGTTTATGCCCCTACAATTCTTGGGGGTGGACTTTCGTAAAACCCGTTGTTGACTGATCTCTACTCGGCAAAATAAATATTTATACCAAATTACACGTCAATCGGCCTAAAAATTCAGAGTTATCGTTATCAGTGAGTTCAGAAACAGGATGTCCTTTATACAGATTAATTTCTCTTATAAGAATGTGCAGGAGTGTGAGGTTAGTGTGAGGCACTTTAGATCATGGAGAAAATACAGTTAGTATTTTAGGAACGGATTAGTTATTAGAAAATTTGTAGGTATCTTTTTAAATATGGTAGAGTTTGTATTAACCAGTTGTTAGATATGGACCGACATAAGTTATTGTACCCCTGTCCAATCATCTAATCTTTCTAACAAGAAAACAATGACAATACGTAGTTATATCTCCCCACGAATTTAACCTTCGTCCTCAGGTACGTAAAGCAATGACCCCCGTTAAGCACATGGCTTGAGGAGAAAAGGCTTAAGGCAAACAGTATTCAATATAATTGGAATGTTTAACTGGAAATTTGTCATTTATGTTACAGGATACAAGAACTGAGTTTTCGTGCTCTCGCCAAGGTTACTTCGTGCATCCCCGCTCGTGCGCCAGATTCTATCGCTGCGTGAAATTCGACCAATATTCCCCTGATTATACCGTAAGTATTTGCTATTAATGGTATATACTTGAAGGTTCAATTAAATTAAAACATTGAGCGCTACCACTAGGATATATATATATAAGATATACAAGTAACCGGATGTGACTCGCATTCTAATAACTTTTGAAACCAGTTTTTTATAATTTCAAGTGAATATTTTGGAGGGTTTAGTTTTAGTTACATTCGACAGGTGGCGTTATAACTAAAGCTATTGACTTCTTCGTAAAAGCAAAAGAAATATATAAAAAAAACGTTTACAAATATTACACATTAAAATAAAACTGCGTCATTTCATGCAGGTATTCGAATTCGACTGTCCTAGCGGTCTCGCGTTCGATTCTCGTTACGAGGTGTGCGTGTGGCCGGGAAGCTTGCCCAACTCACAAGCGTGCCCCGGTACATCAGAGATTGCTCCGGTACCGAAAACGAGATTTATCTGTCCCAATGTCGAAGGTAAGCTTCTTTACCCTAAAACTTCTTTTGATATTTATCATTTACAATATTTAGGGTAAATTAGAATTAACGGATTTACAGTAGTAAATACCCAATTCAAATAGTGTTGATGTCGACATTTTCGGGCATTTTTACCATATACTCAAGATTGTATAAAAATCAGCTATAGTATAGTGACTGATAGGTATGATCGTTTGAAGATAGGCATGTCGTCACTTTTTTTTTTAAACTTTAAGGTTTTTACGTGGACCCTGAGAACTGCCGCTGGTTCTTCGCCTGTCTTGACCATGGAAAGGCGCCATTGACCGCTTACGAGTTCCGCTGTCCCTTCGGTCTTGGATTCGACGCCGCTCGCCTGAAGTGTGACTGGCCTTGGCTGGTGCCAGGATGCGGGGAGATTGGCAGATACGAGGCGGAAGCTTATGGATTCTCTGGAGCTACTCTGACTGGTATGAATCGTTTGATTGATGATATAATACTTTTGGGTAAGGAACTGAATGTTAAACTGTGCCAGTATGTTCCTTCTCTTATAAATTATGAACACCTAACGTGTTGTAGTTTTAATTATTATTTTTTGATTTAAAAAAAACAAACTGTACAGATACGCAAACTAAAACAGTTTAATGTAATCTTATGCTATATACTATCTCTGTTATAATACAAATTATATAGTAAATATAAAGTATTATATTCTATATATCAAGGCTTTTTATAAAATCATTAAAAGCCGAGAAAGAAACAAATAATTCTTATAATTTATTTTTAAATGTTTTTAAAGACATAAAATATTAAAACAAAACTATTGACGTTTAAGGTGCCCTTGGATTCAGAGGAAAGACGGCCGATTCAGTAAACATCGCCGCTCACCAGAGCTTAGTATCAGGAGCATCCCTAGACAACTTGGTCGGAATACAAGGCGGGTTCCTAGCAGGAGACGGACTAAACAGTAACTTCATCACCTCAGAAGAATTAGCAGGCGGAGCGAGCAACGATTATATTTTAACGAACGACGCGTCAAGCCTTGTCGAGAATAGAGTAAAATACGATAACGGGGAAGCCCAAGTAAGCGCTAACCAAGCTAGCTACAACAGTGAGCCAGTATATACTAGTGGTTCACTTATCCTGGACGAATATAGACTGCCCAGTGCAAATACTAACACGCAGACCACAGGCGCGGAATCGTACGCTCAGAGCGCAAGGGTTACCAGTTCACTTCGCAAAAACACAGGAAAATACGACAGCAGATACAACAACGGTCATTACAGACCACAGGTGTACAGCGGTGGAAGCTTTAACGATGGTAAATATAGACCATCCAACACTGGGAAGTATGTCCATGATCCTACTGGAGATAAGGCGTTGCCTTACAACCATATTTCTTCACCTGTCGTGCCTTACAAACACGTGGATTACGGCTATACAGTGACGAAAGGTTTCGATGTAGGCAGATACAACGGCTCGGATAGTAATGGCGGTTATCATTACGACAAACCCGCAGGGCCCGCTTTCGAGGAGGGAGGTTACAATACACAATACCCCGGAGCCTACGGCGGATATTACGACGAAGCTGGCGCTTACGGAGAAGGAGTGGGTCATACGCTAACCGCAGGTGCAATAAACGTGGGCCTTGTCGGTAAAACTACATTAGTTGACGTCGGTTTCACTGGTGAAGGTTACGATACTGTTCAAACAGGTCAGACCTTTACTCAAACAGGCGTCACAATAAACCACGCCGGTACAGATAACCGCAATGTAGACGGTTACAGTTACGTCACTAATCCAACATCATCCGGTATACCTACGACCGCAACTCCTTTCGCTGTCACCACGGCCCTGCCGACGGTGACCACTTACCGAACGACTTACGTGCCTCTCGCACCCAAGACGAGCGTTAAGCAAATCTTCACAGTTACCCCATCCCCTGTTACGTTTGTCACCCCTAAAGTAGAAATAATCGATTACAATGTTAATACTAACGCACAATCAAAAGGGTCGACTTTTAGCGCCGGTGGTGCCACCGGTTACGATTACTCTAGACCCGCTATTAAGTTTGAAGATGGATTCTCATACACAACTGCCGTGCCTGCGGTTTCTGTGTCTCATATTGTTGGCCAGCAGCAAACTCTGAACGTATTATCTGGTGTTGCCGAACCTGTAGCAATCACTGAGCAGCCATTTAGAAAAGTTGTAGCCTATACAACTACTAGACCATCAGTATCTTATTCACAACAAACGGTAAACCAAGCATCGGATGTATATTCATCTTCAGTTGGCTCCACTGTCTACAAAGAGGGTGGTTCTACTGTGACATTCACCCAGCCCCAGACTGTGGTACAGTACACGCAAACATTACCGACTGTATCCGTAAAACCTGTGGTATCAACTTACCAGCCACATGCTTACAGCCATCAAACAATCCACAAAGTGGACGCAAGTAGAGTGAACGCATTCCTACAAAACGAAGGAGCTAATTACCAGTTCACGAATCCAAGCGGTTATGACGAAACACAAAAAACTGTGATTCAATACACAACTCCAGCGCCAATCGTGACGTCAACATACACTCCACAGACTTATAGTCAGCAGACTATCAGAAAGATAGAGACGCAAAAGTTTTATCCCGTCACTTCGACAGTGCGTCCAATCGTTCACCAACAATTCGCATATCAAACCACACCTGTGACTATATACGAAAATCCACTATTGAAATTTGTACAAAAGTCGACACCACAAAATTTCGTAACTTCTACTTATGTACCATTGACAATTAACCAGCAAACGTTACACGATGACGTCAACGCTGGATACGAATACAGAAAACCTGTCGTTTATGAACAACCACAGACGATAATTGAAGTTTCTACTGTACAACCAACTATTTCTGTACAACCCGCTGTATCTTACCAACCGCAATCGTACAGTCAACAGACTTTCCACAAAGTTGAGGCAGCCCGAGTCAACACCTACAAGCAAGATGCATCAGTGGGAGGTTATTACAACACAGGTCTAGGTGGAGCCAACACTGTAGTGGAATCATCCACAGCTACACCTATTGTTACATCCACTTACAAACCACAAATATTTAGACAAAAACTAGTACCCGTCTTATCTACATCGCTTCCTCGCGTCGAATTGACATATCAGCCACCCACCGTTTCTATTTATGAGAATCCAATATTGAAATATACACAAAAGGTAGCTCCTGTTACGTACGTACAACCAAAGATCACAGTAATCACTGAAACTGAAAGACCCATTGTTCAAAGCCAAGTTTTACAACAGGCGACAGTGCAACAGCAATACGGGAATACCTACAGCGAGCCTACTGCACCAACTAAGGTTGCTTATTCTGATGCAAGTGCCGTATCACGCCAAGAATTCCATTTACACACCGGTAACAATCAATATGAGACAGGAAAGGACGTCATCTTCGTTTCGACCACACCATCGACGCTGGTTTACGAGGATCATTATACAACCAAGGACATATCAAACAACCGTCAAAATTATAGAGGACCTGAATACATACCACCCAAAGAGCAAGTATCAACTTACACCGTTTCCACTGCCTCTACACCCGTCGTGTATCAGCAAAGTTCTACGTTGTACCAGACTCAAGATCAGATCGATTACAATAACGGATATTCACAACAATACGATGTCAGCCAGACACTACCACAGGTGACTGTGAGCCAAACTACGGTGGAACTTCCTAAGCGAACCCAATACAAGCAAAATGTTTACCAAGCACCTGAGATTCAGGTCGGTTACAAGGCCGAGGAGTATTTGCCGCCGGTTGTATCGACACCCGTCGTCACTTCCACTTATAGGCCCTCCTACATGACTGTTACCCCAAGAGAATACCTACCACCGAAGACAACTTATGAATACAATGGTCCCGAATATTTGCCACCACAAACGACGTCTAAACCGACCACATCACGGGAGTATCTGCCGCCGGTGGAACAGACATTTAAATCAAAGCTTGCCAATGTACCTTATCAAGACTTCTCAGTTCCAAAAGATACCACGACCATCGTATCTTCTACGGCGACGCCGATATACAAGCAAAAAAACATCGTAGTCGAAACGGCAAAATCACAACTGCTCGGTTTTGGTACCGTTGGTACTGACGCTGGATTAGTATCACCTATTAGCTACAGTACTGTACCACCTGTTGTAGTATCGAACGCTGAAACTTACTTCACACCAGCACAAACTGTCACTTCGACTTACGCTCCTGAGCTAGTCGAAATATCTACTACTGCACCGCGACGAAGCAGGCCCAGGTATAGGCCTTCTGTTACATCAACAACACCAACTCCATATCAATACAAGTCGACTACTTACAAAGCACCGGAATATCTGCCGCCTGTAGGGTTTGACCAGAATTTACAAGCAGTTGGTGTAGGCGAAACCGATTCTTCATTCAATCTTAACACGAATCCCTATCAAGCAACATCACAGCTAAAGCAGAATATCGTTGTCGAAACCGCAAAGAACCTACTAGGATTTGGAACAGTCGGTCCGGACGCAGGTTTAGTATACACAACGCCTGCTCCTGTATCTAGCACAGGGACATATAAAACCGTTACATCCACCTATACACCGATTGATCAAGAGCTAGTTACGCCTTCTATTATTCCAATAAGGCGGACCAAACCTAAAGTCGCCGTAGTCACGAAAATAAATGACTTCAACCCGCTATTAGTAAGAAAATTAGGAGCAGTATGCAGTTGCCAATCGCCAGTACTCATATTGAAGGGAAAAAGGCCAGCTGTAAACCAACAAGATGTCGACAACTATAGCAATGATTATGAAAACTCTTACACAGTTCGAACCCAACCCCGACCGTTGTCACACCGACTCCAGTGACATCAACCTTAAACCCCATAATAGTACCCGATGACTCATACTACCAGGACTACCAGGAGGCTAGCAATGATAATATAGCTATCATTTCAAACTCTGGCAGTTACGTGTCTAGTACCGCGGCACCAACAACAGAGAAGGTAGTAAGGATACGTCCCAGAGTCAAAGCAGTTACGGTCGCACCTACGTACAGAACTGTACTCCTGAACCAGGAAGTATCACCAACAGTTGAGATCCAACAAGTGGAAACTGCAACAGACTCCGGTACATTCGACCGTTACGGCCCAGGCGGCTGGAGGGGCCGTGATGAAACTCTTCAAGGATCCGTAGATTGTCAGAGGGCCGGCTTGTTCCGTCACCCGAAACAGTGCAACAAATTCTATGCGTGCCGTTGGGACTGCACCAAGCAGAGGTTCACCCTCCACGTCTTCAACTGTCCCGTTCAGCTTAGCTTCGACCCTAACCTCGGCGCCTGCAACTGGCCCAGCCAAGGACCCGCTTGTCAAGGCGACACTCTCCTAACAAACACCCTCTAATAAGTTCCGTATAAAATGAATCTCGACGTGCCATCGTAATTGTGATAACATTCGATCACATCGTCTACGGTTAATCGACCCTCATTTGGTTGATATTTCTCTATCTACTTTTTTATCATTTTCTTCTCTTAATTCTATAAGCTTATTTATTTGTTTGATTTTGTTAATGTTATTTCATAGTTATTTATTAATCATGTGCTCTTAATAAAGCTTATGCTCGCTATATCTCTCATGGAAATTCGAAATTTTTTGATTGAACGTCAGTTACCATTGTTTAGTTCGTGTAGCGTAAATGTTGTAAAATAGAGGATTGTAATTTTTTTTTGTATTTTTATAAATTAATATAGAAACAACACGCTGTAAATATATCATTTTATTCATTAATAACATGTGTTTATGATTGTAAGTATACCTTACTTGGAAGCATTAAATGTTTAAAGCAACTGGTTTTTCAAGTTCCGCCAAAACGTTCTTGTATTTAGCGAGTAGAGGTTCGATTTCCTCCTCGATAAACTCGGTGACTTGTTCCGGCGCTCTACCAATAAATGTAGAGGCATCCAAAATATTATGTAACTGCGAGATGATCGGTTTGAAGTAAGGGTCCTTCTTAACACGGTCAATCAAATCATTATCCTTACCGTGCTGTTTAACTTGAGCGCCGGCCTCCTGCGACAGTACCCTTATTTTTTCATGGCAGACTTGCCTATTGCCGCCCTTTTGGACCATTGCCATAATAATATTCTCAGTTGCCATAAACGGAAGTTCCTGGGCGATGTGGCGTTCAATCACCTTAGGATAAACGACCAACCCTTGACAAATGTTCAGTAGTGTCAATAAAGTCGCATCGGCAGTTAGGAACGCCTCTGCCAAGGTAATGCGACGATTGGCAGAGTCATCAAGAGTTCTTTCCAGCCATTGCACCGCATGGGTATTAGCGGCGTTTGCATACAGTGTTATCAGATGGCGGGCAAGAGCACAGCAACGCTCAGACCTCATAGGATTCCTCTTATAAGGCATAGCACTAGATCCGATTTGCGACGCCTCGAATGGCTCCTCCAACTCCTTTCTGGAGGCCAAGATGCGTATGTCCGAGCACATTTTATGCACCGTTGCTCCTAGTCCAGACAGAGCAGAAATTACTTCCATGTCTACCTTTCTGGAATAAGTTTGTCCCGTCACGATGTAGCGTTTGTCGAAACCGGCAAATTCGGCAACTCTTTTGTCTAACGCCCGCACTTTTGAACCATCTCCTTTGAAGAGTTGGAGGAAGGAGGCTTGGGTTCCAGTGGTACCTTTGACTCCTCTGAAACGCAGGTCATCTCTGGCACGTGATAACGCACGCTCATCCATTGTTAGATCACTCAGCCAAAGCGAAGCGCGCTTACCAACTGTTGTCAGTTGTGCTGGTTGGAGATGAGTGAAGCCGAGGATTGGTAACGATCTGGAATTAGCAAAATAATTATTTATTTAGTGCTTTTAATATATAATGATAATGAAACAAGATAGTCAATTCAACATAATAAATCGATTGCGATCTACATTATTTTAAAACGGAATATAGGTACCTCCGAAGCACGTATCAGTAGAAAAAATAAAATTAAAATCATTACTGTTTTGATAGTATTGCACTTTGGTTTATTAAATTTATGATCAAATAAAACCGAGATGTTCTATAATACAATGTCGATATCGACTCTTAAAACGAAAAAATATGTAACTTTCGCATGTTAACATAAGATTTGTCTATTGACAATGTACTTAAAAACATTCATAGTGTTGTTGCTACGCTCTTTAAATTATAAATGAAGAATACACATTACTACTTTTATAAGTCACGTTTTATAAATATTTACGCAGATATATAGAAGAGATAAACACACGCAGCACAATAGAATTAAAAAAGAAACCAATAACTCACTTGTGCTCATCAGCAAACTTGCCCAGACGGCTTATAACCGCAGCCAGTCTTGGCAGCAGCAAGTCCAGGCCATGTCTCAGAACAATCAAGTCAGTGTTGTCACCAACATAGCAGGAGGTGGCTCCCAAATGGATGATGGGGGCGGCCTTGGGGCATCTTTCTGCCAGGGTGTGCACATGGGCCATTACATCATGGCGTACTTTCTTCTCGTGCTCAGCGGCCGAAGCGAAATCGATGTCGTGGACAGCGGACTCCAGCTCGACGATTTGCTCGTCGGTTATGTCGAGGCCAAGCTCCTGGAATTAGATTAGGTGAAACATTAGAAAATTTATCGAAGGGTTAGCTAAATTCATTTGAAATAGTAATCGCTTTGTCATATATACTTAGTTTTTTTGTAATGCAATAAATAAATACAGTATAAATACAAGTTATAGATCTTACAAAAGCAGGAGAATGGTAATATGTCTTCACAAGACGTACAAATACTGGTAATTTTTGCTAAAGCCATTAACATACGTTCATAAAATGAATAGCGTTTTGAGTAAAATATATGTACTAAGTAACTGCCTCCGTAGCCTAGTGGTATGGGCGTGTGCTTTAGAAACCGGAGGTCGTGGGTTCGAATCCTGCGGGGACTCAACAAATTTTCAATGTTGCTTCCTAGTTGGTTAAGGCAATTAGGGCCGATCACCCAATTGTCTGAAAATTAAGATGATCCATGCGTCGGACGGGCATGTAAAAAGTCGGTCCACCCACCAACCCGCATTGGACCAGCGTGGTGGGATACGGTCCAAAAACCCTCTAATGGATAGGGGAGTATATATATACATAGGCCTATGTCCAGCAGACTATCACAGGCTGATGATGAATGATATGTCTACTAAAAAGGCCTGAATAATAATATATTTTTTTCACTTTTTACCGTTGTAAAAGTGATTTTCTATCACGTTGCAAAAATAATATGCGTTCAGGACTCTTCTTTTATAGTATATAACATTAAAAAATAACCGTACAAATCATGTACCAAGTAATTATGATGCTTCTTAAATTACAAATTGACCATATTATAATTGGTGCAATAATGAATAACCTTGTGCAACAGGTAATCAGAGTAGGCAGTAATGCAATTGATTTCCATAACAAGAACTGTCAGAAGCTGAAACGCTTAAACAAAAAGCGAAACAACAGAACGTGCAACCTGTCCCACTAATTCGCCGAAGCAGATAAGATAAAAGAACTCGCACGGAATGATAAAAGCATAGGAACTGATAAGCGTTATCACACAGTAACAGGTCACTTTTCAACTGAAACGGACACGGGACGAAAACGCAAGTGCTAACAAAGACAATCGAAAGTGTTAATTATTGTTATTAACTAACTGTGCAAGTGAAAATGGTGTCCGTACAAACGATAGCCACTATCGTGGTGAAGGTCTTCAAAATTGTAAGTAAAAGACGATCATTATCACCCTAAAATAATAACGACTATTTTACTATAAATACAGCGTGTTCAAATTGATATTAACGCGTGTTAGTTAGTCATTCGATATTTTTGCATTACGTTTATAATCTATGACAGGTCAAATCGATTTTAGCTATCGATATTTAAAGAATAACCGACAATTTAAGTCTCTCCCTCCCATGTTGAATGTGTTTCATGTTAAATAGATTTAATAAAGGATTGACGCTTACATTATTAAATAAAGTAAGGTCTCAACTGCATAGTCCAACTTTTAGAGTGTGATTAAACTACACCAACAATAAACTGATGACGCCTTTGGTGTTAATATATATATATATTCAATAATACCGGATATTTGATTGAAAATTCTGTTAAATTTCAATGTTTTACTAAAGAAGCGAATTAAAAACAACGTTAACATTATCCTGTGTCTTTAAAATTATAGAGTATATTGTTCCTCATAATATGATTCGGTGTTTTATAGTATTGAATCACACTTTTCTCAATTGAACTATCAGCAGATATTAATAAGCTGTGTAGAATGTTAAAACTATCAGCAAGTAGCTTCGCTTTCAGCATACAAAATATTACATTTGATGATGTCATAAAAGCTTAAGCGATCTTTATTAATATTAATGACAGCTCCATCTAGTGGTCATGACAGCAGTTACATGATTTTTTTCTTTATTTATTCGAATACATGAAAATGCAAGTAAAAGCTTAACAACAAAGCGATTTTATATTACTTACTAAATTTTCGGCAGTATGTTCAGTTTTTTTTTCATGTATATTACATTCTACAGCTTTCAATTGATTTTATATTTAAATGAATTCAATGAATTCATCAAATACAGCAACGAATGAAATGAAATTTTCTCGTTAAATAAACTAGGAAAATATTTATAACATTATGTGATAGATTGTTCTGAAAAGAATTTAACAGCAAGCATCACACAATTTATAGATACTGAAATACCGATAATACGATAACAGAATACAAACTATTTTTAACAATGAGTCAATACACGTTTCACAGAAACAAAATTACAACTACTAAAACAGATAGTTGCAATTCAATATTAGTCAATTAATAAATAAGACCTCAATAAACATAATCAAAAACATAAGACATGATTAATTATGTTAAGTTAATATCTAATGAATTTAAAATGTAAAACTTCGCTGAAATCTTACAGCTAATGTAATCTCTCGTTTTTATTCATGTCCCGAATTCCCTTGTTTTCGTTTAGCTAACTCGTAAAGGCAGATCGTTGATTGTAGAGGCCCTTGCGACCTGGTTTACTATCAGAATAGATAAGGCCGCACCTCGCTGTATTAGTTCTACGTACGTAATTATAAAAGGTGTGTACTTTATAGCGATTTCATTTTATCACACAAGCTATAACAATTATATTGCTTGCGGCATATATAGTACTTTAATTAAATGCGTCGGATGGGCATTTAAAAAGTCGGTCCACCCACCAAGCCGCATTGGACCAGCATGGTGGGATAAAAAGCTCTCTGACGGAAAATAATACACACCGTATTAGGGAAGACCTACGCCGAGCAGTGGACAAACACAGGATGATGATGAATTAAATGTAATAATTTCTTGTAGCCGATTTCGACTATGGAGGTCATATTTAAGCTATAAATTCTGCGTATTTGATACATTGTGGGCAAGTGTGCAAATGCAGATGCACTCCATTTTTCTTTACTCTAAAAAGCCATCATGTAACGAATAAACTAGGACCAAAGTTTTACATGATCATCCGACGCGTTGTTCACACAGCAATTATTCTTTGAAACGGGAAAATACATTTTTATAAATTTAAAACAATAGCATCAGGTGAACTAAGTAGGCGTTGTTTTCGCAAAGCGTTTGAGCAAATACTTCTTTTATCAGATAACCCTAAGCGTTACTCATTTCTGAGAACATTTAGACCACAACATAAACGGCGAATGAGTAATATCATGACTAACCTAAGCGCGTAATGCACTGTACACGCTAACCTGTACTGTTTCCGGTATAAAATAGATAACAAATTAATTGTTTCGTGACCATAGACACCATAAAGGCACTGAAACGTGAGAAATTTCGTCGAAAAATTAGAAAAAAGCCCATAAACATTGAATAGATTTATTTTAGAATCTGTTTCCGGGTAAATAATGCAATCTCTGGAAATACTGTCTAGAAGTTTGTTAATTTATATTATATCACAAGATGGTAGTTTTTTTAGCATGAAAAAGCTTTTGCTAAAAGCTATTAAAAATTTGATATCAATATTAATGCTAACATTGTAATCCTTAAAAGTTTGTGCCTAAAGTTGTTATTCTCAGGAAGTACAGGAATGATTTTAATAATTGTATTAGTGTTAGACTTTTCATTTTATGAGGTAGACATTACGCTATAAATGATATAATCATCATCATCATCATCAATTACACTAACAGGAGCAGAGTACGAACTCCTTTTCAACTCTTTTAAAAAATATTATCACCTTCTGTGTAAACGAAGTCGCGTATTATAGTTGTTGTAAAGTAACTATTTCTCGCTAAACAATGTTGCGGACGGACTATAGTTAATGTAATAAATAAATATATGTCCTTTTCAAATCAAAATTTGCTTTTTAATTAGTTTAATTTGTCACTTGTTGTTAAATAAAATAACTTAGAATCAGAATCTGTGTACACTGTAGATTTTCCATCAAACATTAACACTAGAGGTCATTTAGTCACAGTGGACACAGCCTTGAAAAGACACTACGCACGTATGAATTACGTGACTGCATTATACTAATGGTAGTTAAGAAAAATGTTTTACATTTTTCCTCGAAGTTTCTTTATACAGCAAGGAAATGCTTTCATTAATATTTTTGGTACAGTGAACATTTGATGAATTATTCAAATAATAACTTATTTGAATCTAAAGCATTTTATTACTAATAATTAACGATTGACGGATGGTTCCGTACGTACCCAATAACGCACAAACGACTTATGAGATTTAAATTAAATTTAACGATAATATACTTTTCAACTTTCTTTCTTTCCATAATGTACCCATGTTATCATTGGGGTTTGCTTCTAATCCATCAAGATATGTCTCACAAAGATGACCAGTTAATACGAAAAGCGACTAAAATCTGACCTCTACAACACTACACTCGATAGATGAATTGTTTGTTAGTAAATTTAAAGGCATTGACATCCAAAGGTGGTCATAACAACCGAGACTGACTTTTTTTATGCCCATCTCGCGTATGGATCATCCTACTTGTCATAAAATTGGATAATTGGTCCATATTGTCCTAAAAAGCAGAAAACTACGATAATACAAGCTACAATTTTATTTGCGGTTCATCCACGACATCCAGTTTGTAAAGCAAGAGCAGATATGAAATGACGGCTAAGTACAGAGCCACACATAGATTACAATTAAAGATGAATTTGATAAATTTACGCGTTCGAAGCCTAGTGGTAAAAGAAGATAAATATACTAATCCTAAACATAGCATAGTTTAATCAAAGATAGAAAACATGGCCCATAACCTAATATTTTACTTGGGATACTTAGGTCCTTAACAATGCCGCAAATATGACATAGTCCAAGTATTTAAGTTTTAGGACTATTTAACAGATGTTTACATACATGAACAATAAGGAAAACAATTTTGTTATATGATGTATGCTCCAACAACAGTTTTCTATTCGATAAAATATATAACACCCATCAAACTCAATTGTATCAAGTTTAAATACATGTCCATGTCATGTTAACGAATAATATTCACAATGGAAAAAAAATTAATAAATACAAAATTAATAAAGAAAAGAACAGGATCAAATGTTGGTAAACTACCAGGCGAGCATAAAAGTGTAAGATTTTATAATATTATATCATTAATGCTGTAATAATACGTAATTACAGAACTTTCGTAATTAATTGGAAAGAAAATAATGAGTCTTCTTACGTCTGTTTATTAGCGCCACTTACGTAAACATTCGGGTAATAACCGTAACGTTATTGTTTTATGTAATTCTGTTAAATATCATTAAAGTGCTCATCGAAAGAAAATTTTTACTCCAAATTGTAGTTCAGTTTTTATACACTTGTTTATTTTTTTATTACAATATCCAAAACGGTGCTTAATAAGTTCAAAATTTGCTTTTGAACTTATTTTAACGCGATGTTTTTAACAATAATTCTGTACGATTTGCGAAAACAGTCCTGCCTGACGTTTTATAAGTTATGATCAAGTGGTGTTTGTCTTGTACTTAGTGTCATTACTTACGAACAATCCACATCACATTTACATTTGTACACGGTATAGAATGTATGCAGATTGATTGTAAAGGCGCTCTTTAATATCTAGTAATGTACAAAAAAGATTACTTATATACACGTAGACTTAATACTTTTTATTGGCTGATATATTAATTGGGCTAATATTTAGTAACTTAAGTGCGCACATATCACCAATTAGCCAGTAACTAATTTTAACGGGTAAGATGATAGTTTAGAACCAAATTGGATAAGTTATGAAATTAATGTTTGCAGTCTTTGGGGCACCAAAAAGATAAGCAATTAGTAAACAAAACCATTAAATCTGACACCATTTTATACTAGGGTCTCTAAGCTAAACCATTTGTAATTATTTCTATTGTTTACGCGAATATTATACATTATTAAATAAAATGACTTTACGGATTTTATCGCGTTTATTTTACATTTTTAAATTCCCGACGTTTCGAACACTTTCCAGTGGCCGTGGTCACGGGTAGTCTACCCCGTAAAAATGTAAAATAAACGCGATAAAATCCGTAAAGTAATTTTATTTAATAAACCATATGTTATGCAAACCAAACATTACTTATTCACTTGTTATATCTTTTTCAAGCTGCGGGCAAAGTAAGAGGTGAACTCAATTTATATATGCAGAGCTATTGCTTAAAAGAGATCGATAAATATGTTGGTGATCACTTTAATATTTCATTTTATTTGGGCAATCAATCTGATCTATTATACGGTATCCCTTGAACACAGCATGGAAGTCATAATGCAACTAATTGTTTGAATCCCGACTTCCTGCGGACCGTAATTAAACGATATTACGATTACAGCTGTAATTGTCAGCTGCCGGGTACAGAGCTAAACGGATGTAGAGTTGTTTCTGCTATATTTTAGTACAAACAATCACAAAGGAAACTTATACAATAGAACGAAATAATATCTTGTAGGAGATTTAGATTTAAAGACCATTGAAAATTTGTTTGATGAAAAACTGTACATCATAAAAACGACATTTTACTCGTCTATATTAGTTTTAGGGAGAAATATTTCCTAAAGTTCTAGTCTTAAGAATTAATCCTTTAGTTTTGTGGATACTTAACGAATCAAAAGTTATAAAAGAAAGGGTTTTAAATTTCATTTATGAAGGACAGACAAGACACAATCACAATATTATTTATAAAATTACATTGTGATATAGGGTAAAGGAGGGTAAGGGAGCAGGTTAGCGAATTGCTACAAGTGTAAACGTATAAACCCTTTTCACTCGCTCCGGTAATTTGTCCAGCGTTTGCGAACAAAGCGAAATTCGCTAACTGCGGTCACACAAAAGTGTTTGAAAAATATCACCAAATTACTTATCACCAATATGTCTCCCTTTACCCTAATGATTTTTGTTTCAATTAACTCTTAACACTAAGTATTTAAATAAAATTACTCCATTCTGAAATTAATTAATCGTGGCAATCGGTTTACTATATTAAAACCAGTTGTTAATTACCTATAATATAATATTGAAAATTGCCTAACTCATAACTCATGTACAATCAATATAACACAACTTTTTCGTACAATAATTCTGCAATAATTGCTTCGAATTATTATTTAGTAATTATTATCCTATTTAGTAATTAAAAATCAAATGTACTAAAAACTAATCATTGGTAACAATCGTGATTTTATTAAAATTTCTTGATGCACAAGAAATCGGTTTGCAAAATGAAACTAACAATTTTATTGTGTCAAGGATTTTGGCATCCAGCGAAAATGTTGCAATTGCTATTAAAACTGAATTTATTCCGATTCTGAAATGAACCAACGTGCAATACATTTTCAGTTAACTCAACACACAACTTAAGTATTTCAACTTTTTATTGTCTTCTACCCTCATAACATTTTATTCAATCCTTCATACAGCTTTTAAATACATAAATGTTAGTTAATTTCACGATTGACAACGAATATTTAAAACGTAAAACTTATTATCAAATTATTTGTACGGTATGCTGCAGATAAAATTTATTTAAGTATACTATAATTTTAGGCAAACGACAACAAATTTTTTGAAGATTAAAAAAAATTATATGTTAATATTATAATGTAACAAAAGATAAAAATATTAGATGAGAAATGTTTACTATTAAATAAATTTTCTCTGATTTACGCGCAAATTTATTTCTATAAGAAAACCGTACTCCCAGGAATGTCTAAGCAATTCTGCTCTGCGTTTAGTCTTCATTTCTTGGATGTTGACTTCTGACCCAATACTGACTCAGTAATCGTGTCAACTGCCATCAGTACACACGGGTGTCCCCTAATTAAATTCAACTTAATTAAAGAATTAAAAAGATGTATCATCTACTAAAAATACATTTTCATAATATCTAAATAAAACAAAAGTTGATGTTAAAAACATGACATTTGTAATTAGTTAAACAACTTAATAATAAACCGGCATTCCTACAAAATTGGAGATCAAAACTTTAAAAATTGATCATTTGTCAAATTAAATATGCATGTCAGTTTTATCATTTATTAATAAAACAGTTAAAAAAATATCACTTAACGCTCCAATCTTTAGTGTTTTTATGCACAAAATAATCTAAACATTAGTATAAATTATTATTCGATTATAATATAGATATAACAAAAAAGTGGAAGCGTCCGTTCGTTTGTTTTAAACTGCTAATTATAGAAGCGAAAATTGAGGAAGGATGTAGATTATCAATTATCACGCCAAACCAATAGGAACCGAATCATTGAGTTTTTTCTGATATTCACACCTACATATACAAACTTGGGGGTTAAAGTTAGCAACACTGAATTGGGTGATAAAAACTAGTGTTGAATTAAACTATAGAATAAAATAACCCAAAATCTACATTACCCCGCAAACCTGCATAGGACAAGCATGGTGGGCTACGGTCCAAAAACTGACGAAGAGTCATTAAGTCCTATGTCCAACGCTGTCTGTGGACTAACGCAGACTGATTATGATAATGATGATGTTATATAGTTTTGCGTAAATATATTCAGAAATTTATCAATTTTATTTACTTGAGGCTTTACTGAGTATTCATAAACGTAAAAAGTAACCTATTATTTTATAAAGTGATTAATTAGTATCAAGTTTAAGAATATATCCATTATCTATGGTCTGTCCTGATACCGTGGGCTGATAAAAGAAATGGCAAGCCACACACCACATTTCTAAATAGGTGACGATTATATTTTAGTGATAACGAGTACTGACTACCGCTACTATGTCACGTTCTGAAAAGGTGCTTAAGAAGTAGATACTGCATTCCTTATTGGATGATTCATAAACACCATCCACACATCGTTACCGAGACAAGGTTTGTTAAGCATTCATCAATGAGAGTACAGAGTGAAACGGATATCTGAATGACCTAGATTCTTTAAAAGGAACTATGATTATCTGGAATGAACGGCAGATGTCATATAGGTTTCCTGGTGTTAACGTATTAAGGCATATTTGAATAATGACGAACAAGGCGTCTATTGACAACAATACAGAGGTACCTGTGGTCAGTAGTGTGCTTTAACAGGCAGAAATTATGATGACAATACCTCCACGTAATGAGAAACATTATGTAAACCAAATACAAGCCATATTCATTATAAGAAAAGACGGAGGATTATCGCCAAAAGGAATTGTCATTGGTGGAACATCGCGTAGTGATTGA
Source organism: Lamproptera curius (assembly GCA_029286875.1). Lineage (NCBI taxonomy): Eukaryota > Metazoa > Arthropoda > Insecta > Lepidoptera > Papilionidae > Lamproptera > Lamproptera curius. The sequence goes on from JAGSMT010000028.1 coordinate 2,120,137, forward strand.
CTTTTGGCGGCAAACCAAACAAAACGTCGTACATTAGTTTGTGAAGCCATTGGTTGCTTCAGCTCAGGGCCTAATTTTGCATTGGTACTGATAAAATATTTCGTCCTCCTATATCCAATCCCATGTGAGATTAAGATGTTCATCAGATGTTACGCGAAACATTTGACTAGTACACACGAATCATTATTCTCAATTACTTAATGATTAAAAAATAAATAATTAAAAGCCGCTGTGTACTCAAAAAAAAATAATAAAAACCCAAATCACCAATTATGCAAATGAAACTTAATCGGTATTTTTCTAATGATTTTCAATAATTCGATGATAGCTCTGAATCTCACAATTATGACTTATCAACTAACGCATCATAGGTAATACAGTAAATACTAATAATACGGTAAATAATTATTGGTTCAGCAGGCTGTTTTTCAGTGCATTATTAAATGTTTTTTCCGATACAATTGAAGGTCTGCAAATCGCTGTTTATTTCCTAAGCGTTTTGTGTTTTTTTGATCACCTCCAAGCCAATAACTCGAGGCCGCGCCCAGTCAATAACAATTGAGTTTAAAGTCGTTTTTAACTGAATAACTTGCTGGCTTTTTAACCTTAGATTTGTTTCGTTATATTCTAACATCTGGATACATGTTAAATTAATAATTATGGAAGATATAGTATATAAGTATTTACACTGAGTTGATCATAGCTTCTTAGCATAGACTCTAGAGGTTAATCAACAGAAATGTCATGTGTCAATCGTTAAGTAGAAAATATTATTAAATATGCATGTTTGATGATCGTTGCTCAATTATTTAAAATATATAATAATTTTATAAAGGTCTTGACGTTGTTAAGCTTGTTTAAGTGATAGTCATTAGGTCCCAGCACAGTCCGGTTGATAATATTTGAAAAGCTTTATAGCTTCTTCTAATACATTGGGTCTCTATTTCTTCGGTGCTAATATAATTTATTCATTAATTAAATTTATAAAACAATGTTTTACAAGATAGTCCCCTTTTTAAGATACGAATAAAGCAGTACCACCTTTTCAGTCAGAGGTAGATACGCTTTTCGTTTAAAGGGCGTTCGTGAATAGTTAAAAATTTGAGCCATTATTTAAATCATTAGGTATTTAGTAGTGATAGTAGTAGTTAACTGCCTCCGTAGCCTAGTGGTATAGGCGTGTGCCTTAGAAAGGAGGACCTGGAGGTCGTGGGTTCGAATCCTGCGGGGACTCAACAAATTTTCATTGTTGTTTCCTAGTTGGTTAGGGCAATTTGGGCCGATCACCCAATTGTCTGAAAAGAAAGATGATCCATGCGTCGGATGGGCATGTAAAAAGTCGGTCCACCCACCAACCCGCATTGGACCAGAGGGTGGGATACGGTCCAAAATCCCCTAATGGATGGAGGTGTATTAGGGGAGGCCTATGTCCAGCAGTGGACTATCACAGGCTGATGATGATGAGTAATAGTAAATGATTAAGGGTAGGCGATATCACGGAGCTAAGGCAAAGTACACGTATGTCCAGTGCTTCATTGGACAAAAAAAACAGTAAAAGTAATTACGCTTACATCATTTTGTGGCGGATACAATCTATGTCATGAGTGATTTTATAAAAAAAATCTTATGAACGATAAGGAAATGATTCTTGCTGCCCTTCGCTAAATTGACAACAATTGTTTTTTTGTCATACATAATCGTAATATTTTTTGTATAGTATTTATTGGGGACACGGTATACTAACATTTGCATAAAAATCTTTTCCAATGCCACGAAATAAATTACATAAACAAAAAATCCTAACATAGAATAAATTCGGCCGTAGACCAGAGCTAACTATAGTCTTATATATATATTTATCCGCGGTTTATCTATTCCAGGTCCTAAACATCGTTATATTGGTTCTGTACCGAACTGGTTACAATGGGGAGTTCCTTGGAGTTGGTGGTACGTGGAACCTGAACGAGGAGAAGAACCCTGACGCTGAAATCGTCGCATCAGGGGTCATCGTGGGCTACTTGATCTACACTCTGGTGCAGGTTGTCACTTTCCTGTTCGGGACTACGGAACACAAGCGGTGTGTATAAAGTGTTGTATAATGGTTCTTCATCATCATCATCACGATCATCATCATCATTAGCAGGCTTTATTCGTCCACTGCTAGACATAGGCCTTTTATGGTGTTTAAAAGATATAATATGATCGGCTAAAAAATTTTATGTATGTTAACGATACAATGTGTAAATAGTATAAATAAAAAAATAATATCTTTAGTTAGCTTTCCTTTGTTTTATTATTTTGGGTAACAAAATTATATCACTACCTCTTTTCGGGTACAAATTATTAATATTAACAAATATTTTTTATTTTCATTGGGTACCCTTACCACGAAAAAGTTTACGAGGATATCTCTACCACATCCTAATATACTCAGTTTAAATAACTATAAAAAATGGTTATCAGCTTGAGAACACAATTTTAACTTTGTTTCCAGTAGGATTCATATAAATTTTCTATAGGAATTTGAGTCAGTCAACTTCTGAATGAAAACTATTAGGAGTATAACTCAAAAAGCATTTTTTATATCAAAATCCTACATTACTTCTGTATTTTTTCAGTGCGATGGGCGACATAGTGATGAACTTTGTGGGTGTATTCCTGTGGCTAGCGGTTGGTGCTGTGGCCCTACACTACTGGGGTGGATACCAAGGAGAGCATCAGTACCAGTTCGTGTTCGCCGAGAGACAGGTAAGATAACAGTAGTGTAAGACTATTGAATGTAAATTCAGAATAAACAAAAAATTAGAAGTCAGATTAAAATAATATATCGTAAAGTGGAGGAGTGAAAAGATTCGTTATTTCAGTAGTTGTTACGTTCACAAGGAAATAAATGTACATAAATACATACATCATTAGCCTGTGTTAGTCAACAGCTGGATATAGGCCTCACCTAATACACTCCTATCCATTAAGGTTTGGACCGTATCCCATCACGCTGGTCCAATGCGGTTAGGTGGGTGGACCGACTTTTTACATGCCCATCCGACGCATGAATCATCTTACTTTTCAGACAATTGGGTGATCGGCCCAAATTGCCCTGACCAACTAGGAAACAACAATAAAAATTTGTTGTGTCCCCGCCGGATTCGAACCCATGACCACTAGGCTACGGAGACAGAGAATTAAATGTAAAAATAAAAAAAATACGCAACATATTTATAAAGCACATAATAAAGCTCGCAAAAATGTGGTAGAAATGAATGTATATTTAGGCTGTTGGCTTTAGGATGCTATTATATAAAACTTTCTAATACAACAAATATGTAAGCGTAGATAACTTTATCATATATTCACAAAGTGGAAGTATCTTAATAAATTATTGTACAATGTAATGATATTGGCAAAAAAAACATTTGACCGAATATAATTGGTTATGCTGCCTATAAAATATAATGCTCATTGAATTACTGCAAAATTCAAACATAATTAACTTGATAAATTTTCGTGATGGCCATGAATGCAACAAAGTATTGGAAACGTCGATGATTTCAAATCCAATTGAACGCGAGGTAGCCCGTGAAATTAGTTTTGTTTGCTGCAATTACCTTTTTTGACTTTGTAGCAACACTAGGAGTTACACTGCATCTTAAGAATATTGCCTTGCCTAAATCTCTAGTGCAACAAGCTTACAAATTTCTTAATATTACGTAGTTAAGTTTCAGTGAACTGAAATCAACAACATCGTGCTTGCGCTATTCGAACACCAGGGTACTAATTGTGCCTCGATTAGTACTTAAATGAATTCTATAGCAAAGTAAAGTAAAATACAAGCGCAAAGTCTAGGTCATAGGTCGAATTATTAAACCTACCAATAGTATTTAACAAAAACAATCTTTAACTTTGCCATTTACAATAGATGACTTAAAAAGATATAGTGAAAATAATACTATATTATGTTTCCTATATACAAATTACAAAAACAATCGCAGCATTTATCTCACGTATTTTCTAAACCTGTCTAAATTTTCGAAACAATAGCATATTCTACGTCAATAACAATTAAAAAGAGGACTTAATGGAATAGAATAACTTTAACTTTCATATTTAAAATACGAAATCACACAAATGTTGGCAAGAATAAATATAAAGATATTACAATAAAAGCTGCTCTAGTGACTTCGTCACGGTGACACCAGTTTTCATTACTTGTAAAGATAGTAAGAGTTATTTGAACAGTTATTTTACTACACTCATATATAATATTTTTTTAACTTCACTACATAGTACAAAGATAATTAGCTTTCTCTGTCCCTGTATCCCTATGTATGCTTAAATCTTTAAAACTACGCAACGGATTTTGATGCGGTTTGATTCAATAGATAGAGTGATTCAAGAGGAAGGTTTACATGCATAACTCATGCATCATATTGTAGAAAAACGCTGGTAAATTTAAATATTTCCATAGATTTTACGGATATCAGTATTGCACCTGTGCGGAGCCGGGGCGGGTCGCTGGTATTTAATATTTTGTTTTTATTTCAGGTGGGACTTGCTGTTGGAGCCCTCTGTGTAATTCAAGGCGCAGTATACTTACTGGACACGGTGCTAGCAGTGATTCACTTCACGAAAGAAATGTAATAGTTAAGAAAAATTAACGTATTATCATAAAATACCTAAGTTAATTATATGTTTAGGACATCCATAGAACCAAGTTACAGATAAAATTGTATTGTTAACCAAAGAATTTTATTTTTTTTATAACTTATTGAGTACAGTTATGGTCAGTAGCATATTTTTTGCATACATTAAATTATAATACAGTATTTGGTACTTTTATAGCTCTCAGTTGCTAGACACTTATCCCCACCTTATAATATTTAACTTAGTTTTACGTTTGTATCGATTTTTAGTAGTAGTCAAATATTTTTTATTGTTAATGTTTCTTTGAATAAACTTATAAATTTCAATAAGTGTTTCAATGTTCAGACGCATAAATAACGTACATGTATTGAATGGACTTTGTTCAATTTTCAGTAACCAGTATTTGTTTAGTTAATTTTTAAAAAAAATAAAGTGCTTTCCGAAAGTCTGATTTTAATATTGTATCACCTTTTCAATCAACTGAAGGATAAGTCGTCTATTTTAGAAATGCCAAACACCTAAAGTATATTATATAACGTTGTGCAATGAATGCTTCAAGCTAAAAATGGTGTTAAAACACAAAACCTACATATATAAAGTCGGAGTAAACTTAGTTGAGTACAGTTCAGATTCCGTATAAATAAAGTTATGTCAGTTAAGTTTAGTCACACCTTATACACACTCTGTACATCTAATAATAATTTAAATGACAAATATATATATAATACAAAATTTAGTGAGGTGGAATAACCAAAATCATGTTTCTTAGAATTGAACCAGCATTAACATTTCTCTATCATGTAATATTTTTGACTGATAAATTAGTTACGACTTATTCGATATTAAAAATAAAGCTCGAACTGCGACAAGCCAGCAAAGATAACCGGAAAGAATTACGAGAAACTAAACGTTTAAAAAAACTTTAAAATACGACAGTTATTCTTCGCCGTTAACCTAGTAATGACATAAACGCCCCTAACTTATTGAAGATTCTTGGTAGTATTAATTTAGTCTTCGTAAATAGTAGCTTTAAACAAATCTTAAATTTTATTAAAGTCTTGAAAGCTATCCGTCGGTTCCCAAGCCTCGGATGAATACGTAACACAATTAACAAAATTAGGGGTCAATAGGAGTGACAAATTAGAGATGTCGGAGGTCAAAAACGATATCCTACGCGACTGGGGACTCGCTCATGATTCATTAGTTCCGTAGAATTTGAAATAGTAACATCTGTTGTAAGTCATAGACAATTGAAAAACAAAACTAACTTCCCGCCATTTAGAAAATTCGATATATAATCTGTTTCCATTTTTATAGTAATAAAATAGGGCAGAAGTTTTCTCTTTTTATTATTTTCGCAAAATTCGAAGAAGAATTGAAGCTAATCGAAACTGGAGTGCCTTTACTGTGGTAGCTTAGTAACCATTTCGCCGATTTCGAAGGATTTCCTGTGCGAGGTGGATATCTACGCGGTCAAGATTGCTCCGCTAACGGAGGACGTAAGTTTTTTTTTTATATTTTCGAAAAATAACATATTTTTAATACGAATACTGCAAAATCAAATTGTACGAGATTGACTTGCCTAAAAAAATAAAAATTCTTAAGTAATAAATAAACAAATTACAAAACTATGGATACAAAATTATGGAGACCGAGGCTCGGCTAACGTAGTGTAGGACGCCCTGAGGTAAGATGGAGTGACGACATTCGCAAAGTGGCCGGTGTGGGCTGGATGAGAATAGCCGGAGATCGGAAGCAGTGCATTTGGACATAGGCCTCTTCAAATGCACGCCGCATTTGGAGAGGCCTATGTCCAGCAGCGGACTGACACAGGCTGACGATGATAATGATGAAATTTATGCTATATCTCACAATCAAAACTGACGAAGGCCAAAAATATTTAGCAAATTTTACTTTTATAAACTATTGGATTCGAACAGCAATTTCAAAATTAATATTGTTGTTCTCACACGTACGTTTTGAGTGACGTCAACAAATTCAGGGCACTTCCCATCCACTTGTCACACAAGTCACATTTCATTGACCCCCTCCCTCTACCTTCATCACGTAATTTACGAATAGTCCCTTATACAAATAGAATATGCGTAAACTGGGGTACGGTCGGAAAGCCCCCTAATGAAAAAGGCGTAGGCGTATGAGGGGACGCCTATATCCAGCAGTGGAATAACACAGGCTGATGATGATGCATAAACTAAATAAACTTTCACGCTTTTATAATATATTTTAGTACATAATCTGGGTGGACTATGCCAAACCCAAATCAGTATTCTTAAACGAAATTTAACAAAATTCAACAACGTATAGTGCTTTTGTTTGGTTTTCAACACACAAATGTCAATGATAATGAGCTATTAAATCGATATTACAGCCTATGTGTCGAAATTATTTTAGAATTTGATTTAATTTCAGAAAAAACAAATTAAGCACAAACTTAAAATGCAGACGCAGGGAAAAGAAGCCACGAACGGTTGCTTTTTAACATTAAAAACTGAACAAAACAAATTGTTTATAGCATACGAAATCATTTCTCATAATAAATGATTCGAATACCGATATTAGTCAAATTAATTCAGTAGGTACTTATTATTTGATAAGATCCGCAAATTACAAGACCACTACCGAGTAATTTATGCGGATTTACGAGTAAAAAAATCGACATATCTATTTCCTGCAAAATTAATACCGACGTAGGATATTATATGCATATTTTCATTGCACATCCAAAACTTGGATATTTCAAAGCAAATTAATCGTCCGTTTCAAATCCGGTATAACATTTCGTAAATATTTATTTCGCTTAAAAATTACTAAATTTATCCAATAACTCTTAAGTCTTTTTCACATAAGTAATGACACAAGCCATGTCTTATTTTGTAATAGTTAAATTAGTGAACTTTATACGTAATAGTCGCTTATTTACCTAAGGAATTTGGAATTAATGCCTCTTCAATTATTACAAGCATTAATGGTGATGACAGTGTGAATAAACTATTAATTAAAGTGTATAAACAATTCGGACAACATATAAATAATTGATAATTTACATTATAGGTTTTTTTTTAGTTATTGGCAATGCCCATAAAGTTGTTTATCTTACGTGTTAACCAAAAAAGTTATGCATGCATCAACAGCCTATGTTAGTTCACTGCTGGACATAGGTCTCCCCTAATTCACGCCTTTATGTACCGTATCCTACCACGCCGGTCCAATGCGGGTTGCTGGGTGGACCGATTTACTACAGGCCCATCCGATGCATGGATCATCTTACTTTCAAACAATCGGGTGATCAGCCCCGATGGTCCTAACCAACCAGAAAACAACGATAACGAAAAGTTGTATCCCCGCGGGATTCGACCCACGACCTCTGGTTTATAAAGCAAGGGCGAATGCCACTAGGCCACGGAGACGGAAAAACATATGATATCATAAAATAACAAACAATGTTTCTTCTATATCTAAGCATGTAGACGTTACTTTGTTAGGAAGGTGGTAATTATGTCAATTGCCGGTCTTTCAATTAGATATGACCTTGGCGTGATCAGAAACAAGTAAATCGCTCGTAACGGAAAAAAACTAAAATTTATTGCGCTTTGTATGTGTTAAATTTGGTATAATAGGTCTGGATTATATGTACCGCCTCTGTAGCTAGAAATTTGCTTTTTTCTTACAAACCGAAGCTCATTGGTTCAAAACTTTGGAGTATCGTCGTTTTTGGTTGATTCTGACAATATTTGGGCGATCAATCAATTGCCTAAAAGTGATATCTTCCTTGCGTCGAATCAGCATGTAAATGTTTCGTCCCGGTTGTTAAGATCATCTTTGGCACTCGTTATTTGTATATATGTCGTCTAATCTATTATAGAATGCAGCTTACCTCTTAGGTTGTGCGGATCAAAGACTCTACAACATCATCATCACCAGCCCGTGTCAGTCCACTGCTGAACATAGGCCTCGCCTAATTCACGCCTTCTACATTAGGGGGCTTTTCGGCTGAATCCAACTACGCTGGTCCAATGCAGGGTTGTAGGTGGACCAACTTTTTACATGCCTATCCGACGCATGGATCATCTTACTTTTCAGACAATTGGGTGATTCGCCCAAATTGTCCTACGACACTAAAATGTTTTCATGTTGTTTGTTTCAATATAAATGCCTATATTTACATTGACAAGAAAACATTCAAACTTTCATGACATGTGAATTTTTAGGTAAATAATGATTTTTTTTTAGCTTTTCAATAAAATTACAATTCGATTATAATTTTTGAATATCCGGGATTTTTTTATTGTCTGAGTTTTTGAATATCCATTCGATGAATGAAATAAAAGTAATTGTTTTAATTAGACTTCATCATCATGTGATCTGCCCGTATTGCGTTGAGCATCTGGGAAACTTAAAATTCAAGGGTAACAAAAAGTACTATATAAGGTTCAAAACCGATCTCTTCGGTAAATAATGCAGTCTACGTAGATAGCATACACAGTTACAACACCATCGTCAGTGCCAACTGGGTTACAATAATTATATTTCCAGCCTTATATTCACAGAACTTAAACTAATTCTGGATCAGCTTTTACTGGAAAATCTTAGTTATGGTGTAGTCGGTTTAAATATAGCTAGAAAAAAACTAACTGCCTCCGTAGCCTAGTGGTATGGGCGTGTGGCCTAGAAACCGGAGGTCGTGGGTTCGAATCCTGCGGGGACGCAACAAATTTTCGTTGTTGTTTCCTAGTTGGTTAGGGCAATTTGGGCCGATCACCCAATTGTCTGAAAAGTAAGATGATCCATGCGTCGGATGGGCATGTAAAAGTCCGTGCACCCACCAACCCGCATTGGACCAGCGTGGTGGGATACGGTCCAAACCCTAATGGATGAGGGTGTATTAGGAGGACCTATGTCCAGCAGTGGACTAACAAAGGCTGATGATGATGATGATGAGAAAAAATGGTTTCAATATCCGTTTAATCTTAAACGGTGACCCGCCACTGCATGGTACGAATTAAACGCAGAGTAGTCAAAGTCAATGATTGGTTGTACTGAAAGGCAGACGTCGACGGAGTTGGCATATTTGTACAAGCAATTCTTTCTGTGATATAAATAGCAATAAAAGTATTTAAAATTCGACCTTATGACTACTACATATCGCTATGTACTCTTGTAAATCTAACTATAACAGCAGAATGTTTTTGATGCAAATAAGAGTAAACTATTTTGGGTTTTTTTTTATATTAACGAACAGAAAAAATTAAGAGATTATGATCACTATATAACGATGTATATAATAATTTCATCTTAGTCTATCCTTCCTATATTTTACCAGTTATACTGGATTTAATGTGTATAATTATTTATTTATTCACACATCATCAATCACATCATTCAGCCTTTGTTAGTCCACTGCTGGACATAGGCCTCCCTAATACACCCCTATCCATTAGGGGTTTGGACCTATCCACCACGCTGGTCCAATGCGGGTTGGTGGGTGGACCGACTTTACATGCCCATCCGACGCATGGATCATCTTACTTTTCAGACAATTGGGTGATCAGGCCCAAATTGCCCTAACTAACTAGAAACAACAATGAAATTTGTTGCGTCCACGCAGATTCGAACCACGACCTCCGGTTTCTAAAGCACACGCCCATACCACTAGCTACGGAGGCAGTTTATTTATTTATTTATACTTTATTGCAAACCTTACAAGAGGCGAAGCTTTACAAGAGGCGGTCTTTATGGCATAAGGCATTCTGTACTAGTCAACCCGGGGCGTGGTGAAAGATTACTAAGGGTGCAATAACTTTTAAATGCTAAATGTTTTATATATATCTAAAACGTATCTTGAACATATACATATATATTGATAATATATATGTATATATATATTATATATACTGATGAATATATATATATATAAATATATCTTACGGTCTAATAATCGCGTAAACAAAAGATATACTTTAGCCGGATAGTTCTTCGCGCGCGTTACCTATAGTTGTCACTCAACTAGCCCGGTTAGGGAAGTAACGGCGTAGTTGTTGTTGCACGCACAACGATTATATTCAGGCCTGACAATAGCGCACATTAACATAAAATAGGCTCGTGTCAGTCGACCATCGTAATTATAACTGCGCATTATATGTGGTGGTGGATCTGTTAAAGTTACTTGGTTTTATTTCAACCCAGTGTACCAAGGAACATGGTTTAGTGAAAAAGTTTTGTATTTTAAAATGTCATAGAATTTTTAATCATTTTATAAATAACTAGCTGTTACCCGCGACTTCGTCCGGATAGATTAGGAAAAATGTCCGCGAGGTGCATTGAAATATCCTGTATCGGTGTAATATAATTGAGGTGTTTTTATTGTATGTGCCTATCATTAGACATATAGTTTTATAGATTGTATTTCGACGATGACAAATTTTCATATTGACTTTCATCCCAATTTCAACTCCTAGTTTATCCCAGTACGGTGTAAAACTAAAATAAATGCTATAAAACACCACTTATGGCTCGTTTTGAGTATCTAGCAACAAAATTTCATAGTTTTATGATCAACAGAGACGATTTCCATATAAACTTTCACCCCTACTTAAACCCCCTTTAACAAATTTTATCTCAATATCTAAAAGCCTATGTCCTTTCTCCGAATCAATGCTAAGTATAAGCAAAATTTCATTAAAATCATTTCAATGGTTTATACAATAAAGACTGACAGGCAGAGTTACTTTCGCATTTATAATATTAGTATATTATAAATGCGAAAGTAATTAATTGCACATAAAAGACTTGACCTACATCAATTCATAATAGACATATTATGATGATAACTATGGCAGAACAAAGAAACTTATATATAGCAAAGCCATGGGACTTGCGTTTATTTGATTCAGCTAAATAAATCATACCTCTTAGAGCATTAGAATTACTGGCTTGACAGATCTTACCGCAAGAACTTCTAATTTACGAATAAAACTACAGCTCAATAGATTCTATGCCATAGGTGGCATACTGCGTTGTTGTTGATGGAGGCTAACCTTCAAGCATTAGAAAAACATGAGTCAAATACAAAAGTGACTATGACGACGAAATAAGATATAATAAACACGCATTAAAAATTTGCAATTAAAGTAAATTGCTTATTATTAAAACAATAAAAAAAAGGAAACACAATTTTTTAATTAACTACATATTGTTTTAACCAAGCCAGTAATATTTAATATAACTTTAATTAAAAAAAAAACGCTATAAAATGCGTAAATTAACTAGAATAATTTGAAGCAATAATTTAATGTTATTAAACACTTAAATGCAAGCCATGGGGACTGACACAATTTGTAAACAGGTCACCGAACGAACTTTGTGAACGCACCCCCGGCCGCCTGTCAGAATGTTGGCGCCAAACCGGCGTCAACATGGCGGCTTCGCGTGAGACGGGTCAATCGATTTCGACATTTATTTCCTTTGAAGGATATAGGGACATCAACACTTAAGCCACAAATGAAAACAATAGATTTTCTTTAATTTAATAAGGATTTTTAACATACAGTTTTTAACAATTCATAAAAATTAAAGTAAAATTGCTATTTTTATAGGGCCGTCTAAGTTTATAAAACTGTGACAGTTTTTTTTCTAATATTATTATTATAAAACTATCTTTATAATCAAAATAGGTGACACCTAAAGGAATGTTACGCATGTAAATAACCTTTTCCAGCGTGTTTGTATAAGACATGGTGTCGGTGTCACATCGAATAGATGGAATTCAAAGAGTCAATATTAAACTTTGATATTTACTATACCGAAAGCTATTAGCGTTATCGTACGTTCTGTGTTACGAAAGTTTTCTGTCAATACTTGATTATTATGTAACAAAATACTATATTTGAGCGTATTTTTGTAAATTTTCAAGCAAAATATGACGAATACTATATTTTTTTTTCAAACAGACGTCATTTTAAAACCGGTTTCGCGCCGTTTTATCCCGCGCAGTGGTAGTTAATCTGTGAAAATGCTGATTATAAATTATATACTTCATTTCAATCTAAACGTTTATGGGAGGTATGTTTAATTAGCTTTTATTATATTTTAATAATTTTCATATTAACTTACTATAATTAACATAATTAAATATGATCAAAATTACTTTAGTTATATATATGTATTATTATATATCTATATCTATGTCATTGTAAGATGTCATTAGAATCCATCCGGTATTATTTGCGTAAACCAGTTGATTTCTACAGTTGTATCCACTTCAAGCCACCCTATATAAGAATGAAATTAGAAAGAAGCAAAGAGTTAAGTTATATAAAAGTAAAATATGTTAAAGTTAAACCACCACATCTAGGATTAAAAAAGACAATTCACTAATAAGGATACATGCATGTAGGCATGATGATCTCTTTTAATGAGCCTTTTTAAGTATGATGCTTTTGTCCATTTGTCTAAATTTCCTTTCCAGAGTTATCTATACACACATATCTTTATAAGTAAAATCTGATTGATATATATTACAAAAAAACATTGCATTACAATCAAAGGTGGAAATGTTTCCCTTATATATATAACCATATAGATATAAATAATGTGAAACCCGAACATGTTATGGCAACAGGATTGGGTCATATTTATTCACAGTATCGCTTCCGTTTCATGTAATACCCCTTACTTGAGCACGTTCCCATTGCAACACGTCACGGGGAACAATGAACACTTGTACACGACTATTCGGTCGTACGACCCATTGTTCGGCTGTTCCTTATGCTTTGACGTTTATGTGTTGAATTTTCGTGACGTGTCAACAGCACGTTGCATTCCAATAGTAAATACGATTGCAAATATTGTATGGAAGTAGGTTAACTGCCTCTAACTAACTTTAAGGTAACTCTCTCTTTGTTATTGTTAGTAAAAAATACTAAAAGTAAAATTATCTTAAAATAGGTATTAAGAATCAGCGATATTCTCTTTATTTTTAATTTTAATAGAGTTTTAAAGCGAGAACGAGGAAAAACCTCATTAAAATGACACAAAACGTAGTGTAAACTACAAAAATTAACGGGCTAAAGAGCTAATGATCTTGCGCGAGTTTTATATTTGCAAAATGCAAACCTCAACAAATATCAAAAGGAATTATTAACTCTAGAGGTTTAGTGAGTGGCAAAGTCGGAATCCATAAAGCAGGCTTAGATTATATGAGCTTATAGTCAAAGAACATATAACCATAATAATAACTTTAGTGCAATATGTTAGCGCCTATTCTAAAATATTTAAAAAGTGTGTTATCTGGCTAAATGTTTATACTTTAAAAATAAAATTAAAAATTCATCAGATAAAGTGAAATGACTTGGAATATTATTATAAGCGAAACTCGGAAGGGCAGCAAGGAGCAGCTCTGAAATAACTTTAAATGTTGATAACCATACAATTGAAGTTTACATAGATGTTAACCTATTTCGAGAGATTTTTTCGGACATTCCTGGTTTCGACTACCAAGTCACTTTTGTCTTCTCCAACAGTTGCTGAATCACTATTAAAAGATAATGTTATTGAATGTACAAAAATGTTTAATTTTACTGATGTATGGCAAGGACATTATAAGTGCATGTAGACAATTAGATATTAAAAACTGCAGACCTTTGGGGAATCTCTGTTAGGTGATAAATTGATTATTGATGTAATATCACCTCATCTAGCAACAATATTTAATGTAAGCATCCAGAGAGGCGAGTTTCCTGACCTAATGAAGCACAGTAGAGTTATACCGGTTTTTAAAGCAGGGTGTAATATGGACCCAAATAATTTTAGACCATATCTATTTTGCCTACTTTAGTAAAATATTTGAAAAACTATTATTAAACCAATTAATGAAACATTTTAACAGTAACGTCTCATTAATAACAAACAGTACGGCTTCACTAGGGGTCGCTCCACGATTGATGCTGGCGTTATGCTCATTAAGAGCATCTTTGAGGCTTGGGAAGCGTCAGGATGCCTTAGGCATTTTTTATGCATCTCAAAAGCTTTTGATTGCGTACAGCATGAAACTCTGGTCAGGAAATTACGTCACTATGGTGTAAGAAACGCCGCACACAATCTTCTGTCTTCGTACTTGAGCCACTGAACTCAGAGGGTTGACGTGAATGGTAAAAGATCTCCAGGGGCCCTGGTAATATGGGTGTCCCACAGGGTCTATTCTGGGCCTTTTCTTTCTCATCTATATAAATGATTTACCATTTGTTATTAATAAAAACGACGAGATAGTATTATTTGCTGATGATACTCCTTAATTTTAAAGTTAAACGACACACATCAATAAATGACGATGTAAATAATACTCTCTAGAGTGGCGCAACTTGGTTTAGTGTCAATAATTCTAGTGAACCAGAAGAAGACAAAATGTATTAAATTTATGACTCCAAATGTAAGACTGAGTAAATGTGAAGTGTTTATAGATGAGGAAGAGATAGAAATTGCTGAGTCAACCGTGTTTCTGGGAATAACAATAGATACCAGATTGCAGTGGGCCCTCATATTAATAGACTGTCGAATAAACTCAGCTCTGCAGTATATGCTGTCAAGAAAATCAGACAATTAACTGACGTGGAGACGGCCTGGTTAGTATATTTTAGCTATTTCACAGTGTAATGTCTTATGGCATTCTACTGTGGGAAGTACGGCAGAATACTAATACGATCTTTGTCCTCCAAAAACGAGCTATTCTAGTGGTTTATAACCTGGGTCTCAAGGAACCCTTGAGAAAATTGTTCCCAGAGATTAAAATACTAACTGTTACTTCTCAATACATTTTCGAAAACCTAATGTATGTGCAAAAAATAGAAATGATTTTCTTAGACATTGTGATGCACATAACATAAATACTAGAAACAAATATAATTTAATTCTTCCAGCAACTAGACTGCGAAGAATAAGTAAATCTTTTATGGGACAATGTATACGCTTACAACAAAATCCCAGTAAACGTTCAGAATTTAACTGTTAATAAATTTAAAAAGTAGTAAAGGAACGTTTATGTGTTAAAGGTTATTATGACATAAATTAATTTATAAATGATAACACAGGCTGGTAATGGAATGCTCGCTCCAGGCTTTTTCAAGTGTAATATACGTATGATAGTACTGTATGTAGCTCATAAGAAAATTTATATGTATATATTTGATTATTTTAAAAGATGACAAAATAGGCCCGCTGAGTTTTTTCTGCCGGTTCTTCTCAGGTCGGAGGCGTCCTATTCCGAACTGGTGGTAGCGTCCTTGACAACATCAATAAGCGAGTGTTACATTCTATATTGAATAAAGATATTTGAATTTGAATTTGAATTTCAGATGATAGAAGAATAGCATGATTTGTGAATAATCAGTTAGGCAATTGGTTATTGAATCCCATAAAATCTTAGAAACTACTATTATTAGGCAGTAATTTATATGTAGTATTTAAATTAAGTCAAAGTCAAATATCTTTATTAAATATGGAAACATTACGTTCTCCTATTTTTCGTTCAAAATGGCAATCTCTGACCAGGGAAGAACCGGCGTAAGAAACTGTTTTACAGCGGAACTATTTTTATTTCCTTAAATTGAATATGTCATTTGGTACTTTTTAACAACAAAGTAGAAAAAAAAATAACCAACTATTACTTAAAGATAATAATATAATAAAGTAATCAAAACCCGCTTTAAAAAATTTATATCAAGTGTCTTGACGTTTGAGTTCTAAATAAAAAAAAAACAATTATTTTTAGCAACAATTTACCGTTCAAGAAATCTTATGTAATAGAATACTGCTTTTTTATTTAAATCTTATGTCACACACTGAGTTTTGTAATAAAATAAAATATACCATCATAAGCAAATTTCCATCGCCTCTATGTCTAACGGTATTGGCGCTTGCTTTATAAACCGGAGGTGGTGGGTTCGAATCCCGCGGGGAAACAATTTTGTGTTATCGTTGTTTTCTGGACAATTAGGCGCAAATACCCAATTGTCTAAAAAGTAAGAAGCTTGTAACAGTAGGTGCACCCACCAATGCGCATTGCACCAGCGTGGTGGGGTACGGCCCAAAACCCCCTGATGAAGAAGGCGTGTGTTAGGTAAGGTCCAGCAGTGGACTAACACAGGCTGATGATGAAATGATGAAACACATAGTGTAGTAGTCAAGATTCTGTTCATTATATTATGACGCGAGTAATGAATCAAGGCTTTGCGGTTAAGGAGCTAAAGATTGCCGGTTTCAAGTTTCTGTACGGATGACAAGTATTTTATGAAACATTGTTTATAGCCCATTAGTGACAAAGCATCCATATGTTTAGCAATAACGGTGTAAGATTTGAAGAAAGGAAATTATGGTCTTGTATACTTCTTTCATTATATTTGGCGATTTATTTCTTATAAAAGACTTTTACATTATAGGATCCATGGTCACGGGCAGACCATATATATATCCTGAAAAGTGTCTGAAACGTCGGGAAATATTGTAAACCAAATTAAACGCGGTAAAATCCGTAGTCTTTTATTGAATCATGTGCAGTATTCGAGTAAACGCAAGAAAAATTTATTTCTTTGGTACAGATTCAGCAAAAGGCTTTTTAAGAGGGTATAAACGTATTTTGACATTTTATTGAATTTTAGTATTTAAATAAATACGAGTTAACATCTCAACTCGCAAGATTATTACGTCATTTAATAGAATTAATAACCATATAACATGAATCAATTCTTCTTGAAATTGTTTCAGTTCCATAATGAGTCAGGAAATAGTGTGTAATATGAAGGAAAATCAATTATTATTAAAATATAAATACAACATAATTTATTGGAATTATGCTGAAAACAACTGTCTGACTGTAACTGTGCCTATTCTAGACTGAAAACTGCGTCACCGCATCAACAAATCATCTAATAAAGTACTCAATTTATTTCGTTTTATCCTTATTATTATATACCGTAAAAACTAAATTAAAAAAGTGTATTAATTCAACGAAGGCCATATATGATATTCCGATAACTTTTTCTTTTGCAAATTTTATATAAAAAACTAAAAATATTCAATGCATAATATTTATACCTTTTTAAATTTAACAGATATTTATAATACATACTTTTTTCATCGGCCATTCGTGGCTCCACCGTGCGTGCCATTGCCTGTTCGTATGCAGTTATGCGCGCGCTGTCTTTTAGACCGGAAAACGCTAGAAAGTGACTTTTCAATTTTCGAATAGCTACATAATAGACAATCGGCGGGCTCATAGAATGACTCTATTGTAAATGTTTGGATTTTAGCGTTTTATTAAATTTTAAGTGTAGCATATTTGCTAACTTATTAGCTAGGCTATCTCCTATCTATTCTATCTATATGTATATTTTACTAGGCTATCTCCAAGTTTGGTTTAAATCTAACCATATCACATAAAAATAATTTGTTTTTTGTGGGTCTGGAATATGATGAATATGCAGATTCAAATGAAAGGACATAAGTAACTTCCTAACGACTAATTACTTTTTGTTTCAAAAAAATATTTTAATACTACAAATATAATGTAGCCATGCTAAATTCTGTTGGTACACGCTATTAAATATTTTAATTCAAATGCTTTATAAATGTTGCTAGTAATTACATTGCATTTGATTTTATACGTATATTACTAACAAATATCAATTAAATTGAATTTTTTGTAATTATCGTATTTAAAATACGTTCAGACATGCGATTTAAGAACTTTTTAAAATTTTTATCCCAACTTTCTAGTTTTCAAGCTTTTCAGGCCACTTTCCGTTAAAAGCTTTTAAAAACATAACTAAAACATTCTAGAACACAGAATACAAGTTGCACGCATAATTCACACCACTAGTAATAACCAACCCATTTCAAGAGACCTCTGACTGTGCTTTTTTTCACAAGAATTTGGTGTTAACGGGGCATATTGAATATGATAGGATTCTCATTGTTTTGTTCGGTGAATCGTTGAGGTGCAGCCGTCGCTTCGAAGCGGCAGTCGCTCCGCGTCATCCGCTGGGTAGACGTGTTCATTCAATTTACATTTTTAATACTATTACGCTTTTGCGTTCTTAATTTAAATTGCATGTGATTTCGAATTAGTTCGAAAAGTGAAAACGTAGTGAACTTTTTCTTATTTTACAAAACTTTTTGGTAAGATTTTTTATTGTTTTTAGTTTTCGACGAATTTTATGCTTAAAATATTTTGTATATTGTTTTTGTATAAATAATTATGATACTATTTAAAAAATTGATTTTAATATTTCGTGAATACTGTTCTCTATATATCTATAAAACTATCGTATAGTTTTATGAGTATTTAATTTGTATTATAGAATTTAACAAAAGTTCTATTAAAAATAATTTGTTACTATCATATTCAAATTATTGGCGTTTGTATCAGAAGCATTTGTTTGTACTAGAAGTACTGAATAATCTTTTAAGAATTTCGTAGCTGTAGTTTACGATTACAGCTTGATTGGCAAATCTCAGCCAAAAATATGATAATGTAATTGATTATCTTTTTACGGTTATTTAACTACATATTAATGCCAGTTTACGTTTGTGCTGCTAAATGAATATAAAAGAAGAATAATCCTAAGTAATCATGTTTTTTTTAATTATTATCAGTAACAATTTCCATTTGTACTCATCGTGTCATATTTTCATCCCACTAAATAATTTCACTAACTGTTAAAAATGGATAAGTTTTTGATAATTTTTCCGAGTTCCGTCTTAAATAACATACTACAATGAATTCCTCTGTTAGGCATATTTGAAAATATAATCAAAGAATTCAAAATCGTTTATTTCGTTTTTAATAAAGGCATTATAGAAGAAACACAAGATTTATTGACAAGTTCCAATTATTTACTTATTTACCAACAGATTTACGATATTACTAGTTATAGTTAAAAAAACAAAGTGCGATGTATTCACAGGAATTTAATGCGTTTTCTTTTGTCGTATGTTCATATCAATGAAATGAATAGCTGTTATTAGAGATGCAAATCCCGCCATTGTTTTTCGAGATTGAGACGTACGATGGATGTTTTTCTTTTTTGAATACCGGAATTTAATAAAGATCATCGTGTAATGCGATTATTTTTAATTCTATTATGGCATAAATTAGTATTATGGCATTTTCCAAATCGGGTTTTAAGGATCAATTAGTAGAGTTTCTATTTTTAACCGACTCTTACTTAATCGTTTCTTTTTATAATCACCGAGCATTTCCAAATTACTTTTTTTTCTTTTCAATATCGTTTAAATTAAATTAATCAACTTAATGTTTTTCCGCCAAAACAAATGTAAATTCCATCATTGTTTATATATACAATCTAAAAACTCAACCATAAGATGGAATAAAAAAATGAGAAGAAACTAAACAGTTTTTCATTTATATTACTTCAGAAATTTTTATTGTTTTTCTCACTTTCCCGCCAAAAGCCATCTGACTACAGATAATATATTTTATTTGAAATAAACGACGATCCAAATTCGAATATGTTTGTTTTTGCACACACGGCGTCATCGTTGTTTTTCAGCAGTTGGAAAGTTCGCGTGATGCGCGGTCTCGCTCGATTCACCGTGATTTATTTCATGTTTGATTGGCGAAATGCCGGTTCGTTTGCTCATCAATAATATATGAGTGAAAACCGTTACGTACCGGCGTGCCATAACGCTAATTGGTACAGGCCGATGGCAATGCGTTGCCGGTGAAAAAATCAATGAACGCGTTGACCAATAAGAAATAGCGAGGCTAAATAAAATATGGAATGTGAGCGAATAATGTGTTATATCTCGTCTAAAGTATTTGGCCCTTAGTGATGTTATAAAATCGGCTTTAGAGAAATAGTCAACGCATTAAATGCTAATATGAATCTCAACTCTCGGGCTATGCAAACCGTAATAATGCATTCCGGGTTGATGGGCCAGTAGATTTTTGATAGTTGCACTACTGCTTTCACATAATACCGCGGTAATACATCCCCAGGCGCTCCGTAGGAAAAAATAAGCCTTCACAGATTAGAAACATATTTAAGTTATTGCAATATGTTAATTACCTAGCAGTACCCACTTCTTCAATTCAACTAAAACTTTTTAAACTGCAATAACTTAGAAGATAAATGCAAAAAAACACAAAAATGGACACACTGGCCATATTTAACCAATTATTTTAAAACTAAATGCAAACGGAGTTTCCTATATAATCTGCAGTTGTTGCTCGTTGTGTATAATCTGTGGAACAATCAAACGTAATTGCGCGCCGAGGGTGCCACTCGCAGCGTAACTCGTTTTTATCATCGGTATTATTTACCCAATCGCAATTGAAGCGAGACGGTTCCGCGCAACTATTGAAAATGACACCGTTTAACCTCCACGAACCGAATGCTATTATAATATTTTTGATATAAATAATGAAAATATCTTCCGAGGTATTTCCGTGTATTGACAATAAGTTATATTAGAGATCAGCCGTCAGCGCAAGAGCTATTACAGTGCAAAAATACGCGCGGAATTAACATAAATGCACTACCCATTTTTTTAAATCCTATTTTCTGATGGATAGGATAACCGACACGATGGTGAAGAGACCAGGCTCAAGACTGACTTTTCGTATGCCCATGCGACGCAAGGATCATCTTACTTTACGGACAATTGGCTGGTTAGCCCAAACAGCTCTTAACAACGAAAAGTTGACGACTACACGAAGGGTTTAAACATATGTTTCTAAACCCATTTGTGCCTATTTCCGCAAAGCAGTAGTGTGAAAATACTACTGTGTTCCGGTTTGAAGGGAAAAGTAGCCAGTGTATTCACAGTGTAAACGAGACGTGACATCCTATGTCTCACGGTAGGCAGCACGTTGGTGATACCCTTGGTATTGCCGATGTCCATGGGCGCCGGTGACCACTTCCCAGGTGGTCCGGATGCTCGTGCGCTTTCGTATACAAATAAAAAAAAATACCGTATGCCTATACGAGGCCATTAAGCAGTTTTATAATACTTACTGCACGTTAAAGCCGCGTTGAAAGAAAATCTATTCATGCTTTGTCTCAATATGCAAGTAAATTGGTGTCTAATTATGAGAAATACTTAATGATTCAGCATAAAACTATCACGCTTAAAAATGCTGCCAAGCTCTAATATCTACTGAAATCTTTTAGTTTCGCCATTATTGTGTGAAATTACTGTTGATTTAAATTACCATTCGATATAATAAAATAATTTAAGTTCAAGTTAGTAAACGAAAATATAAAAAATGCGCCTTAAGTTATTACGAACTATTCTCATGCAATCAGCGAAATAGCTTGTTTTTTTTTTCTCGGCGTTATTCTAAAATAGACGATACTAATATAAAGTAATTTTAAGTCGGAAGATACTTGATATAAATATATATTAAATAACGGTAATGGATATTCTTGTCACAAGGCTTTTTCCTGCTACCCGTTGTCCCAAATTATCATGGATTCGGTTTCTAATCTAGATTTGCCTGAAAATCTGTTTTTATGTACCTTAAGTACCTGTGTAACACACAGCCTTAAGGTTTACTTTCAATGAATGGATTAGATGTTAACCCCTCTAATGGAGAAGGGGTGCATAAGGGGACGCCTATGTCCAGCAGTGGACTAGCACAGTCTGATTATGATTAGATGTTAGAAAATTTAAGGCACTAACGATCTCTAAAAGATTACCAAAGACGATGGTTCTGACTAGTTTTTTAGACAGCGCAGCTGATGGACAGACACCGGACTTTTCAAAGAGTACAATATGTTTTCTTCAATTTACATTAATGGGGCCTACATCAGGACTGCTAAAGAATTTTCTAGAACATTCTTTTCAAGCGACCATCCTTCGCAGGTATCGGAGTACGGGGGCGCTCGCGTGGTCTGGGCAATGTCCGCCGGCGACAGGGAGCCGAGGCGCAGGCCAAGAAGGGCGACGAGGGCTCCGACAATGAGAGGGACAGCCGGGCAGCCGCCGCCCTCAAGCGCAACTGGTGCGTGGGGCTACGGATCATCGAATTGGTAAGTACCATTTCTTTAAACAACAGCTTTTAAGCTATGTAAATGAAAACACGAAACCAACATAAAAGAAGTCTAATGACGTCGAATGAGAATGCGCTTATTGGGTGACTGAAGCTTTATTCGTTTTCTTTGCGATGTTTAACGCAACAACAATTAAAACGATATAGAGCTACGCCCCAAATAGTGTTTAACGTTAGACTTTAAATTAGATTTTGTATCAAAATAAATTATTATTAATTCCATCTTTTATTTGGCTATAGCGTGTATAAGTTCCTTTCAATTTCCTTGAAAAGTTTCATCAAAGAGAAAAGTACCTAGTTAACTATACAGGGTGACTTTGAGTAATGAACAATTACAGTTACTAGACAACAGTTACTAGATAACTGTAATTGTCTGAAAACTGGGATATAAAAATATGAAAAAAAAAATATCCTATTATAGATACATATAAATAAAGATTGTATTTAAATCAATGTTAGATATGAATTGTTACAACTTCATCACAAACACTTTACCAGTTCAACGGCTACTTTGAAAATACATAACTTTAAATATTAAAAAATATTAAGCTTCAAGCCATTTCCTTCTATCTAACTTATTAAAATGTAGTACCTGTATAATTAAAGCGTGTGAATCAGCAATATGTCTACAGTTCAATGCCAGTATCGTCAACTGCACTGGCTCGAAATATTCACTTCGTGACGTCGTTTAATAAATATAATTTATACCGTAAAGTCCTATTTTCAAACTCAATGTTTCTTGAGAACAAATAGTTTAACATAGGATTTTATTTGGAAAATGCCATGTCTTATGGCTGGTATGGTACTCTATAACTTTGTTGGTATTTGCGTGTGTTTAAACACCATTTGGTATTTGATTTGAACACAGATCGTCAACTGTTTGATGCGAAGTTCTCTCTTTTTTCTTTTTCACTTATTTACTATTCAATCAACAGTTGATTGTAGCAAATAATAATTGATAATATAGTGTAACTGTGTACCTTAAAAAAATAGCTTTTTCTTTTATGTTTTTGTTGTCTACATAGTATATGTAAAATTCCTTATAATGGTTACACACAAGGTTAGAGATTATTTAGTAACATTAAAACTAAAAACAATCTTGTTACGGAGCTATATTATCAAATTATCTCTAAAAAATCTAGTGCAGCGAAAGTAAAAGTGAATTTTATGTGCCCAGAATCTCAAACACTTAATTGATTTGCCACCATAACTAAAGTTACAAAAACAATCAAGCTCATTATAGCAACAAAATGACAAAATAAAGTAACATAGAGCCGAGATCCGTGACCGAAACTATAACTTCTATGAAGCAAGCTTGAAGTTTTTTATACGGAAAGTGAAAACTATGTTTAACAAAATTATTTAAGAACAACTTTCACTTGAAAAAACAAGGATTTTTTTTACAAAAAAGGTTTAATTCTCTTCGATCAATCACGTTCACCGTCAAATATGAAAGTTAACTTTTATTTCTCTTTATCTTAAAAAGTGCCAGAGCTGTTTTATTTCTTTTTTTTTATTGGCAGTTATAAGTGGCCAGTGGAAAAGATATTTATCTGCATTATAATAAATACTATAAAAATATTTTATAATATAAAACGATTATATTACATAATCATACTGATTTATGTACCTGTATTTAAATAAAACAAAAATATGACCCGTCGCTACTTTTGTTTTAAAATATATAAAAAATTAATTTTCAAATATTGAATTCAAACCGCCCGGTATTGGCCTTTGCTTCATAAACCGTAGGTTGTAGGATCGTTGTTTTCTGGTCGGTTAGGATTTGGGCCGATCACCCAATTGTTAGAAAAGTATAATGATCCATGCGTCGGATGGGCATGTAATAAGTCGGTCCACCCACCAACCCGCATTGGACCAGCGTGGTGGGATCCGGTCCAAAAAAATCCGTAATGGAGAAGGCGTATATTAAGGGAGGCCTATGTCTAGCTGTGGACTAACACAGGCTGATGATGATGATGATGATGAACACGAAATTAGACAAAGATCATATAACGTTCTAGTTATTATTAATACATGATTGATAATGTAAAAGCAGCTTTATCTGTTTAGTACAAGATATAATCCAAAAACAATTCTGTATTTTTCGTACATCGCTCTAGGGCAATGCAATAACTGGATATTAACCACAATAGAAAAACATGTCTTCGCCCTCAATTGCCTAAAAGAGACAAACGCGACCTTAATAACTCTACTTATTTTAGTATTATAATGATTGTAATTCGTTTCAGTTGGTATTATAGTAATTCCAACCGCATTTTTTATTATTTTTGCAATTACAGTAAAAACACAACAGACTCTACCCTACTCTAACTCTACTCTTAATGTAATAAAGAAATGTAAAAGTGTTTTACATACTTTCAAGCCGATTTCGATCTCATCATATAAATATATATTGAGAAGCATATTAATTACTAAATTAGAGCACAAAGCGAAGTTTTTGTTTGCTTAAAAATATATATACATATCTTATCTAGTTTTACAAACTGACATAGATCCCATTTCTTTTTGGTGCACAAACCCAATACGAGCTAATAAAGGCTAAAAATAAAAGTTCTGTAAATGACATTAAAAACCGTTGCGTCTTTTAATGAACTTTAAAAATATTCAATAATATGCACCTAGTATCATCTAGCAATCGCTTACCGTATTCACTGGTCTCCTAACAGTTAAATTGTAAAAATTATTACTAATAACATAACACACAAGCGATACGTCGTCGAAACTAGTTTGAAACGGACAGACGTCGAGAAAAACTGCACGTAATTGAGAGAAAGCCGGAAACTTCGACTGGGCGCGATAAATGCAACGATTGCCGGATACAGATTCCAATGTGTACCAACAAACTTGAACGGATATAGATTCCTCAGACCATTGTATGCCGAGATACTTTTGACGAAACAACAAGTCGTGTCGGATGATTCTAATATGAATTATGGCTAACATTATAAAGTAACAAAAGATCTTTTAAAAATCGAGAGAAGCTAGCGAAGACAAGTTTTAAGACGAGCCAAGTATAAATAGAATCTTAATAAAAGAATTCAAAAACGCCTAAAAATATATGGCCCTCCAGAACGCGCGTATCACGCGTCGTATCTTTTAAAAATACCATACATTTTAAGTTCATTAATCGTTCAAACTACATGGATATCAACTCTTATATAGTCGAAATGAAGATAAAGGTACATTCAAAAAACCTTTTTTTATTATTTTCTAACTGCCAACAGAGGCAGACGAGCTGTCGGGCACCTGATGAAAAGTGGTCACTAACCTATAGATATCGGCAATAACATAGCAACTTCATTACCCAGTAGATACGTTAGCTACGCAGTAGCGTTCCGGTTCGAAGGGCCTGTTTTGCGACAAAAATAGGCACCACCCCTGCCCCGGCCCCCTGTAAAAAGGGTCCACCTACCCTAATAGAAGAAGCTTATTGCTGTATTAACTACGTTTCTCATTATCAATGACTTCAGAACTTAATTCTTTTACAGATAATATCCGTGATTGCGATCGGGTTAATAGTCGGCGCTTTGTACTCCCCACAAGTGGTCCAGTCAGACCACAGACACATCGCACTCATCTTCTCGGCTTATTCGAGTAAGTATTTAATCTATTTCTTGTCTCCAACTAGGTTTTAACATTTGGCAAAAGTAAAGAAGAACGCATTATGATTGTAAAATCTATGAGATAGGTTTGTTTTAACATATTTAGTGTACGTTTAAGTACTGTGTTGGATGCCGAGACATTTACTAGCTGACAGAAATTGACAGAATCTGTAACTAAAAAATCTTAAGTTCCAGATTCTGTCAATTCTAGTAAAAAGTTATGTAATAATTAAGTTAAGTACTGAAAAGCTATAAAAAGTATAAAGAAATAATAACTGAATACATATATTATACCTATTTCTGAGTTCACGTCTTGTATCCAAAAGGTCATAATAACCAAAGAAAACGAGTAATAGCTACATAATAATTTAACAATCAATATAATTGGCTATTTTTATAAAGATAAAGGGAGTAACGTTACCAGAAGTAAAATTGGCGTAAAACCATGACCCGATTGCTACAACAGATTATGTACTAATCTTTCAATTCACAGACAATTATTGTCGCTGGCCAATTGTTCCGCTTCATGGCCGAATGCCATCTGACATTACGACAAAGTATTTTACCGAACAGAAAACAATCTAAATAGAGAAAAAAAAATGTACGTTAGAACAAGCTAATGAATCACAATATTTTTTTTGCTTTTGTAATTATACCAATTTAGTGTATCTCCTGGTGTACAAAATGTTAATGGTCATTGTTTTTGCGACAGTTCAACGGACTCTTTTTTAGAACTGTTTTTATATAATTGATGTCACGAAATTGGACACAATGTTATTATTAACACAATCCAAGATTGATAGGTTTTCCGTAGATACATAGAGGATATGTTTCATTAAGCTTCAAAAGATTTAGCAAATTCGCTGTATGTTGTTACATCAAAGTCATCAGTAAAGCATGTGCGACTTACTCCCCGAATGTACATAGCTTTACTGTTAAAATTAACCATCAAGATCTATTAAGGATTTAGCACAAACGCGGTTGAAACTATTATATCTTGAACTGCTTCAAAAATGCCATGATATTTTCTATTATTTTTTAAGTAATAAATACTTCTGTGTGAACTGTTTAGACACTTAAGCCATTCTTCAAAAGGTGCGTATAATAACTATTTACAAAGTTAAGTGGTAGCAAACATCATTACTGCATTTTCTCTTTGACCACACCATTACTAGTGATAGTAATTCTTCATTTAAACTGCCATTTAGCATAAACTACTCGGTATTGGCTTAAGTGACGTGCAAATGACAATTTCACTACACAAATTACCGGAAAATCGGTTCGAACCACGCATGTGAAAGTTAGTGCAATACATTTTCTTTCATTAACCTAATGAGCAGCTCATATTCAATGATTATTAGCTATCATCAGGTGAAAATATTTACCTAATACTAGAATTATTAGGACGTAAAATATAGGAAATGTAAATGGAAATTATATATTAGGAAATTATAATACAAAATCGATTTGTATGATGTTTGTAAAGAATAGAAGTTTAAGTTGTTTTTGTTGTTTTATGTTGCTCTAAATAATTAGTAAATAGCGACAACGACGCAAGAACAAACCTACGACCTACGACTTGTATTGCGAGTGCTAACACCTCTAAACCACGGAAGCAGTCGAATACTTTTTTTATTAATTAAAGCGTTGAAACAAGCATTCACCTAATGGCAATTAATACGCCATGTCCATAGGAAACGCGTAAGACGCCTCCAAATGCGCTTGCCGCAACAAGTTACATTTCATTTAACCAATCCCTCTTGTTTTGTCCTTCAAACCGGAAGCCAATATTGTTCATAAACTGCAGATAATCATCATCAGCCTGTGATAGTTCACTGCTGGACATAGGCCTCCCCTAATATACCCCTATCTATTAGGTGGCTCGCAGATAATAGTTCATCATCAGCCTGTGATAGTCCACTGCTGGACATAGGCCTCTCAATAACCTATCCATTAGGTTTGACCGATCGTACACGCTGGTCGAATGGATTGGTGTAGATCGACTTCAGCTTATATACAGTTAATCGCACCGGTAAATCATCACGCGTGCTGGTCATCGCCCGGCTTCTGGGGGAGTCGGCAGGGTGGAGGACCTCAATAGGTTTCTCTGTCCTGGGCGTCGTGATGTTCACCGCGGCGGCAGCCGTCATCTTCTATGGTAAGTACTAATAGTTGGTTGGGATTTTGTGGATGGACTTTCTTTCAGAGAATATGTTCTGCATAAGCCTTTTATTTAAAAAAGTCTCAGAATAGATAACATCTTGAAAGGAAACAAAGTAACGTCGTTTGTAATTGTGTTTCGGATATATTGAACATTAGTTTTTTGACGCATTTTATCAAGTTTTGTGGTAAAACTTTTTTCGAACCATTATGAATGTATTGATAGAACATTCATAATTCATATGTCTTTAATTCCTTATCGTATTTGGCGTTAGTATAGTAATAATGATAAAAATTTCTTGAAGATTTCTCAAATATAGTCGTAAACTTGTGAGCATAAAACTGTATTTCTGAATATTTTTTTTAAGTTCTTTTCGGATTTTTTTATTAGGAATAGTACGTACAAACTTGCATTAACTCATTTTCAATTTAACGACTATTTCATATGTGAGTAATTCAATAAATGAAGCGTCAAGTACTCGTGAATTCATATCGCTCGCATTGTAATTCTATTAATATACTCAATGCCGTAGATTATGGTAAGAAAAACATTAAACATTTTAATGGACTGTTATTTATTCAGTCCTATTCACTCCTTATACAAGGTTAAATGAAATCTTAAATTTAATCGTTCCAATGACCTCTAAATAGAATTAAATAAAATCAATTAATAAACATGTTGTGATTAACCAAAGCAAATAATATCAATTTTTTTCGTGCTGACTCTAATAAATGAATAATCAGAGATTTTATGCTTACAAAAAATTAGAGAAAATTAAATTGAAATACGCTAGTACAAAAAAGGCTATAATAATATACAAAAGGTTGCCCACCGGTTAGGATGTCGGAATGTAAATAAAATATCGATACATATTATATCGATACTTTTTAAATATATCAATATCGATATTTAAATTTAATTCCGAAAATATCGATAAATAAAAATAAATTATGTAGCCTATTCTAATTAAGAAGCGACAACTTTACTCTACCAAAATCAAAATGTGATTTCTTAACAAAAAAATGCTTATTTTTATTATAAAAAACATCGATTTATGCAATACTTTAAAATATGGATATTTCGATTAACGACTGTAACTGTACTAAAAATAAAAAATTGCTCTATCCTAAAATATATCACACTTTCAATACTTTCAATTGTATCGATATTTTTAATTTTAAATATCGGCAAAAAATAACGATATTATAGAAAAATAGTATCGATTTATACCTGGATTCCTATGATAAAGGAACTTATGCGGGTCAAAGATCCAAATAAAATCTGGCAAATGCAAAGCAAAGGCGACTGCTGTAGTGTTCGAAACGTCACAGGTTAAAAAGGAAAATGATCTCAATAAAATGTGTCAAAAGTAATTTTATTGAATACTGTGCAGTATTCGCACGAATAAAAGAATTAACTATAATATTTTACTGTCCGACATTGTAAACCTTTTCCAGTAGATTCCAATTTTCTTATGTGCATTAATCATCAAAACTAGTTTAGTTTAGCATTTTCGTTTGTTTCATTAAAGACACAACATTTTTCGAATGTCATCTCGACAGGAATGAAGACAAGATTAATATGAACGAAACTTTTTACAGACTGGCACAGATCCTACTACGCAAATCTACGCCCGAACAAAATCTCCTACGACCTATTAATTTCTTCTGGCGTTTTCTCCGTAATCAACGCCGCTGTATTCATTGTCCATGCCTTTTTGACTTTCAGGAAAGAGGCCGATTACTAGATTACTAAATTATATAATGTTTAGATTAAGAAAATATATTATTATGTATGAATAACATTAAAGTAGAATATAATCGTAGAAATTAAGAGAAAGAAAGTTGACATGTATCATTTTTATTTACTCCCAAAGTTGTATTGTCGTTTTGTTTGTGTAATGTTACTTTTATTTAAGGTAAATATAATATTAGTTTAATATTAATGCTATTAAGAAAACGTTGTCCTCTTGAGTAGCTGATGTATTTTTTAAAATTTTTCCAAAAGTTGTCCAATGCAGCAGCTATTTTTTTTATACAATTCGGCCGAAATAGTGCAAGCTTCTACTTTATATGTTATGAATTTTAATTTTAAGGCAGGTGAGTATTTTTCTTTTTGAATAATTCAAAAAATATTAACATTAATAATAGTTGAGGATATTTCAAAGCGCACAGCCAAAACTTTTTATAGATAATATATAATTTTATATTTCTATATACCACTTTTTCAATATAATTTGTATTAAAATATTTTAGTTGTGGTATTATCGAAATAACGAAATAAACCACCGTATTAATTTAATAATACTAATTTTAAGATAACATTGTTTTATGTTTCGACCTATACTTATTTCCATGACTTCAGTATTAAGAACTTAATATTTAATTTCAAGAAAAAATATAATCAATCTATGCTATTTATTTTCCTATTAACGTATTACTTTTAAGTTTAGAATATTGTATTTAAAGGGACAACCAAAGCAGTAATCAGTATCCGTCCAAAAATGATGTATTTTTTAGTTATTTTCACTTGTATCTATCTCACTTTAGCACGACCTCTTCGTACTTATTTTTCAAATAGTAATTCCTTTGTTTTGTTTAATTATTGTTATTATCAAACAGCTTAATAATAAATAACGATTTCTATTTTGAAATAAACTACGGATAATACTGCCAATAAACGAAAAACGAAACAAAGAAGCGCACGTCAAAATATATTGTATTCTTATTAAATTATATTTAAAAATTCAACGTAATTTACCAATCAGATCGTTTTACGCTTGTCGCCATTTTGTATTTTTGACAGCAATATTGAACGCAACTAATAGACCTTATGATAATTTATAAAATGTGACTTCAAGACGTCTTTTTAATATTATATCTAATCTAATCTTAAAAACTTCTACGTTATTTTTTTTTTGCTTAGTTTACGACCTTAATTTAATACATTCTCCATAATAACCATTCTTAGGATAATTCTCATCATTATGATTAGTATAATAAAATAACTTTTCATTATAATATAAAAAATGTATAATAATAAATGTGTTTGTAGTAATTTAAGATAACACCGACGCCTTAAATGTCAGGTTAATGTCAACAATGCAAAATATTTAGTGTTGCAATATAGCTTTAATTTAGTTTTTAATATAATAACCCGGCGCTAATGTTACCTTATAATATCTGCAATTAAAAAGAAATAAAAGGTACTTGCGTCATTTTGCACTTTGTATAATTGTATAACTATATATATAATTATGTAGTATAACTCATATAATTTGCACCTGCATAATATATAATTTATGTAAGTTATTGCATTAGATTGGGTTGTGTATATAATAAATATGTATTCCATTAAAATGTATTAAAAATCAAGATTTTTCATTATATTGGTCTCAATAACTTCATTAAGTTCACACGATACCTGCACCAGAGCTAGCAATTTTTTTATTGCCTACGCAGGCAGAGGAGCAGGCGGGCTATCTGAAGGAAAGTTGTCAACGACGCCAATAGACATCAGCATTACTAGTGGTATCACCAACGCGCTGCCTACCTTGAGACATATGTGTTAATAGCTAGCTATGGTGCCCTTCAAACCTAAGCACAGCAGTGTTTTCACACTACTGCTTTGCGGCAGAAATAGGCACCGCAGAGGTACCAACCCAGACGGTCCCCTGTAAAAGGGGACCTACCACCAGTAAAGATCTAGATTAAAATAATTGTGAGAAATGCAACAAAATTGCTGATAGAAAACAAAGCAACAAAGATGCGCTTAAGGTTGCTACTATAAGATTGTCACTCAATGATTGACATCAAACGTCAAAACGCTTAAAGTATAATGTAATAGTAAAGTTAGTTAGAGCTCTTCAAGCTATACAATGGTAATCCTTGAGAAAACGTCTGAATCGAGCCGAGGCCTCGGCCCACCTGGACAGCTTACGATACAGCATGCTAAAGGGAACAATAAAGTGACGGCCTAAGCAGAGGCTCATCTAGGGGCCCTTGGTGCAGTTAAGTCGCTCGGTGTGGAGTCGCGCCTGTGGCAACGGACCTCTTCACACCCAGTTATGTTCTAATAGGTTTTTTCCACAGAGCAGGAGATAATCAGAAAAAAAACGTTGAATGTAATTCATTTTTCTCAGCTCAAAAAACAGGTCTTGAAAACCTTTCTGAAGGTAGCAAATCTTGTCTTCTTTGAGCTAAACCATGGAAGTACCACATAGGCTCCTGTTTTTGACACGAATGATTAGTGAAAAAAAAAACTACTGTATTCCTGTATAAAGGAATTAAATAAGATTCCATAACTAAAAATCAATAAAAAGATTGGTCTGCGGACTTTCGGCCAGTGGCCATGTGAGCTACAAGAGTCAGGCTACATCACTAGCCTCGGTTTAATTAGAAGGTTTAATTTAGGATCATCTAGAATTATGACCACACTGAATGACCTATCACACTTAGTCTGCTATGCAGTCGTGTCAATTTAAGGGTAGGAAGAGCAGCCTATTCAGTGCTACTATTCTTTCTCCGGCACATCATTGAAACAAGAGCGATAGCTAATTTTGTACTTAATACGTACATCTATAGTGCAACCACAAAGGTACGTCTACGACACAGAGGAAACCTTTTCGGGCAAAACAGGCTCACGATGTAATATAGACAATTTCTACTATTTATGATAGTACAAAATTTCGATGATACTGCAATCAAACTTAAAACATTTTATAAAAGTTGTAGACGCTAAAATGTTTAAAAGAAAATAAAACATATTCAAAACCTAAATATAACAAATTATAGAACGTTATTGTAAACATAAGAAATATCATTTTCTTAAACATAGCTGGCAAATTCATCTCTATTTTTAATATTTTATAACGGTATTAGGCTATCACAGTACAGTACCAAATTGCTTTAATCATTTCTTCATCAAGACTGTAACAGATTATCACGTCTAGAACAGAAAAATGAAATAATTGTAAAAATTAATATATTTGTAATTTTGCCTCGTTTTAAAAGTAATTAATAAATAACTTAACTGTATCGATAAAAGGGTCAACCCTATCCACCATATGTTATGATATGCTAATACATAAAAAACATAACCTCAAATTAATGCTAAAAAACTTATTCATTTAATATACAAAAGTTTTTAATTAA
This sequence comes from Lamproptera curius, assembly GCA_029286875.1. Classification (NCBI taxonomy): domain Eukaryota; kingdom Metazoa; phylum Arthropoda; class Insecta; order Lepidoptera; family Papilionidae; genus Lamproptera; species Lamproptera curius. The sequence goes on from JAGSMT010000028.1 coordinate 2,153,803, forward strand.
AAGTGTCAAATACTTACCTTTTCTGCTTTTGCCAGATATATCCAAAGCTTTCGCCAAGTCGAAAACTTCTTTTGATCACTAAAGTTGTACTGCATTTCTTTTGATGCATATCGGGTGCTTAAAGGTGAACGATAATTACAAAATTCTGAATTTTGTATTTCAGCTGGCGCGTCAATTGAAAACATTTTTAAGACTGTTCAATATAAGTTATAAATTGAAAAACAAATGAAAATATTGCAACCGCGTACGATCACACAAACAACTGATTTGATTTGACAGCGACAGAGTTCAATATGAAAAGTTTACCGAGAGCGCGGCGGGAGAAACGAATCGAGATAACAAGGTTATCGTAACGAAACTGATGTAATTCTAAATGTTCTACTTCTACTTAAAGAATGTGGATATTTTAAATAAAACATTCTATTGTTATTGCATTTATTATTGGAAGTTATACCGTAACGTAGTGTTTAGAAATAAATTTTGTAAGTACCTATATGCCGCTGTTACTACTCAAAACGATTTTGTTTGGAATATATTATTATTACGAAGATATTACATCAACATTTATTGTTGACCAAACCGACAACAAATATTAATATCTTGTGAAACTGCGTAAATGACGCAATGTCTTCTTTAATGCAAACATGATTATAAATAAGAAAAATGTTTTGAGTAATTATATTATTATGTTTGTTCTCTAAAGATCCTATCCTATAGTAATACACTGTGTTGCTAAAAAGAGTCGAATAGTCTCTTTGGGTCGCTTTTACTGCTAGTGTTCTTCAAGATTAGTTAATTATTGATTTATTGAGGTTGTACTTTGATTGTAATAGAGGCTGACAAAATACCAAACCTAGCAATTAGGCGCTAACGTTATAAAATACTAAAATATTGATCTGGTATCCATGCAGTATCCGGTTCATGTTGACAGCGAGTGGCAAGGGATCACTCTTCCTGGCGTTTAATGAAAAATATCCAGCAGTGGACAGAGAAAAGATGCTTATGATGATAAATGGTATTACATAATGGAATGGAATGAATGTTCAGAAAATAGTTGTTATGCAAGTGCATAAGTATAATGTATAATAAGGCCTAGTGTTAATAGTTCTTGTTTTAAAAACCTAAGTGAAGTAAAGAATGACATAGAATTATTTTAACATAGAGCTAAATAAAATTATCATCTTAAAGCTAAAAATTATGTAATCAAGCATCCAAAGTCAAAATACATTTATTTTATCATCTTATACATACTTTTTAAGCAACATAACTTGGGTTATGTCAGACAATTCATAATCATCACTGTGTACCAAACTGATTCAAATTTATAATCTATGCAATAACAATGTACTAAAGGTGCAATAACATATAGCCTATGTAATGGCAATTACATAGGTGTTATGCAGGAACAACCAATCCTTGATTTACTTAATGGTACCATTTGAGTTTTTATTGTTTAGTTGGTAGATTAGCAAATAACAATAACAGATTAATACAAACATTTTATTAAATATGGATCCCTTAACTGAACAAAATAAAACATAGATTAAATATTACAGAAAATTAATAATTTTAAAGCATATATAAATCTATTCTTATTAAACCACCTAAATTTAACATTTTTAAAAATTTATACTTAGTATTGATCTCCATTTCATTACATTTTTACCAATTTACACATTTATTCCTTGTTCTACATGTTTCAGACTAGAACAGTCTTCAAATATTGGCATTTTGTTGTGATAAAAACTTCTGCATATAAAAATACTTTAAATCTAATAAACAGTCATAAATAAGCTCATAATGTTTGAAAGTAATTGTTACTCAGACTTTATTCTTCAGCGACTTCATCATCTTCTCTAACTTCATTGCTTTTTGCATATCTCCGCTAATTTTAAGCTTGCCCATCATGAATGCTGTTGTGGGCTTCAATTTACCTGAAATTTTAATAATGATTGAAGATGAAATCTAAGAGTATATGAGTTTATTAAAGTACAGCCTACAAACATTGCCTTTTAATTAGATTTTACACCTTTGAAAATCTTTTGCCTACTCCAATGTTCATGTTTTCAATGCAAAAAAAATGTTAATCGGACCCAGACTATTTACTTATTTATAAGCCATTCATTGCCATAAAACAAATATAACTTAGCAGTTAAATGGACTAAAACGGTTTTGGAAAAATTGGCCTAAAATGTATAGTTTTTTTATAAGCTTATAAAGTTTTATTTTATAGTAGTAGGTAAGGCACACTACCTATACTTGAGTCAAAGACACATTGATTTAAAATAAACGCAATAAAACATCATAAATTTTCACAAGCACCGTATTACACTTTAGCAATAAGTGAAATTTCGTTTATGTTATGTCCTTTCTTCAACTAACTGAAGTAAATATTTATATTCATACAACACTATACATATAATTATTATAGCAACGATATGCTAGTCTTAAGCAATATTTACATACCAGCAAACATTTCGGCGAAATTAGTGCTATCCATAGTAAGTGTAGCATCCGGCGGGTTCTTAGGTTCACCCTGACCACACGTCCCATCGCCATTCTTCAGATCAATATGCCATACACCCTCCTCTTTGCCTGATTAACATATTTAAACTTAATTTTATTGCAAAAGTAAAACAATAAGTAAAAAATCAAGGCTCAAGTGAATGACTGTTATTATTTATTTCCTACTAACAGTCCGTCCATGGCTCTCGTCATGTTATTTTTACATTTTTTATGTGGATTCTCCTGGGATTAAAAGCAGCATGTTACTTAAGTATATTTCTAGTAATTAGCTTTCTAGTAATGAACAAATATTTTAAACCGGCACAATAGTTTTTTTTAATTTATTCATTACGAAAACACAATTGTAATTGTTGTGATAATTCCTGAGTGTAGAAATAAATAATTACACAAAGCTGATAAGGAGAATACTACTATTATTATTTATTAAAACAAGAGTATTATACAGAGAAAAAAAAAGGACTGAGGAGAATTGTTGTTTTAAAATATATTTGAAATTTTACCACATTAAATAGTGCAATGTGAAAGTCTTACTTTTTAAATTAAAAAATGTAAGACAATATTTTGAAGTTGTTAACCATACCAAATAGATTTTTTTTTAATTCAAGATGTTAGACAGTGTTTTAAAGGTTTTTTTATAACTATCGAAAAAAAATATTTAAATAATTACATATTAACGAATTAAGAGCTTTTCTGGTAAATATTGAGTAACCAGTATGAAAGTAAGTCGATTCTCTTAATTATATATTTTTAAGTAAGCATACCTTTGACATTGAACTGGAACACAGCTTGTGTCTTCTTCACAAGCTCCGGAGTAATAACTTTGCTGATTGTTGTGAAAAGTTCTGGTATTTGTCCACCGGTTTCACTCTGCAACAAGCTAGTGTTAAAATTGAGCAAATTGTTGTTGCAAAATAATTAAACATCAAAATATACTGATAAAAAAAATTAATGGCCAGTTGTTTAAAACTTTAGTACTGAAATAATTAATGTGTAATTGTTAAACAATTATTTAACTATAAAGTTTTATAAAATTTAATTATTCTTTCTCCTAATGAATTTAATTTAATTAAAAACAAAGTTAAGAACAGAAAAGCCAACCAATTCTTATTTTAGTTAATTATCATTTACTATTCATTAATAATATTTCTCCTATACCACTCATTAAAATATATATATATATTTTAATAATTATTACTCTGTTTACAAAATTCTTATCAATTGAAAATCAAGTTCTACATTTTATATATTGCATGTAAATGCATTTAAGGAGTAAATCATATATGTATACAGAAAAACAATCATACTAAAAGGTTAACTACCACCAAAACATGCATAAAAGGAACCTCATAGAATTTCTAATTGTTAGTTTAGTACAAAGCACAAACACAAGGGTTAATAGAAATGAAAGTTCTAAAGGCAAATAAATGGTCAATGATAGACAAGTTTATTGTTTCTTATTATTACACCTTTTTGACATTTTCTTTGACCTCCCCGGGCACTTCCAAAAAGAAGTCAGGCAAGAGATTGGCTATGTTACCTGTGAACAAATACGGTGACAATATTGTACTCTGTAGTAGTGCCAATGTTTGTGAATGCTTCTTTATTATTTGGTTGTCAATATTTGTTTTGTTTAAAAAGTGAATGATTTATTTACTTAAAATTATCTTCTTTGTAATTTTGTAAAATTATATTAATTTTCGTAGAATTTGTCGCTAACTCACATTCAAACTTATAATAGCTTCAAGTTTCAGGAATGCATATCATTGACCACTTATTTTAAGGGTTAATCGGATTTGATTAATTTTGGAATTATTTACTTTTTATGCTACATTTTATATTGAAAAAGCTATTAGATGTAATAAAATTGTAAATGAATTAATAAAAAAGTACAAGTATCTAGTGAGTATTTGACCATACATTACAAGTAGAATTAAGTCTCTACCAATATGCAATAAAATAAATCTTGTAAAACATGTACACAACAAACAGTAATGTACATAATTTTTTTTAAACTATAAAAGTTTTATAATGTATACCTTTTATAGTTCTGTTATATAATTTTTATATATGTACTTAACATATATTTGATTGCTAGAATTCCGATTCTTGAGTTATTTAAAAAGAAAGCAATAATTAGAGCAAACAAACATAAGCAACTAGCTTTTAATATGATGCATCAATTCAAAAGTTATAACAATGATACTCCAATACCTACCAAACTTTTATTACTGTATAATAAGAAATAGTATAATATTATAAAATGCAACAGACATAAGGAAGCTGGATGCTATAGTGAGTTAGAGAACAAGGTCATACAACTGAATTCCGACATACACGACCAACCTCTTTATGATTTACACTAGTTGTATGGTAACGTCTTATTGATGCTGTGGTGACCGTCTGATGGTGGGCAATCGCGGCCGGATCGTCCAGAAATCCATCGAGCAGTAGATTATCCACGTTCTCTATGACCATTCGCATTCAAGTTATTGCATCTACTCAAACTATTTAAATATCTATACCGAGCCATAGACAACACAGAATTAATACAAATGATAGCCCATAATGTCATATTATTAAAATGCTTAACTTTTTTATTGATAAATTGTCATCAAGATGTCAATTTGTTGCTATAGGTTATGCCATTTCTATTAATTCTATCTTTTTATTTATGTTGTTGAAACAAGATTTTGCAATGTTTCGAGCGAGGTATAACTTATTTTTATATTTCTTCATAAAATGAATAATGAATGGTTTAACAAATAGAGAAAAGCTTCTTACTTGGATCACATGCATATGGAGTCATGTCTTTGATTCCATGCTCTTTCAGTACTTCTTCATCAATCGCAAAGTTGCCTGTGTATTTCTTTGGATCCCTGCAAAATAAGTGTTTTAATTATTATTAAGTTATTTTACAATAATCATTGCTTAAAAAGCATTTCAAAAACTATTATAGTGGTAATTTTTAATGACTTTCAGTTACAATTCAGCTATAAAATTGTTAGGAATATATTTGGCATTTACATTTTAACTTGCATAGATCTGCTGTCTCCATAGCCTACAAGTAAATGGCTAAAACTTTTTAAGCAATATAAGCTAATAAGCCAACTATTATTTATTGGTAGAATAAACTGTAAAACTATTGAGTGTCATCATCAACATCATTATAAGCCTGTGTCAGTCTACTGCCGGACTTAGGCCTCTCCTAATGCTAGTATTATTGAGTGTAGCTATCCAAACAATAAAATTCTGCGATCCGAAGTATAATAGTCCTTACAATCCTGTTAGCTTTTACAATAGTGTAATTAAAGGGAAGGTAAGTATATTTATTTATAAAATAAATAACGATACAAACCCACAATGGTGACTATATACTCACTGGCACAACATAACATAAGCGGCGTCCGAAACTATTTCCGGCTTGCGGCTTGTCGACGTGTCGCCTGTCAGCATTTCTATAGCAGCTGTTGCGATAGCTGAAAATATATTTGGTTTTCTATTATTCTAGCATAATTACGAAATTATTTATATGTTTTAAATGCTTGAGTTATAATACATATGTATTTCAAAACTGACAAATATTGGTGTTGGCTGCTTTTTTTTTGGTTTGGATCTCATCTGAACACTGTAACTTCAGTTAATGTTTGAATACAAGATAACTACAACAAAAATAACCTATAATTGAATTTTTCTCTATAAAAGTTTTCCTTCTTACCATAATTAACTTACTGCTAATGGCATGCTTTTTATAAAATAACTATGTGGTGTTGTTTCCTAGTTGCTTTATGTACTAGATTCAGACTATATAATATGAAGTAAAATAGTCTAGCTTTAAATATGCATGTATGTGTCTAGACAAAGGTATATGATATCTCTCTATTAGTTGGGTCTTTAGAGAGTGAATAAGGAGGAGTGTGGCTGTACATATATACAATTAGCAAATTAAGTAACCATTGGCAGAAATACAAGGCTGTTATTTTTTTAATTAGTGATAAAACTTACCAGTTTTTGGCCAAAGGGCATTAACTCCAATATTCAATGGCTTGAACTCCTCACTCATTCCAAGGACACACATTGACATTCCATATTTTGCCATTGTATAAGCTACATGAATTGAAAACCTATAAATTTAAATATATTGAAATTAATTACAGTATGAGGCTATATAATGAATATATTAATATAAGTGTTGTAATCTTAAGTGTTGAAAAGTTTAAAACAACATTCTTTTATTTTCTATGATATAAAAAAATACTGAAGATAATTACAATATACAATATAAAATATTTGACTAGAACTTATAAACATAGACTTTAAATAATATAATGATAATTTTATTTCCATAATCTTCAGGATAATTTGTATACTTTATTTAATACATAAAAATCTGTTAATTTATATCAAGATAATTACATTTATATTTTGTAAAAAGCAAAGATATGTCATCCTGTCATAATTTCCTACTATAGAATTAGGTATTAAACATAACATTAATAAATAACAAAACTTCATGGCCATTACATATTAAGTTTTTGTAATGGTGACATTACTTGTTATATAACATGCAAAATAACTTTATATTGCTTGTCATTATGTTGTTTACAAAGATATTATATCTCTTTTATCCCTGTGATAGGCTTTATATCAGTGTTATCTAGCCCAGAAACTAGTACTTATTATTGCAAATTGCTGGTCATCATTCAATGGCAATTTCTTTAATAACTTGCTAAAATATGCCATATTTTGGCAATTCATCATTTTTTTAATGTTCATGACTTTTTAAATCTGTACATGATAAATAACTTCTGACAGCTGTAGAAGCATTTTGATTGGATTTTGCAAATTGTTTACCACATGAGAGCTATATGGTTTGACATCAATGAAACTTTATAATAAAATTTGTTAATGTAATTACATTCAAGATTTTGTTTTGGTTTGCTACACTTTACGGTATGTATGCTCAGATGTACTATTTTGTAAAAAAAATATATTTTTCAATAGACAAAAATCTGTAAGTAGAAACATGTAATATTATAAGACTAGCAGATTTCCAAGTAAGGCCTATATTTGCAAAAAAAAAAAATAACACATCCCTCGTATGTATGAAGAGTCACTAAAACCTAAAATGCCATTTACATTTTTTTTTTAAATAATTTCAAAAAGTAGCCTAGTGGTATGGGCTGTGCTTTGAAACCGGAGGTCGTGGTTCGAATCTGCGGGAGCAACAAATTTTCATTGTTGTTTCCTAGTTGGTTAGGGCAATTTGGGCCATCACCCAATCGCCTGAAAAGAAGATGATCCATGCGTCGGATGGGCATGTAAATAGTCGTCCACCCACCAACCCGATTGACCAGCGTGTGGACCTGGTCCAAACCCTAATGGATAGGGTGTATTAGTAGAGCATGTCCAGCAGTGGACTAACAAAGGCTTGATAATGTAATGTTAAGTGTAACTACTATACCAGTCATTTTAACTGGTGTTAGTTTTAAAAATTTTTTGAAAATTTTAGCTTTAAAAAAAACCCAGGTATATCTAGTGATAAGGTACTTACCAGTACGGGCTCATATTTAGAGGAGGTGATAGGTTCAGAATGTGTGCATGATCACTGTTTTTAACAACGGCAAGCATAGTTTTGACCTGAAAATATATAACAAATACATGCATAATATAGTAATATAGTTAAAAAGCAGCCACAGGAATAATAGCTGCATGCTATAACTGTTCCTGAAAAACTACACAGCATAATTCTTCATGGTTTCTAAAATACTATTAGAAATACCTAATGACTAAAAGATTTTATTAATTATATACAGTTCTTATGAGCTAACAGTTTATATTCCTAGAAAATATGACATCTGTCAGTCGTAACCCATGGAAATTTACTTTTTATTGGACTTAATTAGATACATTATATAGGCAAATTTAGAAATTATAAAAGGCCTCATCAAAAGTATACTCCATCAAATATCATCATTTTAAAGTATAGTGCGGGTTAATAAGACTTTTATAGCATTTAAAGCAATATCAATAACTTAGTAACGCTTAATTTTTGTTCAAGTCATGTGTATACAAAAATAATACAAAAAATCGGATTGCTTTTCTTATTTGATTCTTGTAAGACTTATTCAAACTCGTAAAACATTATACTTACGCCAGAAACGTCCCTCGAGTGTTAATATTGTGCATGAGGTCATATCTCTTCATGTCAGTCTGTGCGGTGCCTGTTAGCGAGATAGCCGATGCATTGTTTATAAGAATGTCAATTCCGTTAAACTAAAATAAGCAAATAAGATACATTAAATATATAAGAGAATGATAATGATCACACTCTAGCTGTTTGTAACTAAAATAGTAGATATATGTCTTGGATGGGCCCTCTGTAATAGCCAAAATTACACAACCGTGAACAAATGTGTTGATCTCTATGTTGCCTATTTCATTAACAATCGATGAAGACCAACTTTAACACACCTACCTTATTGTAATTAACGCACCTACAGCGAACTGTTAGTTTTTTCTTATATAAAATGAGTTGATCAGTTACGAACTACAAAATACACAATTGTCTAGTTTTGCTTGTTTAAGCTGCAAACTCTACTTAAAAATAAAGATCATTACACTAGGCTAAGGAGGCAGTTACTACACTTGCAAACAGTTTTTTTTAAGATGATAGAAATGTTTTATTATATATTGCTTATTGCAAGTAATTGGAGTAGAAATTTGATATTGTCGCATCTTTCGATGGTACTTTTACTGTAGCTTCATCTGACCTTAAATATTGTATAGATATTCAATAATATCTAAGATTGTACCAATTTTGAATATAAACAAACTACCTTTTTAACAGCTGCATCAATAGCTGCCTGAACTTGTTTCTCTTCTCTCACATCTACAATGCATGGTAATGCTTTACCTCCAAGTGCTTCAACTGGAAAAAAACCTTTTTTTAATATATAATGTACAATATGGTGACAAATTTACTAGAACACCATTAAATTATTAATATATTCTGCACCAGATTGTTAGGAGGTTTTAATTTAATTGAACACATTACTTTCTAAAATGGTTAACCAACCAAAACATTGAAAGAGCAAACTTCAGAAGTGTAAGGTTCAAAGTCCATGGTAAACAAATACATAAAAATAGTAAATAACAAGGTAATGACACTACTTTTTAATTTCAATTTATAGAAAACGTGTCAAAGATATATCAGCTTACTCTCTTCGGCGGCAGTGTAAATAGTTCCCGGTAGTTTTGGATGGGGCTCAGCAGTTTTCGCGGCAATAACGACATTCGCTCCATCTTTTGCAGCTTTCAAGGCGATTGCTTTTCCAATACCCCGAGAGGCGCCCGTAATGAACAGGGTTCGACCGGCCAATTTTCTAATAAGATCGTTAACATGAATAATTGAACAGTTCATATTTTTATATCCATTTTAAATATAAAACTTACCCAGTGTTAGCGACAAGACTCATTTTGAAATAGTCGGTCGGTACATATACCAAAAGCTAAACTGTGTCACTGAATGTTATCGAGTGGACTAAAAATTATACACTTCTTTTAACTGATAACTGACAAGTGTTTTCTAGCCACTAATAATAATAAGTAGCACAATAGTTCATTTGGTTAATGCCAACGTCAAGCTGTCAAAATCATATCCACTAGGTTTATGACATGACAAGGAAGGGCAAATGTCAAGGGATTGTGGTCAACTATAATTTAAAGTTAATAATAATTTCCTAATATACATCAATTTAAACAGTTATATAATTTAATATTTTTTTTATTTATTCTTATTTCTATAAATGAACGGAATTTAAATTGAACAATGTAATATATATTTTGTGCAATGTAACCGTTTGTTTTTACCTTTTTAAGTTACATATCCTTCAGAAATACTGCGAAAGAGGCAATAAATGTGAAATGTAATAGATAATAATATAATGCTGGGTTTTGGTACTCAGGTAAACGAAAAAAGAAATGGGATCTAAGAAGAAGCCAAGTTTAATGGTCAGTAGTATTTTTTTTTTCAAATTATAAAAACTTGATATGATATATGGATATCGACATAATATATAATTTATTCTTCAAAATTGAAATTAATTTTATGCTCTAGGGTTTCACTTTATCCGAAAATAGTAAACATTTCCATTTAAGGTCAAATAAGACCCAAAATTTACGCCCAAAAGTCGCCATCACAAGGCGCCAAAACGTAGGTATAGCACACGAAATGTCCATATCCCGTGGGGACTGATGGCGGTGGAAATCAATCTGTGCCCTACGAATTGTGACTTTAGCATTAGTTTACATAGATTCTTCTTTTTAATTAGCTTTGGTATTTTTTAACGTATATTATCGAACATTAAGAAAAATCTTTAGTATCAGCTAAATAAATAAAAATCGTGATCCTTTATAGACATTATATTTAAAGTAATATAATTTATTATATTAAAATAAATATTTATTTAAAACATTAATATAAATATAAAAATTAGTTTAGAGATTATATTTAAAGATTATATTTAAAAAATAAGTCAATTAGGATATAAAAAAGCTTATTTGATTGTTATATGATTGTCAAATATAGTTTAAAACTAAGGGGTACTAAAAAAGGTGAATGAAACGCATTATGGATCGAAATACATTTATATTTGTGCATCACTTCATACTTCCACTTCTAGTTTCTAATACATAACACCGCGAACGAGGGTGCTTGCATAATATTAAAATAATCTAAATATAGTATCTACTAATTTCTCTATATTACCATCATAAGACATGTAGTTAGACTTCATTACACATAGTAATATAGCTACATATGGCTCGAATCATAGACATTTTTTTTTAAATTTTCTAACACAATAATTTATAATAGACATTTGTACAATGCATCTACTATTTAATATACAATAAAACGCTTTCGTCACAATTCGTAAGATCTACTATGAAAAGAGTATTTATTAAAATATGTTTAGAAAAGTCTAATACTCTAAAATCCTTACAGCTGTTTGTTTTTTTTTAAACGCAGCGACGGAACAGAACATAATTATATTTTACTGATCGCTATTATACAAAATTATTACAAATTAAACAAAATAACTGTCATTTAAGTAATACCGTAGGTATTCAATAATCTTACGTCCAAAAGAGAAGTTTATACAATAAAACATTACATATTTTATTACTGTTACTTTGAGCTGGCCGCATAGAGTAAATATTTTTTTTTTTAATTTCTCTTCACGTATAGTTACGTAATGCTAACATTTTAAAGAGAGAAAGATAAATTTACAATAGCATTTTATAAAATAATTTTACGTACATCGCAAGCAATTGTTCAATTCGACAATTTTAATACTTGTACACTTTTTAAATACTTACATAAGTGACAACTTTGTCGAATTAAAATATATATATTTTGTTAAGTTATTCGATGTATGTTTACGGTTTTTATGTTATTCGAATTAATGATATTCATAATATAGACACATATTTACTTCGATTTACGTCTTCTAAACATTTATTAACCTTGTATCACGATAATTAATAATGCAAATATGGTTTTGTGTGTTTAAAACATGTTAATATATGTATTTAACAAAATATCATTGAAATTATATATACGTCTATTACTTAAATATCTACATTTTTTTTTCGTCACAAATTGAATAAATTTCAAAAACTAATACATATATCAATCTTAAGGTGAAACAATTGATTTATTTTTGAAAAGCTGTGTACTGGTTACAATGTATAAAAGCACCATACATTATTGAGAAACATTCTAAATTAAACGGAGTTCCACTAGAATTACTCACAACTTTTAACTTATCTATTTAAAGCATCGACAAATAAGATATTGGCACCACAAAAGAAAAATTAACTATAATTTCCTCAGCATCTTTCATAACATGGATATATTTCGATGCTAATTTTCTAAATTACATTAAAATTACACATCGGCGGTATATAAGATATCTTGGACGTCCTACTCAGGGTGGGTTTTTGTTCTTTTACTCGTTAGTCTCTTTAATATATACTTTTCCATGTTTTAGTACATGTTAATTTCAAGACATCATCGTATGTAATTGTAAAAGCGTACATATATTTAAAGCGGCAATTATGAAATAATGATGGTGTATAATTGGTGAATTCTTCTCACAATAGGAAAGTATACTTTTAAATGTGTAGTCTATTGATTTGGATAAAACTTAATTAACTACAATGCAGTGAATAAACTTAAAGAATTTCACGTCAATTTTTAATATGATTTACTGCATCGATATTGTGTTCGCATTAGTCGGTTCACTGCAGTCGAGCTGTAATATAAACTGATATTGCAGTCCCTCTATATCATTGTACCGACGCTCAGATGAAGGCGGGCTGCTTGTGCGAGTGGTGGATGGCGGCGAGCAGGTCGTGGCGCAGGCGCACGTAGAGGCGGCCGCGGCGCCACGGGTTCTGCAGCTGCAGCGGGCGGAAGTCGTCGCGCAGGCAGCGCTCGCGCGCGCCGATCACGGCCACCAGGCAGAAGTCGCGCAGCCGCTCGGGCCCGTAGCGCGGCGCCGCCCCGCGCAGCGCCGCCGCCACGCCCAGCTGCCGCACCACCAGCTCGATCACCTCGCGCGCCGACGTGCGCGCGCTCACGTGCAGCTTCAGCGACGTGCCCGCCGCCAGGCCCGTCTCGTACGCCGCGAACACCTTTTCAGTGATCACGAATGAAAACATAGGTTACTAGTAGATGCCGAGAAAGACGTAAAGAAACTACTTAGATGAGACAAACACACAGATTGTTCTCTTAGAAGGGACAATGTCCCATTGTCCTAAGAGAACTAAATAAAAAATTCAGGATGAATTTATGTAAACAAATTTCAAGTTAATCGATGCGTTAACCTTACATACAATTTGATATTGGATTTTATTCAAATTTAATTATAACATACGGTCGTATTGGTGACGCTATTTACCGAAATTTAGACAATAATAAATAAAAAGCTACCTGCAGTATTCCAGCGCGTTCAGTGGTCCGTTCCTCAGCCGGTTTCTCGTCCTCCTCGGTCTTTGGCACCTTATTGCTCGACTCGGCGTCTTCATTGGCCTCGAGTAGCGGCTGTCGTTTGATCGACAGTTGCTTCGACTCCTGGCCGGTGTCCGTGAACTCCACATCCGATTTCACGTTGGTCATGCTCTTGGACGCGATCACGTTGCAAGGCGCGCGGTTCGGCGACGGCCGAAGCTTGATCGGAACGGACAGACAGCTCTGGCTCTCCGAATCGCTGGAGAGGCTCTGGGCCGAGTCTGAAGTGTTCTTGACGGTCCTCACGCTGACCATACTGCCCGGGTAGAAGTTCTTCACCGACAGCAGCGGGCTGGAGGTGGTCGACGCGTTGTTCATACTGTGCGGTCTAGGTTTCGGTTCGAGTACTCAACGTGTCCTCGCTCCTGGAAGGCGGTAAGCGAACGTTGCAGTGCGAGGCGGACTTGTCGAACTGCGAGCCGCTGCTGTAGTTCGCACTGGACTGAGTAAATTGAGAGTCGCCGCTGCCCTTTCGAGAGTATTTGTCTAACTGTCCGCTTAACGCGTGGCCGATGCTCAGCTGTTGTTCAGACTTGCTCAGTTCCGGGTGCAAGTGCGTGTGGTTTCCGTTCCCGGCAGGTCCAGGCCATGAACCTCTACCAGGAGAGGCTTTAGTAATTTTACCGTCACGCGAGGGTATCTGCAACAGATCCACTTTGAGATTACTGTCCTTCTCTGTTAAAATCTTCTCTGGACTTTGTTGCGTCGGGTTCTGGTCCAGCACGTACTTTAACAGGACCCCTGTACAGCTGCCCGCTTTGTCTTTGTCCCTCGCGAAGCCTATGAGATCCATCAACCAGCGTTCGCCCTTCCACACTATGTTTAGGTTATTCTGCAGGTCTTCGAGTTTGGTCAGCCTCTCTTTGGCGGTCTGGAGTTCAGTGCACGAGAAGGCCTCTCTATGAGAGTGCGCTGCTAAAGCGACGTCCAGTTCTAACACGCAGCTGAGTTTTGAGTATTTGTTTAGGATGCTAGTGTGGTATGTTTGCAGGTGGATCATTTCGAAGGCTTGGATAGGAAGGCTGAGTAGGTCGCCTTTTTGAAGGAGTATTTCTTTTTGCCCTGGTACTGAGCAGGCTTGCTCTGCCGGCGGACAGACCATAATGAAGCTGACGTCGTTGTTTAGTTCTATCACTTCCAGATCGTATATTCGGTGGGTGTTAACGGTTTCTATGGGAATGTCCATTTCCTTGAATAATCGTCGCGCTGCGGAGGATATCTGGTCTAGGAACATTTCTTGGGACTCGGATGGTTTCTCGTCGGCGTTTATTGCGCTCAAGCTGTTCACGGTCTGTTGCTCGTCTGAGGACGATTTGCCCGATTGACCGAGCAGGTACTCCCATTCCTCGCTGCGAATAAAATAATTTGTCAATTTTGTAGTGATCGCATATTTTATATGTATTTAAAAAAAAACAAAGTGTGCAATACAGTTGGTCTTTAATAAACTTTAATGCGCAGATGCGACAATAATAAAGTAAACCACTTTTTATACAGAATTTCGATATCAGTTAATAATAATTAGATATAATCGAAGCTTTCATATCCACCGTAAATCGCACGGTATTACTTTCTTGCTGTAGACAAAGCCTAAACAGAGCTGCCGATAGGCCACTGGCACAGCTTGCATTGTTTCGCGGTCACGTCCTTGAAGAAAGTAATATAAGAAGTGGACTCACGCGGACACGTGCGGGTTGTCCCGCACCCTGGTGTGCGGCGGCACGTTGGGCGAGCGCGCGGGCGCCACGATGCGCACCACCTCCACCGACGACTGCAGCTTCAGGTAGCCCAGGTACAGCCCGCGCGAGAGCTGCACGCGCGACACCTACGAGACGATGGAACCACGCATTATGGCTGCTGAGTACCTACGATTGGACCAGTCATTCATGGGCTAGGTTTTTCTGAGGTATAGAGGGATAATCTTGTATATTTTGTTTCGGTGTGCATCTTATCTTGAAGACACGTTTGTCGAGAAGCGTTTACTTCACTTTGTGGTCATTTAGTAATTGCATATGGCATATGGCCAGGCGTGGGGACCTTGCGCCTTGCGTCTTTACTATTTGGAGCAGTTATACCTAAAGAATTTGTACGTACGAGGAAAACTAAGTTTATCTTAACGTATGCTTAGAGCACCCACGCGAGTTATGTACCCAAAATATAATAATGCTGCATTATGAGCTACTTTTTGTTTCGCAGCTACGACGTGCTGAAACCAATAGCAAACTCTAAATCTATAAATTCATTCAAGTATTAGTTTAAAAAGCCTTTGCTTTCTTCAGAAAAATCTAATGCTTAATCTAATGGCAATTGATCTCTTAGGATTACGTCAAACTTGCACTGTACCACACATATACTATTTTTTTACTTAATTATTTATTTTTTGTTGCATAATTTGGTTAGAAAACAATCTTTTTAAAAATAATTAATTAACCTAGTTCTCTCAATCGGGTAGTCAAAATTATATTTAGGAGGTATATAGAGCTTAACATTTTTGTTATTTATGTCCTTTTATTTTACTATCATTTTCTATGTACTTTAGTACTCTATTGGTAATTTTAAGAATATAATAGATTTTTTGTATAAATTGCTGTCATCTATCACTTTGGATTGGTTTCACTGAAAATCAGCATTTGCAGTTTTTTTTTAATTTTGTGAAATGACGGAATGGAAAATTTTCGGTGCATCAAACGTTTGTTATCTTTTTATGAATTGTTGTGTTTATGTATTAAATAAACATTTTTCTTTCTTCCTCATGATTTTTTCCAAAACAGGCACACTGACTAAATCAAGTTTGCTTCGAGAGTACATAGAACACTCAAATTTTCGTTAAGATATATATCCTAAGACTGCCTCCATAGCCTATTGGTATGGGCGTGTGCTTTAGAAACCGGAGGTCGTGGGTTCGAATGCTGCGGGGATGCAACAAATTTTCATTGTTGTTTCCTAGTCGGTTAGGGCGATTTGGGCCAATCACCCGATCGTCTGAAAAGTAAGATGATCCATACGTCGGATGGGCATGTAAAAAGTCGGTCCACCCACCAACCCGCACTGGATCGGCGTGGTGGGATACTGCCGATGTCCAGCAGTGGACTAGAGGAAAGAGAGGCCCACCTGGTGGTAGGCGATCTGGTCGTGCACGGAGGCCATGAGCAGCTCGGCCATGGAGTCGTCGTCGCTGAGGCCGCGGCGCCGCAGCCGCGCGGAGGGCGCCCAGCGCGAGTTGAGCGCCGACGGCGGCTTGCCCGAGCGCACGCCGCGCACCAGCGACACCACCACCGTGCCGTGCGAGTCGCGCAGCGGCTTGTGGTACAGCTGGCCTGCGGGGACGTCGTGAGCGAACCGTTTTAATGGACGCACGGTTAACGTTTATTAAAAGAGGCCCGTGGACTGCCTAAAGTTACCTTACCGTAACAGAGTAGTTCAAATTCGAAAACTTTATTAATTTCCACTATGGGTACGAATCTTGTATTGCTATCGGTCATGACCACTGAGCACCGAATAGTTTATTGATCTTTGTTAAACCTAACTAATGACTAACCTCTCACCGCCTGCTATTGAAATAGCAACCTAATATATACCAAATATAGCAAATAGGGTATTACTAATAGCCTTATTTTAAAGTAAAAAACGGTATATTTACCCAGATCCTGTATTCCGAGCGCGGACTGCATCTGCGCAGCGGCCGTCAGCAGTTTCAGCCTGAAGTGTATGGAGGAGGAGGTGTGCTTCTCCATGTCAGATCGGAGCGACTTCACGTCGTCCCACGCGCAGGAAACCTGAAAGATTATATTAATAAATAGTAAGTCGTAACATACATTAGTCTTTAATTATATGTTTTGACTTAAGTGATTTTTTTTATAGCATACGTAGGCAGACGAGCAGTTCGGCCACCTGATGGGAAGTGGTCACCGACGCCCATGACATTGACAACACCAGTGGTATCGCCGACGCGCTGCCTACCGAGAGACATACGGTATTAAGTCTCGTTTCCCAGTAAATACGCTGACTACGGTGCCCTTCAAACCGGAACACAGCAGTGTTTTCACACCACTGCTTCGCGGCAGAAATAGGCACCGAGGTGGTACCCACCCAGACGGTCTCCTGTAAAAAGGGGACCTACCACCGGGAATTAGTGTAATGAATCAGTAAAATGTTATATTAGTAGGCAATCAACGTAATTATTAGCGAATTGGCCTTGAATATTTACCATTTTACGGTTTCTGCTATTTGACTTTAAAGTTGAAACAGTCGATGGATAAAAGTAAGTACATAAATTACAGGCATCTTTTTAAAATTCTTATTAAAACACGGTAGGTCAGTGCAGGTATAGGTACAGTAGGTACTAAAGCCATCTTTTACAGGATTAGGACATACATTGTTCGCAAATTTTAGACTTTACTTTGCAAATAGTAGGTCGTGGATTGGAATCCTGGTGACAATTTAAATCGATAAATTTTCAACAGATGCACATCTGACGTTCAAAATGTTAAGACAGTTCCAAAATTTGGAATTTTTGCTAAGTGGCTTTACCTTCATTAGCCAATGGAAATCGGTGTAGATGCACGCTGGATACGTCTCATCGACCTCGATGACCGGCAAGAAGTCCTCGCTGGTCACCAGCACTTTGTCCTCGTGGTATACAACGCACGCTAGGTACACGCCCCTGGAAGAATACCATTGGATTAGAGAAAGTAGATAATGTGACTGTTATTAGAATATTTAAGGCAGTTTATTAATAACAAAGACGCGTAAGAGAAGATAATAGTTAAATTTACATATATAAAATGTTTATATAGCAGTCTCGAGCATTTTGAAGGTAAGACTTCTTTTACAAGGGGCGGTATGTAGTGACTTTTACTTTGCTATTTGAATAAATATACTATCCATGTTAAAAATACTAGTTGACGCCGCGTATATATATATATATAATATAGATACTTACATATACATACATAAACTAAATATAAATAAATACAAATATCAAATGATAAGTCTAGCTCTTATCGTTGTGAAGACTAGTCAAATGTTCACGAATTTTACGCTTAAAGTGGTTGCGATTTTTAGCCATCCCGATTTCCGAAGGCAACTCATTCCACAAATGAAATGGGTTATATACCTCCTAAGATTCTTCTGGAACTTGCTGGCGGCGGTGAAGAGCTGCCTGATGGTGGCGGTCTTCTTCCTGGGCGCCCTGGGCGGTGCCGGAGGCCGCAGCCTGGCGCCCGCCGCGGCCTGCCCCAGCGCCTCCAGGGCCTCGGCGGCGCCGCCGCCCGACCCGCGGGACACCTTGCCGCGCTCCGACACGTCACGCCAGCCTGAGGGAAAAGTAAGAGTACTCGCTTAAGAACGTATCGCCATATTAATAAAATCCCTTACTTTGCAAACAGTAGGTCGTGGATTGGAATCCTAGTGACAATTTAAATCAATAAATTTTCAACAGGTACATCTGACGTTCAAATGTTAAGACAGTTCCGAATTTACCTTCATTAGCCTAATAATATATGGTAATTAATATATACATAATAATAAAAGATAAACTTTTATTATTATGTATCTATTATTACACATATGTATATATATGTATATATATATATATTTACTTTTTATTAATATCAATGTGTAGAATTTTGTTTTATTTATTTTTAGTTATATATTTTTATCAAAATTTTTAATTTCAATAACTCGTATATTTGCACCTCCCCACTTTTTATCTCTGCATCACCCCAAGGTTAACTAGCAAGTCCGCCTCTGTACAATTTTTAAATGAAGTTTTAATTATTAAAAAAAAAAAATTATTACACTTTCGTATATTAGATCCTCACTAGTAGCTACAGTGGTGATAAAAGTCAACTGCATATTAAAAAAATATGTAGTTCAGAAGTATAATGATCATGTTTTAACCGGGTTTTGGTTAATTTCTTATATAACATAATGCAAAGCGAATAAACGATTTTGCGATTTTTGGAAAAATTTTACCGATACAAATACGAATACTACTGTACTACGGAGTCAAAATAAAACACATTTTATAAACAATTAGTTATTTTATACTAATATAGTTAAATTTAGTCATACATTTTCTTGTTAACTGGTAACAATTAAACCCAATAAGGTAAGGTAAGGATAATAGGTAAATTCGGCGACTATAACGTAACTTACCATCATACATTACTTAAATAGTAATTTAAACTGACTAGACCGACACTCTTCTCCACTGTTCATTAAATTACGGAACAATATTTTTACATTTCTCTTTTACACTTTAGTCCGTCCCGATCCATTTAAATCCAACACATTTACTTTCTTGACCAATAACATAGTTCTTTGTTAATTATGCTTTATTTTAGATGTTTTTTAAGATTTTTTTGACACAAAAGCATTCTAAAACTCGTCGATATACAAAGAAAACTGTCGCCACAATAATCCATTGAGCTAAAAGATTTTCCCACCAATTAAATTCAATTTCTTAAACAATGGACGCAATTACTCGAGTGTTTCAGGAAATTATCGGCTTATGACGTACCCTTTTAATCTATTAGAATTTGCAGTTCTCCCTGAATAAAATCGAAAATGTACAGAGTAAATGGACGTAATTTTAATTATAAGTTTGCCTTTTCATTTGTCTCTTACTGCCTCCGTAGTCTAATGGTATGGGCGAGTGTTTTAAAACCCGGAGGTCGAAGGTTCGAATCCTGCGGGGGCTCAACAAAATTTCATTGCTGTTTCTATTTGGTTAGGTTAGGTTGGTAGGTTATTAGGGGAGGCCTATGTCCAGCAGTGGACTAGGCTCACGATGTATGTGTTTGTCTTCTGTGAAGTATTTAATTAGTGCCCTGCGGCAAGGTGGAGTGACGGCATACGCTAATTGGCCGGTGTAAGATGTATGAGAAGAGCCGAAGATCGGAAACGGTGGCCTGCATTAGAGGAGGTCTATGTCCAGCAGTGTGCTGTTACAGGCTGATGATGATCGATTGAAGTCTTTAAAGATATATGTTTTATAAAAAAATTAACATGTCAAGCAAAACCTCGCGGCTTGTGGTAAACAACACGTCTTTCCCAATGAAAATAGCCTCTAGAGTTTTGTATGTTACGTTTATTCAGTAATTACTCTTGCTGTGTCCTTCATACCGGAAGACATAGTGTTGACACTACTTCTTTGTAGCAGTAATTGGAACTGCAGTAATAATATCTCAACCAGCAAATGATATTTAGGCTGGAAATCGATTTACTTTTAAACCAAATTAGAGTACTACATAAGCCTTTGTTTACAAAAAAACTGCTTTAGTATAGTTTTCGAAAGCTAATGCTAGAGCCATATATTAATGCTATAAACGTTGTATATAACTTTTTGTTTATAATAAATAACGTTAGTATGGCGTGACTTATGACGTGTGCCAAAGATTTTTCTGTGAATAAAAAATTTTTTGTCTGAATATCGCATTAAAGTATCATTACTGACTTTACGTTTTCACCAATTCCTTATACGTTTATTGTATAAAAATGGAATCTATTGGAGGTACTAAGTCCCCGTTTCACCGGATACTTAGCTCGGAGAATGAGTCGGCGAAGTCATCCATCATCTTTTAGTGACAGCATATGATGTTAATCTATAATGGGCGATGCATTTGAACGTGATGTGGGGATTAGGGAATTACATGCGACTGCTGTTACTTAATAATGTGTTTTAGATAATAATTATATTGTTTACAATTTTAAATAAAAAAAAATGTTTTTAATTATTTTGTTATTTAAAATAGGAGTTTAAACGTTCGACATTCCATAGTTTTTATATTAAATGACATTGTTACATCATCAGCCTATATTAGTTCAATGCCAGATATATATAGGCCTTCCCTACGACACGCCTTCTCCATCAGGGGGCTTAGAACCGTATCCCACCACGTTGGTCCAATGCGGGTTGGTGGGTGGGCCGAATTTTTACATGCCCATCCGACGCATCTTACTTTTCAGACAATTGGGTGATAGGCCCAAATTGCCCTAACCAAAAAGGAATCACATTGTTATTATTTTAAAAATACATCATTACAAAAAAAAACAGACTATGTAAATAAACATTTAAAGTATCTAACTTGTGTATCGTCTTATCGACGCATATTATTAACATTTCTAGCCTTTTTTTTGACTATTTATTACGCTTTCAGACTCTTGTCTTTGGTAAACTGCATCTAACACAGAGTTCGCGGGAAGCTCCCGTCCCCACAAAATACGTAGGCCCGCCTTTTACACGGAGGTCGTCTACTCACTGTCTATATTTTTATTTTTGTCGTTTTGAATGACCACTCATAACAATACTAGACTGTAGCGTATCACTACATAGTTTAAAACAAAGTCGCTTTCTCTGTCCCTTTATCCCTATGTATGCTTAAATCTTTTAAACTACGCAACGGATTTCGATGCTGTTTTTTTTAATAGATTGAGTGATTGAAGAGGAAGGTTTATATGTACAACACATGCTTAATATTGTAGGTGTATTTTGTAACAGCATAGCTCCGTTGTGAAGCGGGGGCGGGACGCTAGTTAAATATAATACTAACTAGCAGATAAAATTGTATGCGCTGTTGTGATAAAATTTTAATTCATAAGTTTGATTTATTTATTGGCCTGGTATTTAATAACGACGCTATCAAGTTACCATAGATGGTTACAATTGATAATGACGACCCGCTTGGAGCATTGGTTAGTGAGCCTGACTGTCGCGCCAGACGCTGTGGGTTCGATTACAAGTACGGGAAAATTATTGAGTGATAAATCATAGTGTTTCTCTCGTGTAAAGGTATTTGTATCTATCTTAATATATATAAATCTCGTGTCACGATGTTCGTTCGAGATGAACTCTTAAAATACTAACTGATTTTAAAATATAGTTCCCACCATGTGCAGTTTAATCTAACTTAAAAGATAGAATAGCTTACATCTTAATTTATAATCGCAATAATGTTTTATGACAATTTACTTTTCTACTAATATTTGATGCAAAATGTCAGCTACAAAACGATTGTGACAGTTGGCGATAACTATTGTTGCGTTGTGTGCTGTCAGTAGATGGCGCTGTTTAATAGTATTCCCTTTTCGTTGATAATAGAAGAATTGGGACAATAAAAAGCAATTGGTTTAAATTAATTTGTTCATTAATTTCTTAATACATTATTTTATTAAAAAAAATTCAATTTCATGCCTATTATTTATACCAGACCATCAAAAAATTAATAAATCCTCTAACAGCGCCAACAACATAAAATGTGTATAAACCTAGAAATGATTTTACCAGCAAAATTAAAAAGTAATGAACTAAATATAGCAAATATTTCACTGACATATCAACGTGCATAACTGAAACATAGAAATGTATTTTCAGTTATTTTATCTAGACGATAGTTGAATTTCCTTTACACTTGCGACAATTAATCAACTTTGTTATTGTCTTAAAACCATGTCACTAAAACATCTTAAATTATCTTGGATAATTTCATCCATCAATTAACATATTTAATAGAAGCTAGAAAACGATTCAAACTTTAAAATTAACTCTGTATAAATTTCGTTATTTATTATTTCAACACGATAGTTGAACTTTCTTGCTTACGATCGAACTTTTGTTCTTTGTCCTTTTAATAACTAATCACTCAAAGATTTATAGATGTTATGCTTTTGCAATTTGGTAGTTCGTGTATCCATACAAATTACTGTTTTAACAGATAAATCACATATTGATAAAAACGACCTCATGAATTTGATATTAACTCTTTTTTGAAGCCCTAATTTCGCTTTTGTTATCAACAAGAAGTAACATTATGCCGCATTAATCGCTGCAGGCTGTCCCCTATTATATTATTTAGAAATGCGAAAGTACTGATTTTTATATCTAGTTCATTATTTTAACGTTTTTAGGTTGTGAGCGTCATCCAGGATGACTGTTATTCACAAAATGATTATATTATTATAAAATCAGTTGAACCAAATAAAGGTTAAGGATTAAAGAATAATAATTTACTATTCATTTACGCATTTCACGCAATTACTTTTTACTGTCCTAATTTTGTTATTATCAACGAACAAGCTTTTCAGTACTATTGAAACAGCGCCATCTACTGAAATATGAACACAACTCAGTCAACAGATTTTGCAAAACTTCAAAATGTCAGAAGCGTTTGGAGGTGACAATCGATTGTAACTGTCGAATGCTCAGTACATAATCAATTCTTCATTTAGGAAGCCTGTTACAGCAGTCTAATCTAAAAACTTGACGTTGGCGAAATCTATAAGGAAACGCTATTAAGCCAAAGAACTGAACTGACTGTCGAATGATAATGGAAAAATAATGCGCAATTGAACAATATATATATATATATATATATAAAATTAACAATATTTATATATTTAACAATATAATTTATCAATACTATAAATTGAAATTTGAGTCTTTTGTTATGTGGAGTTGAACAAGCTAAACACGGTGTGCAAATTATATTCGTCCATCGAGGACCAATAGCGTGACACGTGAATGTATATATAAGGCTAAAGCAGTTTAACGACTCACTGCTGTTGATGTTCAACCACTATCTGGACATCAGTAATTTCGTTACGACACTATAACAATATCTAGCAAAGGCAACATAAAATAATACTCACTGCTCGGCACCACACTTCTGGGCACGGAGACGGCATAAGGACCCCAGCCCTTGAGGTTCCCGGCCGCCGCCCTGAAGAAGTACCGCCTGCCCCTGGTGAGGCTGGCGGCGAGCACGCGTACCCCACCACCACCACCACCAGCGCCGCTGGAAGAGACCTCGCGGGCGCCGCACACGTTGGAGAAGTCGGCGCGGGAGGACCATTCCACTGCAAATGGCATAATCGGTGAAAAATAGGTACAAATGAAATAATAAGTAAATAATGTACCAATAAAGGTACCAAGTTTTTTTTAATTTCCAACAGAGGCAGGCGAGCAGAAGAGGCCAAAGTCGTTACGAACGTTCATAGACATCAACATACCGATGGTATTTTAGCAATTCAAGCTAGCCTACGTGAGACAGTTCAGTAGGATGTTACGTTTCGTTTACCAGTGAAATGCGCTGGCTGGCTAGTATTTTAACCGCCAACAGGGGTCCGACATCCGACCCACACACCAATAACAGAGTAGGGATAGTACACATCACCTGTAGTTCGCTTCCTCGCTTTACGAGCACAGCGACACACACACACCGCGTATACTAGATCACCGCTTTTCAGGTCGGTTCTTCTCGCCCCCAAGCAATCGATTAATACAGTCGCCAGACCGTCGGCGTCCGTCCGTTAACTGATCGTCGACGGATCATGTAGAGACATAAGTTAATAGCCTAACTCACGCTACTTCTTCTGTACGTGTGGCCTTAATTCTTAGCAAAAATGTAGGGCCAACTCTAGTTCCATGAGAGGATGCTTCATGAACTCTGTGTTAGATGAAGCTTTACTAAAGACATGAGTCTGGAAGCATAACTCAAGGATAAAAAAAAGTCGGTAGGGTCTGACCATGTACTTAAATCACCAGAGCCATTACATCAGATTGGATCGACCACAATCCTCGCTAAAGAACACATTCCCTACCAAGGATGATCCAGTGAGGCTATTGAGATTAGAAAACATCCAAATTTCAATAGAGAAGACGGTTAGGTTCTACACCTCCTTGGGATCCCATAATTAATAAATTAAAATTTAAACCAAGCATAATACCACTGCTGGCTGAAAAAAACCAGTGCATTTTGCATAGGTCGGAGTACAGACTAAAATAATTAATTAAAATTAAGATCTGAAACCCGCTTCAGCACTGGCAACAAGACCATGACATCTCAGTCTACCCCGTGAGCAGCCGTCGCTGAAAAGTGTTCGAAACTTTTAGTTCGGAATTTAAAATATAAAATAAACGCGATAGAATCCGTAAAGTCATTTTATTTAATAAGATAAATTTAATTAATCTCAACTTTATGGTTTTTAAGCATAGCAAACTTTATTAGCGCCAAAACGTTGCCCACGCATATTATTATTAGTTATTATCAGTTAAATGATGTCAATTACATATTAGTTAAATTTTAATTAAATGTAATCAAAAACTCTTAGTGCAAGCAAGAAGCGTCGTACGCCATTGTCATCTTAGTGACAATCCAGCAATACATCATCACACATCATCAGCCTGTGATAGTCCACTGCTGTGATACAGGCCTCCCTAGTACAGGATGCATTAGGGAGGCCTAATCCATTAGGGGTTTTGGACCGTAACTTGTGTCTTAACTTTGTGCCTTAGAAACCGGAGGTCGTGGGTTCTCCGAATCACCAAGTGTGACTCCAAACTAACTGCAAAGTAAGATGATCCATGCATCGGATGGGCATGTAAGCTGGTCCACCCACCTATCTGCATTGGACCAGCGTGGTGGGATTCGGTCCAAAAGCCCCCTAATGGATAGGGTGTATTAGGGGAGGCCTATGCCAGGCTGATGATGACGTTGATGTTAATGATGAAATCATTCTGTCTTTTATATACCTTTATACTTTGTGACGATAGGCACATCACGCTGCGATAGCTGTGAACCCAGGACTTGGCTGAGTGGTGGCCTAGGTTCTCTGAGAGACACGGCCACGGCATGAGCGCCGCACACCTCCAGGTCCGGAGATGATGGCGGGGCTGGCACCCTGGCCTGCTGCCATCCAGTTACCAGTCGTCTAGCGGAAAAGTTTTGTAATATATAAAAAGTTTTCTATTTACCTATATATATATATATATGTATATAATATATATATATATACTTTAAGAATACCACTTATTATTATTTCCCCTTTAGCCCACAGTTTGTAAAAGTTAGATTAAAATAAAGCGAGTAAAGCGTTGGATTGGCCAGTAATATACACTAACATCATCGTTCGAATGCGGCAAATTCAATAGAATTACAACGGTCAAAAGACGGTCGCTCCTATTGCCTACGAAGGCAGACGAACGTTTGAGCCGCCTGATGAAACGTAGTCACCGAAGCCCATTTACTTCAGCAATGTCAGGGGTTTCGTCAACGCGCTGTCTATCCTGAGTCATTGGGTCATTGCTACGTCTTGTTTGCTTAGTGATTACTCTGGCTATGGTGCCCTTAAACCAGAACAGGTTAGTGTCCTAACACTGCTTTGCAGAAGAAATAGGCACCCAGGTACCACTCAAGACCCTGTAAAATATTACCAAGGCCAAACAGGCTACCAAGGCTAATAAGGCTAAGAACTTGGATATGTTGAAGAGTTTTAGAAATACCAACTGTACAAAATTAAAATAAACCAAACTCACTTTAGAGTTCTCAAACGCCTTTCCCAATGTTGTGCCTGCTTGTCTTTTTCCGAACCGGTGCCACCAGCACAGCCTGTTGTACCAGCTTGTCCTCCAGCCAGTGATCTATGTCGGAGATTTATACTTTTCAGAATCGTTTGATCAACCTTAATAAAGATAGAGGTCATTCCTCCGTTTGAACATAATATTATCATTACTACATTAGAAAATATAACAGATAAAACTTCTAATATTTTATGTAGTCTGTGCTATAACTAACCTAGTGCAATTATCCTCACGGCAGACTCTCTCTGGAGCGCAGCCAGCTACGTCATGCAGACGAGACTCTGCTTCACGGAGCAACCTCCTCAAGTGTGCTCCTAGCGATTCTGGTGTTTTGACTGTAACCAATATAATAAAGTTGTATGTCCTTTTCGAGTATAATGTAGAGATTAATATGTAAAATAAAAAAGAGTTTTACATTTACATTGATTGTAATGTATGGATTAAACATTTATACATATATATAAAAAAAGCTATAGTGGCAGAGGCAGTGGGCGTTGATATAAGCCGCAGAACTGACGACCGCTAGAGTCAGAAAGTTCTGGAGTGGAGACCGAGTCTTAGCAAACGTAGTGTGGGACGCCCTGCGGGAAGATGGAGTGACGACATTCGCAAAGTAGTCGGTGTGGGCTGGATGAGAAGCCGAAGATCGCAAGCGGTGGCGTGCATTAGGGGAGGCATATGTCCAGCAGTAGACTGACACAGCCTGACGATGATGATGATAAAAATAATGACGACCCTAGAGATCCTTGCCGGTTCCTCTCTGGACAGGTCAAAACTTCCGAACCGGTGGTAGATTGACGTTCACAAAGCCTAAATTAAATTAATAATTTTAAAAAGGCAGGTTAAAGCAAGACTTATTATTAGAGGTGATAATGAAGGAAAGAAGTTCCATGTTGGCCGGGGAGTCCTACATTACCCTGTCGTTCCCACTTTTCGCAGCAGAGGATTACTAAAGTGGATATTTCCATCGACAAAAATATTGTGACTTTTTTAAAATGATTTTATTAAACTTTTAAAAACGACACCAACGATTCGCATGTTGAACATTAACCAGTCATTGTCACGGTAAAAGGGTAATAGTTTTGTTCAGGGCCATTCGTTTATTATAGTTTGCAAAGTTATAATATCAATTAAAATAAATAGTTTATCATTTAATAATTGTAATTAATAGAATTACTTTAAGACAGGAATGTTGTATCCCCATAAATAAGACATTAAATATCTTATTGTTTTAAAAGACAAGAAATCGGCAAGTAGTATCTATTAAATAGTAAAATGCCAGTGATAAACAAAACGTGAACACGTAATTTGTGTAAAAGAAAAAAAACAACAACATAAAGAGAAAAAAAACAAATCAGTGTCAAGTGTTAGTACATGCATTTCCGCCGATAAACGGACGGATAAGGAGACATGTATGTATATATCAAGTGGCGATAGAAGATCTCGAGCATTGTTAGATAGGTGATTAGATTAAAAAACTGCGATTCGGGGAATATTCGGTGTAATGATGTCTTGGATGAATGGAACACAGATAGATGGTAATGATAAGCGAAAAATGTGATAGATGTTGGCACATTCTGTTTTACGTATGTGATCGTGTAATTCACTTTTGTATGAAAAGTAGGTTTCAAAAAGAAAAAAGGCAATCTGCCTTTTAAAAGACATTGTATGGTTTCCGTTAAAATATATCTTATTTAGCGGAAAACATTTTTGTTGATAAAAGTTGATGGATGTATTTATAACAATAGGTTCTAGTTGACACCTGCAACTTCTTTCGAATGGATTAGGAGAAATGTCCCTAAGGTGTATTAAAATATAATGTATAGTAATATACAAAATTGCTAAAAAAAACACTTAGGGCTCGTTTGAAGCATCTAGACACAAAAAAGCGTCGTTTTATGTTAAACAATGACAAATTTCCATATAAACTTCCGTCCCCTATTCCAATTCTTTCTTCTAACACTTTTATCTCAATAATCAATAGCCTGTATCCTTTCTTGAAATCTATTCTATGTACCAAATTTCATTAAAATTCGTTAAGTGGTTTAGACGGACAAACAGACAAACAGAGTCACTTTCGCATTTATAATATTAGTATGGATTAGTCAATACATAATAAGTAAAAGTCTCCCGGTCAATACAGGGGCGGGTCGCTAGAAGAATCATCATCATCAGCCTTTTCTTAGTCCACTGCTAGACAGGCCTCCCCTAAATTCGCCATTAGGAGGTTTGTGGACCGTATTCCACCACGGTGGTATAATGCGGGTTAGCGGGTGAACCGACTTTTTACACGCCCATCCGACGCATGGATCATTTTGCTTTCCAGACAGTTGGGTGATTAGCTCAAATTGCCCGAACCAGCTAGGAAACAACAATAAAAAATTGTTGCGTCCCTTGCAGGATTCGAACTCGCGATCTTCGGTTTCTAAAGCATACACCCATATATATATAAAAGTAGATACGTGTCAGATTGCGAGTGTTACATTTGTAAGCTTTTTCTGGATATTTTAATATATATATATTTTATATCTAAATCTTTATCTTAAAAAATCTTCGTAAATCAATCGTAATGTTTTATGACCAAGCCTAATAATATATAGTTCATCATCATCATCATCAGCCTGTGATAGTCCACTGCTTGACATAGGCCTCCCCTAATGCACCCCTATCCATTAGGCGGTTTTTGGACCGTATCCCACCACGCTGGTCCAATGCGGGTTGGTGGGTGGACCGACTTTTTACATGCCCATCCGACGCATGGAAATATATAGTTATATCTGATAATTTGCAAAATAAAATGATTTCCGAGAATAGCCAAAAATAGTTTTACCATCAAAAACTATTATACACGCGAAAAAGTTGTGTGCCAACGTTATTGTAGCAGACAGCTTGGTCCATTAATAGGAACGAGGCATGCGACGCCATAACGCCCTTAAAATTTTGGACCTTATTTAAATTTTCCAGTGGGAGAAATCAACTAGTCAGATTCCAAAAATTTTACAACATAACATTACAAAAATGTACAACATAACATTATAACTTAACATATCTAATGGGTAACAAACTTGTTGCTTGATAAATTTCGAATAATTTAACTATTAGTAAGTATGAAATAAGAATCATTTTATTAATAACAACTATATTGTTTTTTTTTTGACATTTAATTGTCTAAGTTATCCATAACGGATTTTTAATGTGGTACCAAACCAGACTGCCTTCTGTATAACAAGGACTATTGCAACTCCAAACATATATCTATAAGGTTTTTAGATATATGTGTTAGATAGTAATGTTAGGTTTGTTCTGTTTTCGTTTGAAACGAACACTGATGAGACACCGATTGCATATATCGTGAATGGAGATCAATAGAAAATGATCATCTTGATTGGAGTCACGAGGCAATTCGAAGCAATCAATTGTGTGCCTGTTTGACGGCTTTTTGCTTGTATTGGCGCTTGGCACTTTACAAGGGAGAGGACATTGAAAATCATACAATGAATATCTTACTTGCGACTTTAAATTACATTTTTGCAAATACATGCCGACATGTAGGATCATTATATTATAATGTATAACAACTGAATACTTGAAAAAAAGAAATGGAAAATACAATATGTAATTTTCTTTTTATTATCTTTCTAAAATTTGAAGCTTAAACATTTGTAAACAGATACCATAAATTTATGCGAATCTATAATTCGACCAAATATAAAGTTTAATTTATATAAACAACGTAATCCTTAGCGATACATATAGACTTTTTTTTTGTAAGTGAAAACTGTTCTTTCCATAAGAAAAGCGTAAGATGCCATAAATCCGCCTCACGGTTCTGAGAATTGCAGTGTTGTCTCATTTACCCAGTAATTACGCTGACGACGGTACCCACCAAACCAGAAAACGCTACTACCTCAGATCCTTTGTAAAAGACTTACTTCGTCTGAAAAATCTCTCGGCGATGTCAATTTCTCATCGAATTATCAAGAGAATAATTAAATCTGTTAATAATATCAACGCAATTCGGTTGCTAAGCGTTACATTATTTATATATATTCCCGTATGTTCTTTGGCCCTGGTCAAGAAAATAATGAATGTGAATTATTTAAGGTCACTGCAAAAACGAAGTGAAAGATTATGTTGAACTGTAAAAATTAAAGTTTTTATACTTTGCGTTATTCTTCTATATAAAAAACTACAAATTAACGACAACAAACGCGATGTGATCGGTCTAATAATAAAATCAAACAACAATCTCATACTGCACTGGATACTTAAATTATTCTACCAAAATAGTTATCATCAGAAGCTACAATTAGAGGCTTAACTTTTACATAATTATTAACTAATAGTTAATAATGTGTAACAAGATGAAATGTACGAAAAATATTTGGCAAAACGAAAATTCAAGTTTAACATTTCTTTAGAATTGAAGATTTCCTCTGTATATAACTGGCAACGTGTTGGCAATTTATCGTTTGCATTGCACGAATGGCGCCTTGAAAATACCTTCCGTTAAAGTGAATGTAAAATAAGAAGCGTTCTCAATGGCAAGGGAACATTTATATTTTTCCGCCATATCAAAGCTTTCAGCGAAATTGAGGTTCATCGAACATTGCCAGAAGCTTTTTGAATTTTCACAAACGGCGCCAATAGATTAAGTTTTGTAAGACCTTGTGAATAATGTGAAATATTGAGTTTAGAAGTTTGTGTTGTTGCAAAATTTTATACTAAAAATTTTGCGTAATATATTTTACATACAGCATACCGTAGCTTAGTGGCAGTGCTTTAGAAACCGGAGGTCGTTAGTTCGAATCTTGCGGGGACTCAACAAATTTTCATTGTTGTTTCCTAGTCGGATAGACAATTTGAGCCGATCACCCAATTGTCTGAAAAGTAAGATGATCCATGAGTGGGATGGGCATGTAAAAAGTCGGTCTACCCATTAACCCGCATTGGACCAGCGTAATGGAATACGGTCCAAAAACGTGTCTACGTAATAACATAATCTCTGTCCACGATAAAGCGGTCTAAAGTTTTCCATCTTACAGACATTTTTTAAGATCCCAGAGAGTGAAAGCAATGTGTTATAACAACCTGCAATTGTTAACGTCACCTGACTTGATTAAGTAAAATTAATATAAATGTAAAGCATGTCCGCTTTGCTAAGTTATAAGGCCACTTAGAACAAAAGTTGTATGATAAATTTTTAAAAATCATTTTGCAGATTTCATTGAGGTTGAAGATAATGAGAATAATGTGGTGTATGTATTTTTGTACATACATAATATACATTATATCTGAGTTGGCTACAGGTTTAAATAAGAGAAACCTGTTTTCATTAAGTCTCTAAGCGAGCTTTAGAAACGGAGTATTATGATTGGCAGTCAACATAATCGTTTAAAAACTATAATCGCAGATTTTTTGCTATATGTATGTGATATTGAATTTATTAAAGAAGTCCGAACTTAACCTAAATACTAATATACGCCTGAAAGTTTATCAGTAAAGCTTAGTTAATCAATTGAGACTTTTGTAACTGTTTATCAAGGAATTAAACCGATTGGTAACAATAGAAAACCCGAAAAAACTTTTTTTCAAATCACATCCAAGGCGGGAAATCGGAAAAACTTCGCTCTTTCGGAATCATATTTACTCATCACGGCCTTTCACCGAGCGGAGTGCTAACGCTGTTTAGGCCTTCGGTGTCGAATCGGAAATGGCAATAACGGAGGGAGGGAAAAAACTCGTAAATGAACAAATTGTGACCGGAAAACGTATTAAAACGCGCCCCTTTTCAATGTTGCCATTGAGAGAAAGTTTTACGTTAATATTGTTCATCGGTAAATGTTGTTTTCGAACGCAAATCTGACACGGTTTCATACTTATTGTTATTATAACAAAGTGTTTTTGATTTTGAAATGATTCAATAATGGTCAATTATAAAGATCAAACCTCAATAAAGACATAAACAACGTGAATTTTACATTGAATTTAATTATACGGCAATCGAATAAGAGAAGAATAAGTTAATGAAAAAATGAACCACGAAGCATCACTTTATTTTTATTGTGTTTTTTTTTAGTGAATTGTCGTTCAATTATTAACTCCTTGGTATCAATTCGTCGACACAAGCCGTAGCCATTGCCAACATCAATTCCATTATTTTTTTAAATAGTATAAATATGAAAAAAGTAAAATTCAAAGACATAAAATTCTATACGATTTGCGTTATGATTATTATACGTTACCTTTGTATGAAGTTAAATAATTTTTCTTATATAAAAATTTCTTTTAACAATATATATATAAAACAAATAACACTTTTGTAATATACATAAAGACGTTTAATACTTAATAATTTCATTTCAATTTATTTAAAAAAAAACAGTTAAACGTTCAACATAATACGAAAGATAAAGTGAAAGAACCAACTCATATTTTTCATATCATCGTCATCATCAGCCTGTATTAGTCCACTGCTAGATCTATATCTAGCAGTAGGATTCGAGGAGGTCTATGCCTCCACTAATGCACGCCTTCTCCATTAGGAGGTTCTTGGACCGTATTCCACCACGCTAATCCAATGCGGGTTGGACCGACTTTTTAAATTCCCATCCGACGAATGGATCATCTTACTTTTCAGACAATTGGGTGATCGGCCCAAATTGTCTTAACTAACCAGAAAACAATGATAACACAAAGTTATTCCCCCCCGTCCTCCGGTTTATAAAGCGAGGGCCAATACCGCAAGGCCACGAAGGCGGTTAACATGTATTTTTCATATACATAACGCATATTAATCTTGTATTACTTCTGAGATACCGTATGATAAGAGAAAAGCCGCCCACGTTCCAGTATGATGTCTATTTCGCCCTTGTTTCATATTACCTCTGCGTATGAAAAATTAGGAACTGCGCCTGCCAAAGGTTATAACCTCGCCTCTAACACTGATAAAGTGGAAAGCTTAAGGGCTTCAAAGAAAATGTTTTTTGCTGATAAGCAAGAAATTCTATACCTGTTAAATAAGCCGGATTATTAAAATTAAACATTTTTTGATAATATTATAATGTTTACAGAGATTTTGTTATTGTTGAAGGTTAATATTATTTTAAAAATTCTGTTGCCAACGTGAATTCTTTATATGCTAAAGGATACAAATGAACAGGTTTAATAAAATTAAATTTTAAAAAGATTAAGCCATTACTTTATAGAGATCTCAATTTTATCCGACGTTTCAGTATCTTTCAGATGTAATGAAAGTCTGAAACTATAGAATCTGTGAAAATGTTTATATATATATATAAACATATACAACAATAATTTAAACTGACTACGTATCGTACGTTTCGTGACAGACATCCTTCAAAACTAAGCTACGATTAACATGAACTATGGCTATTAAAACAATTGCTTACACTGCGCTCCTCCTTCGCTCAAACTCCATGAGCATCCTCGAGGGTCGGTTGTTCGCCAGGACTGCCACGTCAGGGTGACAGCCCGTCAGGAGTGAGGCTGTGAAGCAATATATGGTCAGCGAACATGACAACACGTACGTCATCAGCCTGTGTTAGACCACAGCGGGACATAGGCATCCGCTAATGGACACCTTCTCCATCAGGGAGATTTGGCCCATATTCCCACACGCTGGTCTAATGCTAGTTGGTGGGTACAATACATACTGTTCAATAATTTTATAACATAAAGGCATTCCGGACATTCTGCCGGCGTTATTTTTATATTATTGGAATGAATCTTCCGAAGTTAAGCTTATTAATATAGATAATGTAGCTTTCTACTATTGAAGAAATATTTTGAATCGGTTCAGTATTTTTGGCGCTAATCCAAGGGAAGAAAGGGACCAAAAGTTCTTTACATTTTATAATATTATACAATATATGAAAACCTTTCGAGCCTACTTGTTATAAATCATTTGTCATGCCTACGTTATTTTTTATTTACTTATATTACTGTCTTACCTAAGCGAAATAAAATATGAAATAAGTGTATAAAAGGTAACCTGTACGGGATGGCGTCTTGACGTCATACTTGTCAAAAAACAATGCGAGTACGGAACGTAGTACGCGTGTCGTTGTTATAGATATTCTCTCATCATCATCATCATTATCAGCCTGTGTTAGTCCACTGCTGGACAAAGGTCTTCCCTAATGTACGTGTTCTCGATTTTGGTTTTGGACGGCGGCGTTATTGGACCGTATCCCACCACGCTGGTTCAATGCGTATTACGTTATTGTGCAGAAACATAAGGAACAAATCTACTAACTTTGCACAAAACTATTCAGCTCTTATTTACAAAAAAAATAAGTATTTG
Source organism: Lamproptera curius (assembly GCA_029286875.1). Lineage (NCBI taxonomy): Eukaryota > Metazoa > Arthropoda > Insecta > Lepidoptera > Papilionidae > Lamproptera > Lamproptera curius. The sequence continues at coordinate 2,189,086 of JAGSMT010000028.1, forward strand.
CTCTCAAATACATTACATTATTAACTTAGGGTATTTAAGTAATACAATCGCATTGTTTGCCTAATTGACGAAACAATGCCATCAATTTGGAAAAGGTGGTATTACACCAAAAATGAATGAAAATCATCAGTAAGTTTCATCAGGCGAACATAAATTCTGATAGTTCTAATGTTACGATTAAAATCGTTATAGTACCAAACTAGTTAGGATAAAACTGCTTTTCGTTATTATCCAAAAAACGAAGCTTTTAAAATTTTGCAATAATTATAAACAATATCGAAACCCGCAAGCATAATCTTAATATTAGTTTTAGCTTAGTGCAGTCCGCTCGAATACTTGTTTAAGCTCTCTTCTCTTCTTTACATTATAAAATAGCAATACAAAACGCATATATAGCGCGAAAAACTGTTATTTTTAGTTTAAGCCTTATTGAACAGACATAACTTTTTTTACAATATTAAGTAAGAAAATACTGAAAAGAAATATCAATAGTATTTACGGTGCTGTCTCTAGGAGGTTGGTTAAGTGCCAAACCAAGCCACCTACAGAGAGCATAAATGAACCCACCTACTACCATAAAAATATATACATAGTGGTAAAACGAATAAAATGTATATAAAAATAAGGTATAACCTTATTATTAATATGCATTTATTACACTTTTCTTTTATTATGTTTTTTTTCATTTATAAAATTTATCGTTTATTGATAGTATATTAATATTAAAAGATAAATTTTATAATTATTTCCATTGTTTACGCGAGTATGATACATTATTAAATAAAATGACTTTACGGATTTTATCGCGTTTATTTTACATTTTAAATTTTAGGCGGGCTTCAATCATAACTTTTTATACCGCTGAAGAAGATTGGTCAATTCCTACCACCTGTCAAGTGCAATATTCCTCTACAAGATCCAGGAGTGTACAAGCTAGATTGGGACTGCGGCCTCTTATATTGGACATATCTTATATTGGAACATATAGCTGACATTAAACATAAAAACCCAACAAGTCGGCAGTGTGTGACCGTACTATAAATCACCCACACCATTACATCTGATTTGATCGACCACAATCCTCGCTATAGAACACCGATTCCTACCAACTGAGGCTCTTGATATTAAAAAACATCAAAATTTCAATAGAGAAGATGGTTGGGTTCTACCACCTCCTTGGGATCCCATAATTAAAAATTAAAATTACAATCCAAACATAATACCACTTCTGTCGGTAATAATAAAACGAGTTCATTATGCATAGGTCGGAGTACAAACTAAAAATAATTAATTAAAATTAAGATCTGGCAACCCCGCTTCAGCACTGGCAACAAGACGCATGACATCTCAGTCTACCCCGTGAGCGGCCGTGCCGCTGGAAAGTGTTCGAATCTTTTAGTTCGGGAATTTAAAAATATAAAATAAACGCGATAGAATCCGCAAAGTCATTTTATTTAATAAGATAAATTTAATTAATTCCTTGCTGTTGTGATGTCAAAATGGTTTTACTTAAATATTGGTAACTTTTTATTTATTGGCAAAACTTTATTAGCGCCAAAACGTTGCCCACGCATATTATTATTAGTTATTATCAGTTAAATGATGTCAATTACATATTAGTTAAATTTTAATTAAATGTAATCAAAAACTCTTAGTGCAAGCAAGAAGCGTCGTACGCCATTGTCATCTTAGTGACAATCCAGCAATACATCATCACACATCATCAGCCTGTGATAGTCCACTGCTGGACGTAGTCCTCCCCTGTTACGGGATGCATTAGGGGAGGCCTAAATCCATTAAGGGGTTTTGGACCGTAACTTGTGTCTTAACTTTGTGCCTTAGAAACCGGAGGTCGTGGGTTCGAATCCCGCGTGGACTCAACAAATTTTCATTGTTGTTTCTTAGTTGGTTAGGGCAATTTGGGCCGATCACCAAATTGTCTGAAAAGTAAGATGATCCATGCATCGGATGTGCATGTAAAAAGCTGGTCCACCCACCTATCTGCATTGGACCAGCGTGGTGGGATTCGGTCCAAAAGCCCCCTAATGGATAGGGTGTATTAGGGAAGGCCTATGCCAGGCTGATGATGACGATGATGATAATGATGAAATCATTCTGTCTCTTATATACCTTTATACTTAGTGACGATAGGCACATCACGCTGCGATGGCTGTGAACCCAGGACTTGGCTGAGTGGTGGCCTAGGTTCTCTGAGAAACACGGCCACGGCATGAGCGCCGCAAACCTCCAGGTCCGGAGATGATGGCGGGGCTGGCACCCTGGCCTGCTGCCATCCAGTTACCAGTCGTCTAGCGGAAAATTTTTGTAATATATAAAAAGTTTTCTATTTACCTATATATATGTATATAATATATATATACTTTAAGAATACCACTTATGGTAGTAAATATTATTTCCCCTTTAGCCCACAGTTTGTAAAAGTTAGATTAAAATAAAGCGAGTGAAGCGTTAGATTGGCCAGTAATATACACTAACATCATCGGTTCGAATGCAGCAAATTCAATAAAATTACAACAGTCAAAAGACGGTCGCTCCTATTGCCTACGAAGGCAGACGAACGTTTGAGCCGCCTGGTGAAACGTAGTCACCGAAGCCCATTTAATTCAGCATTGTCAGGGCTTTTGTCAACGCGCTGTCTAACGTGAGACATTGGGACATTGCTACGTCTTGTTTGCTTAGTAATTACTCTGGCTATGGTGCCCTTAAACCAGAACAGGTTAGTGTCCTAACACTGCTTTTCAGCAGAAATAGGCACCCAGGTACCACTCAAGACCCTGTAAAATATTACCAAGGCCAAACAGGCTACCAAGGCTAATAAGGCTAAGAACTTGGATATGTTGAAGAGTTTTAGAAATACCAACTGTACAAAATTAAAATAAACCAAACTCACTTTAGAGTTCTCAAACGCCTTTCCCAATGCTGTGCCTGCTTGTCTTTTTCCGAACCGGTGCCACCAGCACAGCCTGTTGTACCAGCTTGTCCTCCAGCCAGTGATCTATGTCGGAGATTTATACTTTTCAGAATCGTTAAATCAACCTTAATATAGATGGAGATTATTTCTCCGTTTCAAAATAATATTATCATTACTACAATAAAAAATATAACAGATAAAACTTCTAATATTTTATGTAGTCTGTGCTATAACTAACCTAGTGCAATTATCCTCACGGCAGACTCTCTCTGGAGCGCAGCCAGCTACGTCATGCAGACGAGACTCTGCTTCGCGGAGCAACCTCCTCAAGTGTGCTCCTAGGGATTCTGGTGTTTTGACTGTAACCAATATGATAAAGTTGTATGTCCTTTTCGAGTATAATGTAGAGATTAATATGTAAAATAAAAAAGAGTTTTACATTTACATTGATTGTAATGTATGGATTAAACATTTATACATATATATAAAAAAAGCTATAGTGGCAGAGGCAGTGGGCGTTGATATAAGCCGCAGAACTGACGACCGCTAGAGTCAGAAAGTTCTGGAGTGGAGACCGAGTCTTAGCCAACGTAGTGTGGGACGCCCTGCGGGAAGATGGAGTGACGACTTTCGCAAAGAAGTCGGTGTGGGCTGGATGAGAAGCCGAAGATCGCAAGCGGTGGCGTGCATTAGGGGAGGCCTATGTCCAGCAGTGGACTGACACAGCCTGACGATGATGATGATAAAAATAATGACGACCGTAGAGATTCTTGCCGGTTCTTCTCTGGACAGTTCAAAACTTCCGAACCGGTGGTAGATTGACGTTCATAAGAGTTTGACAAAGCCTAAATTGAATTAAAAAAATTTAAAAGGCAGGTTAAAGCAAGACTTATTATTAGAGGTGATGATGAAAGAAAGAAGTTCCATGTTGGCCGGGGAGTCCTACATTACCCTGTCGTTCCCACTTTTCGCAGCAGAGGATTACTAAAGTGGATATTTCAATCGACAAAAAAATTGTGATTTTTTTAAAATTATTTTATTAAACTTTAAAACGACACCAACGATTCGCATGTTGAACATTAACCAGTCATTGTCACGGTAAAAGGGTAATAGTAGTATTGTTCAGGGCCATTCGTTTATTATAGTTTGCAAAGTTATAATATCAATTAAAATAAATAGTTTATCATTTAATAATTGTAATTAATAGAATTGCTTGAAGACAGGAATGTTGTATCCCCATAAATAAGACATTAAATATGTTATTGTTTTAAAAGACAAGAAATCGGCAATTAGTATCTATTAGAAAGTAAAGTACCAGTGATAAATAAAACGTGAACACGTGATTTGTGTAAAAGAAAAAAAAACAACATAGGAGGAAAAACAAATCAGTGTCAAGTGTTAGTACATGCATTTCCGCCGATAAACGGACGGATAAGGAGACATGTATGTATATATCAAGTGGCGATAGAAGATCTCGAGCATTGTTAGATAGGTGATTAGATTAAAAAACTGCGATTCGGGGAATATTCGGTGTAATGATGTCTTGGATGAATGGAACACAGATAGATGGTAATGATAAGCGAAAAATGTGATAGATGTTGGCACATTCTGTTTTTATTGTACGTATGTGATCGTGTAATTCACTTTTGTATGAAAAGTAGGTTTCAAAAAGAGAAAAGGTAATCTGCCTTTTAAAAGACATTGTATGGTTTCCGTTAAAATGTATCTTATTTAGCGGAAAACATTTTTGTTGATAAAACTTGATGGATGTATTCTTAACAATAGATTCATACGTTGACACCTGCAACTTCGTTCGCGTGGATTAGGAGAAATGTCCTAAGTGTATTCAAATATAATGTATAGTAATATACAAAATTGCTAAAAACCATTTGGGCTCGTTTGAAGGATCTAGACACAAAAAGCGTCGTTTTATGTTAAACAATGACAAATTTCCATATAAACTTCCGTCTCCTATTCCAATTCATTTCTTCTAACACTTTTATCTCAATAATCAATAGCCTGTATCCTTTCTTGAAATCTATTCTATGTACCAAATTTCATCAAATTCGTTGAGTCGGTTTGACGACAAACAGACAAACAGAGTTATTTCGCATTTATAATTATGTATGGATTAGTCAATCACATAATAAAGTAATAAGTCTCCAAATTGTCAATTAGTGACGGGACGCGGTCGCTTAGGAATAATCATCATCATCAGGCGCTTTTCTTAGCTCATCACTGCTACATAGGCCTCCCTAAATTCGCCATTAGGAGGTTTGTGGACCGTATTCCACCACGGTGGTATAATGCGGGTTAGCGGGTGAACCGACTTTTTACACGCCCATCCGACGCATGGATCATTTTGCTTTCCAGACAGTTGGGTGATCAGCTCAAATTGCCCGAACCAGCTAGGAAACAACAATAAAAAATTGTTGCGTCCCTTGCAGGATTCGAACCTGTGATCTTCGGTTTCTAAAGCATACACCCTTACTACTTAGCTACGGAGTACGGCTATATATATAGTAAAGTTACATGCAGATTGCGGTTTTACATTTTGTAAGCTTTTCTAGATGTTATAATAAATATGTATTTAATATCTAATCTATATCTAAAAGTAATGTTTTATGACCAAGCCTAATAATATATAGTTCATCATCATCATCATCAGCCTGTGATAGCCCACTGCTGGACATAGGCCTCCCCTTGTACACCCCTATCCATTAGGGCGGTTTTGGACCATATCCACGCTGGTCCAATGCGGGTTGGTGGGTGGACCGCTTTTACATGCCATCCGACGCGCGGAAATATATAGTTATATCTGATAATTTGCAAAATAAATGATTTCCGAGAATAGCCAAAATTGTTTTACCATCAAAACTATTATACACATGGAAAAGTTGTGTGTCAACGTATTGTATGAACAGCTTGGTCCATTAATAAAACGAGGCATGCGACGAACGCCCATAAATTTTGGACCTTATTTAAAACCAGTGGGAGAAATCAACTGTCAGGATTAAAATTTTTCAAATAACTTACAAATGTACAACATAACATTATAACAACCATATCTAATGGGTAACAAAACTGTTGTTGATAAATTTCCGAATAATTTAACAATTATAGTATGAAATAAGAATCATTTATTAATAACAACTATATTGTTTTTGACATTTAATTGTCTAAGTTACCAAACGGTTTTAATGTGGTACCAAACCAGACTGCCTTCTGTAACAGGCTTACCAACTCCAACACATATATCTATAAGGTTTTTAGATATTGTTTTGTATCATAATTAAATTTGTTCTTTTTCGTTTAAAATGAACACTGATAGAGACACCGATTGCAATATCGTGAATGGAGATCAATAAAAATGATCATCTTGATTGAGTCACGGGCATTCAAGCAATCAATTTGTGCCTGTTTGACGCTTTTGCTTATTGGCGCTGGCACTTTACAAGGAGAGGACATTGAAAATCCCTAATGAATATCTTACTTGCGACTTGTAATTACATTTTTTGCAAATACTTTGACATTAGGATCATTATATTATAATGAATAACAACGAATACTTGAAAAAAATGGAAAATACAATATGTAATTTTCTTTTATTCTCTTTCTAAAATTTGAACCTTAAACATTTGTGACAGATAAAATAAATTTATGCGAATCAATAATTCGACCAAATATAAGAAAAAGTTTAAATTAAATTTTTTTTGTAAGTGAAAACTGCTCTTTCCATAAGAAAAGCGTAAGACGCCATAAATCCCCTCAAGGTTCTGAAATTGCAGTGTTGCTCATTTGCAGTAATTACGCTGACACGTATTCCATCAAAAAGAAGACGCCACTGTTTTTGGCGAAATAGGCACCGCCGGTACGCCTGAAGATCCTTGTAAAAAGACTTGCCTTCGTCTGAAAAATCTCTCGGGATGTCAATTTCTCATCAATTATCAAGAATTAAAATCTGTTAATAAATCAACCGTTCAGTTTCTAAGCGTTTTGTTTATATATATTCCATATGTTCTTTAAAGCTCTGGTCAAGAAAATAATGAATGTGAATTATTTAAAGGTCACTGCAAAAACGAGTGAAAGATTATGTTGAACTTAAAAAATTAAAGTTTTTATACTTTGCGTTATTCTTCTATATAAAAACACAATTAACTTACAACAAACGTTTCGATCCCTAACAATAAAATCAAACAACAATCTCATGCACTGGATACTAAATTATTCTACCAAAATATTTATCATCAGAACTACAATTGAAACCTTTTCATAATTATTAACTAATAGTAATAAGTGTAAAAGATAAATAATAAAAAATTTGGCAAACGAAAATTCAAGTTTAACATTTCTATAGATTTCCTCTGTATATAACTGGAACTTGTTGGCAATTTATCGTTCATTGCACGAATGGCGCCTTGAAATACCTTCCGTTAAAGGAATTAAAATAGAAGCGTTCTCAATGGCAGGAACATTTATATTTTCCGCCATATCAAAGCTTTCAGCGAGTGAGTTCATCGAACATTGCCAGAAGCTTTTGAATTTTTCAAAAAGCAATAGATTAAGTTTTGAAGCTTGTGAATAATGTGAAATATTGGTTTAGAAGTTTGTGTTGTTAAAATTTATACTAAAAATTTTGCGTAAATATTTTCCTACAGCATACCGTAACCTAGTGGCAGTGCTTTTAGAAACCGGAGGTCGTAAGTTCAATCTTGGGGACTCAACAAATTTTCATTGTTGTTTCCCTAGTTGGATAGGGACAATTTAGGCCGATCACCAATTGACGGTAAGATGATCCATGCGTCGGATGGGCACGTAAAAGTCTGTCTACTAACCCCATTGGACCAGCGTAATGGGATACGGTCCAAAACCTGTCTACGTAATAAATAATCTCTGTCCACGATGGAAAGCGGTCTAAAGTTTCCATCTTACAGAATTTTTTGATCCCAGGAGTTAAAGCAATGTGTTATTAAAACCGCAATTATTAACGTACCTGACTTATTAAATATTAATATAAATGTAAGCATGTCCGCTGCTAAGTTATAAGGCCAACTTAAAACAAAAGTTTATGATAAATTTTAAAATCATTTTGCAGATTTCATTGGGTTGAAGATAATGAGAATAATGATGGTGTAGTGTATTTTTGTACATACATAATATACATATATCTGAGTTCAGGTACAGGTTTTAAATAGAGAAACCTGTTTCATTAAGTCTCTAAGCAGGCTGTAGAAACAGAGTATTATGATTGTGCAGTCAACATAATCGTTTAAAAACTATATTCATAGATCTTTTTGCTATATGTATGTGAAATTGAATTTATCAAAAAGTCTAACAACCTAAAACTAATATACAGCCTGAAAGTTTATCGAGTAAAGCTTAGTTAATCAATGAGACTTTTGTAACTGTATATCAAGGAATTAAACCGATTGGTAACAATAGAAAGCCGAAAAAACTTTTTTCAAATCACATCCAAGGCGGAAATCAGGAAAAACTTCGCTCTTTCGCAATCATATTTACTTATCGGCCTTTCACCGAGGCAGGTGCTAACGCTGTTTAGGCCTTCGGTGTCGAATCGGAAATGAGCAATAACGGAGGAGGAAAAACTCGTAAATGAAACAAATTGTGACCGGAAAACGTATTAAACGCGCCCTTTCAATGTTGCCTTTGGTAGAAAGTTTACGTTAATATTGTTCATCGGTATATGTTGTTTTCGAACACAAATCTGACACAGTTTCATACTTATTGTTATTATAACAAAGTGTTTTTGATTTTAAATGATTTAATAATGGTCAATTATAAAGAACAAACTCAATAAAGACATAAACGACGTGAATTTTACATTGAATTTTAATATACGGCAATCGAAGTAAGAGAAAGAATAAGTTAATGAAAAAATAAACAACGATGAGCGTCACTTTATTTTTATTGTGTTTTTTAGTGAATTGTCGTTTCAATTATTAACTCCTTGGTATCAATTCGTCGACACAAGCCAGACATTGCCAACATCAATTCCATTTATTTTTTTAAATAGTATAAATATGAAAAAAGTAAAATTCAAAGACATAAAATTCTATACGATTTGCGTTATGATTATTTTACGTTACCTTTGTATGAAGTTACATAATTTTCTTATATAAAAAATTCTATTAACAATATATAAAACAAATAACACTTTTGTAATATACATAAAGACGTCTAATACTTAATAACTTCATTTCAATTTATAAAAAAAAAAAAACAGTTAAACGTTCAACATAATACGAAAGATAAAGTGAAAGTATCAACTCATATTTTTCATATCATCATCATCATCAGCCTGTATTAGTCCACTGCTAGATCTATATCTAGCAGTAGGATTCGAGGAGGCCTATGCCTCCACTAATGCACGCCTTCTCCATTAGGAGGTTTTTGGACCGTATTCCACCACGCTGATCCAATGCGGGTTGGACCGACTTTTTAAATTCCCATCCGACGAATGGATCATCTTACTTTTCAGACAATTGGGTGATCGGCCCAAATTGTCTTAACTAACCAGAAAACAACGATAACACAAAGTTATTCCCCCCCGTCCTCCGGTTTATAAAGCGAGGGCCAATACCGCAAGGCCACGAAGGCGGTTAACATGTATTTTTCATATACATAACGCATATAAATCTCGTATTACTTCCAAAATACCGTTTGATAAGAGAAAAGCCGCCCACGTTCCAGTAAAATGTCTAATTCGCCCTTGTTTCATATTACCTCTGCGTATGAAAAATTAGGACCTGCGCCTGCCAAAGGTTATAACCTCGCCTCTAACACTGATAAAGTGGAAAGCTTAAGGGCTTTAAAGAAAATGTTTTTTGCTGATAAACAAGAAATACTATACCTGTTAAATAAGCCGGATTATTAAAATTAAACATTTTTTGATAATATTATAATCTATATATATCTGTAAACATTATATAATCTCTGATTATATTATAGATTTTGTTATTGTTTAAGGTTAATATTTTTTTAAAAATTCTGTTGCCAACGTGAATTCTTAATATGCTAAAGGATACAAATGAACAGGTTTTATAACATTGAATTTTAAAAAGATTAAGACATTACTTTAAAAAGATCTCGGTTTTATCCGACGTTTCCAGCACCTTTCAGACGTAATGAAAGTATAAAACTATGAAATCTGTGAAAACGTACATATATATATATACATACAACAACAATTTAAACAGACTACGTAGTACGTATGTTTCGTAGACAGACATCTTTCAGACATCCTTCAAAACTAAGCTACGATTAACATGAACTACGGCTATTAAAACAATTGCTTACACTGCGCTCCCTCCTTCGCTCCAAACTCCATGAGCATCCTGGCGAGGGGTCGGTTGTTCGCCAGGACTGCCACGTCCAGGGGTGACAGCCCGTCAGGGTTGAGGCTGTAAAGAAATTATAAGGTCAGCGAACATGACAACGTACGTGATCAGAATGTGTTAAGCCACTGCTGGACGTAGGCATCCTAATTTTGAATGGAATTGAATTTGGAATCTTCCTACAAGTGAAGCTTATGTATATAGATAATGAGCTTTCTACTATTGAAGAAATATTTTGAATCAGTTCAGTATTTTCGGCGCTAATCAAGAAAGGACCAGAATTCTTTCGACTTTATAATATTATACAACATATGAAAGCCTTTGAGAAGCCTACTTTATGAACAGTCATTTTTTGTCATCGCCTACGTTAGAATAGCGATATATAAAGGTAACCTGTACGGAATCGCGTCTTGACGTCCTTGTCAAAAACAATGAGAGTTTATCTATATACAACGACAGCGATTGACGGAACGTAGTACGCAAGTAGTACTGTGAGGATATCTCTCATCATCATCATCATCATCCGGCCTGTGTTGGTCCGACTGCTGAGGACAAGGTCATCCCTAATGTAGCGTGTTCCTCGATTTTTGGTTTTGGACGGCGTTGAGGTTGGACCGTATCCCACCACGCTGGTTCAATGCGTATTACGTTATTGTGCAGAAACATAAGGAACAAATCTACTAACTTTGCACAAAACTATTGAGCTCTTATTTACAAAAAAAATTAAGTATTTGCTCTCAAATACATTACATTATTAATTTGAGATATTTAAGTAATACAATCGCATTGTTTGCCTAATTGACGAAAGCAATGCCATCAATTTAGAAAAGGTAGGTATTACACCAAAAAGAAATGAATAAAGAATTATCAGTAAGTTTCATCAGGCGAACATAAATTCTGATAGTTCTAATGTTACGATTAAAAATCGATTTACAGTACCAAACTAGTTAGGATAAAACTGCTTATTGCTGCTTATTATACCTAATAAAATCTAGAAGCTTTAAATATTTTGCAATAATTATAAACATATATCGTAAACCGCAAGCATAAGCTACTAATTTATTTTTCAGCGTAAAATAACATTTCTTACAGTATGGCAATACCTTAATATACATATGCAAGCGATTGTACGAGCTCAACGTAAATTACAAACAAATTCTGTAGTGAAATTCGAGCGGGTGCAACGCAGCGATACAGGTTTTAGGGGCGTTATTTTAACACATTTGTTGGCAACTTCAATAGTTTCGCTTAAATTTTCCAGCTGGTTGAACTCACAGCGCGTTGGATAAATATATAAATGTTGATAAGTAGTTTACAATTTATAGTTGTAACGAAATGCTTAATACTTAGCTATCAAACCAGATTAAACGAGATGTTTGTTATATATTCTTATATTTTAATACTTTCAATATTTTAATTTGGCAAGGAGTTCAATAATTCCCGCCCTTGATTATGTGTTAAAGAAAGTAACAAATCGATTACTTTCTTTTTAAGAAAACGCAGATTATATTAGCGCATTATTATTTTGTTTTAATGATTGAGCTTTCTATTGGTAGACCGACAATCATCTATAATTTTAAATATCTACCTTATGAAGTTATATACGTTTTGGTACCATATTATGTTACTAGGTTTTCACAAGTTCAAGTCTTATTGGCTCAGAGATAATGATAGATATCTATTATACTTTATATTGGGACCTGCTTAAAAGAAAATTGTAGCAAACTAGCGTTGGTCCTATAACAATATTTGAAACTTTTTGAAAAGATGGCTCGTACAGTCTGTATCAAGACAGCAAACTTAGCTCGAAATTATTATTAAGGCTGGGCTATAGAGAATTTGGAATATTTGTTTGCTGAGGCCTATCGATAATCGCCTTAGCTTTCTTAACTTGAGGTCACAAGTTCAAACCCTGTACGAAACTTTGTATAAGAGTATTTCTTTTCTTTGTAATAATTTCAATACGGGCGTATTACAACGTTGCCTGAATAAACTTTACAATTAACTGTAAACGTTTAAAAAGGTCTTAGAAAACTTCTGGTAAACTAGCTATCGCCCGTGACTTTACCAATATAAGCATATTTGTTTGAACGTACATTGTTTTTTTTTAGGACATGCGCAGGCAGACGAGCAGTCGGGCCACCTGATGGCAAGTGGTCACCGACGCCCATAGACATTGGCAATACTGGTATCACCAATGCGCAGTCTCGTTTACCCAGTAATTACGCTGGCTACAGTGCCTTTCAAACCAGAACACAGTAGTGTGAACACACTACTGCTTTGCGGTAGAAATAGGCACCGCGGTGGCACCCACCCAGACGGTCCCCTGTAAAAATGGGGACCTACCACCTTGTAAGGGTTATGCTTATCAATATCTATCAATATATATATACATAAAGATATATATAAGAATATATATCTCTTTTAAATTACATCAAAATCCATTTAATACTTTATTCCGAATTATTTATGCGTGAAAATATAACAAACACCCAACTGTCCTAACTTTCGCGTTCGTAACATTATTAGGAATTATATATCAAATTGTTGGTTTAGCTGCGGTTTACCTGTTGACGTCAACATCGGTGGACTCGAGGATGTTCCTCGCCTTGTCCAGATATCCATGTTCGACTGCGGCGAACAGCGCTGCAACAAACGGTATATTCAATTACAATTATTCATCATCATTATCATAAGCCTATTGATGTCCACTGCTTAACACAGGCCGTAAGCTGGCCTAATTCAAAAGATAGACTCATATACACGATACTATGGTATTTGTAGACTCAAAATAATTCTTAGATCATTCTCTGTAGGCGAGGAATAAACATATAATCATCATTACCATCAGTCTGTGTTAGTCTACTGCTGGACAAACACCTCCTTTAATGGACGCCTTCTCAATTATGGGGGTTTTGGACCGTATCCCGCCACGCTGATCCAATGCGGGTTGCTGGTCTACTGACTTTTTTAATGGCCATCCAACGCATGGAATAAACATATCATTGTAGATACGGCAAATGTTTCCAGGCTAGACACGACCGCGAATGATGAATGAGGACTATGAAGAGACTAAAAAATTATGAGAAACAAACACTTTTTACGGTTTTTGTTTCGGATTTTACTTTTTTAATTGTGCACTTGTGTTCATTTTTAAAGTGCCGCCGAAACTGCGGTAACTATTAAGGACAAATTTTGATGTTCATCCGCTCATAATGTTCGTATTGTCATGTCATTATTTTACCGCAACAACGTGAGCGCGTTCAACCAAACGAGATAAACTCTTCAGCGAAATGTAACAAAGCAGATGATTCTAAGTCGTCATAGGTTTTTACTTGAGATAGTAATTTAGTAGTGTTGTCTGCCCCAAAAATCTTATTATATAACTTTAACTCAAATGTTTTGTGGATATACAAAAAAACTTACGAGTAAGTAGGCTCTAAAAGTAAGCTTTAGTAAGTGATTAATAATTTTAGAAAGTTTAAATCCACCTCCCACACAAAATTTGTCACTTTTTTCTCTAAGCCATTTTCCGAAGTGATTACGTCGGCGTCTAATTCATCCACTACTACCAGACCAAAGGTTTTATCAGTATCTGACCTCTACGATCTAAAGATAAAACTGTTAATTATGGAGGTGTCTACTTTTAGTCCTGATTAAAGCGATCAGACAACCTGGACGTTTACCTGGTGGTAAGTGATACAGTTTTTTGGTTGTCGTAAGTGATTCCATACAAAATGGTACAAATCTGCCTACCGCCCTGAGTCAAATGTTCTCAAGTTAGCCAGTTAATATGTTGGCTACGGTGCCCATCAAACCGGAAGATGAAATTAATACTTCGCGGTGGAAATAGGCAGGGTAAGACGCCGCAGTATTCTTCTAGGCACTAGCTTTCTACAACGATTGCAACAGGTGATCTTCACGACCGGGTCTGACTTTTGAATACCTATCCGAAGCAGTATTTTTCATGTTATTCAGGCGATCGGCCTTTATCGCTAGACATGTAAAAAACTATTTTTATCGAAGGATATGAACAAGGAGACTTGCAAGGAAGGTCAAGGGACAACACCACTAGGCCACGGAGGCGGGTACAACATTGGTCACTCTCAATTAAACAGTGTTTTTTTCAGTCTTAAGGCTTGAAAGAAAAACTTAGTTCTGCTTTTTTTTAATCTTTTCTTACACGTAAATAAATAAGTAAATCGTGTACGAGTATTTAAAAACGTTCTTCACAGAACACCGTGACACTAATTATGCTTGTATCAAGATCAGTCTTATCAGATAAACAAAGCGACTCTTACAATTAAATGTAAATTACAGTTTTTGTAGACAGTTCACACGAAGTTACACTACATGTAAAAGCAAGGAATATAACGCGAGGTTTTATTGAGAAGCTTCATAAATTTATGGAGAAAAAACTAGTACTTAATTTCGTTTGTAAATTGAAATAAGTCAAGGCCTTAACATTTGTTTCATTCTTTTGTTTACTTGTTGATGTTATTTTAAGTGTTCATTTTCAAAGAAATATGTGAAAAAACACGTCCAATGTACAATTGTGAAAATATATTAACTCTAAATAATACTCGTGTACCTACATATAAGCAATAACATAATAATAGGTAACGGTAAATTTAGGTACAGAAGCGAAGTCAACGACGATAAATACTCAGAGAGAAACATGACAAAACTAGTTTTCTTTCACATACAAAAGAAACGCGTCCAATATAGTAAAGTACAAAAGAGTGTTTCCAAGAAAATACACACCCAAAACCCTCAAACCCGAACCTTCTGCGTACTAATCCTTAAATAACTAACGTAACAACAAAGACCGGTTTAGGCATAATCTCCGACCGAACAAAAACAACCAATTAGTTTTTTTGTGGTAGTCTACAAGCACTCAGTAATATTTTAATGTACACACGCGTACTTTGTGTACGTCATTAAAGTATTGGGCACATTCGTAATCTAGTAATGAGCGTTTCAAGGCAATAGGCAAGGCTGAAGGAATTTAATTATGTTACGCACAAAAATAGTGCAAAGAGAGATGTTTCTTCACTACATAGTATAAAACAAGGTCGCTCTCTCTGTCCCTATATCCCTATGTATGCTTAAATCTTTAAAACTACGCAACGGATTTCGATACGGTTTTTTTGATAGATAGAGTGATTGAAAAAGGTTTATATGTATAAAACATGCTTAATATTGTACGCATATTTTCTATAAGTATAGCTCCCGTGCGAAGCAGGGGCGGGTCGCTAGTTACTTATATATTTGTTCCGTGCCGTGCAGTTTATTCCGATGTTGACTAAGTACGAAGTAAAGATGAAAAAGAATAACTTAACATTTTAAAGTGCCTTTACTTCTTTTGTGCGGGGCGTGATGTTATTTACCCTTATCGGTAAATCATTTTTGAATAAATAGGCAACCCAGAGCAAACTATATATGGTATATAAAACTACTGCTACTCATTTTATTATTACTATATTATCCAGCTTCTCATTCTTGCTCATTGTGCCACGTGAATTTTAGCCACGCTTTGATTTTCCTCCAATTTTGGAATTTGACTGCACTTAATTAGACTCCAGATCGTAGTCCGGCATTGTATAATTCGGTAATGTTTGTTTTGAACATACGATTTGCAATCCGTAATCTACCTAGTAGTACATAGTAATGTATCCAAGTTTGCTTTGTGGTTTGTGTGAAAAGTTCATATAAACTGTCTCTATTTCCTTGTATCAGTAGGTATGAGATATCATCATCATCATCAGCCTTTGATAGTCCACTGCTGGACATGGGCCTCCCCTAATACACCCCTATCCATTAAAGGGTTTTTGGACCGTATCCCACCACGCTGGTCCAATGCGGGTTGGTGGGTGGACCGACTTTTTACATGCCCATCCGAGATATGAGATATATGTAACGTAAATATATACTTTAGCATTGACTCGGTACTCGTATAGCACTCTCAAAGATGTTAATCAGCTATATATCCAATATATCCACAAAATAACAAATCAAGATGCAAACAGGTTTTATATCACAATCAATGAAATAACACTGTAGGGCGTCAGTTGGCATTCATGAAGCCATTGTTTTTAACAACGTACGACAAAAGCGGCACTATGAGTCAACCGCAAATGAAATCTTACGAATTCCTAGCAGCCTTTGTCTTTGTCGTCTTAACTGTATTAATAAAAGAAGTTTATAAAAATTAGAAATCAAAAGAGTATGTAACAGCAGAGTTGCTTGAAGCACTAGAAATTTAAACTCCTTAAAATTGTTTGCTTTCCAAATTTTGTTTATAAATAAGCCTGCACCCATTCTGTTTATTAGTACTTTTTAGCAAGGATGTTATGCTTCTAGACTTTGGTATGCTTCATCTCACACAGAGTTTACGGAAGGCTACCATCCCCACGAACTATTTAATAACGCCCTAGTAGGCCTGACAAGCCGTGGATGATGCTTTACGTGACCCTAGGCCAATGCCTAGGAGTACAGAATATGTTCATTATAAGAAAGCGGGTAGAAGTATCTTAATATTTGTTAAAAAAAAAAAACGTAAAAAATATTGAGGAAATTATAATTTATAAAACTAAATTAGAATAAAATGAATAATTACACAACAGAGGAGAGACCTCCGCTTTAATAGTGTCAAGTTCTGAATTTCTCCGTCTGATTTGACACGACACGCGGATCGAAAGACTGTCATTATTCTTTTTATCCATAACAAACTCCCTTAAAAAAAAGCATAAATCCAAAAAATCTAACGTAAATTAACAAGAAAAAAAAAAGAAAAAAACACAAATACCCTGCAGGTGTATGTTAACCGGCTCGACGCGCTCCTGTTCGGCGCGCGCGTCCCTCCTGCGCGCCTTGTCCGCGTGCGCCTGGTGGGGGGCGCAGGCGCTCAGCGACGGCAGCTCCCCGCCGCACCCCTCGAGGAGCCCGCCGTACTGGAGCTCTATGGGGGGACGGGAGGTTGGACGAAATTAAAAAAAAAGAAAAGAAAAAAATAAATAAAAAATGGTCATAAATAAACGCTATAAAAATAATTGAAATAGAACGCAGTAAAACAATAATAAAAAAATCGAATTAAGTAGTTTTACGAAAAGAGAGTCTAGATATTTTTGTAAATAGGAAATTGAGGGAAAATGGGAAAAGTTGAAAAGGACAGAAAAAAGTCGGTCTGGGATTGTTTTTCTGAGACATTAACTGCAGCGGCACAGTACGCTTCATAACTAAGTAGTGTCTCCAACTACAGGTGGGTGGGTAGGTTTTCGATTACATTGACTTGAGAATCTTTCCTTCCTATACTTAAAGTCTCGAAATATTTTTATTCCTTTCTCCAAACATACGCTGTTACGGGGTTTACGCCATTTAGACTTACGTACGAAACAGTTTCACGCAAAGCGACTGAAATCTGACCTCTATCACCCATAAAATAAACTGCATTCAATGGATAAATAAATTGTCTCGTAAAAAATATCTAAGCTGCACAACATGTATTGCCTATTTGTAAATAAAATATTCGCTATTGTGCCCTTATTGCTGGGGTAAAGCAATGAGCGTATACTAATCCATCTCAGTTTAAAATACCGCACGAAATAAAGTCGTCAATAGAAAAAGAAATAACTTTACATTTTCTTCGCCATATTACAAAATAGTTGTTCATTGTTGACGCATTCCATGGTACTATTTTTTAAAACTACCTCCGTAACCTAGTGGTGGGGGCGTGTGCTTTAAAAACCGGAGGTCGTGAGTTCGAATCCTGCGGGGAATCAACAAATTTTCATTGTTGTTTCCTAGTTGGTTAGGGCAATTTGGGCCGATCACCCAATTGTCTGAAAAGAAAGATGATCATGCGTCGGATGGGAAGGTAAGAAGTCGGTCCACCCACCAACCCGTGTTGGACCAACGTGGTGGGTTACGGTCCAAAAACCCCCTAATGGATAGGGATGTATTAGGGGAGGCCTATGTCCAGCAGTGGATTATCAAAGGCTGATGATGATGAGGATGATGATATTTTAAAATACTATACTTTAGTATTTTTATAATAATCTGTCTGACTGTCTAAACTGATATTATAACGCCCAACATCTAAGTTTGTTCTGTAACCATGGCCGCCGGAAAGAGTACTGGTGGTAGGTACTTTTTTTACAGGGGACCGTCTAGGTTGGTACCACCGCGGTGCCTATTTCTGCCCCAAGGCAGTAGTGTGAAAACACCGCTGTGTTCCGGTTTAAAGGACCCCGTAGCCAGCGTATTTACTGTGTAAATGAGACTTAACACGCTACGTCTCACGGTAAGCAGTGCGATGGTGGTACCACTGGTATTGCCGAAGTCTATGAGCGTCGGTGACCACTTTCTATCAGGTGGCCCGACTGCCCATCTTCTTGTGCAGGCAAAAAAAAGACTGAAATGCTATAATTTAACTGTCGAAAACTGTATTATTCATAAAATTTTACGTCATACACTCCTAAGTTATAAATAATAAATGATAACAAACCCGCTTTTGAATGAAGGGTGCCCGCATCACAAATGATTAAGTAATTGACCAAATTATCATCGTACAACGGACATATCGAGTCATTCACCCAACGAATGAAATTCATCGATCGTATAATTTATTGCCGAATGATATTTTTTTAATGGCATACGCAGGCAGACGAGCAGTCAGGCCACCTGATGGGAAGTGGTCACCGACGCCCATAGATATTGGCAATACCAGTGGTATCGCCAACGCGCTGCCTACCATGAGACATAGGATGTTAAGTCTTGTTTACACAGTAAATACGCTAGCTACGGTGCCCTTCAAACCAGAACACAGCAGTGTTTTCACACTACTGCTTCGCGGCCGAAATAGGCACCGTGGTGGTACCCACCCAGACGGTCACCTGTAAAAAGGGGACCTACCACCGGTAAAATATTAGAATACTGTAGAATGATTAGAAGGGCCCAATGTTGTTCCATAATTTATGCCTTTAAAACAAGCAACAATAATTGTCTATTAGAATCCATCTCATAATCTCTTAATATTTTTGTTAATAAGTATAAAATATGCATTTTTATACTCTTAAAAAAATTAATACAAATGTTTTGAACCATCACCGCAATCGTTGATGGTTATCCTTTACTAGCGGACATTTACTTGTTTTCCATTTTTCTTACTTTTGTCAAAATATACATAACGTTGAACATCGGATTTAATTTAATTGATATATAGTTTATCTCAATCGGAGCCTTAAGGACCCAGTCAATCAATATTTCATACAGAAAACCATAACAGGAGCCTGGTTCGAATTGACGAATTTTTAAAAAAATATATTATCTGTATAACTAGTTTGAAAAGTTATTATTAAAAATTATTCTTTGATCAATATCCACGTATGACAAAAGAACCATTAATTACGAACTTACTTTTGACATTATTACATACAACTTTATGCCATCGAATTCGCTCGGGTAAATAATTTATATTACACCAAATAATTGCAGAATATAAACCATATGTTATTCTGCAAGAAAAGCGTTAATACTGTAAAGTTAGTTCATAATAAGGTTACAAACATTATCAGTTATAATTTCCAATGGGCGACATACAACATCAATAAAACCAATTAAAAATAAATAATATCAAAATTCTATGAACAAATTATTTAATATCCACTTGTAAATTCTACTGACTGCTACAATGTAATAGCATATCACATTAAATATGACATAAGCTACGTTTTCCTCAACGAGTTAATGAAATTGACCTTGTATTAAGGAAAATTATAATAATTAGTTTAGAATTAAGTGATATGGAGAAAGAAACAAAATAGATACTATTTTGGGTATAAATTAATGACTTGTTATTATAAGGCTTAGTAATTAGTAATAAGTGATAATAGCACAATGAGCTATTAAAAACAATTGTTTATGAATAAGTTGAATTGTTGCTACGAATTTCTAGCAAGTGGTTTTAGCAAGAGCTACCAACATTGCTACAAGTTGATTTTTATATTGCAATATAATGTATGTTGACGACAGTTTTTAAGTACTTAAAATAAGAGCGTCTTAAAGCATTGAGTAGGAAATACTTTATTTTCGGAAATTTATATCCATGTTTGTCCAAACTTTTTACCGAACATGGCAGTTATGTGTTATAAAACTTTAATTGACTTCAAGGAAATACTACAATGATTAATTGACGCACTAATATGCTAAACTTCAATTCAACTTAGCAATAAAGTCAAGAGACACTGATAAATAATGAGATTCCATTTTAAACCCTAAACTTATAATCTGATTTCCAAAACCCGACGCCATCCTAAATCGAAAAACCGATTGCTTGACGTATACTTCTGCATATACTATACATTATGTTGCCCGCAGAGGTAGTCTAAATGGCCATTCTTCTAGCTATCAAATATGATATGTTCCATAGAAATGCAATCTTTACCATACATTCTTCCTAAAGGTAAAGTCAATCATAAGCGTCACATTGCATTACAAGCTGACCATTAACATCTTCATGCCAGCATCCAAGTTTGAGCCGAGAACAATGCATTAAACCGTTGAGGTATTACGATACAATTGACGTGATTTATTACGCGTACGAAACAACACCTCGGGGGCGAATTTGACGTTTTAAAAGTGACCTTACGGTGCATGGCCTCGCGTGCAATGGCCTTATTTGGCGGCATCGGATACATTTCGATTAGGCTGCGGCGATGCAAGGTGAGCGGCGGAATATGTATTGACAGGACACGGCTGATTTACGATTCGGTGTCGTTAAAGGATATATATATACGTATAAAAAGGTTGACTTGATTAAAATATACCGTAAAATGTCAGTTACGTTATCACCGCGAGGTGGCCGATTTAAGTTGAAAGCGAGTACCAAGATCGGCCGTCATGGCGTTCATTGAAAAAGGCCTAAGCCTAGCAGTGGACGGATAAAGGCTGCTGGTGATGATAATAAAATGTTAGTTACATTTTTGCTAATGCTACGCCACTTATAGGTAAAGAGTCCTGCACGAGAACAAACTCCAGTTGACAAAACCCGTTATGACGTTGCGACTCACTAGTAGAAAAAATAATATTTGAAGACCTGAGTAAGGAAGTACGACCGCGATGCCCATTCCAGCGACAAATAAAGCACTCCTATGTGTAAATGTATTCACAAACAAGTGTGTATACAGGGTGTCCCAGAAGTCACGCACTTCCTTGTAGGGATCGGAAAAGAAAATTATTCTGAGACGAAAAGTCCTTAACCATTTTTTAATCAGACGCATAGATAATTAATTATTAATTGATGAAGTGACCAATCAGGAGCGCGCTACAGA
This sequence comes from Lamproptera curius, assembly GCA_029286875.1. Taxonomy (NCBI): domain Eukaryota; kingdom Metazoa; phylum Arthropoda; class Insecta; order Lepidoptera; family Papilionidae; genus Lamproptera; species Lamproptera curius. The sequence continues at coordinate 2,210,703 of JAGSMT010000028.1, forward strand.
AGAATAAACAGTTGAGGCTCTGGGCGGGTGTGACTGAATTTTTATTTTTATTTGGAAAATTGAGGCAATTTTTAATAAAAAATTTAGTAGCGAAGGTCAGTTAGAGGCACCAGTGAAGAGCACTGGGCGGCTGTTACTGAATTTTTATTTTGTTTTATTGATGAAACTAAATACCGATGGACTCAGACGAACTGAGAGAGTTCCGTCAGTTGATTTATCATGGTTACGCTTTGTTTTGCGATTTCATTTGTTTTTTCCTTCTCTTGGCTTACTGTTTTCGTTGTCAGTCGTTTCTGAATTTTCTGTCAACGAACAACTTTATAATGGTTTATACTTCTACGATTATACCGAGATGCTTATTCTCTATGGCGAGTGTAATCGCAATGCTGTATTGGCGGCACGCGTTTATCGAGAGAGATTTCCGAATCGTGACAGCTATCCGGATAAAAACGTCATCCTCCGCGCGATTCATCGTTGTCGCGAATCCGGCAATTTGATGCCCAGCAACGTCGAGCGAGTCGGTCGACCTCGTGACGTTCGGAACGTTCGCATTGAAGAGCGCGTTCTCGCTGCTATCCGTGCAGATCCAGTAAGAGTACGAGACGGGTTGAACGTGAGATTCACATTCCACGCTCCACAGTCAATCGTATTATTCGCACTGAGAAGATGCACCTTACCACAAAGAAAAGTGCAAAGTTAGAAGACACAGATTATCGCTTGCGAATGGACTTCTGTCAGTTTATTCTTGACTCTAACGATGCGGATCCAAATTTTTTACGGGGAATATTGTGGACTGATGAATCACTCTTTACTCGGGAGGGGTGTTTCAATCAGCATAATAGCCATTGGTATGCAGAAGAAAATCCGCACATGACGGTGGACCGTAACTTCCAAAAAAAATGGAAGATTAATGTTTGGGGTGGAATCATCGGCGACCACGTAATTCTTTACGAATTACCCGAAACAATGGACGTAAGTTAAGATTTGAATACACAAGTAAAATCCTTGAGTGTTAGGGATTTGAATTGAATCTTTTTAGAAATTAATTGAGAGCTATTATCATTCATAAACATTGAGCCTGTTTTACGATAGTGATTTTTGTATTTTAATGGAATCATTTGCTTTTCCATAGTTAGTTACGTCGTCCTCGTCGTCCTTAAATATTCCTTAACTCAATTCACCACTTCCATGTACCTAGTTCCTAGTTTCCTACAACAAACCATGAATTCTCCTTATTACAGAGCACCAAATACCTAACATTCCTGCGTGACGAACTTCCTCGACTACTTGGTGAAGTAAATGAGCAGCCAACATGGTTTCAGCATGATGGAGCACCGAGTCACTATGCTGGAACAGTGCGAGATTTCCTCAACGGAGTTTACCCTCAGTGTTGGTTGGGAAGAAACGGACCACGAAGGTGGCCCCCGAGATCACCTGACTTGACGCCACTGGACTTCTTTGTGGGAAATTTCAAAGAATGGTCTACTTCGATGAGCCCCAGAACCAAATGGAGACCGTCGCACGAATTCATGCGGCTCAGACAACAGTCACTCCGGAAACGCTTGAAACTGTCCGGAAAAATCTTCTCAAGCGATGCCAGCTCTGTCTTCAAGAAAACGGACAACACTTTGAGCATTTACTCGATTGAATGTGGACATATTCCATTTGTTGCCTTAAACTGACCCTTGCTACTTATTTTTTTTAATAAAAATTTGTCTTATTATTCATCATCATCATCATATCAGCCTATGAAAGTCCACTGCTGGACATAGGCCTCCCCATGAGCCGCCAAAGTACGATCCTGCGCCACCTGCATCCACCGACTTGCCGCACACTTGCGCAGGTCGTCACTCCATCTCGTGGGGTCGTCCCACTCTGCGATGGCCAGTACGAGGCTGCCACTCGAGAACCTTTTGTCCCCATCGGTTATCGGCTCTACGAGCTAAATGGCCGACCCATTGCCACTTTAGCTTGCTAACTTTGCGAGCTATGTCAGTCACCATCGTTCTGCTGCGGATGTCTGGATTAGTGACTTGGAGCTTCCTCATACGGCCAGCAGTGAAGGACCACGTCTCAGTTCCGTAGGTCATCACTGGCAACACGCACTGGTTGAAGACCTTAGTTTTTAGGCATTGAGGGATATCGGACAAGAGGATACGTCTAAGCTTCCGAGCTGCCCATCCGAGTTGGATTCGTCGATTGACCTCTGCGTCGAAGTTGGACTTACCTAGCCGGACTACTTGTCCCAGGTAAATATATTGGTCAACAACTTCGAGCACAGCGTCCCCAATAACCACCGGCGTAGGCATGACATGAGCGTTAGACATGACTTTCGTCTTCTCCATGTTCATCCTAAGGCCCACGTGTTGGGAAACACTGTTGAGGTCATTGAGCATAGCGTTGAGGTCCTCCAGCGACTCCGCCATTATGACTATGTCAAAATCTAAGGTGGGTGATGTACTCGCCATCGATGTTTATACCTCGTCCTTTCCAATCCAAAAGTTTGAATGCGTCTTCCAATGCAGCGGTAAAGAGTTTCGGGGATATAACATCACCCTGTCTTACACCCTTCTGCAATTGAATAGGCTTCGTACTACTGGATTGTAGTCGGACGGACATCGTTGCTTTACTGTACAAACACCTCAGCACCTCGATATACCGACTGTCAATTTGGCAACGCTGAAGGGCCTGCAGCACAGCCCAAATTTCGACAGAATCAAAGGCTTTCTCATAGTCCACAAACGCCAAGCATAAAGGCAAATTATACTCCTCGGTCTTCTGTATAATCTGCCGCAGCGTAAATATGTGGTCTATGGTACTAAAGCCTTTTCGGAATCCAGCTTGTTCGGGTGGCTGGAAGTCGTCTAGTCTGGAAGCGAGGCGATTCAAGATGACTCTCGAGAACAGAACATAAACACGGCTCAGAAGGGAAATCGGTCTATAGTTTTTCAAGAGGCTCTTATCGCCTTTCTTGAAAAACAATACCACTAAGCTTCTGCTCCACGCTTCTGGCGTAATACCAGCCTGTAGGACGAAATTAAAGAGCCTCTGAAGGACCACAAGTACCGGTTCTCCACCCGCTTTCAGAAGCTCTGCTGTAATTCCGTCCTCACCAGGCGCTTTGCCGTTCTTAAGTTGGTCGAGAGCCATTCGTATTTCGCTCAGACTGACGTCCGGGATATCTTCGGAGTTGTGCCGGGTGAGCTTTGCTCTTCGGCCGTCACTCGATTCAGTAAGCGGCTCCGACGACGATGTGTACAACTGTCCATAAAACCTCTCAATCTCACTCAAAATGGGGCCATCGACGATGACCCCATTATCGGTCTTCAACTTAGTCAACTGACTTTGCCCGATAGACAGATCTCTGGCGAGGACTTTAGAACCCTGGTTCCGTTCTATTGCTTCTTTAATACGAGATGTATTAAAGTTACGCAAATCCGCCGCATATCTTGGAGATCTGTCTATTAAGCTGCCTATAATCTGACTTATCAGAAGAAGACTGTAGCCGCATCTTCCGTTTTGCATCCAGAAGGTTAAGAGTGGCAATCAGAAGTTTTGGGTTCCAGTTTTGGGGTGTGTTTTATAAAACCTAGAACCCACACCATGAACAGTTTCCACGAGCTTAGTGTTAATATCGTCCACAGTGTTGCACTTGTCTAGGGTTTGGAAGCGATTGCTAAGTTCGAGCTGAAAGCCATGGGCATTTTGAATATGGGCACGAGACGGACGAAGCGTGGACTTTATCAGACGAGATCTTTCAAGCCTAATGTTAAGATTCAATGTGCCTCTTACCAGTCGGTGATCGCTGCCGGTTTTAAACCTTGCAATCACAGAGACATCATTGAATATTTGGCGTTTGGTCGTCATGATGAAATCAATCTCGTTTTTCTACGGAACCATCGGGGCTTATCCAGGTCCACTTTCTGTGGGGCTGCTTTTTGAAGAAGGAGTTCATCATATATAGTCCTTCCCTCTCCATAAAGTCAGCCAGCTGTTGCCCCCTTGGGTTCCGTTGCCCTATTCCAAAATTGCCTACTCTCAGCTCATCGTCTTTCCTTTTTCCTAGTTTTGCATTAAAGTCTCCCATCAACACCATGTATTGAGTTTTGGAGGAATGTATGGCGCGTGAAATATCCTCATACATTGCCTCGACCTCCTCATCAGAGTGTGTCGATGTCGGTGCATATACCTGTATGACCTTCAACGAATATCGTTTGGATATTCTGAGTATAAGGTATGCGACCCTTGACGACACACTTTCGATTTTAACAATGTTGTTAATGAGAGACTTGCGGACGATAAATCCGACACCTCCTTGGGATAGTTGGTCACCCTCCCGGTGGAAAAACAGGTTGCCGGATTCAAGGATTATCGTGTCCTCCCCCTCTCTTCGGACTTCAGATAATCCTATGATATCCCAACGCAGCCTGTTTACCTCTTCTTCCAGCTCTGTCATCCTCTCGTCGGTCCTCAATGTCCGTGCGTTGAAAGTTGCCAGGTCCAGTCGTCGTTGGTGGTAGCCGAATCCACCGGGATTCTAGACCCTGCCCCACCGTTACCAAGGCCGCTACCGTAGCCAGGAATAGTGCGGCTGCCGGGGAATGAGGGCCGCAGGTCGTTGTTATTCTTCATGAGGGGGTATTGTCATAGTTGCCAGTTGTCTTATTATTATAAATAAAATCAAAATTCAGCCATGGCCGCTAAGTGACTCTGCTTGACCCTTGCTACTTATTTTTAATCAAAAATTTGTCTAATTATTTTAAATAAAATCCAAATTCAGCCACGGCCCCAGAGCCTCTAACTGATACTCACTACTCATTTTAACCAAATCAAAAGTGCCTCAATTTCCCCAAATAAAAATAAAATTTATTCACATCCTAGAGCCTCTAAATGACCTTCGCTACTAAATTTTTATTTAAAATTGTCTCAATTTTCCAAATGAAAATAAAATTCAGTCACACCCACCCAGAGCCTCAACTTTTATTCTTCTGTAGCGCGCTCCTGATTGGTCACTTTCATTAATTAATAATTAATTATCTATGCGTCTGATTGAAAAATGGCTAAGGACTTTTCGTCTCAGAATAATGTCCTTTTCCGATCCCTCAAGGAAGTGCGTGACTTCTGGGACACCCTGTATATTGAAAAGAGTAACAAATAAAGGAGAATACTAAGTAACTTAAATGTAGTGTCCAACATTTCCTGTTTAAAGGGAAGCAGGACAGCGGTGCAAAATGTTGCTACTAGGCACTAGTCCAAAAACACAATTGCATACTGATTTTAAAGCATTGTTGTAGCTGCAGCTGGTGGTATTATAAACGTGATCTAAGATCTTAAGTATCAAAAGTCCGAAAGGCATATCGAGTGGGCGACAAGCCTGGATGCTTATACAGACCGTAGCAACATTAATTGTTAACTATTAAAGGGATATATTGAATGAACTACTAATTAAGATATTGAACTTAATCACTTACCATTGGTTTCACTGAAAGTTAGCGTCCACAAATTTTTTTTATTTTTATTTTGTGAAAAAAAATAAACGCTGATTATGCGCACCCAAAACTTTTATTTTTACTACTATTGTAGTACTTATATATAGCAAAAAAAAAAGTTTTTATTTGATATGAAAAGGCACCGATTTACATTTTTAGGTATCTTTATTATTTAACGGCTACATTAAGGTTAAACAGTATATTGCGCGTAATGTTCCATCAACGCGCAAATGGTCGCATTCTTAAAACGAGTATAAGTGTTAATAACCATAAAAAGGGCCAGTTGATGGCCATTGGCGACATCAAAGTGATCAAGACGTACAAATTTATAGGTATCTGTGTCTACAACATACAATTGTACAGCGATTAGACGTTAATTACTTTTTGTTTGGTGGTAATATTTAAATTAGTATTACTAATTACTATTAGTAACTTAAGCAAAGTAAGGAACAAAGCGACCGCTTTATTTATTGGACAAAAGTAGTTATTATGTATAACATTTAAAAGCAGTTTTTTAATACTTTTGTTACACATTCTAGTTTAAGAAATCAATATGATATTGCAGTGGCTATTCCGATTGCGTACTCGCCTTATCTGACTTTTGCTTAAATCTATACAGTTTATATTATGTTAGGTAAACATAAAGATTAAGTAATTAAGGACGCGTGTCCTAACTCTGATTTAACCCTGACCTCTTCTAAGCACAAATGTCATGCAGTTAATAAGATGTAAAAATGCCACTAAAAAAAAAACTAAACGTCCTATGACTTTATACAAAAGCAACTGAACATAATTCCGCTTCACAGAGTTAATTATTTAATAAATTAAGCGATAAATAAACTTTAAACCAAAAGAGAATCAATAGTATTATTGTAAGTCGACAGAAATAATTACAAATTTGGTTATTGCATTTATTTAAAACGACCCCTGCACATAAATAAAGCGCATAAACACGAAACAATAATTATGCAATCAATAAATCAATGTTTACCATCATCACATCCGGTCACGAAGATCTGTGTCTATTACACGTAATTAATGCAATTAAATTCAGATTAATACAGTCGATAGATTATACGGACATCACGCATCATCATTGCCACTTCCTTCGCACGAACGGATGTATTATGTTAAGTTATTAAGTAACTTCAATTAGTAAAGTAACACTGAAAAAAATCTCGTATCAAAAGCAACGTTATCTATGGATAATAACATATTATCTTACCTTCGTTTACTCAGCTAAGTCGACTCGTGTTTGAGTTTCGACTGTTTATGCAGGCTTAACGAATTCGTGATGTTACATAAAAAACTGTTTTTTCCGTTAGCGTTAATTTAAAACGCTGTCATAGTGAAAATAATCGATTAAAAAATCGATTCCGGTGTGAGATATCGATTTTTACATTTAAAATATTATAATTACAATTGATTCTTAAAAGCGTTGCAATTGGCTAAATTGACTCGTGTTTGAGTTTAAAATCAATTAAATAAAACCCCTTTTATCTAAATGATATAATTTAAACACTTAAATTAGGATTATTTACTAGACTAGGCTGATCATCTATTTGTCTGAAAAATTAGATGATCCATGCGTCGTATGGGCATGCAAAAGGCTGCATAGACAATCTTGACAACCGGCCAGTCCCGGATAGGCTTTATAGGATGTCAGAATCTTTAAATTTTTTAACAATCCATAATCCAAATCCTTATAATGCAGTTTTCAGCCCTTTGGGTTCCGGAGGTCAAATGCCAGTCGCACAGCGTAAAAACTATTATTCAGATAAATCTGGATGGATAAGAAACCGACCACATGATAACTTGGGAACAAATGGCTAGATGAAAGAAAAAAGAATACTATTAGAGCTGAAGAAATCGATTAATAAATCGATTCCGATTTTCGTTATCGATTCATACACTTCACGTCGAAAGTGAAAATGACAAAAGTACAATTGCATCTCTAGTTCGTTACCCCCGACCGAATGTTCAATAAAACATGACGCCTGTGATCGTGAAACCATTTCTCGGTAATGCTCCCATTTTTGTCGGCACGACAACATTTCGTGTCGGACGATCGCGTGCCCGTTAGAATGCACTTGTACACGCTGAAAGCAACAGTGATGGTACTTTAGCGGAAACCGTTGAGACCGAGACCGAAGACACGTCTGCACTGGTCGGAAGTCGGAGGTGGAGTAACACTCCGGAACGTAATAGTATGGTTCGTTTTTTAAAATACATTTTTAGTTTAGTCGCATCGATTTGGATTTCTGTTTGAATTCTAAAAGGAAAACTTAACAATTTAGAGCTATTTATTCGCTGGTTATGGTAACATAGGCTTATCGAAGGAGTGTTTACTGAGAAGGATAGTCTAAGTGTCCAATGAGCATGTTAAATTCACTTTAAATGATCAAAGCAAAATTTGACAGTCCATTAATTAAGCTGTCATCTAATCCACCTACCACGCAGAATAGCCCTTTGAGTAATGGATTGCGGATCAAATTACTCTGCGTATAAACTGTTGCTCAGGTAATATTGGTTAGATTGTAAATATACGATACTTTAAGGAAATACTAGGTGGGAAAAGATTTAACCTTTTTTAGACCAACGAAGCTAATCCGCTCGCTACCACATCGGTCGTTAAACCTCGTTTACAAAGTTGTAACACTGTTTTATACTATCGTGTTATAATATAGCTTATACAATTTGTATTTGATTAAAAGTGACTAACGTTTAATCAAATAAATAGTATAAAAATAAGTTGTGATTCTTGCCAGTATTCTCGTAGCATTAAAAATTATTTCACAAATACAAAAAAGTAATTGTATTCAAAGAACATGATTATGCATATAAAAAAATAAACAAGTAGGTATACCTCCAATTTCGAAAATACCAATTCGCTCATACGCACACTGGTCGAAAAGAAAAAAATCGATAAAAACTGACCGCATTTGAAGAACTCCATCATATCACTCCAATCCAGTATCATTTTTATAAAACAACAACCCGAAGAGTACAATTTCAAAAATAGAACGGTCACCGTTATTCAAACGCGCACTGGCCGAAAACTGGGTATTAGAAAAAAACTGACCACATGCAAAGAGGTCCACCATGTCACTCCGTTGCAGTATCATAGTTGCAACTGAGGGGGTCGCACGCTTCAGGCGCTTTGAATGGTCCCATTGTGCCACACAATCTGTTACGTCTTCATCGCGTCTAAAATCTCACTGTGCGAAAGCGGCGCTTTCGGTTAACAGCCGAATAGTAGGTTCAGTTAAACAGAGATAAAAGTACGCAGCCTCCGAAGGTCATGTTGTGCGTATTACAGATTTATCTGGACGTGTAAATAGTAATCTGTGAGTATTCCACTGAGGTTTTATCGACAGATACATGGGTTTTTCATTGATACCTGGTGGTAAACAAGAGATAGGGTAGATTGACGTGAAATTCTTGACATTCATCTATCGCAAGTATCGTCAGGAAGTCTAGAGAAATGTAAGCTTCATTTGCAGATAAATTGTGATTTTAAGAGAGTGGGAACTGGTCAGAACATTACTTGGAACGGTAAACCAGCTCAAAATTTAATCAAGAAGAAAAATAAATCGCTAGGAAAAAATTAGAAGACCAAGACGAAGTAACAACATGGTATATAAAATGAAAAAACATCAAATGACGGAATCGATAACAGTTACCAATGGACAGGGTCCATACCGAAAGGTCAATGTCTCCGATTTCGTGATGATCGCAGTATTACAACACTCTCACTCTAAGTACTGAGATATAAAGCCCCTACCAGACCGGCCATTGTTTTTAAATGTTACGCAAATCGGATCGTGTGATGATGGCTTTATTGTATAGTGCGTTAATTATGAACACGTAATGATTGTATATACTCATAAGGGAAGCTGGTGTGAAGTAAATTAATGATACCATACAATACGGTGGCTGTGTAAAGGGGTCACAAAATTAAAACAATTATATTTTTTATATAATAAATTCACACGGCTAATGTTTGTTTTCAAGCTATTGCTTAAGGAAGACAGAAAACAGTAATATTACTATAGTTTTCCTCTATACTTAACAAGGGATATAAAAATAGTTTATCTCACATATGTGACAATTTAGTGGCAAGCTTATATTTACTTTCATACCCAAGAAACAACGACTAAATTCATATAAACGACCTCCAATTCGTAAAGAATGAGCCCTTCCTAAACTAAGAAAACGGTTAACGATCGGTATAATCTTATATACTATGTCTGACAAAATTGTTGAACTGTTTCGACACGAACTAATCGGTTTGAAGGAAAAAGGGATACATAAATCCTTCCCAAACAACTTGGCAACTAAATTGATCGAGAATAATGGATTAATAATGATTTAATTGTATCGGTCCTGGCGTATAGAAATTTTTATGAACAAAGAAAACAAACTATATTGCATATCTGCTTAAAGCTGTAGTTACCGACGTTGCCTATTATATTTTTATACAACTTTTCTGCAGTTAGAACTTTTTTATTAACAAAGATGACATTAAAATTAGCTAATTTTCAGACAATATCAGTGAAAGGCCTTATTATATAGGATCACTTGTTTATTGAAGTTCAATTCCCTACACAGTTTTTTCTACAACTTCGCTTTTGCTCTGGGTATTTCTTGACAACTTCCAAAGTTCCGTCGGCTCGGCTTTTAATACGCCGAGTTTCACCTAAATAACAGTTGCAATGCAGAGCGAGGGCCTTGCATCGCAATGCGTGCATGCTTTTAATAAATCATCATTATCAGCCTGTATCAGTCCAGCTTCTCCATTAGGCGGTTTTTGGGCTGTATCCCACCACGCTGGTACAATGCGGGTTGGTGGGTGGACCGACTTTTTACATGCCCATCCGACGCATGGATCATCTTACTGTTCCGACAATTGGGTGATCGGCTCAAATTGTCCTAACCAACTAGAATGATAACACAAAGTTGTTTCCTGCGGGATTCAAACCCAAGACCGCCGGTTTATAAAGCTAGACCATGGAGGCGGTCTAGCGGTATTGGTCCATAGTAAAAAATAAATAGAGATATCCTTTAACAATCTTCGAGGCACAGACGACCTGTTACGACTGCAAAGTATGGTCTTGACTACACAAACAAATTGGGACTTTTACCATTATCCTACTTAGCATGTCGTTGAGTGATCGGCCCATACTGATATAACCAACCATTATACAAAGGAAATACATACGTATTGCGGTTAGGAAATACAGTTAATAGCATTAGGTTATATTGAATAATTTAGTTTTCCTGCCCTCATTGCTTAAGTAATCGGGTCAATGTGGCCTGAAATCCTGTTTAGAACGGAATGGCATTAAAAGGATTTTCTGTCCAATCTTAAATCGTATAAATGTCAAAACTCAACTTAGTTTTAGATGTAAAACTTGTTAATAGAGTAAAATTGTATATTTATTTTCGCTTTAAAAGGAATTTGGCGATTAATTTGATATATCGTAAAATAAATATATAAAAAAATAATAAATAATCGCAGTTTGTAGGTCTTTAAAAGTTCACTGTTTTTAAAGATGATATTTGATAAAGACAAAACGTACTCTGTTGATAAATATTGCCACCCTTTAATGGGTCTTTGACTCGTAAAATACATTTAAATCTAAAGCTTGATAAAAATAATAACATTTTTAATCAATAAACATAAAAGCTTTTACTTGATTGCATGAGAAATTACTAAGCTTGAGTTGGGCGTAACTTAAGGGTCTTTAAATATTTATACCTACTATTAAATTTATATTCTATTCTAGAATTATATTTTAGAATAATGGCACATACCGCCTGAATTATTCACGCTTTTGACAAGTGCATTTCATTGTGCGAGAGGCACGACGTATGAAGCTTTAATTGAAAGTGTGTTTAGTGACCGGCGAAATTATTAATTTGTGTTGCAATTAATTAATATTTCGACACAGCAGCGAGTTTAAGCAGCAATTTTGGAGATAATGAAACGATAATATCGATTTTTATTTATCTATATATTTTTTTCTTTCCCCTCTACATGTTATTATGGGATCGGCTTCTAATATATAGACATTTACTTGAATAACGGAGAGTTACTGTATCTGACGTACTAGTAACAACGTAGTAGTAGACAACTGACAGAATAGTCGCTATTAGTAGCGGTAAAATTAAATGAGTTGACGTTTTATAACAACTGCCAAATATATGGTCTTGACAACCAGGAGCGGCTTTTAACATGCACATGCGACTCATGAATTATCTTACTTTGCAGACAATAGACGATCGGCTCATACTGTCACTGAGAAAAAAAGAGAAATTTTGCCCCGCAAGAGTCAAACCCATGACCTTTTGTTTATAATGCAAGAGCCATTGCGACGAGACCACAGAGGCGGGTGATAAAAAATTAAATAAAAATTATAAATTACCTTGTATACTCTGTATTGTGATACGTGTGTCCCTTTTTAAAAATATATATTTTATTTTATTAAATCGACTTGTAATAAAACTACAATATTACTGATTATCTCGATAGAGCTCATTATTCAGGCGAGCGAAGCTGCTGCTAGTATAATGCAGTATATATTGTAAGGACACAGTTAACTGCTTTCGTAGTAAGTGGTAAGGGTGTGTGCTTTAGAAACCGGAGATCGTGGGTCCTGCAGAGACTCAACAAATATTTTTTGTTGTTTCCTAGTTGGTTAGGGCAAATTGGGCTGATCACCCTATTGTCTGAAAAGGAACATCCATGCGTTGGATGGGCATGTAAAAAGTCGGTCCTGCACTTTATCTCTCTTCGGTCGTGTCGGTTATCCGTCCCATCGGGCTTTGAGAGTATAAAGAAACAGGAGTGCATATCCCCAACGTAGTTGGCTGATCTCTGATATAGATCGGCCGCCATAGTGGTAATCGACTGGAGAACATTATTATTATAAGGAACGCAACATAATCTAAGCCTAAAAACGTAGAGCCTCTAAAACGGTCTAACGCAAATCTTTAAAAATAATACGAATTCTTTTACGTCTTAGCGCTATCAGAGTTTGTCAACAGACTTTAAATACGCTTGTGGATTGCAAAATTTTAGTCCCGATTACAATTCACGTAATGTCACGTGTAAGATAACGGCTTTACAAATAGACTGAGAAATTAAAACCAGTATATGGGACTATAGTTTAATACAGCACACAGGACAAAATAAAAAAAAAATTAACTAGCCAAAAAGGACACATATATGTCATACGAGCTGTAGCCCGCGACTTTGTCCCCGTGGTAATATATAAAAAAAAATGGTTCTCCCAGTTACATCAGCTATCTTTAGCCATTCCAGAGAGTAGCCAGAAAAAACAGAGAGACGGACTGACGGACAAAAATTTTTTAGAAAAGATAAAAAAAAACAAGAATTAAAAAGAAAGGCCGGTTATATATCATAATGTACTCATTAAAAAAACGTTTATTTTAATGTTACAAACAGACACTCCAACTTTATCATTAGTAGGTATAGATATAAATAAACCAAATTGACGGTAAGTGATATATATATTTTAACTTTCCTATAATTTAGTTTTGTTTTCTTAATTAACTGCTTTTGTGTAATTATAAAACGTTTTATTTTGATGATGTCATCGCGGGGTGTAATGTTATTCATAATTTCTCGAAAACGATTCACATGTTTGCACATTATTTAAAGTATTTGTCTGTCTAGACGTGTTATTTGTATCGTGAAACTTGCACTTTAGATTAGTTAAGAAATAAACAGAAATACTATTCAAACCCAAATAACCGTTTAATTTTTAAACACTTTTAAAATAGTTAAATAATTAACCAATTCGTTATCTCATAATAACTATAATTAAGCTAACACCTACAAAACCGTCATCGTCATCACCATCAGCCTGTTCTAGTCCACTGCTGGACAAAGACCTCCTCTAATGCACGCCTTCCCCATTAGGGTTTTTGGACCGTATCCCACCACGCTGGTCCAATGCGGGCTGGTGGGTGAACCGACTTTTTACATGCCCAACTGACGCATAATTATACATAATCGCCGGGCACAATTTTAACTAATAGTGATTAAACGCGACAAAATCCGTAAAATTGTATTATTTACTAAGTATGGTATTAAGCTTTTGAGTAAACCTTATGGAACCACTTCCTACCACTTTCTTAACCAATACGTGTTCATTGTCTGCGTGCAAATAAATATTCATTCGCATATCTTTTGTAAAAACTGCTTGAATCAAGCATTTTATGCTATTGTTTGTGCTAATCCCACGGTTCGCGGTGAAATGCTGTTTTTCTCACATTGTCACGACACTATTGTTTTGCAGTTTCTTTCCTACACCGAAAGCTTAGGAATGGTTGTCGTGTTTGGATAATCTTAGACATCTGTTGTTTATGTATCAGACTTATTTGTAGTTAGGCTTTTGTGTTACGATCACGGTTAATGTTAGGCCTAGGGATAGGCTAGAGCATAACATACGGATTTTATTCTCTATACAGTTTTTTATATGTTTTGTTGTATATGGTTTACTATCGTAGGTATTAGTAGTTAGATTTTCAATTAAATATACATTAACCTAAACGAGACGTTCAAAATATTATTTTTGCTAAGGGCGAAACTTATTTATGGTCATGTGTAGGGTTAAAAAATTAGAGAAATTAAAGGATGACGCGAAATAGTACATGCTTACAGGATTTTGAACAATTTTTTCTCGTGGTCAAAAATACTGTTCATAGCCTTGACCGACCCTAGATATATATCGTAATTACTCAATAACTTGAAACAATAACGCACATCAATTTAAAGCATTGATAGTAACTTGAAACAAACTTTAATACGTTTCAAAAACATTACAGCGTCACTTATATTATTAATAATTTATCTAATGTCATTCAAAGCGATACTTCTATGCGGCACGCATCCAATTAGCATAATTCAAACGGTCAGCGATGTTAATCGAGTCATGCTGCGATTCACCGACGCTCAAGTTAATCAGATCGTATAAGATTGAACGATAAATCGAGTACGAAATACGAAATGACCATTACCATAACAAGATGGTAATGCCCCCGGCTCCATACTTCGACGGCAATAAATCGCAACGTTTATTAGAAAAACTTTGACGTAGGACAGTCTCCTTATGGTGTTCTAGGATAGACCTTAGGAATAAATGAGGGAGGGCTGTGAATGTATAGAATGATATAAAATAAACAAAATTAACATACCAAAATGAAATGATTAATTTTTGCAAACCTAATGTTAAGAACAAGACTACTGCTGAAGGATGATATGATGAATATATCTTCTATGTATAGAGTTAAGATTCAATTTTAACTACTGTTATAAGTAGAGCGAGTGAGATATCACAGAGCCGTATGTCCCCCTCTAACTTACCGTCTCTAATTGACGGGCAAAGAATACATAGTTTATAGTGGACTATTATGCATACTATAATTTTTCAAGCACTGGTTACAGAAAGAACTAAAGCCTTTCTAAACCCAAGCCAAATAAGCTGCAAAAATAAGACATAAAATTTACATAAAACAATCAAATATCAAGCTCTGATAATGCCGAAACTTCACGCGTTGTTATTGGTGAATAGTCAGCCCAAGTCAGCCAATGAGAGCTTCGTAATATAGTGATAAAATAAAATCCGAGTCTTTATTGGCATTCGCTATCGTAGTCCCGCAGTAAAGCTACGTGTCCAGTCCTCTAAGTATTATTAACTCCTTGTATTGCCTTCCTAACAAAGTGGGTAAGGGCGTGTGCTTTAGAAACCGGAGGTCGTGGGTTCAAATCCTGCGGGGACTCAACAAACTCTCATTGTTGTTTTCTAGTCGGTTAGGGAAATTTGGGCCAATCACTTAATAGTTCAAAAAGTAAGATGATGCGCCGGATAAGCATGTTAAAGTCGGTCCACCCACCAACCCGCATTCCAATGACCACGTGTCACCAGTCCAGAAACCCTCTAATGGAGGAGTGCTGCGTTAGGCGAGGCTGTGCCCAAGAGTGGACTAACAAAGGCTGATGATGTATGTAGTATTTTAAGTCAGAGCGGCTAATTAACGAAGCGGCTAATTTACTTCGGTAGATATCAAATGAATTCATACACTTTTTGATATCTTTATGATGCTCGGTAAGGTTTATCTCGGACGTGGGGTCCGTGTCTAGTTTTAGTACTACACCTAAAATTAGCATCTGTTTAACATGTAAAAGAAGATACGGCGTAAGGTAGAAACATTACGCTACAATTACATTTTGCAACCCCTGCTCGTACTGTAATGAATGAATTTTTATTTACATTAGTATACATTTGTCCTACGAAAATATTTAACCTTAAGTTATATTAATGAAAACCACATATCAGTTATCTACGCTTTTTTATATGAACATGAAACTGTAAAGATTATAAGGGTAAATATTTAAATTACATACTAAAAACAAAACGAGGCACTGATGCAATTTCAGCACTTTACTTATACAAGTCAAGCAGTGAAAATAAGTAAATTAATCGAAGCTATACTTGGATGATATCAAATTATATTCTATCAAATTGACTTTAAATGCATAATGCATACATATTCTATACAGATTAAAAAACTAGATTGTTATTTATAAATCAACTAACTTTTCGCTGTAGTTTTAATGAGCGAGTTGTATCGCTAACTATTGTATAAACCTCCAGCGCGTCTCGTCGTTAAGTGTTAAAAACTTACTGCATACAATCTAATTGCATTTTAACAGATCACGTTTCAGATGTTTTACAAAATCGAGATACCCTAAAAAAACTACACTCGAAAATGTCTATTGAAATCTTACAAAACTGTTATCCCGATCCATACAAATAAATAAAATGGGACTGTCTGTTTGTGACTTCAAAATTACCCTTTTTAATACATTGTGATATAAACCGATACATAATAAAAACCATTTTTTTACTTTTTTCTTAGAAAAAAACCTAACAGAATTTTACTTCATATTCATCATCATCATCAGCCTGTGTTAGCCACGGCTGGACAGGCCTTCCCTAATGCACGCCTTCTCCATGAGGATTTTAGGAATCCCACCACGCTGGTGCATGCATATTAAAATTAAGTAAAACTCACCTACCAAGGTGAGTTTTACTAATTTTAATACCTACAACGAGTCGAGTAAAAGTCGCACGTAAAAGCTAGTTGATAATAAAATCGATTATCGTTTTATTTGTCGCCGATTCAAGTTAGAATCGATTAGGCGACGCTCCTGACTTTTTTATGACAATTGGGGCCGTATATAACCGTTCACTGACTAATGATGGACGAACGACATCACGTTTTGAAGTACGTAGGTCCCTACTATTTTGAATCAATTACGTTTAACACGCGACGCATTCACGGAAACGTCGTTGAAGATTTAACGTTAACGTTATACAGTTACACGTAACGTTTTTACTGCCGCTTTGTTTATAATGACGTAGTGTATTTTTTGTACAATTAATAAAGCTGTCAAAACATAGGATTTTTTCTTTAGTCATTGTATTCTTGGCCCAAATGTTTATAGAATAAACTAGATATGATATTTATTAAAATATATTTTGACTCACTCATATTCTACATATCTATGGATTAATAAAATAAATATTTCGCAGCGAAACGCGACACCATTTAAAAAACTGGAGCCAAACTAGAAATGGAACTTACGTCGACAAAATCGAATGACAAGCATAATTGGCGCCAAAATCTCGGGAACTCTTATTGGTTCAATATCGCGGTGGAAATTAACTTTAGTATATTGTTTAACTGCCTCCGTAGCCTAGTGGTATGGGCGTGTGCTTTAGAAACCGGAGGTCGGGGGTTAGAATCCTGCAGGGACTCAACAAATTTTCATTGTTGTTTCATAGTTGGTTATGGCAATTTGGGCCGATCACTCAATTGTCTGAAAAGTAAGATGATCCATGCGTCGGATGGGCATGTAAAAAGTCGGTCCTCCCACCAATCCGCATTGGACCAGCGTGGTGGGATACGGCTCAAAACCCCTTAATGGATAGGGATGTATTGTGGGAGGCCTATGTCCAGCAGTAGACTATTACAGGCTGATGATGATGATGATATAGTCCACGAATAAAGATGTGTATGTGATGTGATGTGCTTCTGGCGCCATTAATATTTAACGTAATACATACTGCTTCTTCTTCTATTTATACTTACAATGACTCCACCAACAGTAACTTGATTATTCTGTCAATGTGAAGATTGAGCGAAACAAGAGGAATATGGTCAAAATTATCGGTAATATAGCGTAATACTTTGTTATTGTAAATTCCATCTCTTATTCGGCTAGTATAGTTCCAACCAAAGCAAAGTTTGTACTACGAAAACTAAATGGCTTACAAGTACATACAATTATTTTTAATTTAAATAAAATTAAATACGATAGAGATTTATAGACTCTAACATGAAAAGAACACTATGTTTATCACACAATACTTTTCAAGAACCCAAAGCCAAATATTTAAATATAATTTTAAGTATTACAATACGATTCTGGACTAGTTGCTATTGATTGAAAAGGTAAAACTTTAGAGAGCTTCGATAATTATCATACTTTAAACTCTCTGTAAGAGAATTTGACTGGCATTAAGCTGTCTATGAAGCTATCAGATTTGAACACGGAATACAAACCAAAGAAAAACTCTTTTTAATTTCCTAAATACTTTACTCAACTCAGGCTCTGTCGAGCTCTTATGAACGTTAATCAACCACCGGTTCTGAACGTTTAACCTGTTCAGAGAAGAACTGGCAAGAAACAGTGTTGCTTTTTAAATAAATATTTAAACAATACGTTACAAACCTCTAAATTACACAAATTAAGCATTTGCCAGGGCTTTTGTTAGTATGTTGAATACCAGTGTTTTCAGGATCGCGATTCATTATGTTACAGTTCGACTTCATCATCTTAGACCATGTCTAAATTCACGGGTTAGACTAAGATATTAAGTATAAAGTCAATGAGCACAATCAATTCTTAAAAATATTTTTAAAATGTCTAATATTCTGTGAATACACTATTGTATTGAAAAATAATGTCTTCTTTCAGAAGTATGACTATAATACGAGATTAAACAACTCACCGGTCGCTTTTATTGTAGCCTTCAACCACAATGCAAGATAAAATCAAGCAAGTGCACACCTAAACTTGACAGATAAGTTGAAGTGAGTAGACTTGCGCGCAAAATAATATCCTTTGCGAACTTTTAATTCTTAGAGATTATAAAATATTTTAATTTATTTATTTATTTGAACTATTTGCTTTAAGTGTATCATCATCATAATCAGCCTGTGTTAGTCCACTGCTGGACAAAGGCCTCTCCTAATGCACGCCTTCTCCCTCAGGGGGTTATTAGACCTTATCCCACCACTCTGGTCCGATGCGGGTTGGTGGGTGGACTGACTCTTTACATGCCCATCCGACCCATGGATCATCTTACTTTTCCGACAATTGGGTGATCGGCCCAAATTATCCTAACCAACCAGAAAACAACGATAACACAAAGTGATTTTCCCCATGGGATTCGAACCCACGACCTCCGATTTATAAAGCAAGGGCCTAGACCGGTAGGCGGTTATTTGCGTTTCATACCTCGTGAAGATTATTTGCACGCATTAGAGGTGTGTTATTTTTCTTTAGTTAGCGTGACTGGAGTTTATGGTGCTAGCGGATGTTATATTTTTATTTATTCAGTCTTTAAATTCTAAATTCCAGCATGAAAATGCGTTTTGTTATGATCTGTTGTAAAAGTAGGTATTTACTTGCCAATGACCCCGGTGTTGTACGTAATCTGTTATCATCCTGGTTGGTATTTTAATTTATTATGAAACTAAAAAATATGTAGAAGAATATCTCATGACAAGTCTTAACGGATCATTCTAATATGTTATGGTTCGATTGTTATTTATTGAAAAAAAAATTTAAGCACAATTTACCAATCATGTTCTAAATTGCTGTTCCTGTTTTGAGAGCTGCCTCGAATGTTTAGTACGGCATATTAATTCAAAGTTTTAGTTATGAGATGTAATAACATTATATATATTATTAACAACAATTTTAAATTTTAATATCTCTGAATCATCATCATCATCAGCAGCCTTTATACGTCCACTGCTGGACGGCCTTTAATTCCAGTTATCTCTGGATATTTAACTAAATACCAATCACTATTGGACAGGACGAAAGGACAAAAAGATAAAGTTTCGTTTCGTAAAAATACCTAGTATATCCCACAAACCTGAATCATAAGAACAAAATTAGACATGTCTTCTGTTACCAATTATTCGCGATGGGCCTTCGATTGTATTACACGTAATTAGGGCGTAATACTACTAGTATTACAGGTTATTACGCGTAATTTCGTCTGGTTACGAAGGTCCGTTCTTAGAACTCAATACCTGGTTATTGTAATTACGGACAGTGACGGACAAAATCGAATTCATAGAACTGTTTACTAGTTAACGTTTTCTAAAGAGATAGTGATTACGTAAGTGAACATGCTGACTTTTAAAAAGGAAATAAGTCCATTGAATTAAAGTATCACCCACCAACCCGTATGGACCAGCGTGGTGGGATACGGTCCAAAACCCCCTAATGGATAGGGGTGTATTAGGGGAGGCCTATGTCCAGCAGTGGGCTGTCACAGGCTGATGATGATGATGATAATGATGAATTGAAGTAAACCATGTAAACCATAGCAAAGAAGTGGTGACATGCGTCTTCTTCTTTCACCTAGCCATTTTCCCAAGTAATCATGGGGTCGGCTTCTTATCCATTCAGATTTACCTGAGTAACAGTTATACGCAGAGCAACTCGCTTCTGATTTCCACAACCCAACGGTAACAATTATATTATGATAATTATTAAATAACTTAAACATTTTAACGTAGTTTGCCCGCGTAATTCGAAACCACGACCTCCGGTTTGTAAAGCAAGGATCGAATCGCTACGCCGCGGAGGCGGTTAAACTTAGGGAATGGGAGCTGTGCTGATAATAAATATAACTACGATATTAAGCATGTGTTGTACATATGAACCTTCCTTTCCAACCACTATCTATTAAATCAAACCTCATCAAAATCCGTTGCATTTTTTTTTAGATTCAACCATACATAGAGACAGAAAGCGTCTTTATTTTATAGTATGTAGTGACGACTATAGATAATTATCCTCAACATAATGATAAATGAGTGTCAAAATATATTTCATACCGTTTTAGGTATATGCAATCATCAAAATTATGTTTTTTAACAGATACGTATTTAAAATTAATATATCAGGATAAGAAAACAATTTATTTATGTAGATGAAGAGACGAGACGTGTAGGAAATTCATCCGATGGTAAGTGGCACGTCCTGCCCATAAAGAATGTAACTTAGTACCAATAACCAATCGCCGCCCTTGAGTATGTTATGTAACATCCGGTTAATAAGTAATCACGCTGGCTACGGTGTCAAACCGGAACACGGAAGCCATTAAACTTTTATTTTGTGGCAGAAATACGAACAGCACATTACTCACTTATTAGAAAAGTCTACCATCAATATTATATAAGAAATGTCATATCTGTATTCGTAGTTAAACGGAAGTAACGTCCAAGACGATGTCTTTTTGACCAGAGCAACATTTATTTAAATTAAATATGATGTAACATAAAAAAATCCGATAAAGTACACATAACTTCATACACAATTCATCACCTAATTTTCTGGCTTAGAATGGACCTGTTTCTAGCTTAGATGTAAAGAGGAACCACTAAGTAGATATGTAAACAAATATAGATAATTTTCTAAATTTGTTTAAGGTTTCACCCGCATGGTGATGAAATTTTTTGGTAATTATTATTATTCTAAGTAACGTAAAACAGTTTTTAGAATACCGAAACAGCTCGTGAAAGGCAAATGCTTTATTATATTAACTTATTACTATCCCATTCGACGCATGGATCATCTTACTTTACAGGATGTCGGGCAATTTGGCGATACGAAGAACAACCGACGTTGCCCTAACCAACTAGGAACCCTCGACCTTCAGTTTCTAAAGCACAAGCCCGTACCACTAAGCTACGAAGGCGGTTAAAATCGATCTAGAACTTTTTGCTTCAAAAAGTAATAAACATCCGTAGGTTCAAACTTTATCATTTAAATTATCATTCAGGATCTTAATTATATATTTATATTTATTATAAGACGATAAAACCTTATAATAAATAAATATTTGAATAGTTGACTATATTGTATAGAATACATTGTATCGAATGAAGTATTCCTCTAATGAATGTGTATTTGATAAGTTTTAAATGGGCTTTTAATATCATGGATAAATCCACGACCATTATCGCTTTTTAATGACTATTAGCAACTTATCATAACAGCGAACGAGCGTTTTAGTTGAATCAGATATTTGCAAATTCAGATGCTCTTGCTACACTAACAACATATTGAAATAACTTTTATTTGTGATCGGAATCATTTATTATAACAGCCTTGCCAAGTAAGATCTGGAATACTCTTAAATTTAACTGTAATTTATATGATTAAAAATCAAAAAACCTTACGTATTTCTTATTAACGATTGGGAGTTCTAATAAAATGAACAGTTCAATGAAAATTTCTCTGTTTATATATTTTTAGACCTTATTCAGTTAAGGCGTCACAATTCGTAAACGAACATCATACAGTCTTTATATATCGTATATTAAAGCAAATACGTACTGTGATAAGGCGAATGAGGCAGCCTCCTTTCTTTCGGCGGTGTGCTATAGACGAAGGCATGGTTCACGCAACCATCTGACAATGCGCTCTGCGTTACACCCACTTCACTTTCAGACCCGCGTCTAGTCCGTCTAGGTACTGCTAGTTCAGTAATAGACTTCACCGACTCCGACTTGCCCACGCCTTTAAACTTTCCCTTAGGCGATATTTGCAATAACGCGGCAGCTTTAGGGGGAACCTTGTCCGGTATTAGCAGCTCCTTCGCGGAGACGCTCTTCTGTTTCTTGTTCAGAAAGAGATCGCTGAATTTCGCCTTCTCTATCTTGCGATTCTGCGGCTTCAGATTCAGGTCGACGTTGCCGCTCTTGCGCCGCTGCTTGGCGGGTTCCTGTTTGCGTTTCCCCATCGGTGTCTTGGGCTTGTAAGTTCCCTCTATCCCGGGGTACGCGACGGAGTCCTTCTCACTCCAGAAGACGTCGCGTTTGATCTCTAGCGTTTCGCTTTCCTCCTTGTTCGATCGCCAGCGGTTGCCGATCAGTCGAAGGGAAGCGCGGACGGATCTGGTGCGACGCAGGCCACCCTGCTCCCTCTTGAATCGATCGAGGAGGGTCTCCATAGCCCGGCCAGGGGTGGCTGCGGTGCCTGGGGCATGGCACGACGGGTTCGAAGCGCTGACTGCCACTAACGCGTACCGTACGATCCACTGATGGATGTGCAGGTGGAAATAGATGAATGTAAAGAATGTGTGAGGTATTCTTTTCTGGGTCCCTTCTCTTCTTTGGTTATTTCACTGTTAGTCTGACTTGAAGCCACGGTGCCGTGCCAGCAAATGATCTCTAGCAGTCGCTGCGATAAGATAGCAAGATACGCATGTTTAAAGAACGCATGTCAGCGACACCGAGATTTGTCTCGTGACGTGGCAAAGATAAACGCTGTTATTACGATTCGCCAAACGTCTGGATTCAACTGCAGTGACAGTGATTTAGTACGATTACTAGTTGACCGACAAGTTGTTTTACCAAGTTAACTGTAAGTGGATGCAATTAAACTGTATCGTTGAGGTCAGTAAGTGCATTTTATTGCATAAAACCATACGTAATTGAAATTTTTGCTCATTTAAGATATTAATCAAAAACCTAATTCATTCGTTTTAGCATTTTAATAAGTGTTATTATAATATGAGCTTGTTGACATATAGTTTATTTTTTGTTATAAACTTCTATAAAATCTTAAGGTCTATAAGCAAAATTTTATTTTATCCAATAAATTGTTCTGAGAGAAGTGAGAATTTTTATCAACAATGACTTTATGCAATACCTGACAAGCATTCAGTTTTTGGCATAATTTCACGCTTACTCAATATGTAGAAACGAATTAAATGTAACAGAGACCCAGTTTACGCGGTAATTGTTACCCTTAAAGTGGACCAACGACAATAATATTATATAACGCGTTTTTTAAACTAAGACGTACAGATAAATAATACGATATGGATATGTAAACGTTCTAAAACCAAATATTAAATAAAACAGTCATAGACAAGCAGAAACCTTTGCCGCCATTTCAGGAGTTGGGAGTATCTCTTACGCAGGGCGTCGTTTGGGTAGGTTCCACCGCTCTGCATATATAAGGCGCAAAGCGGTAGAGTGGGAACACTACTGTGTTCCGGTTTAAAGGGCACCCTAGCCAGCGTATTTACTACATAATAGGGATTTAACATTCTACGTCTCACGGTATGCAGCGCGTTGATGATAACCCTGGCATTGCCGACGTCCTGGGGTGTCGGTGATCACTTTCCATAATTTCCTTCGAATTGAATAAATAGAAATATCTCATTGTCTATGATTATGATAACGCTCCCTACAAATTTTCATTCACACTTTGGAAGTACATGTGGCCTCATAGAAAATAGTTAGTACAATAAATATCTCGTAATCGACAATTTATTTCCACTAAACGTATAAAATTATCCGCATTTCACACTTATGGGAGCTAATTGCGCTCCCTATAAGGACCCGTATATATAGGGGACGTGGAACATGGTCGTAAATCAGGGTAAATTGAGATTGTAACACCGTTTCCTATAGTTTTTCTATTTTACTTATATAGTTAACGTTTTAGCACGATATAAAGTTAAAAGCAACATATTTTAATACTACACCGCAGTTCTTACATGCGAAATTTTGAAATTCTAAACAATTTTATGTTGCTTTAATTATTTTAAATAAGCAATTGACGGATAATAATACGTTATTCTACAATAATTAAATTGAAATTCACTATTTCGTATTGAAATACTTTAAAATGCCATTATTTATAGTTAATACGTCTTATCTAACACGCTCAATAATTTATACAAATTGCCATTTTGTTTCTTTCCAGTGCGTCAACTTTCAGAATATCGGCCAATTTTATGTTTGTTTATACATAAAAAATATACGTAAATTACCATAAAGCTTTAAACAGTTTAGATATAAACATTTTTTTTAATAAATTCCTCTTTACGGGATTTTCAATTAGTAAATTTTAGTATTAACATTAAAAAGATTGAACTACAATAACAGGAAATATATTTAGAGTAGCAAAACCTTTTATATTGATACTACTAAATAAATGTAAACACGTTTTCTGCCAGTTACAATTTACTTTTAGTCTATGCTTGTATATAGAAAAGAAAGGCCCTGAAATTTTAACGCGGAAGACAAAGTACGACAAGTTGGCCTACATTAATCACGCTTCTATATTAAATAAAGACCTTAAGTAATTCCGAATTACGCAGGGTTATGTAAGTACCATTTTCACACTAAAATTTATGCGCACGCATCAATATTGAGTAAACGAAAGCAGTAGAAAGTTTTAATGGCTATATATATTTTTACTTTCTGATTTATATAATACTTTTTATGATAAGGTGTGTCGCAATATGATATCAAGACAAAATTCCCGCTATACGAGTAATTTACTACGTAAATGACCCTTTGGTTTTAAAATGCAGGACCTGCCTTAGAAACACCCCATATTGCCGTCCCTGTTACTCATTTTAGTAGGTAGGAATGTCACCTTTTTTAAGTTGTAACGAAATGTAGGAATCTGATGCATAGTTTTAACATTTTTGTTAATTTACTTATTATTGTTTAAAGTATTAGTTTAATTTATACTCTGATTATTTTCAATATTTATGGACGACGTATCGACAAACAACCAATAATAAAAACATAAGCGCGTATTTAAAATATTTTAAAGCGTTTATCTATGCCTCGTCCGAAACATACTGAATTAAGTTTAAAAAGCCGTGGTTTATACACAGTCGTAACATCGTTAAATAAATTTAAAAAGTTTAACGAAACTTTTGTACATATTAACGACAATAATAGTTACCCTTAAACCAAACTGTATTTATTAGAAAAAATACTTAATACGTAAAAAAGTTGTAGTTATTCACACTTTGTTTTATTTACATTTTTAAGTTATTGTTTTACCAACAAGCTTTTAACTGTCAACATAACCGCACTTTACTCGAGCAAACCGTACGCTTTAGTCCTATAAACAATTGACACACAAACAAAACACAAAAACGTCCGCAAACTGAACACACAATTTAAACCGAACCGTTCCATTGATATAGATAAACTTCGATCACAAAATTCCGACACAAACAGAAGCTTTCAAAACAATACTAACTCAACGTTCGCGCTTGCTATAGACAACTAAATCGTAGTGAAGTTAGCCGCGACAGTGGCGCCAACATGGCGGACAGACTGCCAGCATAACGAAGTGAAACGAGTACGGCGCGTCAGTCAACGGCCCCGCGATTTATCGATACGTTACACAATGGTCGCATGAACTAAATGAACACGTTGTAATAATCGATATACTGTTACCAGTTCAGTAGGCTTTATATTATTTAAAGCTTTTTACTGCTACTGTATGAATCATAAAGAGTAAATATTTTTATGTAGATAAAAAAATAACTGGTAAATGCTCGACGTAATATTTGATGCAGAATTATATGAAAATTAATTATAAAAATATATCGATTTAACTATAATCTTGTGACAATGTAGCCGTAGGTGGTACAAATGAACTTTAACGAAACAACTTGATCGATTAGTGTCCGCTCTTGCGCAATCGTGTGGTATTTGATACCTTTAATTATCTGTGGCCTTGCAGTTGCCACACAGTGTTCAAAATTAACAACAGCCAATTATATAGTTGCCCGAATATCTAACCATATTATGATTGAAAATGCAATAAGTTACAATACTGAAATATATAGGTACTGACAACTTGTACATTAAAAAAATCCATAACGTTTTTTCTAAAAAAACTTCAATACAGAAAAAAATTCAAACCATAACAAAAATTAAGTTTTGCACCTTAAAAAAATTGTACTCAATTTTCTGACTCTCTAATTAATTATGTTTTACACAAAATCAACGTAATTTTACGTAATGACAACACTGCTTAAAAAAATTAAAAAAAACCTTCCTAACCATAAAATATTAACGAGCAGACGTAAATATGTCGCAAAAAGATTGAGATCAGATAAAACGGTCAATCACGCTACGAATATTATTGTTTTAATTAGTCTTCGTGCGCAAAAACAATTACGAGTGTCGTTCGTTACGCACGAAGCAATTGGATAAATCAAATGCGTATTTTAAGACGTATTTATGAATACGTTGATAATAAAAGACAATACGCGTGAGAATAAAAACTTAACGTTTTTAAGCTTGAAAGATTCCAGAGAGCAGGTATTTTATTTTTAGAGCGTAATTTAGTCGTAACATAATAAAAATATAATTATTAAAACAAATAGCGGTCGATAAGTTCATTAAAAGTAAAGAATTAGTTACTAGGTACCAGCAGAATACCAGCGTTGGCTCATGGCAACATGATGCTGAGCTGGAACCTTGTGTATCTAGCATCGATTATACTAGCTAATTTTGTTATTTACTTATAAGTATAATTAAAAAATAAATTACTTTCGTTTTTAAATTACCTTTGTGTCTTTTTTCTTTTTGTATATATTTTTGTGTTTTTCACACTTGTTCATGTTTTGCCTAGTATACAGCTTTTTTTCTCTTATTCGTAATTACTTGTTTAACTTATTGCTGAATAAATTAAATTAGTTATATATTAAGTATGATTAGATAAGGGAGTTGTTTATTTCGTGCCAAAATGAAAGTAACAATAAAGTATTAAACGCTACTACCCATCAACCCGCATTGGACCAGCGTCTTGGGATACGGTCCAAAAACCCCCTAACGGAGAAAGCGTGCATTAGGAGTTTTATAATCATCATCAGCCTGTGTTAGTCTGCTTACTAACACAGGTTGATGATGATCCTGGCACTGAGATAAACTAATAAACTAATGCCAGTGCGGGTTATACCTATCGGATTTAAAAAAAATAAACATAAATATATATACCCTATAGCATAATTGGTAACGGGAATGGTTTTTGCATACAAACTCAATAGGACTGGCCAGATAATGCAATCCTTCGGAAGAGTTTCCGTTTATTGGTCCTTTTTAGTCGTAAAAGATGATACTACATCACATGTATTATCCAAACACAGCATCTATATAGGCCGGTTTAGGGAGAAAAGCTTTAAGTGTCGCCCCAATGAGCATTATCAGCACACCCTTTACAGCATACAATAACAGTGTCCTTAAGTCGATAACGACTACGGTGACCAATCGAGGGATAGAGATCAGCCAACTACGCAAAATTTATTTGTACCAGTGTGTACGTAAACGCTGGACCGACTTTTCATTACACTTCAAGGCTGTCGCATTGTCCCAAGCAGCTTGAAATAATCTTTATTAAGGGGGCTTTACCTAGAGGGATTCGACCCACGATGTCCGGTTTCTAAAGCTCAAATCTATACCACTAAGCTACGGAGGCAGATAGTAATACCAATTACATAACTCACTGATACAAAAATAGAGAACAACAAAGAAACTATAGTGAGTTTATAAATTTTACTACTATAAGGGAATTTGAATGGTTGCGTCAAATTTAATTACAGCTTTTAAATTATTTGCTTACTTTGGGCAAGTACCGACTTGTTAATTGCACGTAATTAATAATAGTAACCTGTTCATGGTCTGGTTCTTTCACTTAAAATAAGAAAACGACTTTACCGTGGTCTTTATCTAAACACGTAAAAATGCTTTGTAATAGGACTTTTAATAATAAAATTGATTCCAAGCTAAAAACAAATATTTGTATTAACCAATAAATGCTAAATCAAACACGTATTCAGGCACAAAATCCAAAAAGCTTTAGGATTTAGCTAAGCCACGTATTTTGTAGCGCGTAAATAACTCCTTTTTTCTCCGTCTTGAATGTCTTTAATGTTATCATTTGTAGCAGGAGCCGCTATTTTTTTAAACTTTGACTATTCCGCATAGGTTATACAACGACTTAATGATAACTAAGCATCGTTAACTGATAATAAATCAAATAATATCCGCAGACTATATCCAAAATCATGATTCAAGCAAGGAAGGCCATTTTAATCCACCACGCAAAAACTGTATATTTACTTTACTTGCCTTTTTCAAACCGCCGTGGTCTAGCGGTCTATACAAACCGGAGGTCGTGGGATTAAATACCGCCGGGAATCAACTTTGTGATTAGGACCAGAATTGTCTGAAATGTGAGATAATCCACGCATCGTATGGACAAGTAAAAAATCGGTCCAACCCGCATTGCAACACCCTGGTGGGATACGGTCCAAAAACACCATAAAGGAAAAGGCGTGTGTTTGGGGAGGCCTATGTCCAACAGTGGACTAACGCAGGCTGATGATGAAGAAATTATTTTATTCAACGGCAACAGTTATCTACAAACCTAGTCATTAACTGGTTTAGATTCAGATACCGTTCTAATTGGCGACACGTGTGCAATCGTTGCACTGTGATTATTCGAGTTGCGCGCCAAAATCGTTGGACCGGAATTGATTGGCTGTTACGACTTAAATGTTGCCAGTTTGACTTTAATTCGATTTTCAAATGGGTTTGTTATCTGTTTCACTATTGAGCATAATTGGGTAAAACATATATTTAGAAATACTATGGAAAGAAATAACACGCGTTTAGTTTATTAAATATAAGTTTTTTTTGTTACACAATTTAGATGTCAGTGATTTAGATTTCTTATAACGTGTTTTATGTTCCAAATCCCCATTATTGAGAAACCGGAGGTCGTGGGTTGGAATCCTGCGGGGACTCAATAAATTTTCATTTCTTTTGTTTACGCGGATGCCATACATTATTAAAAAAAATGTCTTTACGGATTTTATCGCGTTTATTTTACATTTTTAAATTCCCGACGTTTCGAAAACTTTCCAGCGGCCGTGGTCAGTCTACCCCGTAAAGTCATTTTATTTAATAAATCTTAATTGTTCTTTCCAACTTGGTTAGGGGAATTTGGGCTGATCACCCAATTTTCTTTGTTTTTGATTGTCTGAAAAGTTAGATAATCTATGCGTCGGATGGGCATGTAAAAAAGTCCATCCATCAATTGGACCAGCGTGGTGAGATACGGTCCAAACCCCTAATGGATAGGGGTGTATTAAGGAAGTCTTTGTCCAGCAGTGGACTATCATAGGCTAATGATGTAAGTATTCAACCAATGCGTTTTCCCTGTGATAACCTACGGGGCGGATGATGATGAATTTCACCAATTGTGTTGTTTTCACTAAAAAGGTTACACTAGGAGCTGATCAGTAAATTCGACATGCGTAATGTTCTTACATACTGTTGTCCATTACAAATATTATAGACGTTAAAATAATGTTAGTGCCCTCAATTACCGCATCCGCCAATCGATATATCGAATTCCGTATTTCTTTTAGTTATGGTTGCCCAAAAACAACTTTGTCAGAAGCGTATGCGGGTAACAAAATCAATAAGTCATTACAATAAAATGTATTTTACCTATACCAACAATAAGTTTAATTTCCTTGCTAATAGTTTAATGAAGCCGTCGTATATTATTAAAAATCCATTGACTCAAAGATAATACATAAAAATTACGCTTCCGCGTAATAAACAAACAATTAACTTAACAACGTTCGTCTCGCAACGTTGCCGCGGACAGTGAAAGTGTACGCGGGAAAAATGAGCGGGAAACGTGAGCGTTATACTTTGTTTTTTTTTTTCAACCCGGCATGCGTTTTTCTATACGGCCATTGTTTTCGTATAAAGATTGGTTATCTGTTCGTAAACAATGAAATTGTCGGCTTAAAATTTCCATTTTATCTGGGGGTGTACATGTTATCAACGGTTGTGTATTATTTGTACCAATTATAATTTGTTTATGCATGCGAACAGTACATATGTATTAGAATTATAAGAAAAAAGGAGAGAATTATCTTTATGTTATGTAGTAGTGTATTTATGTTATGTGAATCGTTATGTTATGTAAAGAAGAAGAAATACCTTGAGTTTTTTTCTCCCAATTTTAGCCGACCTTTGACAACATATCCATTTTACAAAATATAGCTAATTCTTAATCAATATAACTTGCAACAACTAAGTTTCTATGATGCAGTAAAATTAATTATAGTATAATTTTTATTTAAAACGCATATAATGAAATATTAATAGACTTTCTCCTGTCAAAACATAAATTAAAATATATATATATATAACTTTTTTCATATATAAAATAATCAATAACGATAGTTCAGACATCGACTTACTACAATTTAACTAAATTCTACCTTCATTCGAGCACAGGCAAGCAGCGGCGTGCCAAACATTAAGTCTTTGTTACAAATTGTTTGCAAAAGTTTTATTTTGACAAATGCGCGTCTGCTAGACCGTTACTCTCAAAGCCTTGCCTTGAAAAACTTTTATAGCAGGTGGATGTTTGTAACTTGAAAAATGGCGGACGGCGTTGCCGCCTTTTTGCTGTTAATTCTATAAAATTTATGCGTATGCTGATCCTCTCACTCCGTTTGTTTTTTATGTTATCTCTTTTCAAATTTGCTTTATTATTACAAAGTTATTTAATCCATCATCATCGTCATCATCATCAGCCTGCGATAGTCCACCGCCGGACATAGGCCTCGCCTAAAACACCCCTATCCATTAGGGCGTTTTTGGACCGTACCCCACCACGCTAGTCCAATGCGGCTTGGTATTGGTATTTGGGTGGACCGACTTTTTACACGCCCATCAGACGAATGGATCATCTTACTTTTCAGACACTCGGGTGATCGGCCCAAATTGCCTTAACCAACTAGGAAACAACAACATAAAATTTGTTGAGTCCCCGCCGGATTCGAACCCACGGCCTCCGGTTTCTAAAGCACACGGCCATACCACTAGGCTACGGAGGCAGTTATTCAATCCATACAAATACAAATCTATTTCACAACATCAGATACGAAACGATACTTCATACACGTTTACGTAAGTCTTGCTGCATTCAATTACGGGCTTGCATGATGTATTAACACGAAAAACAATCACAATCGCTTCACGCACGAACAATGTTTGTGTAACATAGTAAATAGGTGATTCTAACGTTACAAAAGACTTTGGCCTCCAGCAGTGGACTATCACAGGCTGATGATGATAAGAAGTCTTTAGAAAAATGACAGGATAGTATTTTGTTTAATTTTTGCATGGTGTAAGGACAAATGGATATTAGCTAATCTTCTTAAAATTTTAAAACTCTTATATCCTTCTATTAATGCGTTGAGATGTCCAGGACGTTTACCTACCTCATGGTAAGTGATACGAAATGCCTATAAAATACGTACCGTAAGAAGCCATAAATCCGTATACATCATCAGCCTGTGTTAGTCCACTGCTGGACATAAGCCACCCTAATGCACACCTCCAATGCGATAACACAATGAACTCATGACCTCCGGTTTGTAAAGCAAGGGCCTATAACGCTTGGTGCCCTAAATACTGGAAGACTGTAGTATTTATACACTAGTGCACCGTGCGATCGTAGAACAATCGATACTAAGAAATTGTAATGATTCTATATTAATATATTTTTTCACTTCCTAATAGACTTTGCTTCCTCTTAGCGAAGGCTCTATATAGATCTACCTGAAAAGAAGCATCGTCCAGTGTATTCCATATATCCATTGAACACATATTAGTATTTTAAAGTACACGGAAAAATTATTACTATACGATATCTTGTTTATTTTTGTCTATTTCCTATTTTCTATATCGATGTCCGATAAAAACATAACAAAGGTTTTTTTAAAAGGAAATTATGTTAACGAAATCTTATCGTCTAGTATCTAATCCGAAAAAAAATACCAAGTCGAAAAACCCATGGGTAAAATGTTTGTGGCTATACAAAATGAATGACGCAATCTGTAGACACATAAAATAGGAGTGTCTGTTTATAATATCAAAATAACCATTTTCAAATGATTGTGATATATGATTACTAAATTTGCAAGTAATTAAAAGTAATGCTTGTCGGATTTTTAAAAAGAGTTTCGCTAACCTGCAATAAACTCGTAAATAAGAAGCCATAATTAACACAGTCAACTAAAGCACAGCATTTAAAGACTTAAACAATCTGTTCCTATACTATTCGTTCAATTGAAATATTTTCCATATTCGGTCCACCAATCAAGGTATCCGGTTATAACAATCGTCGCTTTCAACCCTTTCCGTCGGTACTTTAAAGGCCATTGTTCGTAACAGGTACGGGTTTTGGGATACTCAGCTTGAGACGGGTTAAGGACTATACAGGACTCTGTTGGGGACAATCGGACTATAATGTTGTAGGGTGGCCGGTAAACAGAAAAATGTGTAGGCTGTTAGAAGCTTTAAGGGCACGATTATATATGAAAAAGCCGTATGTGTAATATGTCTAATTTTAGCCAAAATATATTGTTCACCATCGCTTTGAGAATTTATATGAACGCTCGATACATATAATATACCTTCGCTACTATAGGTTACTTTCTTGACATCCAAGTTTAACTTAGACTACTCCTAGAACTAAAAAGTACTAAAAAGTGTCATTAAAAATTTCAGGGTATTTATTTATATAATTGTTTCTATTGCTTGCGCGAATATTATACATTATTCAATAAAATTACTTTACGGATTTTATCGCGTTTATCTTACATTTTAAATTCCCGACGTTTCGAACACTTTCCAGCAGCCGTGGTCACGGGGTAGACTGTTATGTATGTATTTATTTATATTATATACTGTTGCATTGAGTGTTGTTGCTGTTTAAAACGTATTAAATGAAGCGCTTATTAAATTACCTCCGTTTAAGTTGCAATAAAATTTGTGTTTCGGTCAGATTATCGTCATCATCAGCCTGTGATAGTCCACAGCTGGACGTAGGCCTCCCCTAAAACACCCCTATCCGTTAGGGAGTTTTGGACCGTATCCCACCACGCTGGTCCAATGTGGGTTGGACCGACTTTTTACACGCCCATCCGACGCATGGATCATCTTACTTTTCAGACAATTGGGTGATCGGCCCAAATTGCCCTAACCAACTAGGCAACAACAATGAAAATTTGTTGAGTCCCCGAGTCAGATTATTGTTGTTTTTTTTTGATGCATTGTTATAAGACAATTACCCATTCAATTAAATTTCTTGAATAATCCTCATCGCTGTTTAACGTAGCCTCTTCACGATATTCACGAACAATAAAGTAAATAGTTCTATTCCTACCAATTTGTTATAATGGGATATACGTTACATACCTCAACAAAAACAATTTCATATCGTTATTTAGGCAATTATGCGAGAAACTAAATCTAGGGTCACCCTAACCAGCAGGACCCACTCATTCTTGACCCCGGCCTAATGAGAACCGCTAACGATGCGAAGGTGGGCCTTAGCTACTTGAGGACCGACCCAAGTGGTCGAATTAGATATACAAAGAGCCGTGTTAAATAAATAAACGAGCAATACAAAACGGTTTATAGATATTGACGAGTTTTGCGTTTACAATATAGAAAAAGTTGCTCTAAAAATAGATTTAGATTTTTGTGGGATAATACTGAAATGAATGTAGTGTAAATAAATAGTCTGAAAAGCAAACAAAATACCGTCCTAACATATATATTCAAATTTTAATTGTTGTTATTTATTAGCCCCCCTATGGTTATACTTTTAAACTTGACTGTATTAACTTTATGAAGGCAACTGGGATGGTTTATTCAGTACGTTCCTGACACCCACTGTTTTGCTGCTAACTTCACCAGTTAACACCAAAAGGGAAAAAGCCCTCTTAGATCCATGTACCTAATGTTTGGTATAATATAGAGAATGAGAAAAAGGAGCTTAGATGTAAAAAACCGCCTTTAGCTTTTTTACAATACGCAAAAATGTACAGAACAAGGTCAAGCTCTGTGGCAGATTATTTAATAGGTATGCTAAGGCAATATCTTTCCCTGTTTACCTCTATGTATATCAAATTTCATAGTCAAATAAGGTCTAGAATTTACGAAAAGTAAAACTAATTATAAACTTTATTGAGACGAAAACGTCATTAATGATTGAACATTATGTCGTCGAGTGCTCGATTGAATATGACAGCGTTTTATCTAAAAATCGTTAAAATCTGGCGTTATTACTATTTCTCTATCTATATTTATAAATATATATATATAGTTGGTATTGTTAGTTATGTAATAAAAAATCGCGCCCCTAAGGCTCTTTTTTAGCTTGAATATGTCGAAATAATAATTCAATGCTGTGTCACCTAATATGGTACATGCATCAGAATTTAATAACACTTTAATCTTGCTTGCTAATGTTGAATGTGCTGGTGGTGTCCTATTTAAATAAATAAATAAAGAATAATAATTTCTATACGCTGCATTCAATCATGTGTTCTATCACAGGACTCCTAGGATTAACAATAATCCTAGATCACTGTTTATAATTGAGGAATCAATAAGGGTCTTTTTAACAGTTCAAGGGAATGGCGGTGCATTATTCTCACAGCTGTTACATTGGCATCTCTCTCCATTTAATAATCTCGGTAATAAAGAGAAGATTTAGCTAGACTAGACTTTACGTTCTATCCTTTTCAATCTGTTAGACTTTCTATTAGTTCACATGAGCGAACACATTCGTATAGTAAAGCCCGATTTATGAGACTTAGTTCTCCAACGTAGTTTTAAAGAGTTTAAAGTTGAATTTTGCTGTAGAATGGATAAATGGTTACGGTCTACGTAGCGTATGTATTATAACAATTTAACTTATTTTATCATTACTCAATTTTTTTGATTGTACCCTTGAGAGTATTAAATATGCTTTAAATAGAAAATCAACTAGAGACTACAAAAAAAATCAAATTTCAGCCATTAAAGGTTATGACGTCATACAGTATATGAGTAGCGTATGCATTACGTATCATCATTACGGTGGCGTTTTGAAAAAATAAAGCTGAGATAATGTTTAAAGCAAATATGTTGTAACATTCACTAAAGATCGCGCCTAATATGCAGATTTTCTGACGATTTTTTCTTATTAGCTACGCATGTAAAGTACATCAACTTGATAGCTATGATCACCGAAACCCATAGCATTGGCAACACAGGTATAACCAACGCGCCGCCTATCGTATGACAAATGAGTCTCGTTTACCCACTAAATACGTTGGCTACTGCACCCTTGAGACCGGAACACATTAGTGTTTTCGCACTACTGCTTTGCGGCAGAAATAGGCACCGCGGTGGTACTGACCCAGACGGTTCATGTAAAGGAGACCTACCACCTACATATTGGTTATACCACTTTAATAGCAGCAAAAACGTTGCATTTCTATTTAAACTTGAACTTAAAACAACACCATTAACATACGGATTACGTGAAAAGTGTAAGTGAAAAGCAAGTAAAGTTATTTTAGGATGTTTAAGGTGGCTTTGTGGCTTAAGTAAATTTCACTCGAATTCAACCATTAAATCTATAAGTCAGATATTAACGTACCCTCCCACACGATATGTTTTCTCAGTATTTCTAAATCCAAACGCAAGACAATAGTAGAATCCAACTGCGGTAAAAATAACTAAACCTGATTCTATTGTGCAAAGGAGACCGCATTGCTGGTAAATACCTTTGTACATTGTTTAGAAACGATGGCGGTTGGTATAATACATTTTGCAGTCTAATTACATTCCATCGCCGAACTTGTTTTATTCCTAGTAGCAACCAGCCCCTGCTTCGTACGAGAGCGTTGCTGATAAAAAATATACATACAATATTAAGCATGTATTATACATATAAACCTTCCCGTTCAATCACTCTGTCTATTAAAACCACATCGAAATCCGTTCTGAGTTTGAACGATTTAAGCATACATAGGGATATAGAGACATAGTAAGCGACTTTCTTGTATACTATGTAGTGAAGAGCAAAATATTCTAGTATCAAGTTACTAAGCGCTGTACACTTCAGCACGTTGTAGTGATTCGATTGTTACTATGCCATTTAATTCATTGTACAGGAATAAAACAGCTGTGCGTAGCGTAGCCAGCGCATTTAGTAGGTAAGCGGGAGTTAACATCCTATATCTGACGGTAGGCAGCGCATTGATGATACCGTGTCGGTGACCAAATTCTATCAGGTGTAGGTAGCCAAATAAATAAAACAAAATAATTGGACGAGTTACTTCAATAATAAAGGCAAGTACATTCGAGTCCCAAAATTTTAAGAGTCTTTATGCAATGTTTCTGTAATTGAAATGGAACGGAGCCCCACAATTAGCTTTATGGAAGAACATTTTTAGATGTGTTTTGAGGCATACACCATATCATTGAGGTTCGCTTGCTAAGCCCAATGTATAAAATGTGTTCATGTGTATGAAGCTTACAATTATGCTGTTTTTCTCTAATAATCCATTAGCAAAAATAATTTCGTTATATAAAAAGTAAATTGTACAGAAAAAGAAACAAAATAACAATGTGAAAAACATTATCATTATTTTATACCGTTTTAATTTTTTAAAAGAAAACTAAATCCAAACACAGATATAAACTCTTAGCAAAACTTTTCCGGACCTTCATAACAGTTAACTAGTTTATTTAAATAACTTTAAGCTTATCAATCCTAATTCTGAAAATTAGTTATTACCAATTAAAATTATTGCATAATAACTATTGTCATAATAATATATTACTATAATAATGTATTAATAACATACTAATATTATAATAAAATTATTGTAAAATAATACTTAATTCTTCCAGCTACTAGACTGTGAAGAATAAGTAAGTCTTTTATGGGACAATGTATACGTTTTTACAACAAAATCCCAGTAAACGTTCAGAATTTAACTATTAATAAATTTAAAAAGGTAGTCAAGGAACGTTTATGTGTCAAAGGTTATTACGATATTAATGAATTTTTAAATGATAATACAGCCTGGTAATGGAATGCTCGCTCCAGGTCTTGTTTCAAAATTGCACAACATGTTATGCCTTCAAATTGTTTGTTATTTTTAAAAGATGACATAAAAATAGCCCGCTGAGTTTCTTTCGCCGGTTCTTCTCAGGTCTGAGGCGTCCTTTTCCGAAACGGTGGTAGTGTGTTTGACAATCAATAAGCAAGTGTAAACTTCTATATTGAATAAAGTTATTTAAATTTTAATTTGTATATTAGGGGTACGGTCCAGAAACCCCTAATGGAGGCAGTGGGAGACCCATGTCCAGGAGTGGACTAATTCAGGCTGATAATGAATGAAACATTAATGATCATAAATTTGCTTTTTAAATCTGTATAATTTAAAAATACTATTCGTTGTTATAAGCATAGTCATATTAGCTGAAGTAGTCACAGCCACGCCGAATCACAGGAGTAGATGTCTTGTAATCTGCCTAAAATGCTCCCCAGGGAACACGACGGTCAAGATTGTGAGTGTAAACGTGTCAGCGAGTTCAAAGGATGCCCTAGGCCTCAATTTCATTTCTGTACAGGTTTCTACAAGAGCGATTTACTTCATTACACTACTTAGGCATTATAGAACAAATTTTTCTAAATTGCTTATCATATCACAGAAAATTTTTTGAATCTAAATAGTTCATATAGTTCTGTATACTGAAACTGCTAGAGAGCAAACGTAATATAATATCATCAATAAAGCAACTTTGTTAAAACGGTTTCCTTAATTTTTCTCTTTATTAACTTTAGTCATTCTTAATTTGAAAAAACTTAGGCGAAAAGTGTATGATGAAGTATATCGAGAGATGTCGATCTATCACTAGTATTTACGTTATTAATGTCACACAATGCATACTAAACGAGATGTTATATAATAATAATAATATTACATCAAAAATCAATAGATATAACGCGCAAGGCTGTGACGTGCTTATTATACGAGTACCCACCATACACATAATGGTATTGTCTTCACAAAAATGTCCTGAGACTTGTTTAAACCTTGAAAAAAAGAAATTAAATTATTCTCGCTAAGTTAATGTAAGAAGCCTAATTTAATAGTATGAGAAAATGGTTCGTGTAATTGAGGCCAATGACGTCATTATCGCTCCTTTATGAGAGAAACTGCGGTGGTTATAATATCAATTTGATGCCTTGGGCATGCAAAAAGCTTAATTACCCTACATATAGAGTCGTGTAGGAAAGGAAAGTTATCGCGGGAGGATGAGGTTATATTCTTGTAGAAAGATATTAAATTCTGTTTAATTTTAATGACGAGCTCAGTGTCATTATTACTTATTTAATGATTGATTACGACCTAACGCTATGATGAGTCAACTCCTAAATTACAAGGAATATTATTTAATTTTCGATCTGGTTCTTTAAGGTCTGAAACGTCTTGTATATTGTAGTCGAAATAAAGCAGCATATAATCCGTAATTACTTTATTTTAAATTTATTTGATTACATTTCATGCTAAATCTCTTAATATATATTTATAACATACTATCTAACCCCGCAAACGTTGTTTAGCCCTTTAAATAATTTGATATGATAAAGACAAGCGAAAATTTAAGGTAGGTTGTTTTTTTATGTCACATGATAATAAAACATTAAACAAGCCATAAAATAAAAAAAATCGGTCGGGTAAAATACTAAATTACTGATAAAATACATAGTACGCGATTCTCAGACTTACTGAATATGCATAAAAAATATGTAAGAATCGGTCAAGCCGTTTCGGAGGAGTACAGGAACGAACACTGAGACACGAGAATTTGATATCTAAGATTACTATGCAACTTCATTACCAAGTTTCAGTTTTAACAATAAACGATATGCACCTCTTTAAAAAACAAACTATAATTATTGGTTTTATGCTGTCGAATGTTAAAGAAATGGCTATATAATTTCATCGTTTATCACAATGGATCGACCAAAACAAAATGGTCATCAAAAAACTATCTTCCGGAAACAAATTGCCAAAAGTTTGATATCGGGTAAATAAGTGACTCAGTTGTTCCGAAGATAATACGAAACTGAAATAAACTTTCGCTGCCCCTGGGACATGTCGATGGAAAGGCCGACTGCGTATCAGAAATAGGAGATAGTTGTTATAAGTATTCCGAACTTAATATGTGGGTAGAACGTTTTTGTGGTCTTAAGCAATAAGGGTTAACTTGACTGTCCTTTTTAAACTTTAAAATAGGCAAAAGTAATCGGTTCATGATCGTAACGCTTCCAGGCTTAATTTAAAGTAAAGCTCAATCAATAAATCAGATATAATCCAGTTTTTGGTTCTGGACCGGTTGAATTAGTCTATATTTATATTGTTAAATACACTCTCTCTGCAGTATACAAATTTTATATTTCATACTTAATAATTAACTGGTTCAAAAATCAATTTCCTCTCGGTAAAATATGTTCAGATATATTTGATATTTCAGTGTCCAGTAAAAAGTTTCAATGTTTTTAATGAAGTGAACGATTATCAATGTCGCATAAAATAACAAATTATCGAATACAATTATTAACATATTGTACGGTCGGAATAGTGTAACCGGAAATTTGCATGATAAGAAGTATAATATAAAAAAGAAGTGAATATATCGTACAATTGCTTGTGAACAACAAATATAAATTTTGTTGGTAAAAGTCACTGACAAGACTGACTATCGTCGGAAAAGTCGCTCCAACGCTCAAAAGAAACTTTGCAACATCCGGGATCGTGCAAGGATCGAGAGTGTTGCACTACTTCACATTATGAAAGACAGGGAGAGATGTACGAAGCTGGCAACCGACACTATAGCTTTTTGTTACTTCAGTACTTAGTGGCAACTCTACTTGTAATATTGTATAAAATTTTTGTTATTATTGCTTAGTTGGCTTATTTTTTAATTTGCATATTCTATTTAACTAGTGAATGCGATAAATTTTCAGAACGTTTGTGCTTGTTATCCCGTGATCATCACTTTTCTTGGTGCAAGCGCTGCACAGTGTTAGTCAATTAACTTTTCTATATTCATCCAATTTTTGCCCTCTTAATTACTGCACCACCCCAAGGTTGACTACGGAATATGCTAACCGCATTAAGTCCGCATTTGTACTACTTACATCCAACATCATCAGCTTGTGATAGTCCACAGCTGGACATAGGCCTCTCCTAATACACTCCTATGCATTAGGGGGTTTTGGAACATATCCCACCACGCTGATCCAATGCGGGTTGGTGGGTGTACTACTTGTGCAAGAATAGTAAATATAGTCCACTGTTGGACATAGGACATTCAGATAATTGGGTGATCGGCCAAAATTGCCCTAACCAACTAGGAAACAACAATGAAAATTTGTTGAGTCCCTGGAGGATTCTAACCCACGACCTCCGGTTTTTAAACATGCCCCGCCACTAAGCTACGGAGGCAGTTAAGCAATAAATAAGTTATGAATAAGATTTTATTATGTTATTAAAACTAATGTCAATTTAAACAAGTTATACGGTTAACACCTTGTTACTTTATCGGTTTTACAGAAACATCAGCTGTGAAAAACTGTGAAACTGAGGAAACTTTTATGTATCCTAAATTCAACAAAAATAAACGTCTGTACATTTTTCAAAGTTATGTCCACTGTGTAATTTATTGTTAAAACTAGCGACCCGCCCCTGCTTCGGACGGGT
Organism: Lamproptera curius; assembly: GCA_029286875.1. Taxonomy (NCBI): domain Eukaryota; kingdom Metazoa; phylum Arthropoda; class Insecta; order Lepidoptera; family Papilionidae; genus Lamproptera; species Lamproptera curius. The sequence goes on from JAGSMT010000028.1 coordinate 2,252,020, forward strand.
GCTTGCTGAGAAAATATATACCTACAATATTAAGCATGTGTGATATATATGAACCTTCCTCTTGAATCACTCTATCTATTAAAAAAACCGCATCAAAATTTGTTGCGTAGTTTTAAAGATTTAAGCGTATATAGGGATATGGGGACAGAAAAATCGACTATGTTTTATACTATGTAGTGATGATGCGGTTCCAAGTGTACCTAATAAAATTCCTTTACGCGGAAGTGTTCGCAGCAGTGAATAATGGGCTATGGGGGCCGATAATTTAATTGGAGTACGCCAACTTCGCTTTGAACCTTTCAGTACCGATTTTGCGGGTACTGCGTTGTACCGAGCAGCCCTTTTAAATCCTTTCTAAGCCCTTTTTAAGCCATGAAAATTTCTTCCTATGTACTTTTGACTATGAAATGTCTTTACAGCTGAAGATCTGAGGAGCTTATTTGAATGTAACTATGACTTTTATCTGGTAGTGTTACATCAGTATACACGTAGGTAATAGTGTTAGTCAGAAAAAATATTTTATATAGAATTGGCCTAAGCAAATATATATGCCATAGTGAGAGTGCATAAGAGAGAAAGAAGAAAGAAAACTATAACACTGGCTGCATGTTGATGTAATTGTTCCATAAAAAGTTTTTGTTCTATTCCGCTCTATCTTATAAATAACAATTTATTAGTCATCGGCGTATCAATCAAGATAATGAGAATAATTTGCGATTATGTTATAGTATATGTATTGTTTTAAATCACTATAACAAACGTTTTAAAATATTAACTATATAAAAACCAACAACTACACTACCATCTATAAAACAAAGATGTCACCTACATGGTGTTCAATAGTTCGATTATCGCAGTCCTACAACGCCCTGTAGCACAAGTAATCAAAGCTTTTACAGCTTTTATACAGTATGTTCCCGACATGTTGGATCGCGAGCCTCGTCCGGAATTCGCATCCAATTCGCACCGAGGCGAAGATTAATGGCTGCGGGTAACCCCCTTTCGGAGATTCCTCTAGGGGGAGTCCCCGAAAAAAGCAAACGAATACTAGTAAAATACATGTTTATTTTCCATTCTGCGGTACGTGAATGGTTAAACTTTAACTGATATTGGTTAATTAGTTATATTGTGAAATGGGTAAAGTAGTTTCAGCGTTACAGAGTTATACACATTATTTAATACAAATTGATAATTAGCCGGACTAGTTATCAATTTGTATTTAATAATGTGGCCGCATATTGTTCAGCATCACTCATCGTTTTCAGGTTAATTGGCTAATATATTATTATTATAAAAAAAACAATAATCTGTAGGCTAACAACGAATTTGGCTATTTAAAAAGAAGTAAATGTTCATTCATTAGTATTAAAAATTTCGTAGACGGTATATGGTGAAGGTCATTTACCATGCAAAGAGTTTAATATGTTTATTGTTATTCAAGTTTAAAGTTCTATATGCTTTAATAATATTACATAAATATAATAAGTTGCTAATCAACTGCCTCCGTAGCCTAGTGGTATTGGCGTGTGCCTTAGAAACTGGAGGTCGTGGGTTCGAACCTGCGGGGACTCAACAAATTTTCATTGTTATTTCCTAGTTGGTTAGGGCAATTTAGGCCGATCACCAATTGTCTGAAAAGTAAGAGATGATCCATGCGTCGAATGGCGCATGAAGTAGAGAGTCGGTCCACCCAGATCTAACTCCGCATGGACATCCAGCTGATGAGATGATGATCAAATCCATTAAGCATAATCGACGGTGTATTAATTTGAGCCACGTCATTCGAGTGGATATCACAAGCAGATTATTTGATACTATAGATAATTTCAGCTAATTTCAAGACATAATGTCACTGAAACATATCATACTTGCTCTTTCTAGAAAGGATTATGAACCATAATGTCTTATACCATCGCCTAAAATTTTCGGATTAACACATTCTTTCCAAAAGAGTAAGCAGACTCAATGTTAGCTCTCTAAAGGCATACATTGGAGACTGCGTATGGTATATCATCCGCTGATATCTTGACATGGCTCTAATATCTATCCAAGGGGTTGACATCACAGACTGGTCAAATGTTAGCTGGTAATGGCTTATATCCATCGACGCGTACACGCACGTAATGTATGTAATATTGCATGTTTATTCATTCCGCCTTTATGTAATCTTCAGTGGTAGATCTAATCGATTACCCAAAATCTAAATACAATTCCTATCCTATTTAGAGTTTTGACTATCCCACCACTGGTCCAATGCGGTTTGTGGTGGACCGACTTTGACATGCCCGATCCGTTTATCACACAAACGTAATGTATTGTAATATTTATATGACATTGTTTTATTTATTGCTTCTGCTACAAGTTATTATATAATCTTTCAGTAGAATCTAATCCGATCACCCAAAAATCTGAAATAAATTGTATCCCACATTTAATTTTGATTTCAGATTATATAACCTTTTTTACTTTAAAGTTTAGTTTGAATTAGTGGACTATTGGTTTCTTTAATTCAAAATGAATAAACAATTTTCTATCTTCACTTTCGCAAGACGTATTCATTGTTCAATTAGAACTTCTGAAGTAGTTGTGTAGTAAAATAAGGTAAAGTAGCTGATAAAGCAAAGGTAAATTTATGACACAAAATACATCGCATCGCATACAAGCGCAGTGACGATTTCTAGATAATTTGCGAAGACTACTTTTTTATGTAGACGTCTTCTTGCAGGATATGTCCGTTAAAACTTGTTTTAGACGGATACCGAGGGCTGGGAGCTGTATCCTTTTAGGAGATTTTGTGATTCGAGTTAAATATGCGTAAAACCTTTTAAATACAGTTTTATATTGCTATATAAAAATGTACTAAAGAGTTTATTTTTTTCAATGTTGAGTTGAATCTGTATATATTAACTATTCATTACTACTTATATATTTTCTTAAATATAAGTAGCTCCGTTTTGTAATATACATAACTGTAAAACATGAGGTACAGTTAAAAAATGTATTAAGTGTATATATCTCATTCAACATTGAATTTCATTAAGAAGAGGATATAAAACTTTTAAATACATCTCCAAAGGTCATACGTCCTTTTAGGCTTGACTATTAATGATATACTGTCAGCCCTATTAGAAATTCTTACGTGAGAACTGAATGTATGCACTGAGCATGACTCGTTACGACTACATTACTCTGTAATCTTATTACGATTGAACAGGCTTTACAGGTTGTCATAAGACAGGTTTAAACGTAAATAATCATTATTAATCTTGAAATGAATGTGATTAATAAAACAATTTCTGTCGACCCGAAGATTAATTGTCAGAAAATTATTAATTAATCATCAATGATTATCGTGGAGCTTTAATAATATGATAATACGATTTTGTCAACTTTATAGACTACAAAAGCGTTATACAAATTAGGAAGAGGCAACAATCCTAGTACTATATTTATTATTTGCCTTCTGTTGTAACACTATTATGAATTTGTCGCAAAACTCTTCCGGTTTATAAATACCATCAGATATTTTTATTATTGATTACTGGGTAAATGAGATGTCACACTCCATATCGTAGAGCGGTGAAGAATGGTAGTGTCTAACTCTGCATTTATCTCACCCACTTCTTTTCATCTCTACGTAACATTATTAAAAAATACACACATAAAAAGATACAATACAAGCTTAACAACAATAACTTTTCACAAAATGGTCAAATAGTTTGCTTTACGCCAAAAACCATGTGTCACGCGGGCTTGATAAATAATTGGTGAAAACTTTGACTTCAATTTTTTTATTTTCAAGCATTATTGTACTAATCAATGTCCGCATATATAATTATAATTTGTACCCGCGACTTCATTCACATGGAATAGCGATTCGAATATATTGTTAAGATGGACAGACAAAGTTGCCTTCGAATTTTTAATATTAGTAGTTATAATATTAGTTATGGATATAGCAGAAATTCGTACTAAAACACCATACTTGATGTATTTTCAGTAGCGGGAATCGAGCGCAAGTGGTAGCATTACCCACTACCTTTATCTGGTTTGTCATTATTCTGGGGCAGAATCAGGTGATTGACATCTGAATGTCAGTAAGCAAGGGCTGCCGTCGACTTTTAAAGAATTGTTGTTTAATGTACTTGATGACAAGAATGGTAAGGTTTTTGTTGGAAACATCGAGGGCAGTACGTTTGGGATATTGAACGTCTGTTTTACTCCTTAGAACCTTAATACTATAGGCCTTAGAATATTTTCTGAGCATATATACTATAGTTATTTCGATTTCCATTAAAAAATGCATAATTTTTATAAAGTATTGCGATAATTTATTTTTGTTATCCATTTGTTTATAAATGCATATGATAAAATCATTGTATAAAAATATTAAGATTAAACGAATATACTTAGTTGTTTGACCAACATGGCATACCTCATTTGCCTTTGGTTATACATTTAGAATTTTCTGCGAATGAAATCATAATTATAATAGTGTCTTTTAAAAAAAAAATACTTTTAGGTTTTTGCAATTCTCTCCGTTTCGATTGCACAAACTAAATTCAATTTAAAACGAGGCTGAATTTTTCCGCATTCGATTTACTCACAGCTGTCACATGTCCGTACTGAAATTTTAAGTCAGGTTTTATTAGTTATGATTAATAGACTTTTACGTTGTTTAAATAAATGGAACACACATATAGCGGATGTATTCAAATAATGCTGTCTAGCCCACATAGTTTATTGCAGTTTAAACATACAAATCTATATAGAGACACGGAAGGGACTGTGCCTTTTATGATGTTATAAAGATGTCGTTAAACTGAGATAAGAAGAATCATTGTATGGAGGCAAGCTGTGACCAATGAAATCAAGAGATTTGGACCCTTTAGGGAGTTCGATACATGGAGTTAATAGTGTATGTATATAGCTTGAGTACTTTTTTAAACTTGTCCATGTTGATCCATATCTGGTTATGGTAGAATCTATGCGAAATGGGTTCTTAGAGGTCACAAAAACATGATCGCTTCATTCATAATGTCCTTAATATTCATAGAGTAAATGAATGAATATTTTAATCAAGCGCCTGCTCGTTTTATGTGATCAGTTTCGAAAAGGCAACATTTGGTTAATTATTATTTCTATTGTTTGCGCGAATATTATACATTATTAAATAAAATGACTTTACGGATTTTATCGCGTTTATTTTACATTTTAAATTCCCGACGTTTCGAACACTTTCGTCGGGAATTTAAAATGTAAAATAAACGCGATAAAATCCGTAAATCATTTATTTATTAATTGTTAATTTTTTTTAATAATTTAATTTGTTATTTAAAAGATATAAATATTAATTTAACAATAATTGATCTGCTCACCGATTTGATATATTGAAATGATGAATTTGTTAGAAAATTTGTATCACTTATTTGACTTTTATACTAGTTTGTCATGCACTCAGAAGGAATCTTGAAGAATTTATATTAATTAATTACATTCTATTTTACAACTGCCTCTGTAGCCTAGTGGTATGGGTGCGTGCTTTAGAGACCGGAGGTCGTCGGTTCGAATCCTGCGGGGACTCAACAAATTTTCATTGTTGTTTCCTAGTTGGTTTGGGCAATTAGGGCCGAACACCCAACTGTCTGAAAAGTAAGATGATCCATGCGTCAGATAGGCATGTAAAAAGTCGGTCCACCCACCAACGCGCATTGGACCAGCGTGGTGGGATACGGTCCAAAACCCGCCAATGGATAGGGGTGTATTAGGGGAGGCCTATGTCAAGCGGTGAACTATCACAGTCTGATGATGAATAACATTCTCAAATTATTTTAAAATACCTAGTAGCGAATTCAAAAACGCTTCACGTTTTATACTAAATTTTCTGACTATGGGACATCAAAAAGTATCTCGGAACTTTACCAATAATTTATAATTATTGCCACGTTAAAATACGGCGGCTTTAAAAACTTTCGGTTCACAAACAACAATGGCGATAACTCGTATAAATGCGAAACACAATTAGCTTTTGTTGCGAAATTACTTTCTAAAGGTCGCTCCGCGTGGTCCATTTGTTGTATTGTTTGAAAATTAACGCAGGGTCAATTTGCGGGTCCCGACCGTTCAGGGGAAGATATATCCCGGAGTGAATGGGTTTGAATAATAGTGGCATTGAGATATTACTACTGTTTCACACGTGTATAATTTCATCAAATTTTGCTCATCCAAATCATATTATACACAGTGGACATTATCAGCCTGTGTTCATGTGTCCATTGCTAGACATAGAGCTCCCCAGCTGAGTCCACTCCGGGGTTTCTGGACTGTATCTCACCACGCTGGCCCATTTTGGGTTGGTGGGTGGACCGACTTTTTACATGCCCATCCGACGCATGTTATATAATCGAACATTTTTATGTTTTTAATGGATTTTTAAAGAAATTGTATACCTAGTAATATAAGTTTTACGGCAGCATAAGTTTATATGGTACGTTTTAATATTGTTAAAGATATAAGATGCAAAACCGATGGTTTAAAACTAGTAAATAATATATTGATAGACCGGAACATTTCTTAAAAATTATAACCATTACAATTATAACATAGTTTATATATGTTTTTGTGAGATAATCTGGTTAGTTGGGTGTCGATCAATATTAAATATGTGGATAGTATCGACTGATTGGCATTCTGTGGAAAATCATTGGTTACGCTCAGAAAAAAAATCTATTTGTTATGAAGACAGACTGATTGCATGAAACTTGAGATGAACAGCACGTTAAAAGTTATCCTTGCGCTGACATCTCTCGAATACTGTTAGTTATTTTTCTTAAGGAATTTTTTATAGGTCTACTTGTAATACGCGTATACACATCTCATATACTCAACGCATGAAGACAAGTGTAAATACGATGATTAAATTAAACTATTCTTATCATTTTAATTATAACATACCGCATTTTTTCAATTAGACCTGATTACAAACATTTTTGCTTACGAAAGCATAGTTCAAAGGTGAATAAACATAATATACAGAAAGCTTTATGTTGTATAATGTTGTTTCAAACCCACAACATAAGCTGTCAATCCAACAGGTGAGTAACTTTGGAAACTTAAAGTTAACGCCATATGTCAGGCCTGTGTTAAACCAACCCTCGAGAAATCGGTCAACCATATCGAAGGGGTGTTTGAGGCCAGTTGGTGACGCCTGTTGGGAAATTTAATATCGCACATTCCCATGTTTAATACATTTAGTTTATCAGCAGAAAGTATCTATAATGATTATAAAATAGTTGGTAGACAAGACAATATTTGTTTTTAAAGTTAACCTAACTCTGTATTATATAAGGTGACTGACTACAGTCATTTTTTGTTCATGGACGGTTAGTTTCTGTTTTTTTTTTATTTTAATTTTAACTGGTACACATTTTAAAAATCTTTTTCATCATCATCATTATCATCATCATCAGCCTGTGTCAGTTCACTGCTGGACATAGGCATCCCCTAACGCACGCCACCGCTTCCGATCTTCGGCTATTCTCATCCAGCCCACACCGGCCACTTTGCGAATGACGTCACTCCATCTTGCCGCAGGGCGTCCTACACTACTTAAAAATTTCGGTTACTTAAAAATCTTTTCAAGTGAACGAAAACTTTGTAATATAGTTTATTTCTTTATAGCTTTGAAACATAATGTAACATTCAAAAATATATATGGAAATGTAACATATTATCTACACAAATGATGGCGTACCTCAATATATCTTTTTGCTTCTATCATCTTGATATTAATTATATTACGAAATGAAATCACAAATGTCATTAACAATAATTTCGCTCACTCAACAGGCTTGTACGTTATATTATACATGGTCATGCAAGTAAATGACTCGACTAGATGGAGATCAGCATTCTATCACTTGATCTCTTGCTTCATCACTTACAGATGAAAATAATCTAAAAATAGCAATTAAAGGAGTGAGATTTCTCTGCTTGTACGATAGATTTTAAAATACGTCTACGTTAAGTTGAAACCCTTGTCATATATTTTTTTGGTTTGTTGAAATCTTCGAACGACGACAAATGAAATTGTGAAGTTTATGTTTGAAGTAATTTAATACTAGTTACTTTGCATATTTTTGCATGCCAATATTTAGGATCCTAAAATAGTTTAGTAGTTGTTAAGATAGCCTGTATGATATAATATAACACGTGAGTCTTTATTACTCTAAATTATCATTGAAACTTGTTATTTTTGCGTTAAAAAGTGCCGTAAACCTACTTCAAACAGGATCCATACAGGCAAACTTTTGCATTTATAACTTGATAGGGATTAAGTAACTGCCTAGTGGTAAGGGCGGGTGCTTTAAAAACCGGAGGTAGTGGGTTCGAATCCTGCGGAAGATCAACAAATTTCCATTATTCTTTCCTAGTTGGTCAGGGCAATTTGGTCCGATCACCCAATTGTCTGAAAAGTAAGTATACGTCGGATGGACATGTAAAAAGTCGGTCCACCCACTAACCCACATTGTACCAGTGTGGTGGGATACGGTCCAAAAACTCCCTGATGGAGGAGACGTGCATTTGCGGAGGCCTTTGTCCAGCATTGGACTAAACCAGGCCGCAATCGTGGTAGGGATCAAATTCCCGATTTAAAGAAAGTCTAACAATTTTACTTTACTTTTTGCAAACAAACGATCGGATAGATTGTTATTACTCTCCTTTCATATGATATCCCCAACGTAATTCATCGTTTGTTATCTGTATGCAAATTCGTAATCAGGATGTTTGGAAGCTTTTGAATTTCACTCGGAATACGTGAGGCACACAAGCGTGCGAAAATCCGCACTGGCTACAGAATCCTTTGCAGACTAATCCGTTTTTAACGAGACTTTTTGAGGGAATTATACAAAAGATTTGCGTGTTTCACAAAGGGTGTTGGGGATTACGGACTAGTTTTGTGGTTTCTTTGTTTTGAATAATGAAATCTGAAATGTATGATACAGAGATACGTCCGGATTTGATGTTATAGACTTCTTTGTACGTAAATGTTTGGTTAAATGGTTTGAATTCGGGATCGTTATTCAAAGTATTTTATTTATTTTATGTAGAATAAGTAGGATATAAGATGTAAGTAGGATTATCTGCAATATCATTAATTTTTTCCTGTTTCTACTTACGCAAAGCTATAGAAATATTATGTAGAGGTTTGATTTGCATTTTTTATTTAACACATAAGCAAAAATTGTTTTTTAATAACCAAGCTACATTATCACTGAGTAAAATAGGTTGCATTTCTAACTAACACAAACTTTAGATGATTCAGTTGACTAATTGTACAGTCTTTTGGATTTTTTTACAAGTTTAAATTTTTACATAATTTTTTTAATAATTTTATTGAATCTTCTAAATTTACAACAGTAATCTGAATTGTAACTTCATTGAATAGCAATTGCGGGCTTTTCCTTGATATCTCTTGAAATTTGTAATTTGTATAACAAAATTTAGCAAAAAGTAAAGTAATGATTTTTAATTTTTTGACTAACTATTGCCAAAATTTTCAAAAGGTTTCCGATGCGAACGGCTGTTTAGTTGCAGAAGGCTTTTAGCTGCTATACTGCCATAATGCTATTACTGCTGATAACGAAACAGCGCCATTATGTTTAATGCCAATCGGTGATGGGTGTTACTGTCCAACTAGTAAAAAATAAAACAGCAAGTTTTTTCCCGCAGGAATCGAACCCGCGACCTCAAGTTCAATTAAATCCGAATTTAAAGTGAGCTTACTAGGCGACGGAGTCGATGCTGACACACAACCACTTTCCGGATTATTTCTATTGAATTTAATGGAACTACGTTATACAGAATTTAATTTAATTTAATTTCCGGATTGCAAACCAACGTAATGGTATAATTAGATAATAATTTAAGATTTCAGATGGCTGACTGAAATAAATAAATTGGAATAAAAAATAAAATTTAAGAAACTTTATAAGGTTATAGCCAAATAGTTTTTTTTTATTTCTTATATCAGGCACATAAAAATAAAATTACAATGCAATGTATTGTACTGAATTTTATTGAACATCACCCATTGTAGAAAAATGGCGGCAAAACCAAGGTATTGCGTCACTGATATACTTATTGGTGGAAAGTCTAAGGCTATCGCACCATTTTCTTTTATTTTAATCAGATAAAATAAAATAACCAAGAAGACCATTTATCAGTATCCTCTTCACCTCGTCTGCTAAACAAAAGAGTCTTTTTGAGACACAAAATATTTATCCTCTTTAATACGGGTGACATATTTCTACATCCACGTAGACAACGCCGCATCTGAATACTAGTTTAACAAAAATAGAGCATTCTACCACTATACACCATTTCTATTATTTCTACGGCGTATTAATATTTCACGGTTCAAGAAGACACGAAGCTCTGTCCCGGTCCATCCGTTAGGCGACCCACAAATCGGTGAAAGCGATTTCGCCCGCTTATACGGTCGCCGTTGGACGAGCGATGCGTGTATAGAAGCCTTCTTTAATTATTAGCGGAGGTCAAGTGTCGTATATGCATCGACTGACGATGCCACGTTATACGTTTGATTAATGGCCGAGCTGAAAAAGATCTGGTAGGTTTACCATAGCAATACAGACAAATAATCACACAGAGTAGTAATGATAAAAGACGCCATAATTAGAAGTCATGATTAGTTCCTTCACGTCCATTCTGGATTACGATTATTATTCAAATATTTTTTTTATATTAAAGGCGTCTTTAACTTTTTCTTTTTGATTATCACAGTTGGTAAAATATTTATGTAAATTTCCAATCTGTTAGTGGGTTTTTACCTATACCACACGTACAAGTCAAGCGTAACGGAAATGTATCGAGAGACTGAACAGCCGGTCAGAATTTGTGTATAATTGTTATTGATACTAAAATGTATTCGTCCTCCTAAGGCGAGAGTAAATATATAAATATTAATCGAAAAGTACACTACTTTATGTGGCGTACACGAGTGTAAAAAGTACTATAAATTTAGAGTAGTATATAAAAATTGTAATATTCAATTGAATAATAAAATTGCATAACGTCTATCTCTTATTGAATTAGCAAAATTGAACAAATTGTTCAATATGCGATGTCTCAACTTCATGCACACGTACTTCAACATAAGTAGGTAATCGAAATGCTATTTTCATTCACATAGTTGATTAATAGACATTTTTATGACGCGTAAGATAAATACAATTAAAAACCAATAAAATCATAGTTTACTTGGACCTTCGTAGCCTAGTGGTATGGGCGTGTGACGTATAAACCGGTGATCGTGGGTTCGAATCCTGCGGGGACTCAAGAAATTTTCATTGTTGTTTTCTAGTTGGTGAGGGCAATTTGGGCCGATCAATGATTTGTCTGAAAGGTAAGATGATCCATGTGTCTGATGGGCATAAAAAAAGTCGGACCAGCGTGGTGGGGTACGGTCCAAAACCACCTAATGGACAGCGTTGTATTATGGGAGGCCTATGTCCAGCAGGGGACTATCAAAGGCTGATGATGATTACTTAGACTTCAATATCCTATAAGACCTTACCTCTCCAATATTTTAGTGAACGCAACAAGTGGAATTTTTCATTAAACAGAAAATTTACGTTATTCTATAAGGTTACTGAGAAATTCAGCTCGTTTTTTCAATCTTAACAAAGGGCGAGCAACAAAGAGAGATACGAAGTGGGCCGACATTAGCATTATCATAGCATTCATCGGCAACCTGTAGGCACTTTGGGATGAAAAGGTTTTTCAAGGGATTCAGAGGCTTTCCCAATTGGCCCGAGCAAGGTTGGTTATTCGATGGCACAATCCACTATGCTTCAATAAACCATCTTGTATGATAGCTACAGATTTTCTTCGTTATAAAAAACGAATGGACGACTTTATTGTATGTTTTACATCGATTTAGCTTTGAATCGTAATAACAACATTGACCAAAGCATAAATAACACGTTTAAACTGAGCTCTAAAACTTTTTGCTTTATATATGCATTAAATATTAAAATACACAACACATAACACTTTTGTACTTATATTTATTTTTAGACAGTTTTATAGTATACCACGTTTTTATATAGGTATATGTAAAGGCACATAACATTATTTCGAACACCTATAGTTTCATTATAAATTTACGAAAACAAACGTATATCACAGAGTTCGCATTACGAACGTGTATTCTTATTTTTTTAATTTCACCAAAATAACAATTAAGGAGCGCTTCCTCGAAACACCGTCATGGCGTCCGAAGAATTTGCTTACCGCCGTCCCCTTAACAATGCAGGTCGCGTCCGACGCAGACGCGAGGGTATGTTGGCAAAATATCAAGCAGTCTGTATACGGCCACCGGTCGGAGCGATAACTAATAAAGTTAATAACGTCAACGGCGTTGACCATAAACGAAAAACATGATCCCTAACCGAAAATATGATTGTCTATGGTAACTGGAATGGATGAGGAAATGCAATATAACATGAATAAAATTATTAATGTTATACGAATACAATGACTAAATCAATTACCATTTTATATATATTTATCACCAACCAGCCCACATTGGACCAGCGTGGTAGGTTTTGGTTCAAAAACATTAGGGGAGGCCTATGTCCAGTAGTGGACTAACACAGGCTGATGATGATTTATTTATATACATATATAATGCTGTTCAGTTCGCTGATTATCAAAGGGTGATTTGTGTGTTCCTCATTCGTCGGCTATATACGATTCATTATTCTCATAACTCCTATAAAATTGCTCAAAAACTGCACAAGGCAGGGCATAATGTTTAAATAATTGCTTTGCAGATTCACCCAACGGTATAACAGCAAAAAACTAAAGAATATATGTACAAAATGCCAAAAAAACAAGTAAGTAGAAGTGCCTGTTATAGTGGCTTCGATAAAATAGTCAGTATTTTTTTTAATATAAAATTTTGTAGCAACAATAACATACGATAAACTTTTAATAAATAGTATAAAAGAGATACATCAAAATACTATTAAAATATTTTATGCTATTAATGATGATGTAATATAAAATTTTATTGAATAATTTATGTGAGACATGTCTTATACCAATATGTTACGGATAAAAAAAGAAAAAATCTCCGGTGTGGGTCATTGACTGCGACTGCATTTAATTGATGAGGCGACATCAACAGAGTTGTAACGTAACTTTTTGAATTACGAAAAACAGTTATTACTTTCGTAAAAGAACTTAAAAACCTACGTGGACATAACTTAGACAATAAAAATAATAATAGTAACTTAAAAATAATATGTTCATTACGTTATCACATTTAAAAAGTAGTTTATAAATAGCACTGCAACTTGTTTCTTTCGATAGCTTCAAAATTTCTTCTAAATGAATTTTGCAATTAAAGAGTTTGAAGTAGATAAATAAGGTAAATTTTAATTTGACTAAATTATAAAATTTTTATATTTTATGTCTTTTATATGTTTTTTTCTAATATCATTTGACCGATAAAATAATTATTTTAAATAAAGCTCAAAAGAGCTTCTTGACGTAGTAGAAGTCAATGAATACCTATTTTGTGTGAATTATTCTTTTAATATCGTAACTCTGTCAGTACACATACATTTAATAGTTACACACTTATAAATGGGTGGTATTACTTTCGTTATTTTAATACAGTACTCTTGAGGTTAATCATTACTTCCTACGTAAATAATAATGAATAATCTACTTACGTTTAAGCTTTATCTTGATACTGTTCTTAGGACTCCAAGTCAATAATCCCGATATGTCAACAATGCCCCGAACATTCATTTACTGACACAAACTCATCTACTTTTCGCACACAAACACATTATAATTAACACTATTAAACAATCACAGCTATATAGATACAAACACGGATGTTTATATTTTTTATAAACTAAAATTGTTAGAAACAGCCGCGGTCACAATACATTACAAAGAGCATGCGCCCGGGCAAGCAACTGTCACTTAGTTCCAAAAACGTACGCTAGTTAGCGCTTCGTTTCGAGTAGAAAGAGACAGAATTGCGTTTTATACGCGTGTGAGAGAGAGGCAACAAAAGGCTCAAAGCTTACACAGCCTCGATACAAGCGCGTGTAGAATATGCATTCTGCAAGTTCGTGTTTTGGTCTCCTTTTGTTTGTTTTATGCTTGCGGGTCGAGTTATTTCGAAATGCGCCATTATATTGGCGCATTTTAATATCGTAGGCAATAAATTTAGCAGCTAGCTTCTCGAGCGTTGCGAAAGCATTTACGCTTTTAATATGCTATTGTTTCGAAGTGTGCAAGGATATTTTATCACCAATTATTACTTGTTTAAAATAGAAAAATAAAAAATAGTAGTTATTATAATGGTTGCACTTAAAAAAAGACCAAAAAATTATTTAAAAATGAGACAAGAAATATTTAACAATTAAATACGTTCAGAATTTATAACATAGTTTTTAGCATCAACATTAGGCACACCACAAAAAAAAACAGCCACTTGGCAAAATAAAAAACTTAATAGTCTCAATTCGTATAAAAAGCATTAACAAAAAAAATATCAACATTATTTGTAAAACCATTTGGTATCTGCATCCGTAGCCTTATGTTTTAGTTTTCCCTTAAAAAATAACACTAGGTCACGAATGCCATTATGCAGATGTTCAATAACTTAGCGTTTAATTAATACATTAGGTATTAGCATCATTCATACTACTCGCATAGTATCTGATATTGAAATAAATAAATAAATATCGATGTCTCTTAGTAACGAATGAGAAAATTAAGGACTGATTACCCGATGACCTATAAAGTTAGATGACCCATGCGTCGGATGGACATCAGAAGTCGGTTACACACCTGATCTTTCTACTGTCCTGTGGGCTCTCAGGAAGGTTTCTTCTGGTACTATTTTATTTGCGTGAAAAATAGATTAATTCCAGCTTTAGAATATTTTTATGGATTCTGCAATCTAATTTAACTTTCTCTTTAAGTTCAACTTTTATAATTATTGTACGGAAATATTTTTTTATATTTTACCTGGTTCAAATAGAAAAATTGCCAGGAAGAAGGTTTTAAGAAGGGAATTTTATAATGATTTTTTTTTATTTATTTATTTTTTCAAATTACGACTTTTATAAGCTCTTATGAATATCTTGTGAGTAGAATAATTCAACCCGTCCAGAGAGGAACCGGTAAGAAATTTGATTGTATAAATATTTTAAATTTAACTATTATAATTAGATACAGTCATCGACAGCGCTTGACATATTACTTGCAATTGGTGCAATTGACCGGTGGTAGGTCCCTGTTTACAGGAGACCGTCTGGTGGAGTACCACGCGGTGCCTATTTCTGTCGCGAAGCAGTAGTGTGAAAACACTGCTGCGTTCCGGTTTGAAGGGCACCGTAGCCAGCGTATTTACTGGGTAAACAAGACTTAACACCCTATGTCCCACGGTAGGCAGCGCGTCGGCGATACCACTGGTATTGTCAACGTCTATGGTGTCGGTGACCACTTTCCATCAGGTGGCCTGACTGCTCGTCTGCCTGCGTATTCCATATAAAAAAAAAAAAAAATTGCTAAATATATCGACTCACAAAGTAATTGGCTTTTTATTTTCAAACCGTTATATTACAATTTAATAAATATTTATATTTTGGAAACGGTTTGATATATTTCCTACTTACGACAATAAAACATTTTAGTTAATTTGCAATGTATATATATTATAATAATATTGATATTTGCAAAAATCGAACCACGCACGTAAGATTTAATATAGGTAGCCATTAAATATTTTTAAAGGACAACATCATCCCACCATACATTACTAAAATAATAGGCAGTCAGTTTACTTATTAAGCATAGTACTAAATATGTGAACATGCAATTCTTTTTATATTAGAGCCGTAATAACAATAAATAAACCTTGCATAACATAAAACGTATAGCAATTTACTGGAATTTAAGAGCTACGTCGTATCAGAACTAACGATCAATACAAATGAATCTGAATTAAGAGGAAATACCTTGTAAGAACGTGGGCATCGGCCATGATCTAACTGTAAGGTGAAACTGGTTATGCTTAACGACGGCAAAAACATAAGACGAGGCGGCTCGCACTGTGTCAATGGTATTTGTACGATACAAGGAAGAGTTGGTTGAAAATAATAAACCAAAATTGATTATTTGTACAGTAACAGGATATGGTGTATTTCATCGTCATCGTCATCAGCCTGTGTTAGTTCACTGGTGGATAGAGACCTCCCCTAATGCACGCCTTCTCCATTTAGGGTGTTTTGGACCGTATCACACCGCGCTGGTCTAATGCGGGTTGGTGGGCATCTTACTTTTCAGACAATTGAGAGATCGGCTCAAATTGCCCTAACCAACTAGGAAACAACAATAATTTTTTTGAGTTTGAGTTTGAGTCCCCGAAAGATTCGAACTCACGAACTCCGGTATCTAAAGCACACGCCCTTACCACTAGGCTTCGGAGGCAGTTCAAGGAGTCTTTGCCAAAAAATATTTTACAGACTAAAAAAATGCTTCAGAGGTAAAATAACATGGGGCAAAGTATGCAAAATTGATATAAATGTCCAGACGTGACTGAACAACGTGTACATCACTCGATATTTTTCTTGTACTAGGAATCAAACCTATACTCTTTAGTGCGAGATTTAATTTAGTAAAAGAAAAAGAATCCCTGTATTATCGCGCTTTTATTTCTCTTTTTTATCCTGTTTGTTATTTGTTTATAATATAATATACCATAATTATAATGAATCTGCAAGGTGGAATGAAGCTGAAACTAGTCCAATGAAATGCAAAAGCCCCCGATACATGAGGGCAAAAGTTAGTGTTCAATTTGATAGACTTTCACGCATATTATGGCGAAATGTCTACATCCTATCAACTATTAGCCATAACAGTTACTTCTCCTGAATGAATCAGTTCATTTTTGGTTAGTTTCACATCAGATTATTCAACTTTTGATCCGAGAGTAAGTAACTGGTACTTAACTCTTAAAATATGGAACTTATGGAAACATTATAACAAATAAAAACAAAGAAACGAAAAATTTTATAGTGTTGTTGTGCAAATTTTGCGCAGTCATTGAAAATACTTCATTGAGAAAGCTCCAAGAATTATGTCACGGTGTTAAGATTAAAGGTGATTCAAATCGATTAAATTTCTTACTTGGTTATGATATCACTACATTGTATAAAACAAAGTCGCTTTCTCTGTCCCTATCTTTAAAAGTACGCAACGCATTTTGATGCGGTTTTTTTAATAGATAGAGTTATTGTAAGGAAAGGTTTATATATATAACACATGTTTGATATTGTAGGCATATTTATTATTTGCATAGCACCCGTGCGAAGCAGGGGCAGGTCGCTACTATAGTTAATATAATAATTAACACAAAGTTATAATAATCACAAAGCTGATTGTTTACTATCAATTAAAATCAAACATTACGCTAATACGATGTAGTTATTCGCAGCTGGCGTAAGGTAAAGCATTGTTCCACAGATAAGTTATGCAAGTTAATTTCTATCAATAATGTTTATTTCTCAAAATTGAGTCGTTAAGGTAATTTCCCGCTCGATTTAAATCCCGGAAATTGAACGGGACACTCCCGAATCCTGTTGAAACGTTGGCGGCGTTCCAGTTTCATGTCGTTTAGTCCAGGAAATGCAGCAGGAATATACTATTGTTAGGAAATACACGAGTGTACATTATGGACTCTGATAAAATCTTTATCCGAGTCTATTAAATATACTAAATGCAATGTAGTGTTAGTAAGTGACTAGTTGACTAAAGATGTGTCAAAGTCAAAGTCAAATATCTTTATTCAATATGGAAGCATTACACTTTCTTATTGATTGTCAAATAATCTACCACCGGTTCGGAAATGGAAGCCTCTGACCTGAGAAGAACCGGAAAATGTGATACAAAATACCTTCTGAGATTATGTATTAAATATTTACGAAAATATTTTTGTTCAGTGGTATATAGAGCACCATCGCGATGCCTATTTCTGCCGCAAAGCAAAAGTTATTGCACTATTTTCCGGTTTAATATGTTACGTTGGTTGTGAACCTATTATGTAAAAGAACATATCATTCTGTTGCGGGAGAACGTGTTGTTTTACGCTACTCAACTACTGAGCAGGGCGCGTAGTATACCATCGAGTGAGTATTTTACTTGATTAGCTAGAATCATATTGGTCAGTTCTGACTCAATCATTTAATTTCAGTCATTCAATGGTTCAATTACCTACTGGTTAAAGGCACATTTTATTGTAACTGTAACTCGTTTGCTATTGTACGTAAATATTCTTCCAATCTAACTATTTAAGCGTCATTCATTATTTCCATTTTTTCTTAAATGATAAAATTATTATATCATGCGATCTTTAAGCATCATTTGCTTACAGTATGTACATTTTAAGGGATCACATGATATCGAGTCGATCGATCAATGATATGCGACGATCAAAATGATAATAGCTTCACAACGGTTGATTGACCCGGATCACCGGAAACAAATGATTGCAATCACCAATAATCTCACATGACCCGTGTCAATTGACCAAATCATAACTGACGCAGCTCTAGCGTCCATATATGTGGGTGACCACTTTCCATCAGGTGGCCCCGATTGCTCGTCTGCCTGCGTATGCAATAAAAAAAATATAAATACATATATATGTATATATGTATATATTACCATAGATTAAGTAGAACAATAACTATATTCCACTCAATAAAATAATTCATCTATATATAACAGTGATTCCCACCTATACATTGACTCATCACGATATCTCTGGAACAATAAGGCGTAGCGACTTGAATTTTGGTAGGAATATTCCTTTTGCCGAGCAGAGGTCAACTAAGAACGGATTTTACAAAAATCCACCCACAATACGGGCTGGGGGGTTGCTTGTATCTAATAATTATATTCATTAATTCTAACGGCGTAATCAGGTCTTTGAGAAGCATTTATGTAAAGTTATTTCGAATTGAATATCGCCATAACAAGTCCAAGTAAACAAAAAGCACATTAATAGGATAAGTAGGAGACAATAAGGAATAAGAGACTACAATGGTTATAATGGACTGACCTACTAAGATGGACGCTTATCGAGTCGGATTTTAGGGAAAGTACGTAAGTGAGGTGCTTTCGTTTTATCTCTTTCATGTTTATTGAATTTTACTTAAACATATACATAGATATATTTTTCTTTTTTTCAAATATCTAAGATAATTTCACGTTTTTGACGCTTAACACTAATACTACCGTTTTGGAAAATAGCGCTTAAAATGAGTAAATCCGAACTTACCAAAACAATCTGACTTATGTTCCTTTATTCAATAAACCGTTTTTACCCATGTTTAGAAACAATGACATTAATATTAATAACCATTTAAAATTAACTCTAATAATTAATAACTAGAGTGTGGTATCATTTTCAATATTTATTGGTTATAAATATGATACATATTTAGAAAAAGAAACAAGTTTTTGTGTTTTTTATAAGTTGTTCACATCTTGAAAGCATGAATTAAAATATTTAGTTTGTGTCCTATTTTTGTAACATTAACAAAAGTAAATTATCCTTACTGTATGTCCGTATGAAAGAAATTTACTCCACCGAGGCGTTGTTGTAATGTTAGACGTTAATCAATTATTTAGAAGACATATCCATTTGGAGTCAAGTCAACATTTCAATGTTAACAAAATATTCATGCTCGTGGGCGTTCTGTCATTAAGTATAATGCTTACAATTCATTTGTGCCTTAGGCAAAGTCACCGTGTAATCTTTTTATTAAAGAAACAAAATGGCGGCAAATATTAAGCATTCCAATTTACATTCACAGATTATATATTTCATGAGCGTATTTTTTATTTACTTTTAATATTAGTAATATTTGTTTGTTTTGTCTATGACTTATATTTAAAAGAGTAGAATACAAAATGACCATGAAAACCTTTACTCTAACAATATTTAATATTATATTATAGAAAAAATTGAAAACTGTTATTATAGCATTTTCCAATTACTTTTTAATTTTACTTTACATTAATGCGATTAATATTATTTCTGTTCTTATGTCGGTTATACAAAAAATTAATCCGTCTATTCCATTTCAATACAACCTGGAAAACCTTCTGCGATCGTTAGGGCATACAACATTAATTCGAAAGATAAACCAAATACCGTTAAGCTTGGTAAAGTATTGTATAATAAAACAATTACGTTTCCAAATCTATTACGGATTTCAAATTGAAAATTTATCACAATCTTAATACAAATGAAGTGCAATAAATCAAAGCAAACAGTAACACGATTCAGTTTAAAATTTAGCGCGGTTTACGGCAATGGGCAATTAGTCATGTTCCTATAAGCAAATGGGACTGACATAACTCGTCCGTGAGATTGCAAAACCAACGGACTGAGTGACGCTTTGAAGTAAGTCGTATTTAAGATACAAGCGGTAACCTTTTAAATATAAATAAACCATATTCTAATAATTAAAATGCAAGAAAAAAATAACTTAAAAAAATTATTGGTTTCAATAAAATACGCATTGTAATAGGTCTTGATTACGTTTAAATAATTGTTTGCGCCTAGAACCTTTATACGGGTAACATTTTTTACCACTTTTGACGTGAGAACGTTTTATAAATTGGTTCAAGATAGGCACTTTCGAAAACTGTGTTACACACAGCGCCGCTCACGTAACGCTCTCCATATGCAACCATAAGAGAAAGTGAGAGGCACGCATTTTTCTTACTCGTGCGCAGTTGGCCTGCTTAAGTAAAAGAGAGACGGAGAGAAAGAGCAAGAGGGTTGATGTTCCTACTACGAATGAATATTAACAAGACAATCAGTTTAAAAGACGTTGTCACGTATATCTTTCGCCTGTATACCAATTATATTTGTTTGACGACAGTTAGATTTTACTGCATATTTGTTGCAACATTACATTATTGAATAAAAGGATTTTTAACCGATTTTGTTGTATTTATTTACATATTTAGTTATATTTTTAGTCGATCATTTCCCAGCGGCCGTGTTTTGTCCCGTATCCACCCGATAAAATCAGTTAAAAGTCCTTTTATTCAATAATATGACATTACTATTCAATTTAGTCTGCGTTTTGCTGTTATCAAAACACGTACGTTTTTTTAATGCGTAAATTTTTATGCAATTTAAAACTGATTACGCGAAAAACATTTCAGTTATCTGTGATTTTTAATAAAATTTTGCATAGTATGTCAACGACACTTGATTTAACATAAATAGTTTGTCAATGTTGATATTTTCATTTATGACAATAAAGTATAAAATCACAAAAACGACAACTTATAATAGTAATTAATTTTGAAATATATATATAATTTTAAATAAGTTAGTAATAAGTTCAAGCATGAAATATTATTTCATCTAAATTACGATCACGAACCGTCGTAATTAAAAGCAGCTTTGTTACATCAATTATCAAATTCAATAGCGTTAATTATTCCGCAGCGAGCAATACATCAGGTGACGTAATATATGAATGTTACAGAGTATAGAGTAATTAGCGACGCTTTGCTAAGCAATTAGGGCTTCGAACCCCGGGCCGAGCCAAATGTCGGCCACGGTATGATAGTGGAATTTTAGTCATCAGTCGCACGTATGGTCCAAGTGAAGGCGAAGTGCAATAACAGTAATTGGTTAAAACTTATCTAGCAATAACTGACAGGAGCAAGCGTTAGTTTTTATGTGGTGTCATACCATAGATCATTATATTTTTATAGCACACGATGGCAGACGAGTAGTCGGGCCACATAGAAGTGGTCACCGACGCTTGTGATCATTGGCGATACAATGGGTATCACCGACGAGCTACCTGCTGTGAGATTAAGAAGTTCTCGTTTACCCAGTAACACAGCGTAAAAAAGGATATAAAATGAAAAGAACAGTCAAAGATACGACGCATAATGCAATCATCTGATTGAACAATATACCACGACATGTTTGACGTTTGCCCACGTTAGCCAATCAGAGCGGTACATGTTTTGGCGTCACTAAACTTTGACATTAGAATTGGTTTGTGCAAATTCCGTATCTTATTTGACACTAGTTTAATTGCGTACCTATATATGTACTAACAGTGTTATGTATTTCCATAGGTTATTGTTTATGACAATAGGCCTTTTTAGATACTATTTAATTCATTTACTTTATTATATAACAAATTTTATTTAAAAACTAAGCTGAATTTGTATTGGGCATTTTAAAAACACAATATGTATTAGAGCTTAATTTCATCTAATTATTAATAATGACATATAATGTTTTCACCTATTGAGACCTATTTAGAACATATTGATATGATGTTAATAACTTTTAGTAGCTTATTTATGAATGTATGATGTTCATTTTCTGAAATGTACTCAATAAATCTAGATATAACTGTAAAAGAAAACTAAATAACATAATTCTCGGAGACGTTATGAAAAGAGGACTCATTTGTTTTAGGATTTGAGGTCTGAGATAAAGGCCATGACATATCGTCACCTACTGTTATTTTATGATCTTATTATAGGATGACTTTCGTATTTTTATTGAAGTAATAATTCAGCAACTTAGCATTGTCTTTTTAACATTGTTTCTTTATATCATCTGATAAGTTTAAGTGAAAGTAGTAATATACATAAGAAAAGAAAAAGTCGCATTATCAACTCAACCTACAGTCGTGAGTTTTGTTGTTTACCGGAAAATTTTAAATAAGTGTTACCAAAAATTTACATTATGTACATACTATTATGCCAACTGTTATTGCGAAATAACCTATGCATTATTTAGGAACAGCATAAGCGTATTGCGTGTATTTTTTAATAAAACATGGCAAAAGAGCAGCTGATAGTAACTGATCACTGGCACGTATCTCCTCATTTTCAACACCACTCACTGGCACCTCACACATATCATCAGCCTTTGTTAGTCCACTGCTGGACATAGGCCTCCCCTAATGCACGTCTTCCCCATTAGGGGGTTTTGGACCGTATCCCACCACGCTGATCAAATGCGGGTTGGTGGGTAGACCAACTTTTTACATGCCCATCCGACGCATGGATCATCTTACTTTTCAGACGATTGGGTGATTGACCCAAATGGCCCTAACCAAGTAGGAAGCAACAATGAAAATTTGTTGCGTCCCCGCAGGATTCGCACCCACGACCTCCGGTTTCTAAAGCACACGCCCACACCACTAGGCTACGGAGGCAGTTGTTCAACATCAGCTGGAGCTTTTTCTGTTCCAGACACGGTATTGTAGATTTTGTTATATAGTCTGTTAATTCATTTATTAAGTTCTTTTAACATGCGCTAATTCTATGAACTCAATGTGTAGTAAACCGTGCAAGAATCGAATCTACGATCTTCGTATAAAAGTGGTAAACACCGCTAGGTTACGACGGTTAACTTATGCGCCTTGTAAAAACATGTATTGTAAATATCTTCAAAGGACTATATAACATATTTAATTTAGACTTTTAAAGCTCATATTTAAAGAGAAAACTCAAACATTAAAAAAACTATAATTGTATGGCGTTATATAAAAGAAAATAGTTTTTGTAATAAGTTTTTCCGTGGCAGCGATCGCTCGCTATCAGTGTCAGATTTCAATAATGCCAATACAGATCTAAAATAGACTGATACGCGATAATAATAGAAAAATAGACAATGAAATCTTTTTGCTCTGAAAAAGGCTTCAACAACATTTCAGGTTGGCTGCTCAACTATTGTATTCGTCGGAGGATATTCTTTGTTGTTTTCACACTATTTTCAGAATTGGCACACGTATTGACATATATGTTTCTGTCATAATAATACCTTTTGTGGGAGTGTTTTGATATAAAGTTAGACGTTTTGAGTTTTTGTTATATGTCCGAGTAAGAATTAGGTCTTGTACATTATATACATGCATTCATTTATATATATGCTTGAATAAATGAATTATTCAATCTTTTGGAATCGACAATATAAAACATTTAAGAATGTGTTGTTAATCGAAGTTAGTGATTTTAATTAGATATAATTATTGATATATAAAACTATCAAAACGTAAACTCCAAATCTGTTAAAGTTACGGCGTATGTTATGTCATTCAGTATGGAATCAGTCAATCATCAAATTTACACAATCCTCGTAAGTGTAATAATTTATTGCTTAAAGTATGCATAGTAATGCATACTTTAAGCAATAGTAGCCGTAGTAGTTGAGGCAGATATAACCTCTGCCTCAACTACTTCGGATTCGAATCTTACAAGTTAAAACAGCTCTCCGTTGTTGTTTGAGGCAAGTTTTTAACCATTGCCCTAACTGCTAACATATTTACTGGGTAAACTAGACTTAACATCCTATGTCTCATGGTAGGCAGCGCGTTGGTGGTACTATTATATTGCCAATGTCTATGGGCGTCTGTGACCAGTTTCCATTAGGTGGCCTGCTGTGTGCATGCTTTGGCTATAAAAAAAACTTTAAGGCTTTGTAGTATGGGCTATGGCGGGCGGTCCATGGGATTCCTTGTAAAGTAAGAAATACTCGTGACGTGTCGGTTATCCGTCCTATCGAATTGCGCGTAAACTTGTACACTATAGTAACTCCTCCGTAATTGGCTGATCTCTAATTACTTTTATATTTAGCATTACAAATATATATCTACGTTAAATAAGAAAAAACATTCTACTAAGTGTATGTCGACAAAACCGTAGCGACTTTTGGCACCTAACAGTGTTTTGGTGCCGATTGTTGCCTTTCTTGTTTTGTTATAAAGTTCCAAATCCTCTTTAGCATAAATATATACAAATATGTTTTCTTAATTTGATTCAGGCATGTAGCTGGCGTTAATCTTGACAGACTAGCCGCCATGATGGATTACATCTCGTGTTGTTTGATCAATTGTGACAACAATACAATGTACCGAGACATGTGATAATTTATCTTCTTTCCTTTTCTTTGCTTTGTAGAACCATTCGTGAATATAATAAGAAAGTAAAGAAATATTTCTCCACAAATTTGAATTGGTTGCAGTAAGATATACAATTAAAAATTTAATATCTTTGATGGTGAAAAAAATCGTTTGTTATCATTGATCATATATCATCACAAAAAAGTTAAATTAAAGGATATCCTTTTCAATAAAAGGAACATAATGTTCTTTATTGAAAGATTCAATAGAATATTCAATAAAGAACATATTTCCTTTTGATTGAATCAGTAATAATATTGACCAATTAACGCATTTAGAGCATAGTTAATGCGTTTAGTTACAACTCGTGATTACCTGTTCAATGGACTGGACAGGCTACCTATACACCCATCCATTGTGGTTAATTTGTGGTGTTTTTAAAACCTAACTGTGTTAAAAAACTTAATATAGAGGTTGCATAACTGAAATGTTATATGAATATCCATTATCTTCATTAACACATTATAATTAACAGTGAATGGCGGAAAATAAATCCGTGGCGAAATTTACCTTTTTGCGTAAATGCAAATGATGAGTTCGGGTTCCGAAGATTTTAATTTTTCCACAGGCCCTTTGTTCACTTAATATAAATTAAAAGGCACTTTGTCACAGTAATTCGGGGAAATTTTAATGAGCCTTTTGTAGCTTCCATTTCTCGAACCGAGAAGAGGAAAAGTCGCTTTGTTGCTAATTGTTTGCGGCTAGCAGTATTATTAGCCTAGGGGTGCATGATTCACATCACAAGGCGTTATTTCTACAAATAATTTTATTATATTATTGATGTTTTATTAACGTTGATTATAAATATAAAGTTGATATATTATTGCGAATTAAAAGTGCAAAACGAATGACAAGCACATGAGTCTGCTAATTATTGGTGTATTGTAAATATTTCAACTGAGATTTAATATCATAAGATAATTATTTACTAGGTTTTATATACAAAAGTGTTAATCAAGATAATACACATTTTGTTGAGTGGCAGGTAACAATAGTAAATTTTCAACAATGTCATAAATATTAAACACATACCATTATTGTAATAGATAAAAATTAGATAATTTAAAATTTACGTCAACAAGACAAAAACTATGTGAATTATTTAAATTGGTACTTTTGTAATGATAGGCATCAAAATTAAATAATTAAACATGAAATTGTTGTTCTCAATATTTGGTTGGAAACGAATGAATAAGCCTAAAGCCATCAAACATAGGATAAATACAAAATGCGACGATGTATAGCCCGTGTAAGAAAAATCGTTTTTCTCCAGAATCTCCGAAAACATTACTTGTTGTCCAGAAGTAATTTGGAGAGGGCCTCTGGAATGCTTGCAAAGCTCTAAATTCTAAATTGTTAAGGGACACTGGCGTTAAATTATTCCGCTTATTTCGAGCAATGTCGCCCTACTAGAAAATTAAAATTGTTTTGTTTCGACACTTATCCCTTAAATAAAACATTGTATTAAAAATAATGACTCATTAAAATCGATTAGTCAAGATAGTAGCGATAAGTAATTTATAGGATACAATTATGTTTGTTTATTCATGGTTAATAACCTTAGTAAAAACAAATATGTTAGAATTTTTATTTTGCGACATGAAGGTACTAGTTACTTTACAACGACTACAAATTGTTGAAACTTTTTATTTCGTATTTCATCTCTTATAAAGTAATTTTAGAAGATCTCAATCTTAAATTATTATGCCCCGTACAGGATTATCCTGTGCGGGGCGCCCGTGTGGGCCGACACCCTCCAAAAGGAGAGTACGGCAGTACTGAGGAGAACCCAGAGGGTGTTTACGATCCGGGCCGTACGGGGCTACCGGACCACCTCCGGTGAGGCGGCGTGCCTGATGGCTGGCTCCTTGCCCTGGGACCTGGTTGCAGAAATCCTCACGTCACTCTTTTTCTGGCGCGAGGAGGTGAGGTCTCGGGGCTGAAGGCCAGCCCCAGAAGAGATAAAGGGGCGCAGAGACGAATTGCGCTCCCTTGCACATCAGCAGTGGGAGCTGCGGCTGGAGCACCCAGCGCAGGCCTTCGAACTGTAGAGGCCATATGCCCCGTATTAAAGTGGTGGCTAGAAAGGACACGGCTCCTAACATTCCGCGCGACGCAGGTTCTCTCGGGACACGGCTGTTTCGGGAGGTACCTGTGCCGCGTGGCCGGTAGGGAGCCTACAGAGGAGTGCCACCACTGTGGCGTATGTGCCGAAGAGACGGCCCAACACGCGCTGGAAGAGTGCCCAGCCTGGGTCGAGCAACGCCGAGAGCTGCGTAGTGTCGTGGGGCACGACCTTTCGCTTCCTGCCGTAGTGCGCAGGATGCTAGAGAGCGAAAGGTCGTGGGGCGCCGTCCTTGCTTTTTGCGAGGACGTGATGGCCCGGAAGGAGGCCGCAGAAGAAGGCCAGGGCGCCGAAGAGTGGCGTACGCGCGCAACCTTCCCCCTTGACACTGAGCCCCTGGGCGGCCGGCAAGAGGTGCCCGCCGCCCATAGAAGGGCTCAAGAGGGAGCGCCGTGCTGTTTGTTCCGGAACGGCGCCCAAAGCGACGATACGGTTGTCCCAACACACCCGGAGAGAAGTGGCCTAAGAGAGGCGAGGGCCACGTCGCCGGGGTCGCCGAAGACTGTCATTAGCGCCCCGGCTACAGCGACACGAGAAAGGAATAACCGTTGGTTTTTTAGTGGGTATACCGGCCGCTCCATCTTGGTCCGGGGAGCCCCACATATCCCTGCTACCCCCTCACTTTGGCGGCGGAGTATCCGTAAGCTGGATCCTTCCAACGGCAAAAAAAAAAACAAAAAGATTGGACACACGCGAACATGCTACATACAGCTGTCCATGGGAAAAGCACGGCTTTGCTAAGTTCACCCCAGCCACCTTTATTTATGTTTATAATATTTATTTTCTCAAAAGCTGATTGATTTATGGTACGATTTAAAGTTAATTAATGTTGTTTTATTTATTTTGTTTAATTAAATTATTTTATTATTTGTTTGTATTAAAGAACCTGTTCTAATTTTGCGGAGTCTCACATACATTTCCATCCCCTATTTCAGGGGCTGGGGGAGGATTTCTAAAAAATGGCAGGTATTTTCGTTAGTAACAAAAGTCTGTATGCCGTTAGCTTCCTGCCTTGAAAACGGTGAAAAGTCTCATGTAAAATTTCACCCTCTTTTAGGTTTGGTGCAGATTTAAAAAAAATCATGGGCGATTTTTTGGTATCATCACCCAACCACCTTATTTTAGAGAAGTGGGGGTTATGAAGGGTAAAAGTAGCTTATTTTATTTTCCATCCTTCAACTAATCTCATTTAAAAATCAGGTCATCGTCGTCAGCTCGTTTTGCCTGATGAAGAGAAGACTAACAAACAGACACCTTTCCATTTATAATATTAGGTATGTTAATGTTAAAGCTAGATAATTTCCAAAGCTAATACTTACGTGTTGCGAATAGGTACAATTATATAACACGCAGGCGTCACCTGAAGGCGTAAGACGAGGCGTGTGGGCGGTAAATTGATGTTATCCTGTAGCTGCTCGGGGCGATAGCAATGCTAAAAGTACTTTTGTCTCTTTAAAAGCATCCATAAATAATCTTTGTACTCATATTTCATCTTCACATTAAATATTTTGTTCTCTAGGTAGTTCATAAAAATTATATTAACGTTTCTTTATAAAACATACATCTATACAATTACAAAATACAAATTTTAACTTCGCAAAATTATTCTTTGTAATAAATTTAGAAGCAGTTTGTTATTTATGTATCATTAATGGAAATCCTTATGAGCCTAATTTTACATAGATTTCTTAAATGATTGTATGCGTTGGCATTTCGACCGACAATTTGGAGTGCATGTTTTTTTTCAATTATTTTGTATAATATGTTACTTCGTTGCTCCGCTCCTAGAGCTACGATTTTGATCACTCTTATTTTAAATAGTAGTAGCATCTGTCATGTGGTTCTGTTATTTTTAATAATTTGTTATAAATAGAAATTTATAGATAGCGTCAAAAATCACAACCTCGCAAGATTGAAATTGCAAACGCTGGCTCATCTAAAAGAGATAGACCTAAACTATATTTAACATAATGGTAATACTTAAATTGGCGTAAAGTCCAAGAGAGCATATATCTAGGTTTATTGTTTTTAAAAGCCATACAATAAGAATTATAATGTAAACATTTTTAAAATTTTAAATTATATTCAATCCACATTAAAAGCTAAGCATGTAAAAAGTCGGTCCACCCACCAAACCGCATTGGATCAGCGTGGTGGGATTCGGTCCAACACCCCGCTCATGGATAGGGGTGTATTAGGGGAGGCCTATATCCTGCAGTGGACTATCACAGGCTGATGATGATGATGATGATTAAAAGCTCATTTAAGATAATACAATTTATGTTTACATAAAATTTATTGCATTGAACACTATTTTCATTCTATGTACATAAAACGTGCCATAGACGACATTTTTATCAAATGAATACCTTAATACATGTTAGAGATTTAAATCGCAGTGGCAGGAGTCGCGAAGCAATTTCGTGCAAAGGGCACGTTTCTGTCCGAAACATGATTATACATGAAAATTTATATCTCTCTCCAATCTATAAATCTATTCTAAGTATTACTTTATATCTCGTTGAAGTTGAATCAAATGCGACGCGTTGTATTGAGTGAATGGAATAATAAGTTAACGCAAGTGACACCATAAATGTCTCATTAAGACGGTATCTGAATAAAATAATATTAACTCTTAAGGAATTTCATTAATCAGAGTAAATGTAATCTTGGATACCTCGAACAAACACCCTTTACAAGTGGAATATTGTGTATGTCTTATATTTTTAGTATAATTTACGTTGTGTTTCTCACTGAAAATGAAAATAAAAAGATAATGAAAATGAAATGGCAAATATGAATAAGAAAGTTGTTAAAATATTTTTATCGTTCGAAATATTGATAACTCAAGCAATAATGCGAATCAACGTTAAATATCATCGATTTAGGCCGTAAAAACAACCCTTTAAACTGGAGCAAGTAGTTACTGCAGTCCTATTTTCAATGTATTAAAAATAAATTGTCATACTTATTTGGAAATGTTACTTCGTAAATTACATTATCAACAAACGGTTAAACTGTGCGATAAAAGTTTGAATTTGACAAATCGCTATCCATATCCGTTTCTATAAATTTAAATGTTGGCGCGGGAACTCGTGTCGGAAATGAGTTCATTTTGATTTAAGGCGATAACAAGGCGCCATTTGCGAGTACAGCCGTAGCTCTAATATGCAAGTGAAAGCTTTAGAGAAAGAGTAAAATAAATATGAGCCTTTTAAAATGTTTTGCTATAAGTTACAATTGCAACTGTCGTCCCATACTTTTGAACATTTTTGAATAGCTAATTTTTTTCAATCGTTGTAGTTGTTATGCTCGGGCTTTCTTTTTAGTATTCAACCATTTTTCGACAATAGTTATTAATGTAGAACCAGTACTTTCAACTATTCTGAAGTTAGCGATAGAATGTAGCCACATTTTTTTATTTGTTTTAAAAAAGAAGCTTGTACGTCTACATTAAAAATACAAAAAATTGATTAAAATATTTAGTAGCGGGGACATGTGGGGTATGAAGGTGATTAAATTTTTTTTTTAAATTACGTCAGTAAAAACTTAATAATAGTATTCATTGATCTTTTACACTTTACAGTATAATATGTAGTTTGGAAGCCTCTTGCTGATGCCAAAAAAAATTTGGAGATCTGGTTCCGAAGACAATTTTTCCAAAGCTCTTTTCTCGCATTATATAAATTAAGAGGCACTTACTATTATAGTAACGGTATAAAATAACTATATCGTATTTTCAACTAAAGTTATCAAGTACAATTGCTTTGTCATCAACAACTTTTGGCAACGAATTAGTCCTTCCGCGGAATAAGCGGGTAATTTTGAAAGTTTAAGTACGTTATGCTCATTTCCGGACCGAAAGTTGGACATCAGACCAAATTTTAACACGCTCTAGTAATGAAATGCTTATTCCTGCTTTATAAATGAGTTAACATTATACCATTGTTAACTTGTTTTTGATAATCTTTAATTTTGTTGTAAAACATGAAAAAAAAATTAGTTTAGCTGAGTTTCTTTCCTCGCTTCAGCTTAATGAACGTGTTAGTTCGAACCGGGGGCAGAATTGTCGTCGATCAATAACCAAGTGTAACATTTCAATGTTTAACAAATATTTACGAATTTAAATAAGAATATCACTTAATTCAGACTAGTAAAAGTTTCAACTTAAGGTTTTAAGAGCTTTAACATTCTTTCAATTTATCGGTAATGAAAAGTTTAAAATTTAGTAAAAACAGAAATTATGCTGTTCCTCACTCGTGTTATCTTAATTAGCGTAATGTTTTACTATAATTTTTCATAGCAACTGAACCAGAGAAGGAACCGAGAGAACGTTGCCTAATTAAAATGTTTTATAAGGGAAAATATAACCATAATTAATTCAGTTTTTACTATATCTTTACTTTGCTAATTATTGTATAAGTAGAATTATGGTAGAGTTTTGTCAAATATTTCTAGTAGGAAATTCCGAATATTTTCTTTTAACATGTTCCTTGTCGCACATAATGCGTTATTTTTTCTGTTAACAATAATTTGTATACATTTATTAAGTCCCTACAAAAGTGAGGCTGGACTATTTTGCCTATGGGAAATAAAACGATCCGTTTTACGAAATTAAAAATTTGTCCTTAACAAAGACAATAAAAATTGAAACGTTCAATAATTAATTTTAATTTTCGTTTAACAAAGACATCGTTATTTGTTATTGCTCTTTATTATCCAAGTATTCAATATTTGTTACATTAACTTTAGGTCAATACCTTTGATATTTATTTAATAAAGTAACGGCAAAACCTATATGAAAAAAAGAAATAACTATTTCTTATAAAAAAAAAATGTTTTTTCATTTTGATTGAGACTCGTCTCAAAGAATTTTTCTGAAGTTTTATTTTATACAAAACTAATATTCTAGGAGAGACATGGAAATATTATTCGAACCTTAGAAGTGTATGAATAATAAAAAAGATATATTTGAATACCTTTACCATTATAAGTATTCAAAAGTTATTGAATGTCAGAAAGCCTCAATGAAATTAACATATATTTTATATTTATTTGATATTTTCAACCAATCGCAACAAATATATTTAAAAACATTTTTTAAATGTTTAGAAATAAAGCAACGTGTTCAATGTGAAAGATTACTTTTATTTTTAAATTTAAACAATATCTTTATCATCATCATCAGTCTGTGTTAGTCCACTGCTGGACATATGCCTCCCCTAACGCACGCCTTCTCCATTAAGGGGTTTTTGGACCGTATCCCAGCAATATTAGTTAAGTTTTTTTATTGTAGTAATAAATGTCGTACACAATAACTTACGTATCTATGTCATCAAAAAGAACATTTAAGATCCTGAGTAAAAAGAGTATAAACAGAGGTAGAGTAAAAAAAATTGTATACACTTAGTATCTTAGCTATGAATATGCACGGAGTATCTCTGAAGGACCGCATCATCACAGAACCAGAGTCACTGACATAGCCCACCCGATTTGTAAGCTGAAGTGGCATTGGGCCGGTCACGTAAGCCGCAGAACTAACCGCTGGAGTCGGAAAGTTCTGCCCTGCGGCACGATGGAGTACGAGATATGGGCAGGATGAGAACTGCCTAAGTTTTGAAGCGGTGGCGTGCATTAGGGGAGGCTTATGTCCAGCAGTGGGCCTGACAGGCTACTAATGACGATGAATGATGATAAGTCTATTCGTCATATTTAATAGGCAAATAGTTAAGAGGGGAGACGTTCTACTTTTGCGATTATTTTTTAATAAAGCCAAACCGAGCCTTTCTTTCGCTAAACCGATTTTTGTTGTCGAGAATGTCATTATTAACTGTGCTAAAAAACCAGCCTTAACCATTTAATATTTAGGAGTTAAAAAACTTTTTTGACCCGTCAAATAATATGTATATTCACATATAACTTATCATCCTGTGTGAGCCCACAGCTGGACATAGTCTTCCCCTAAAGCACGCCTTCTCCATTAGGAGGTTTTTGATCCGTATCCCACCACGCTGATACGCACCATTGGACCAGCGTTTAGGGGATGGACACTTATGATTGCTTTGTACAAATAGGTAGTTGATACATTTCTATGAATTAATTACTATATTGTACACAAATACTTTACCCGCATACATGTCTCATGAAACACATACAGATTATAACTGAAGATACATAATGCAGTAAATATTTCGGACAGCGTCAGTACAAAAGGTAATTTTTAATTTATCAATATGTTTTTGAATACACCAAAAATACATGTAAACATACGTACATCTTAAGTTACTCCAGGATCTAATAACAAGCGTAATTTATTGCGTCATGTTGTCTGTAGTAAATGAGATAATAAGTGTAGGCAAATGATACAGTAAATGTCTCACAACGATTTAGTATAAATAAGAGAATATTAAATCCAAGGGAGCATCATTAATCTGTGTAAGAATCTTCTTTGTTTATCCGTTTCATAATCACGCTGTACAAATGAGAGACTGGGTGTTAAAATGATTAATAGTAATGTAATGTAATATTAATGTGCAATAAATTGATAGTAACGAGATAACAATTAATACAGTATGTTCTAGGTAAGTAAGTAACATTTCCTAATTCAGTATTTACAACGGTGATAGTTTCGGAAATAGTAAATACAATTTTGTCCATCTTTTAGTCCAGCAAGTCTCTATCTACATATACATATTTTCGCGGGAAAAATACATAGGTATCTATGAAAAAGTAAGGAAGTCTTGTTGTGTTGTATGCGGAAGTAATGATATTAAAAATAATAATATATCAACAAAGACATTCAAATGACAATCAGAATTGTTTTGCCTCACAAAAAACTTTTGTATTTAACAATATCCAGAAAGTTATTACCAGGAAATGCATAAATAGTGGAAAAAACTTAGTAATTTAACATTAAAACCTGGAAACATACTTGTTACGAAGTTGTTAGTTGTAAATCAAATTATGTAAGAAAATTAGTAAGGTAAGTTTCCCTAAAAACTTTGACGTAGAAATAAATTTAGTTTCATTTTCAATCATGATTTCGTCGCCAATTAACCATTAGTATTCAAAGTCCAAACATTGTTCTAATAACAACTAATAACTGAGAAATATCTGACACTGATAACTCACTATTTTCAATTGGAAACGTTCCTAATGAGCAGCTACAAAATAAGGCAAGTTTTGATGCAATGGACTAAATAGGCTTATAACTTGAGAATAGCGCTTTGCCTTCATTTGGGAACGTGGAGTTCGCACGGTAACAAGCGACGGAAATTGTGTCATTTTGTTCATAGAAATAGCTGGACTCCATTTTAAACTACCCTCTTTAAAGGGAGTTTACAACACACAAAGGAACAACACAAAAAACTATTTTTATCTAAACGAATTTTAAAATGATCACATACTGTGGCAATGGTTACACCTTCCGGGTATTTTTTTGATGTGATAATTTTATACTTGTGATTGTCTGTTTTTGTTTTAGTTAATAATTATTGTAAAATATTAAAAAAATAAAGCCCCGCTGTGTTGTTTAAGCCGGTCTCAGGTCAGAGGTGTCCTTGAGAACCGGTGATAGGTACGATCGGTAATACATATATGTATATTGCGTACGCTCCTGATAGTTGCTTAAAGAGACGATGAAATTATGCACTTCTTCGTTATGCCATATAAATTACTAGAATATAACTTGAGGCCACGGAACTCTACCATTAGATGTACTGCAAATTATAAAGGAAAAAAAGAAAAGAATACAGTATAAAACGTTTTACTGCATTATTTTCTTTTATAGGTGGTAGGACTCTTTTAACTAAGGAACCGTGGCTATTTCCGTCGCAAATCTGTAGTGTGTAAACACTATTTTCTTTTGGTTTGAAGGTCGCAGTAGCTAGCATAATTATAGGATGAAGATGTTAAGAGACCATCTTACGTGTCACATATATCTCCTTCATAGTTTTATATTGTATACGGTTAGGTCCAGCTCGCTTATAAACACCTTAATAAAATATACCCTAAGTAAAAAAGTTTTTAATAGGTACTTATTTTAAAATAATTGTTAGGGGGGAGGGTGGAGGGGTCGGATAGTTTTAATCGAAATATTTTTTAATTAACGACTTCGCTCGATGGTAAATAGCTCTTCAGAATTTTAATCACTTCCGGCGGTTACGGATATGCGGTTCAGCCGCTGCGGCTTGACTTCGAGATTTGTTTTATTTTAAAACATTTATAAGTTTTAGTTTTATAATATAACCATTTTTGTATTAATTAGTATATAAGTAACATAGCTTAGAACGATGGATGACACGCTCATTTAAGTGCTGATTTTTGTCGATTGTTGACAATTTTTTCGAGACTTTTAGACTACGTTAAGTTTTATTTAGTAATAGCAACCCCAATCCTCCTTGTGGATGGAATTTCGTAAAACAGAACGGGTTTAGCTGACATCTACACGGCGAAAGAAATATTTCTATCCAATTTCAAGTCGCAGCGCCTTATGTTTCCAGAGACATCGTGATGAGTCAATGTGTAGGTGGAATCTCTTTAGATATGAAATAAGTTCAAAGTGTTTGGAATAACCGTCAGGGTTTTCTTTAAATTCAAATTTGAAGTACCGTTCTATTTTATTAGTTTCAAACATTGCTTTAGCAAAAAGTACTTGCGTTGTCTTGTGATTTCGTATTATTTTGTATAACAGGGTCTAATTTTAAAATCTTTAATCCCGCATAGGTAGCAAATACTAACTATCCTCATTATTAAAATTAGGATATATTTTCTTTCCAGGATGCTATGTCCCGAATCGTGTTTAGTATAAATTGACGTGCTTTTGCTAATTTATCGTTTATGAAATCTGGTGGTCTAGGGTCGTGCGTTCGAATCCCGCAGGAAAACAGTTTTGTGTTACCGATCGATATAAGATGATTTATGCGTTGGATGGGCATGTAAAAGTCGGTCGACCCATCAACCCGCATTGGACCAGCGTGCTGTGATACAGTCCAAAAACCCCCTAATGGTAAAACGTGCATTATAGGAGGCTAATGTCCAGCAGTGGACTATCACAGGCTGATGATGAATGAATTAATGATAGCTTTGTCTAAAGTATTGTTGCAAACTGGATATTTCTTTAGGCGTCGGTGCATAACTCTGGTGCGTATTGATCTCTTTGTTTGTTTTATGTAAGAGAGACCCCAATCATCAATCACGATCACAATCTTGTTTAGTATATTGAAAGAAAAAGTAAATAAGAAAAAGTAAATTATTCATCCAACACACAATTAAGCATTTGAAACTTACTTACAATGTAATAACAAACGAAACAAAAATTACTAAGCGCTGTACCGCGGGATTGGGATATAAATATAGGCAAATGATACATTAAATGTCTCGCAACAATTTGGTATCTAAATAAGAGAATAAATTAATTCCAAGGGAGCATCATTAATCTGTGTAAGGATGTTTTGTTTATCCGTTTCACAAGAATTCTGAACTAATAAGGAACAGGATAGCAAATTGATTATTAGCACTGTAATGTAATGTTAATGTTAAAGGAATTTATCCTACAAAATTAACGTTAAAATTGTATGTTGTTAATTAGTAGTTAATTTTTTTTAAAAGAAAAATGGTTATTATTATTATTACCTAATATAAGTCCATCAAGATTTTTCTGGTTATTTTTACTGCTTTGTGCTTTAAATGATAAGTGATTAAAAACACTTGTGATTGTAATGAAAAATCAATCTCTTGAGAAAATTACACAAGTGATTGTGACATATAGTTAATCATTATTTGAATGCTATATTTTTATTATAGTATTGGTAATGCTTTATGTTAATTATTTTCAACTGATTTGCAAGAGAAAATTCAAAATTACAGATCAAAGGCTATTTTTCTGATCGTATTTACTCATTGTTCTAGAAAAGTTTATCATAAGTATATAAAAATAAAAGGACTAGAACAATGTCATAATAATTAATAACTAATAAAAAGCAGCGACAAACTATTTCCCTTTGAGAATACCGCTTACTAACAAACTAAAAGTCATGTATAGTTGCAATGGAGGAACTAAGTCGGCTTTAAAGTAATAGAGAAGGCTCTTAAGTACCTGGTATAACGTGTGTATACCACGTCCTCTATTACATTACTTAGAGATTGCCGGAAGAGACGTTGTTATACTCTAATAATCATTTGTAATAGGTCTTTAGACTTGTAGACTATATTAGAAATCGAAAGAAATTATTAGACCATTGAGATATGTACTACTGATGCATTTTACGTATAAACCTATGAGGAATCCCGTATTATTATAATAAATAGATCAAATACTATGGCTTTTATTTACCAAACTATTTAATGATTTAGAATCGCGTTATTTGTGTCCTCAAATAAATCGCATATAAAAGTGTTTTAATAATATATTATTAAAACATAATAATATATTATTATACATATACTATTCTTCTGTACGTGTGTTGACACTGAACTCCTCCTAAACGGCCGGACCGATTGGAATAAATTTCTGTGTGTTTAAGTGGATGGTAGGATGATTTTGATTCACAAATTCGCCTGGCAGATGGCGCTGCAGTCATTATCTAGGTTATCTATACAGCAACTAAACGTCTGCATTAATTAAATCATTATATTACTAGTCTTTCATTTCATGCTGTGCTATATTAAGCACAGCATGAAATGAAAGACTGATGCTTTAAATATCATGCAGAATGACGCCTGTTGGGTCCGCTAATATATTAATTAGCTTTATAATTTAGCTATAATATTTTAGTTTATAACACGTAAAATACTTTTCTCGCTTTTGAAAAATGTGAACACGTAAAACTTACGTTAGAATGGTTTAATTTCACCTGTTGATAAAGACAATGTAATCTGGATCCAGGATTTAACTTAAATATGAAGCAAGCGATCTCCGTGAAGCTCGCAAACTGTGAGTAATGGAATTTTCAAGTGATCGTTTCCGGGGTTTCCGTTTTAACTGGCATAATATGTTTGCATCGTTTATGTCAAGTATTAGAGGGATTTTTATAATTAATTACTAAAAAAAATTCGTCATTATGAGTTATATCAATATTATAAAGAGAGGAATACTGACAACTTTGTAGCGTTGCTCATAGAAAATTATAAAATAATATTAACAAAGTAGATATAACTAAACCTATACAGCTTTAAATTTAATCAATTTAGTCCAAGTAACATATCACTGTAATAAAATAGACAGAGTTGGCTTAAGTAAAAATATCTAAGCTGTTTTTGTTAAGTTTAGGTCTCAGGGCAGGTTCTTTAAAATACTACGATGATGGGTGATGAAGAGATTTATAGTCTAAACAAAAAACTTAATCAGTCCTCTGTTGAATTAGAGTCTTAAAGGTTAGAAAGCCTGTTTTGGTAGCACATTGGAGGGTGTGACTAAGGGGCAAAGGTGACAGGCGTGTAACCATTCCTGTCCTCTGCAGCCAAGGCGAACAGGAGTGTCGGTATTCTGTGGGCTGCTCTTCCTACCCTCGAATCGAATCGGTGGGGCCGCATAACTGACACGGTATAGAGGAGCCGTGGGAGGAGGGGACATTTGGCATTGTGTCGTGGTTCTTTCCTCCGTCTGCAGCCGAACGGTGCTGAGCGAAACATGCTGGGGCCCAGGTGACTTATGCCTGCAAGGGTTGAGATCTCCTCTCACATTAACCCATGGCAGATTCAGGGAGTCTGCTCGCTGGTGGTGCGCGTCCCGTAATCAGTCTTTGCCCTTGGTATACGTGTTTCCCAACTTAAATTATATTACCGTTGCGTCACTCATTGATATTTTTTGTTTAGTTTTAATAAACGTTTATTTTGATTTTACGTGAATAAATATTATTAATTAATCTTAGTTTATTTTAATAATTCAAACCTTTTAAAATTGTATTTCGCCAATGGACCCATAACAGTAGGTTAACAATATTTTATTTACCCTAAATGTGTTAGTAAATTAAACGTGCAATATAAGTGAGTGTTTAATGAGCTTACGTACTCTTTTAGCCTGTCTTAATTGGAAATACTATTAAGTCTGCTTAAGCCCACCTGGCACGATGGAGTTTCTCTAACGCATTAAGGGATCTGTAGGATCAAAACATCTTTGCGGCCTCGGTTATACGGGCTGCCACTTAAATTCTCCTATCGTATCATGCAGAGCTGAAGATCTCTATTAAGGTTAAATATATTGCTATCTGTGCCAAAAACTTAAATGTACGAGGCCTTTAGCTTGTTGAAAGTACCAGATTTAACCTACTTGACAGCCATTGTTTTATTGATTTGAATATTATCTTTCCATTGTTACAGCTATTGCCAAAATTAACATTTCGTTGTCATCATCATCATCATCATCATTATCAGCCTGTAATAGTCCACTGCTGGACATGGGCCTCCCCTAATACACCCCTATCCATTAGAAGGGTTTTGGACCGTATCCCACCACGCTGGTCCAATGCGGTTTGGTGGGTGGACCGACTTTTTAAATTCCTCGTCGTCACGTTTCGTTGTATGTAATATAAAAGTTCACGCGTGGAGAGATAATGATATATGTATTATTGTTTATTTACAATTTTAACTAACCACTCTCTAAGTAAAAGTATTAATATTATCAAATAGTAGAAATCTTTGTCTTAATGTTTAAATTCTAGGATATATCTAAACAAATATATCTACTTTCAAGTGAAAGTAATATAAATTTACTGTCGTTAAACCTAATAAGTTAAGCGATCACCATTTCTTGAGACTTCTTAAACGATAGCAAATGCGAGAAAAAGCTTGCAAAAAGCAGATTGCTTCGTCACTTTACACAAAGCAGACACACTTATCCATAAAATATTTGTTTAAATAAAGGTTCGTCAGAAGATATTACAATTCCTTTTACTAATTTCTCAGTACAGAAAAAGATTTCGTTTCACGATAACAATGACGAAACATACATGAGTTCTCTAGAAGAATCGCTTACGTGTTAAGTTGGGGTCAAGGTCGTGACTTCATCGCTCTCTGGATTTGTGCCAGAGAATTTTTCCTATGACCCCGACCTTCACATGTGATTGGCATGGCGAAAGCCTTCCGATTAACTGTATGTAACCGGCGGGGAGTGTTGTGTGAAAGCATGCACATTTTGTTTTGGTAAGATATTTTAGATCAGTAATGAAAACATGCACAACATCACAACAACATGTTTTGTGAATTATTAAAGCTGAATTAGATAAAAGAGCAGTAGATACATATATTCGAAACTGTTACATTATGTTATACGATTGTTCATTATGCAAGAAATAGTGGTCAAAAGTTTAATTTTTCAAAAAAAGCATGAATAAAATCAATGTTGGCAGTAACGAAAATAAGTGAACTTCTCGTAAGTCCAGAAATAAATAGAATTTGATTGAATCCTATTAATTTAAGAGTTTAGATAATTTTTAATGTTGTAACGAAAATTGATATTTCAACTAATCAATGTAGTGTACAAATATGTACTATTAATAATTGTATCGTCTTCCTGTAATATAAGAAAAACCAAAAAAGAATATGTAACCTTTGTAGTGTAGTGTCATATATATAATATGTCATCATCGGTAACGCATTTGCAATATTTCTAAACAAAATGAACAAATTATTTTAAATAACAATGGGAATGATAATATTTTCGCATTGAGAAAAAAGTTTTTGTGAAAGAACTAACATAAACAAATAAATTTTTGGGCTGTATAACTAAAAACATACTTCTTATGCATCAAAGTAGTAGTTCATCATCATCAGCCTGTGATAGTCACTGCTGGACATAGGCCTCCCCTTATACACTCTTATTCATTACGGAGTTTTTGGAACGTACCCCACCACGCTGGTCCAATCCGGGTTGGTGGGTGGACCGACTTTTAGGTGAGTAAGATGATCCATGCGTCGGATGGGCATGTACCATCCGTGATCGGCCTAAATTGCCCTAACCAACTAGGAAACAACCATAAAAATTTGTTAAGTCCCCGCGAAATTGAACCCACGGCCTCCGGTTTCTAAAGCTTATGCTGTTACCAATAGGCTACGGAGGCAGCAAATTAGTAGTTACATATGTGTAAGTCTTTCAGTACTATTTTGTAATAGGTTCTCGTATTTTAAAACAATGATCGAATCGAACAAACTGTTTCTCTTATTTACGTAAATAATACTTATTATGAATATTTCTTTATTCTTAATCACCTAGAATTATACTGCGAGACAATGTCATCGACATTCTGCCTTTAAACATGGATTTACTTGTCCTGTACTGTAGTTTAAATTAAATAATCGTTACAGTTCAGGTAGTTCAGGTTCGTACGTCCTTGCAGTCTATAGTGGAAAAATAAAGCAATGATCCCAAACAAGGTAAAAGGAACAAGGAAATTATGCAAATTGTTTAGGAAAATTACAAAGTCATCAGTGTTTAGTATATCAACGCTAATAATTAAACAGTCACAGTAAAACTGACAACAAATTACACAAAGCGTAATATCAGCTGTAATAATTTTCTAAATTCAGATTTTTTGTTGGTTTTTTTCATAAAAAATTAATATAAAAACCAACGGTACGAGTAATTAATTTAATATGTCAGAGATAGCATTCACAAGATCGCTTTACTGCCACTGTGTACCCTCGTCAAGTCCTGAATAGGCGACTTTTGACACGGCGTGAAGTGGCGCTCCAACCTTTTGGATCGTTGGAAAAACACGCACGCCGTCCAAAAGTGTTACTTGAAAAAGTTTAAATGGATTATTCGCAACGAGTTTACTTTAAACGAGTGCGGGTAATTTGCGAATTTTGCCAAGTATAAAGATAAAGCTGCCTCCGTAGCCTAGTGGTATAGGCGTGTGCTTTAGAATCCGGAGGCCGTGGGTTCGAATCCTGCGGGGACTCAACAAATTTTCATTGTTGTTTCCTAGTTGGTTAGGGCAATTTGGGCAGATCACCCAATTGTCTGAAAAGTAAGATGATCCATGCGTCGGATGGGCATGTAAAAAGTCGGTCCACCCACCAACCCGCATTGGACCAGCGTGGTGGGATACGGTCCAAAACCCCTAATGGATAGGGGTGTATTAGGGAGGCCTATGTCCAGCAGTGGACTATCAAAGGCTGATAATGATGATGATGATGATGACGATAAAGATAAATACCAATTTAGTGTTCGTAAAGCGTATACCCCTGGACAGGTTAAAGCGATAATCGATCAAATTAAACTCTGATATCGAGTACCAAAAGTACCACTAGGTCCAAAAGAATGGCTTACTCAAGTTAGAATGTTAATTGTACTTAAATATGTTTTTGGAAACGTACGAAACAAGTTTTTAACAATGTCAATCGATTTCAAGAAGACATAACGATACTACAATATGATCAAATTGGAACAATACGCCGCGGAATCTAAAAGACAAAGAAAATGGAAGTATCACATAATACGACAGTGGTTTTTTTTAATCAATCGTAAAAGGCATTAGATAAAAACGCCTTAACAAATTGCAAATTAACCTCATTGACATAATACCTTACTGAATCTAAAGAATACGGGAGAAGTAAAAGTTGTCGAATTGATACCTAGAAAAAAATCTTGGTTAGAATACATAACGGTGTCGTTATTGTTTATTAATAGAACCTTATATAGGATACTTACGTATATTGGACCAAGTTATAGCGATACATATGTATGTCGGCCAATTTGGTATGTCATCCAGGCGAAGATCTTGTGTGTGTGAAGTAATCTTCCTATATCTTAAAACTGTTACCTGTACCTACATCTACTTCAGGGCAGTCTTTAAGTCTATC
This sequence comes from Lamproptera curius, assembly GCA_029286875.1. Classification (NCBI taxonomy): domain Eukaryota; kingdom Metazoa; phylum Arthropoda; class Insecta; order Lepidoptera; family Papilionidae; genus Lamproptera; species Lamproptera curius. Next base: position 2,295,022 of record JAGSMT010000028.1, read on the forward strand.
TCACCGGAGCGTAGGTCGATTTAAGCCTATTATGATGTATACTATTCGTTTAATTTGATAACTAAACCACGCCATCATCCATTAAAGTAAAAGGCGATAATGTGACTTACCTGCTTGCCCTCTCTGCGACTTTGCCCTCCTTCCCACCGCTGGGGAAACCAAGCTTAAAGCTCTGTCCGCCCTTGCAGGAAGCTGAAGGGTCGTCGGCTGACTAGGTTCGGAGTGACGAGCGCAGATGGCTGCCTCCACAACTGAGTCGATGCTCGCCGACCTAGGTAGCTGGCCCACGGAGTCCCGTCTGATGGAAATTTAAAATATGTTAGTAATGTGGGTTTGATTCCCATATACAAAGAACATATATTTGTTAGATAATTAAAGTGAATTTATTTGGGCACAGAATTCGTAAATACTTTTTTTCATTCATACGACAACAGTTTGTTTTTTTTGTATGTAGTTATATATATTCCAAACCGATCCTATTCCGATACCTTGTCAAAATGAGTCCTTGACAATCAATAAGAGTGTAACACTTCTATATTGAATAAAGATATTTGAATTTGATATACTGTACTAGTTAATTTAAACTTACTTAGTTTACAGCTTAACTAATAAATGGATATCTAAGATTTGATTTATTAAGGGAGCACAAATATATTTAAAAACAACGAACTTTATTTATTAAGAATTAAGTCACATCTGACATTAAAATAATGAACTGAGTACTTGAAGTACTCAGTTATAATATTAATTAAGTTAATGAAGAATCCGTATGAGACGACAAACATCGATCGTACTAGAAACTGGTACATGAATACATCATAAATATAGATTTATATCATAATATTTGATACAATTTTACGATATGTAACTGAAAACATGGTGAATTTCCAGTTTTTATCTCGATATTCCGTTGGGATGGAGTCGATCCCGCGTTACGCCGTTCACCAGCACATTTGCATTTTAATCGAACTAAAAGTTTTCTTGTCTACTGGCCTCTAGGAGCGGGGAATTATTTAAATATACGACCGGAGTTGCTGACTGAATTGAATATTTATGAGCTTAAGTATTTATATATTTTTATTACATGTAAATAACTAGTAATATATATAAGTTAATAGTATTTTTTAAAATATTTTAAGTAAACTAATGAAGAATAATATAGTGGAGTTTAATAAAACATTGTTAAAAAACTAGAATCGAACAATGTAAGTAATTTTTAAGATGTACGATACACTTCAAATTTTTTTTTATTGACTACGCAGGCAGACGAGCAGTCGGGCTACCTGATAGAAAGTGGTCACCGACGCCCATGGACATTGGCAATACCAGTGGTATCAACAACGCGCTGCCTACCGAGTGAGTACACTGGCTACGGTACCCTTCAAACCGGAGCACGGTACAGTTTTCACACTACTGCTGCGCGGTAGAAATAGGCACTGCGGTGGTAGGTACCCACCCAGACGGCCCCCTGTAGCACCGGTGAAATACAAAATATGCTTTTGATATAAGAAACACTTTTAATACACTAAAGATTGTTCATATATGTAGTTCGCATGTAGATGTTACGTTAAAACGTAGTTGCATTAAAAAACTTAATGACTCTCTAAATTTCATGTAAACGTAACATTTATTTATATATAAATAATATTTAAAGCGTCTAACATGTTAAAGTTATTAATATAAAAAAAAAATTAGCTTACTTGAAAAACAAGTGATTGCTTAACATAATACAAAAAGTTAGGTTTGAAAAATTAAGTAAAATTTAACACGATCAGTCAATATCCACAATTTTTAATATAATTTAACATACTTCTCAATTTCTTACGTTATTTTAAAAGTGAAAATGGATTATTCTGCAGATTGTTTCAAGTCAGTTATTCGGAGCGCAATGTAGCGCTTAGATAACACGTTAGTGCGGCGTTATTTGAAAATTTACTCAATGATGTTGCTGTTTTATTAAGTTCTATTAAATATTACTACAGTTATTTCTTAGTGGAATTTAATTATTTGTTTCTTTACTAATAAGAGACCCTTCATTGACAAACATTCGGGCATCTTTGACTATAAGAGCTGGAGATTTTCTAGGTATTAAAGCTACTTTAACATTCAATGTGTGTCATAGCAGCTTAAGAACTTTTCTTACGTAAAAATATGAATAAACTTTTTTTAGAAACAAACAGGCATTATCCTTATAAATTACCTATGTAAGTATGTTCTTATACGGTATATAGTTAGGATTGAACTGCCCCCGTAGCGGAGTGGTATAGGCTCGCGCTTTAAAAACCGGAGGTCGTAATTTCGAATCATTCAAAATGTTTTCGTTATAAGAGCGGACAGAAATTAGTTGCAAATAAAAGATACTGCACATATTCACTCTTTTAAATAAATAAATAAAAGTAACGCCATGGTTACGGTATTTCTTTAAAAAAGCTTAAAAGATAATCACCACGCTTTTTAATAGTCCAGTGATTATGAACTGAATGCTTATAGAAAAATCGCAGAGATATAATTTTCGAAGTACCTATTTTTATTTTTCATGACGCGAAAAAGCCGACCTGATTTTAATCGAGGTTCCCATTCGCAGTAATTGGAAGACTTGGAAAAGTAATGGACCGAATTCGTTTTGTAAATGATTTTTATCGTTTTTTCCATTTTGTATATTATCAAGGTCAAGTTTAGATATTAATGATAGTATATCTATGATTCTTGAAATTGTTATAGGTGGTAGTGAAGTCATTTACTTATATATTATATTAGAAGGTGGTAGGTCCTTTTTACAGGGGACCATCTGGGGCGGTACCACTGCGGTGCCTATTTTTGCCGCAAAGGAGTAGTGTGCAAAACCTACTGTGATACGGTTTGAAGAGCACCGTAGCTAGCGTATTTACTGGGTAAACAAGACTTAACATCTTATATCTCACGGTAAGCAGCGCGTTGGTTATATCACTGGTATTGCCATTGTCAATCGGCTTAGATTACCACTTTCCATCAGGTAGTTCGACTGCTCGTCTGCCTGCATAACAAATATATAAAAAAAAAATTAGCGGAACATTCTAGTCTTTTCCCTAGACATTTTGCAAGTTATCATGGAGTAACCTTCATCCCATTCAGCCTGAGTAACCATTTTTACGCAGAATGACTGGCTTCTGACTCTAACAAAACCAAAGTGTAAAGAGCAATTGATAGAACAATATGACTTTAGTAAATTTTAAGGTATTATAGGGTTATAACTGCCTCAGCCTAGTGGTATGGGCGTGTTCTTTAGAAACCGAGGTCGTGGGTTCGAATCCTGCAGGGACTCAACAAATTTTCATTGTTGTTTCCTAGTTGTTAGGGCAATTTGGGCCGATCACCCAAGTGTCTGAAAAGTAAGTTGATCCATGCGTCGGATGGGCATGTAAAAGTCGGTCCACCCACCAACCCGCATTGGACCAGCGTGGTGGGTTATGGTCCAAACCCTGATGGATAGGGTGTATTAGGAGGCCTATGTCCAGCAGTGGACTAACAAAGGCTGATGATGTGTTGTGATGTAAGGGTTATAACTACTTCCAAAGATGGTTCACACAACCAATATCAACTTTTTACATGCCCATTCTGTGCATAGACCATCTCGCTTTACTGCCAAATTAGTAATCTGCACGTATTAGTTATAACAAATCAGAAAGCAATAATAACACAAAGTTATAACAATTCACACCAGATATTATTTTGTTTTTTTTTTTTAATCTACTAAACATTTAAATGCATACATTTTGACGAAATCTCTAATAGAAAACGGGATTAATGTCTCAGTATAAAAATTAAAACGAAACGCGCAAGTAATTAGCGTAATTAAAAAAAGGTATGTATAATATTTCAATTAATTAACAGAAATATGGTACGACTATTTTCCAAGATGGCGAACAATTTTCAGCGGCACCAAATATGGCCGACGCGTTGAGGCATTTAATTCAAATTGACACTCGAGTCGAGCATTGAACGTTATATTTACATTTATATGCTAAAGCAGATTTTTAAAACTAAAATCGTTATAACAGTAATAATGTAGAGAAACTCAATGTAATGCAAACATGCATATGATATGGAAATACTCTTTTATCTACAAAAACTTCAAATATTTGTTTTATCTTTATATGGTACATCTTATCTACCAGAAATTGCATATGTTTTAAATGCATTTACTTATCAATGATTTAAAATTTCATTTTTTTGAATTTAACGCATTAGGTTGGGATAAAAAATAAAATAATTACTTCAACAGCAGTAATTATTTTACTTTATAAATATCTATAGAAATACATGTAAAGATAAAAAATCTAATAAAAACTTTCGCTTCAATCTTATATTTTTAAACATGTTATTTGAATAACTGCCTCTGTAGCCTTGTGGTAAGGTCGGTGTTTTAGAAACCAGAGGTCGTGTGTTCGAATCCTGTGGGGTCTCAACAAAATTTCATTGTTGTTTCCTAGTTGGTTAGGCAATTTTGCTGATCACCTAAATGTTAATGTGTTAATGTGCTGAAAAGTAAGATGATCCATGTAGGATGGGCATTTAAAAAGTCGGTTAAACCACCAACCCGGATTGGACCAGCGTGGTGGGACACGGTTCAAAAACTCCTAAAATGGAGAAGGCGTGCATTAGGGGAGGCCTAAGTCCAGCAGTGGACTAATATAGGCTGATGATGATGATAATGATAATGATTTAAAAATTAAACATGTCTTAATTAAAAGTGATGTAAATAATTGTAATTTCAAATAGACGTATTCGCATACGGCCCAGCTTTTATCCCATCTTTATTCGTCATTATGTACCAACCTTACGGGCTAAAAGGACGACGTAAAATATTATTCATAAAGCACGCTTAGATTATTAGCATAATTAAAAAGGGTTTGTTAAATTTAGAATTAATTGACAGAGATTTAGGTACGACTTTCCAAGATGGTGGATAATTTGAGCGGTTGACGCGTTCGTGCATTAAACTCAAATGGACACTCGAATCGAGAATTCGACGCCATATTTTTGCCAACATATGTTTCAAAAGTAAATCGTGTCGTCAGTAATATATCACGGATTTTATTTTCATTTAGTATAGATGTAGTGTGAAATAATTTTTCTACGAGAAAACTCAAATCTTTATCGTGATACGACGATACCCAAACTGTCAATGAATAATCAATCATATTATATAAGTAACATTTTTATATCCATTAATATGAAACTTTATCATCATCATCAGCCCGTGTTAGTCCACACGTTTTTTTCGTATGATTCAGGGAGACGCGTAACTTTAATGTTATGGAAGTATAGAAGCTTTTTATTCTTAAATAATGTGAGGAATAAAATTTAATAGGTGTAGTAAATAATCGAAAGTTAATTAAAAATGAAATAGTAATATAATTTCATTTTTAATTAATTTTGGACTACATATAATATAAATATAGACAGACACACTTTGCAGTCTCCTCTCCTGTCATGGCACCGCTGAATCGACAAGAACAGGGAGACCAGCCTATATAATACCGATACTCCTCTTCATCTGTGACCTTATCATGGCTTCAATAAATCGGGAGGGTGGCACATCTACCATCTTCCTTCTCCAGACCTATGGGGATAGTTTGCACGGCTAGCCTTCCTCATAAGGCTTATCAAGTTTCTCTTAAATTTCTTGCGACTGGATTTAGCCTATATCACTATGACAAATTGGAACCTATCTGGAATGATAGGAACAATAATATAATAAGAATAGTCCAACACAACTATTGGAACAACTTCTTGCTGTAAGATCAAAAAATGACGTAACAGTTTAAGAAGATTTATTTCCTACTGTAACAATAGATAAACTGTATCGATTTTGTAAAAAAACGAGGTTTACTTTAGAAATATTTTTACTAAACAATTTTATTATTAGACGTCGTTCAAACCCGAAATAAGTTGATTTCCATCAAAGTAATTGGAATCCGTAATTGCCGCGACATGCTCTGTCCCACCTGCTACGCCGTAGTTGAATTATTCGGCTACGTGAACCGTACGAACATTTTTTTTTACTTTTTACGGTTAACATTTGTTGTGTATAACTATTTAGTAACAATAAAATCAATTTCCAAACTGCCGGTTACTGGTAGATAGAAAAAAAATTCAAATTATTAATAGTTATTAATCTTTGCATTAGACTTAATTTAAAAAAAATATTGATGAAAATTTTTAACACATATATTATGGATATAAACTGTTTTTAACAGTTTATAGTGTCTATGGCATTATCACCAATAGTAAAAAAGATAAAGTAGTTCTAATAAAGATTGGGATCGAATATCCTATTTCACTTCGTAGAGGTAGAATTAAAAATAAGACTAAAACGTTAGTTTTTCTAATTAAAAAGAAAAGATCTAAAAAGAAAAATTTGAATGCAGTCGAAAGTTGAATATCTGAACAAGCTTAATTTTTTTTTTTAAGACAAATTATGCCAAACGTAAACTGTTATTTTTATGAAGCACGCTCAAGTTATTAGCATAATTAAAAAAAGGTACACAAGAAAATTATTTAATTAGTAGACATTTTGATTAGGCTTCTTTACTGGATTACTGGTGGTAGGTCCCTGTTTACAGGAGACCGTCTGGGAGTACCACCACGGTGCCTATTTCTGCGCGAAGCAGTAGTGTGAAAACACTGCTGCGTTCCGGTTGAAGGGCACCATGTGAGCGTATTTACTGGGTAAACAAGACTTAACACCCTGTGTCTCACGGTAGGCAGCGTCGGCGATACCACTGGTATTGTCAACGTCATGGGTGTCGGTGACCACTTTCCATCAGGTGGCCCGACTGTCGTCTGCCTGTATGCCATAAAAAAAAAAAACTGGATGGCACATTTAAAGCGTGAATTATTTCAAATTGAACCTTATACAACTCTAAGAGCCATACTTGCATTTCTTAAATAGTATTGTGTACAATTTTAAAATATTCAATAAATTATTAAGGTCGTAAGCCTCTTTCTATTATTATTTATGTTATGCTTCTTATTGAACCGTTTTTGTACTTTAACAAAATTATGTGATGCGCGAAAAAGCAATAGTAGTCAACTAAAACAAATAAACCGATGTCGACTTGTATGAATGACGACGTGATGTACACTTGAAGAACTGAACTTTTCTTGTCTTTGATGTTCAGCTGAGAAACTGGTGAGGTTAAAGTATTTTTATATACATTTAAAAACGACGGCATTCAAAAAACGCACGAAACCTTTATTCATCTCAAATGTTTATGAAGGGAAGCATTCACTTCAAGTTTTGTTTCATATCACTTAGGAAGAGACGGTTACTTTATTTTATTAAACAACTTAAAGGAGGTAACGTCATGAAACAGATTAGGTAAAACTAATAAAAAAAAACAGAATAGTAAGAAATTAAAGAATTAACTTCATGTATAATATGCAGTTCGTACTGAACGTTAGCTATAAAAAAGTAACATCAGTTTTGAAAAATATTTTTTTAATATTGAGTATAATCTAATTCCTAGCAAAAGAAAAAATGATTTTATAATTACTGTATATATTTTATTAAATAATGATTTTATATACGGAATCGTTTCAATTTTTACAATTTTGCTTAACCATAATTTTATACTAATGTAGGATAGGTTTGACAGTCCAGGGAGAACTAAAGCCAAAAAGGTGCTGTTAAATAATTACATCTTGGAAATGCCACAAACATTTTTTAATTATTCTATTCATGTCCCGTAATAAGTAAATAAAAGATTTTGAATAGAATAGAATAAAGTAAATTAAATTGTTCTTTCTCTTCATTTTGTTATAATTCTTTCACCAGTAAGTAAATTATTATTATGTAAGTATAGCTTTGAAGGTATATTTATTATATATAAGGGTGATAACCCGAGGCAGTCACGTATAAAAAGAGACCTATACTAGACCATTTGGTATTCATAATCTGCACCTATTTCTGCCGCAAACACCACTGTCTTCTGGGTTGAAGGTCACATAGACAGGCTAGTTACTGGCAAATGAGACGTAATATCTCATGTTTAAGATCGGCGAGTTCACCGCCATATTTAATTTGTATTTGAATTACCCTCAATTGTTTTATGTGACATATAAAGACGAGAATAAATATCTGAGTATAGACAAATAATAAAGCTAGCTGCTTGAATGCTTGTATTTATAAAAAGATTCATTAATTTTTTATACAAAAAACCCAAATAGTTTAATAAAGTAATATAATGAACTAAACCTCAAAAACGAATTATCGATGGGGTACTGAATCTAGAACATGTAGAGATCAACCCAACCAATAAATAAAAATTCTCGCTCGTTTAAATACACCAATTCAAACGAGCTTATAAGCTTGAAGCCAATCTAGCAAATTATTATTAATTACATATAAAATTATTGAATAAGAGGACATTTTACGGAATTTATCACGTTTATTTTGTATTTTAAATCCCCGACGTTTCGAATAATTTTTCAGCGGCCGTGGTCACGGAGTAGACACACATGTCAGCCACCTAGTTCGTGGAGACGGGAGCTTCTCGCAAACTCCGCGTTAGATGAAGCTAACCAAAGACATGAGAGTCTGGAAGCATAACGCTTGAAGATGTTAAAAAAAAGGGGTAGACTTTAGTAGGTAGAAAATTCCTTCCATCCAATAATGTAGTACTCGCGTAAACCAAAGAATTAATTACATATTTAATATAATATCTCATATAAAAGCAAAGACCTTTTTACAATATATCCTTTTTAAACAGATTTTATAAGCTAAAATAGTTTACAATGAAATTTAGTATTTTGCAAGCTCAGTAGCTTACAAATATATAACCGCATTTAATACTTCAGCATACGTTGGCCTTATTAATTTCAGTGCTGAAAATGGTGGTTCGTTAGTCAAGAAAATTTGCATTTAAATCATGCGCTTATGAACCGAGTAACACAGTAATCAGCATAGTGTGATGAACAACTAGTGCATGTTTAAGTTTCTAACTATACACGATCGTTCGGTTTCTATTTATATTATAAATGCGATTGGGTGTATGGGTATTTGCTAACCGTTTTCTGGGCTTCATAATGTGTAATATAAAGTTCATATTTGTTTGCAAGTTTAGTATACATCGATAACGAGTAACGTTAACTGGATTATTTATCTATATATGTTGACTTATATTAAAAATGTATGTATTCCAATTTGTATACAAGCGAAGATCGTTATTAAATAAAATACAACGAATGACATTGCTTAAAAAATAGAAATCTTAACGACTTTTTTAGTCATCATCAGCCTGTGTTAGTCCACTGCTGGACATAGGCCTCCCCTAATACACCTCCATCCATTAGGGGATTTTGGACCGTATCCTACCACGCTGGTCCAATGCGGGTTAGTGGGTGGACCGACTTTTTACATGCCCATCCGACGCATGGATCATTTTACTTTTCAGACAATTGGGTGATCGGCCCAAATTGCCCTAACCAACTAGAAAACAACAATAAAAACTTGTTGAGTCCCCGCAGGATTCGAACCCACGACCTCCAGTTTCTAAGGCACACGCCTATACCACTAGGCTACGGAGGCAGTTACTTTTTAGTGATTGACATATAATGTGAATTTTAGTTACCTCCCTAAGGTTGGCTGTCAGACAATGCCTAAGGCATTAAGCCCGCCTGTGTACACTGTAATTGTACAAAAAGATTGAATTAATTGTGCCTAGATATTATATAATTATAATATAACGTATACGAATCAGATTGTAAAGTATTACCATCATAGTGCTTTAGAAGTAGAAACGTGAGAACAATCCATAACATTCACATAATAGAAGAGATTTACTAACACTGATTAAGGTAATGACTTGAAAGATTAATTTATAAACTTGAACGGTAATTTACCTATAATAAGTTCTGTATCGACCAAGCCGAGGTGTCTCCGACTTAGTTGCGACGCTGAAAAGTTGTGTGAAAGTTCATGATTTCATGAATTAGTTAAACCACGTCTTGGGTGGCAAAGTTGAAACATTAGCAAACAAGAGCTTCATAGAAACGGGCTTACGCAGTTGTTGCAAAGTTGCCTTAGTAAGTAAACTATGATGGTTAAAGCAAAGGATGAAAGTGATAATGTGTGTAGCTTGTTGTATGTCCATTTAAACTTCTTAGAGATCACCTCCTAACACACAAAATATCTATTAAAAAGCAGTTGGCGTAATCAGTAGTTTTTTTACAATTTTTATAATGATTTTTTAATGCTTTTGCTGTATTTAAAACGTACCTCGTTATAGAACTTAAAAGCAAACAAGAATTTTCATGTTACGGTAACATTCAGCAGGCAAATTTCCCAACCAAATATTCTATACAGTTTCTTAATTATTAAGCAAAATTTATACATCTCAGTTAGCTTATTGTAATAAAAGTACAAAAAAAATGCTATATGATAGCTTTACTGTTTTAAAGTTCTTGCTAAACGAGTGCTACGAGTCGTAGCAAGTTCGTAGCCATTATGTAAATCCATTTCATCCCTACCTGCGCACATTTACGGCGTAGATTATTCAAGTGACAAGCTGTGACTTGACACCATCGCTGAATTAATGTGCACGTAGCGCTTAAAGTAGGCATTAATAATCGTAAAATCTATAAAACAAAAAGATATTTCTTTTACTTACGCGATACTGTACATGTTAAATACATTTTTACGGATTTTTCTAATTATTAAACTAACTATTTAATAAATATTATAACGGCAAGGTGGGGTGACGACATCGTTAAGGATGCAGGTCGATCTCGGATGAGATCAGAGAGAGATCGTGAAAAATAGCGTGGGCATGAAGAGGCCTATACCCAGCAGTGGTTAAAATCAGGCTGTGTGTAATGAATTTTATACAGAGGAGATTTTTATATTTTGTGTATATAAAAGAAAGTTGATTTTAAGTAACGTAGCCACTTTTTACTTCAGGAAAGATAATTTAAAAATCCAAGAATAAAACGGGCATAGTCGTAAACGGACTGCTAGTTCCTTATATTTGGAGAGTCCGAAACGTTGGAAATAAATATTAAGCGTAAACGCTAAAAATCCACAAAATGTGGATTTAACACCCATGAAAGAACAATATACAATTTCACATTTTGGAATTGTTCGTTGATAATAATCTATGTCAAAGAAGCCATTATGAAAGTGTAGTGTAAAGAGTAAGTAGCGCAATCAATAGAGAGCTAAATAACTAAAGTTTTTTTTTTAAATTTAAAACATATTGTGTTGGCTTTAAATAAAAGATAATTTTTTTTAATATCAATATATTAGTTTCTGCTTCTAGTTACGACCCTTATAACGATCAAGTTTTAATCATATCAGACACTTGTTATAAAATTTAAAAATTAACTTATTTTAAATTTATTATGTAACTTTAAAATGAAACGTTATTTAGCCTTAACGTCTTTCTTGTATTTTTTACAAATTTTCATTAGGTATGTTTATAATGCTCTTAGTATTATCCTTATGACTTATTATTATATATTTTTAATGGGCATCTGATCGTATAATAAGAAATAATATCAATTTGATGGATGTTTTAGTTGTCAGTAAACTTTAGAGATTCCAGAGCTCCGATTTTATTCATTTTTTTTTAAGGATAGATATTAGCTTCCTGGTGTTCAAATTTTTCAAAAAATAATTTTGTGATTAGTGGATTAATAGATATTTGAAAAACAAAAAAATATGCCACCAAAAATCACAACCACTTGCGATTAAATTACAAACGCTCCCAAAAACGTCAAAGGTATGCTTTACATAACTGTAATACTTCAATTGGTCTACGATAAAGTCCGCGATAACTTAAATATTTGTTATATGAATAACACACAATAAGCATTGTAATTTAAAAAAAATTAAAAGTTGCAATCAGGCACATTCAATGCTTATTTAAGATAATACCGTTGGAGTTTACATAAAAGTAATAACTTTTTAAGCAATCCAATAGGATTAAAACAAAAATCTATATTTCATGTAGATAAAACGTGTCATAAATGACATTTAGATGAAAAAAATGCCTTAAAATATATTAGAGATTAAAAATGCGGTGACAGAAAACGGGACGAAATTTCGTACGGTGAGCACGCTTACCTGCTTATATAGCGTACAATTGTTATACACTTTTCAACCTTTAAAAATTCTAAGAATGTTTATCTTTAACTGTAGTAAATGTATTCTTTGTTATTCAGTAATAATGTAGCTTTATAACACCAAAAGGGTTTTTGGAATAAGTACAGCGTATTTTGAGGATATTCTTTATTTACAAAGATACAAATCTCTAAAAATATGAGTATAGAAGTGAAGTAGTAAACAAAGTTACTTGTTCACCTTAATTTATGTTGAAACTATGTACTTGAAACTGTACCGAACTGACTGATTACGAAGTGATTAATTCAGCTTTACACGTTGCTAGCGTATGTTCAAGTTTCTAACGATCTGCAAATGCATTGGAATCCTCGAATAATTCAGTTGCATTTAACATTGTGGCATCTTCGCTTGTGTTGAGAGTTAATTTTGCTCCTTGATTCTATATTACCTCAATAAATAGGCTTTACATTTTTCAACATTTTGGTACAAATTTTATTGCAGCAGTTTTCTTAAAATCAATTTTAATATTTTACAAATAATTTGAATTGATGATTTTAAATTATTAGTGAAAATCAGGTAAAGGTCAAAAGTGACAATTCGGATAATAGAGTAAAAAATAAATTTTCGATTTCCTTACAATCCTTTAGATTTGAGTATCAAAAATTTTATGTTTGTACCTGTTCGAAAAAATTTTTAAATACTTTTTTATTTATTTTTGACTACTATAAAAAAAAATTATCGCAACTATTTAATATATTACAGACTTTGGGGCAATCTAAACGCCAAAGTTTTCTTTAAAAATTTGGACAACTTAACGTCAAAACATTATACAATTATATTAAGTTTCAGGTCCAGAAAGGAATATATATCTTATGATATATAGATATCAAATTAAGAAATATATATGATTATGATTTCGGTTTTACCCGCAGATAATATATAAGCTAAAAAATTATGACAAGTAAGTTTGAAATTTTATTAAGTTATAAAGTTAAGAATAAATTTATATATGGCTTCCTTATTGAGTTTTTCATCACGCTTTAAGGGGCGTCTCCAACTCACTTTCTGTGCTAAGTTATGTGGAAGTTCATAACTTCATGAATTAGTTAGATTGTTCTAATGGCAAGTCTTAATTTAAAATTAGATTGCTTAATATGAACACAGCTTAACTACTTATGGTTCATTTTGCTATAAAAAAGTATGACAAGTATTATAATTACGGCACTTAGTTAATGCTACGCAAAGTTTTAAAATCGACGAATTTATGCAGCTTAATTTTATTTTAGTAGTTTTATTGATTCCAGTTATTGAAAAAAAAATGTAAGTTATACAACTTTGATTAGTATAAAATATGGTTACGTAATATGTGGAAGGGTAATGCATATGTTTACATACCTAGACAAAAATTGCCTTTACTTAAAAGCTTACAGTAAAGTAAAAGTAATGTTAATGCACTTGTAAATAACATATTTTGAATGAAATATAAAATAAATAATATACTTAAATATGAATGTGATTGCGTAGTTATGTTCTGCGTGAATATTACTTTTGTATTAGTAAACAAGAGATGAATTAAGCAGTGAAAGTATAGGTGCCAGTCTTGTCAGCCTTAAGGTTATGACAGAATCTTATACGAGAGTCCACAATTTTATTAGATATAACAACAAACATATTATGCACTTAACTATCATAGTCTGTCCCGTTACTACAAAATCTAGAAAAAATCTGCAACGTAATAAAGGTGTTACAGTAATTGTAATGGAATTAAATGATAATGGAAATAAACACCCCTATAACGATTGTATATTATTAAATATAAATCAGTATTTTTTTCATTTTCACTTTGTTCATATATTCTGACTAGTATAGCAAGCTGAGCATCTTTTGTTGATATCATAATTCGTAATGAAGCCTTATTAGACGCATATTAATATATTTATTTGAGAACAATTATACACATAATTATTTTTTTGAACTCACATTGTCTGCTTTTAAATAAATATACTAATTTTAAATAGGTAAGATCCAGTATTTGTTATGTATTAATGATATGGATACACAAAAATTTTATTCCATTATGACAATCAAAGCAAATCTTTATTTATTTATATCTTTACCACATAATCTTTTGTGATAATCTATAAAAGCAACAGTTTAATAGAAAATTTATTAATTTTACTAATAAGTTTTCTAAGCATTATCATCATAAATTAAACAGGAACAGGTGACATTTAAACCGTCTCTCAATTAATGCTTGCAAAGATCTTAAGATATGTCAATCCCTTGTTAGGTTGAATTTCTCAAGAGGAGATAAATGATGCTCCGCAAATGTCCGATAAATTTTCATAAGAAAAGTTTACGAACAATTCTACCTCAAGTTTTGTTGTTATCTGAAGAACGTCATTACTGTTATTTATGTCATTATCATCATCAGCCTGCGTTAGTCCACTGCTGGACATAGGCCTCCTCTAATACGCGCCTCCATTAGGGGATTTTTGGACCGTATCCCATCACGCTGGTCCAATGCAGGTTGGTGGGTGGCCATGTGGCATGGGTCATCTTACTTTTTAGACAATTGGGTGATCGGTCCAAATTGTCCTGGCTACCCAGAAAACAACGATAACACAAAGCCCGCGGGTTTTGAACCCATGACTTAGGTTTTATAAAGCAATGCCGTTACCGCTAGGCCAAGGAGGTAGTTTATATTTATATACAATATACATTAAATCACTAGAATCGTTATGATCACCAAGTTTGATAGATGAAACATACTTTCCCAGCATTTAACTTGTATTTAACATTGGGTGACTTAATTAAATTTAGTTAATATAATTGATAAAAATAGATTTGAACATGAAAAGAAACTAGGCATAATTAAAGATCTATTCAACAATTTATTTTCCGGAAACTCAAAATGAACCTGAAATAATGTATAAAGTTTTTAAATATTACAAGAAATATTAAATTTTTAATCGAAATAATTAGGACAGATGTATTAAAATGTAAAAATCTTGATAATCTTAGTTTAGACAGCCTTACGCAGGCAGAAATGTTAGGGGTATATTTAATTAGAGGCCCAACATGATGGTTGCGGTGGATCGTGACGTGAAAGTTTCGATCGTCCTAACTTTCATTATTTGCTTTGATAGAGGTATTCCGCGTTCAGGGGACATAGAAAGGAAATAAAGTTGTCGTTTATTATTTTTAATCTGAACATCTTTAGGCAACGGAGAAAGACTGTTGACTTTATTGAGTAAATCGAATAAATGATGTGATTAATATACATATAAAAAATGGTATATGAAACACCAGAGAAAAATGCTTAGAAATATTAATATAGTGATTAAAAGAAAACAAGAGTAATATAGATACGTTTTTTTTATTGCCGACGATGGCAGACGAGCAGTCGGGCCACCTGATGGAAAGTGGTCACCGATGCCCCTAAACATAGGAAATACCAATGGTATCATCAATCCGCTGCCTATATGAGACATAGTATGTAACGTCTCATTTATCCAGTAATTACGTTGGCTACGATACTCTTCAAACCGGAAGACAGTAGTATTTTAACGCGCTACTGCTTTGGTGGAGAAATAGGCACCGTAGTGGTACTACCCCAGACGGCCCTCTGTAAAAGGGGACTACCACCTCCAATCACTGAAATGTGTTAACTAACATGTAAGTGATAGTGAACACATTTTAGTATAAAAGAGCCACTAAATATGTTGGATCATTGCGGTTAATTCTCATATCAGAAATAGCACGCTGAAAAGAATTCAAAGGATTTTAATTGTAAACCCCAATTACTTTTTTGTTCAAGTTGTGAGTGATGCTGTCTTCAGCCAAATGACATGTTGATAAAACTTTTACGATGACATCAAACAACTCCCTCCGTAGCCTTTTCTTTTTTTTACCATGGGGATTGCCCCAGGGTAAATAAAAAAGAAAAGGCCTACGCATACCCGTCCTTGCGGGGGCGAAGACAGGTTATGTCGGACGCGCACCGACTAAAACCACCATTTTATTCCTTCCTGACGCCTTTAGGGTGGAGTCACAGGAACGTGCTTCCACTTATCTGCAACCCCACGGCTGCGGCTGGTCAGGCCGCAGGTACTAAGCCTAAAGCGAGAACCTGTACGGGGGGTGCCTCCGTAGCCTTTTTTTTTGCCTCCGTAGCCTAGTGCAACTGCCACCGTGGCCTAGTGGTATGGGCGTGAGCTTTAAAAACCGGAGGTCATGGGTTGGAATCCTGCGGGGACTGAACAAATTTTCTTTGTTGTTTCTTAGTTGCGTCGGATGGGCATGTCAAAAGTCGGTCCACTCACCAACTCGCATTAGATTAGCGTGGTGGGATGCGATCCAAACCCCCTAATGGATAGGAATTAGAAATTAGGGGAGGCCTATGTCCAACAGTAGACTATAACAGTCTGATGATGATGATGATGACGATGACATCAATTACTTTAATTCTAACGTAGCCATGCGGTTTTTCCATCATTAAATATCAACAATTATTTATTATAAATCTTATTGCATTTCCTCAGATACAGGGTTATCCTCTTACTATAATTGAAAGTTTATTCAAGAGTAAATGCATTTTCACGGGTTCTTTGAATGAAAGGGTCATACGATTGTAATTCAATGACTTGAGTGAAAATCCTTTGAATACCAATTAAATACAAACTTTATGGAAACATACATACTTGTCTTACATACTTGTCAAGTTCTGATTTATTAACGACCAAATAAAATATATTGTCGCGCTACAATTAAGCGTTAATTGTATAATTTTGAATACTTTATCGAAGATGTGATTTTAATTTAATTTTAACCAAGGTTATTAATGTCCTATTTTTCTTATTCATACTATCTGATCTGAAATAGAGACCAGTCACATGCGCAGTTGTTTTTATAAACAAATGAGTAAAAGTGTGACCTCTTACTCGTATTATCGAGACAATTTGGTACATATTTATATGCTTGAAGTCTGTAATTTTTAGTTGGTTACCAGTTAATGTCGCTTTTCTTGGCGTTCATTAAAAAGAGGATGGAGAAAAGAGGCCGTATTCTCAAAGACGAAGCGATGGTCGATCACCGACCAATTGGGATGCCGATCTCCGTGCAGTAGCCGGTTCAAGTTTGAGGCAGTAGCAAGGGATCGTTCGTATTAGTGTATTGGAAAAAAAGTGTAGGTCCAGCAGTGAACTAAGACACACACAATCAGCTGCTGCTGATAATGATGATGAATGTCAATTATATCTACATTCAGCATCATCTATATATGTATGAAATCAATCATGTCCGTCGAGTAAAATTCTATTCTACCTGTAGAAGATATGCTGTATAGCTCTAGAATTCACTTAATCGACACACTTTAAGCGAAATCGGCAACTTAATTAATGCGCTGAGATTATGTGAAAGTTCATGAATTCGTTTAGTTGAATCTTAAGTGGCAAACGCTAAACTTTTGTAAACAAGACCTTGATATAAGCAAGTATACGAACAGGTTTCGCCTTTGTGGGTAAACTATTGTCAGAACGTTAAGGGAAAATTTAATACCGTCGCATGTTTAACGGTGACATCGCAAATCTACACAAACGATGTTATGTAGGTACTTGTACACTGCTATGGTATGTAATTTTAGGATTTTATTAATAAACCTGGAAATTACAAAATTGGTTAAGAGTACCTGGATAATGTACCTTTTATTTAAATTCTGCTTAAATTGAGTTTAGGCAATAAATTTGCAGAATTAGAAAAACATAAGATTTGCTATCGGTGTAACATACACATATATAAAAACCATTAACTTTTCATGTATAAAAATATATACAATAAACATATAAATATATACAAAGTTTACCGTTTGTTATACAACAAAGAAAAATGCATAATATGTGTTATTATGCATTTTCTTGTTGCATGATACAAAAACTAATGTATTAAAAGAATTTATAAATATTTTAAGCATAATCAGGATCATGCTACAAATTGTAGCGATCTTTAAAGTCATAATATAAATCCATTTAACGTGCTCGGTCACAGCGATTAATATTCATGTGACAAGTAGCGACTAAACACTGTCACAGATTCAACAGGCACGTAGCGGGTACGCAGTGAAATGAAAAGATGCCTAATGCGAAGTATGTTCTACGAGATTTATCAGAATCTCAATGGTTAATTGTAATATATGAGTTATATTTAAATATTCATATATCTGCGGGTCTAATACGTTTTTTCATAAAACCTAATATATCGCTTTTAATAGAGCGTCATGTTGTGTACGTAAAGCATAAATTTTAATTGTAGTTATTGGATTAATCCATTCCAAAGAACTTAAATTCTATTTCTTTAGGAGCAGGACGTTCAACAGAAGGCAATCGAAACGCTCTGCCTGAAAGAAGTTAAACCTAGGACGCCACAAATCCACTTACCGCTCTAAGGCATATTATGCAACATTAAACAACAAGTTTCCTTCTCCTAGCCACTTTTTAAAGGTATCATATTAATCTATAAAGGTAAACTTGAATAAGAGCTTTTACGCAGAACGACTAGCATATGACCCGTAGCACTCGAAGGAAAAACCGATTTCAAAAATTGGATAACACTATAAACTAGAACACAACAATATTTCACCGTTACTGATTGAAGCAGAAATTTATAGTGCGGTACTTTTTTCTCAAGCTATAAATTAGGATTCTACCACCTACATGAAGTTACTATAGAAATTGCCTATGATAATAATGTGTTCAGTGTTAAATTCTATTTATTTATTTGACCCTGACTCGTGCGTTCGTTAATTTTAAGTAGAGTTTAATAATATCGTTTTACAAAAGACCATTTCTTTTCCAAATTGTGTTCTGATAGAAAACAGTAGCTGGGCAATGCAATGTTATAGTAATGTCATATTATTTGTTAAGTTAAATTACTCTATATTGATACCGAAATTCGTTGCACTCCACATGTATCCCTCCTTAGTAACTTCCTCAAATATGTCGTTAAAACACGTATGGATTAAAGTTAGCTTGAATGAAAGAGATAAATGATGCCATCACTCATAATTTTATATTTTCTCCAATATGATTTGTGAATATATCATACAATTGGTTCCATTATCATATGGCTAAGCTGCATGTTTATGTTTTGATAGTACACTTTTTACTTAATCAAGATTCTATATTTATAAATTATCGTAAACACTACACAAAGATAACCATTAAATGAAAAAAATTGATTATCAATTTTACTTCATATCATAGTTTATATCAGCATCATCTGTAATAGACCCATACTTAGTGGACATTGGACTCCTATATCCACCACCTAGTCAATGTTGGTGGGTGGACTGACTTTTACATGCCCATCCGACGCATGGATCATCTTACTTTTCAGAACACTTGGGTAAACAGCCCAAATTGCCCTAACCAACTAGAAAACAACAATGAAAATTTGTTGAGTCCCCGCGGGATTCGAACCCACGACTTCCGGTTTCTAAAGCACACGCCCATACCACTAGGCTACGGAAGCAGTTTTTTTTTATAAATTTGTTCATTTATTTTACTGTAAAACTGTCATACAAACTTGAGAGAAGCAAAAATGTTTAAAGCGTCCCTAACTTAATGCCCGGAGAGATAACAGAATTAAGATATGTCAATCCCTTTTCAGGTTCAATTTCTCAGAAGAGATTGATGATGTTCCGCAATTTCAGTCAAATGTTGACGAATAAAGTAGAAGGCTTGTTATCTGACAGATGTCATTAATGTTATCTATACAAAACGAAATTAAGAGGGGCCGTTCGTCCAGACCTTTTACTAAGGAAAAAATATGTATTTTTTCACTATTTGCGTTAACTTTTAGCATAGTCACCTGTGAAGGAACTTCTATAAAGACTTATTATAGCAGATCGCTAATAATCTGATTCCCCACTAAAATACGACTTGTCGAGGTCTGCTAAATAGACGTTTACTCTTGCGATGCAGTCCTCATTTTTGCATTAAAGTCTCAGTAGCTAACGTTGGCATTGGGTGGTGTCTAAATAAAATCACTTTTTTGGAAAAATTATTGAAACAGATTCAAACCAATTACCTCCGTCTTCTAAAACACAAGCTATCAATGGCTTACTACTACGCTATGGAGGCATTTATTACGGATTATACAGAAAATGTAGTATTTTCTATATTAGTATACATATCCTTGTACACAGATTATATTCACAATTTGAGGGTATATTTAATTAGAGACCCAAAGTTATGGTTGCGGTTGATCGTGACATGAAAGTTTCGATCGTGCCAAGTTTCGTTATTTGCTTTGATAGAGTCATTTCACGTCCGAAAGGGTAAATGCTATGTGTACTATAAACTGGGTTAAGTGAAATAGATTTGTAGTTAGTTATTGCAATTGACAACACCTTATATTGCCCGAGGACTCTCCATGTACTACATATGTATAAGAAGTATTTATAAGTTCTTGACGTATATAAGTACTATATATACGTAAAGGTTATATAATCAATTATAATTTATTATTATTGTATTTAACTACACGTTTAATTATAAAAGAATTGTAGTATAGAGCCATCGTGAACGAGGCATTCGTATCATTGGACGAAGTTCACATTTCAGAAACTGAAGGTACAAAGCAAAGCAAGTGAATGTTTGCTTGAAAGCACAATGACGGTGATATATACAGCTATAAATTGTCCATTCTGTAATAGTCTGTGTGAATCTACAAGGTTAGTAATCAAAGGAAGCATCAGTTCTAATTTTAAGTTTGTTTCGTGTGCTTTCCTGTCTTCTCTCAAAAGACATGCTATAAATCACTTATGTTAACTGGTGTTGGATGTTTATTGTATTAACAGTGATATAATACATATTGGATAAAAAAGTTTCGCACATATATACTGTATAGGTCTTTAGTACAAATTTTGTATAGTTTGGGCATAGGGTAGTTGTTTGTGTTTTAAAATATCAATTGTATACTAGTAACCGTCTACGGCTATGCTCGTCTTAATTTTAGATTGATTTACCTGCAGTAGAAATCAGCATATGTTAGCCAAGGTGAATGTAGTTGTCTAATTATGAAAGAATTTTTTAAATCATAACATTAAGTTTATTCACTAGAAATATACAAATGTTTCCATTATAAAATCTAAGTAAAGATAATATTAATTTTGTTGAATACTTGTACATAATTCTTGTACGTATATAATATGTAATATGTGCTATACAAAAAACATATTTTATACGATACGTTAATCATTTATCATAGATTTGGATTTATTGTTAAATATCATTGCATTCCCTGAATTGTGGGCTTATCCTCCCACGATAATCGAATGTTTAGTCAGCAGCAAATGCAATTTATGGATCAACTAGCGTTCATACGGCTACAATTCAACGACTTCTGATCTGAAATGCTTCTCATGTAAAGTAAAAGGCTTATTTCATGCTCGTTATGTTTAACATCGTGCATAAAATAAGGCTTTCATTCACTTATGATAATTTTAAATATTACAAATATTTAAAATCATTGATGCCGATTCGAACAAAGTTATTAACGCCGCCTGATACGCTCAAACCGTAAACACGAAAGAATTAAAGACAAGATCTTAAACACTTTTTGACTTGTTTTTTGGTTTTACTAAGATCATTGTTTCATCTTTAGTAGCAACATATATAAAATTGAGATGTCTACAGTAATTCACGTTCACCGATACCTTATGGAGAGGAATATGTCCTTTACCATTAGGTAATTCTATTTTCATTATTCTTTACGTAATTTGCTAGCTCGTCCAAGTCGTGGACATTTTTCATATCTACAAACAAAACAAAACCGTAATGCTTGGATAAGACAATCACTACAATACACTTAGAAGGTAATATTCTTTACAGTTATTGAATATTATTTTCATTTTAATATTTGTAAATCTCAAAGTACTTCAAAGATGACGTTATTGTAATAAATTCGTCTAAAATGTACAATTCAATGTACACAAAAACGAGTATGTAAGTTTACACAACTTATAATGCATTTGCTACGCCGTAGACTCTCGTAGCTTAAAAGCTACGCCAGCTAAGAGCTTTTAGTGAAAAAGCAATATTGTTTAGAGAGAAAATTAAAAATCCGTTGAAAGTTAAAACTGCGGCAGACACATTACACTCCAGCAAGTGTTGAGTATGAACACATGCACTCTACGCTTTTTGTATGCTTTGCTCAGATAAAAGAACAAAAAAAATTCTACGTTGTTACAGTGAAAATTTATAAGCGATGTATTTTGATTAATATTGCAAGTAATGGTAGGATTATTTTTTTTTGCATTTAAGAATACTATGTTTATATTATCACGTTTGATATTTAAATAAAATGTAACACTTAAATCTCTTTAAAGTATATATATACCTAGTGTGTTTTAATTTAATTTTATTTATTTACACTTTTTATACATTATTTGAACAGTGACGGATTTAATGCCAAAGGAATTGTCTCCCATTTAACCATTGGATGAGAAAGAGAGATTGAGAGTTTTTATCTGGCTTTGGAAATAATAAGGTGTCGGTAACTCGCATACATGATGGTATGATAATAAGTAAGCGGTTGTTTTCTATATATATTTTTGTATATGTATTTGTGTATATGTGTATTTGGATATACTTTTACTTTGAACCTGCTAATTTATCTTTTTATTTCTTCTTAGTTGTATCTTGGATACATAAAAATAAATCTTATTATTTATCTTTACTCTAATCGTTAAAAGCAACGATAAAAACAGATAAATATAAGCAAAAGAGATTAATGATGTTCCGCAAATTTCAGTTAAATTTTCAAAAGATATACGAATTTGTCGATTCCTTGTTATCTCAAGAACATTATTACTGTTATATGTACAAACAGAAAATAAATTGTATTTCAATTATTACTACACGTTGCAGAATTGTATCATGCAGTTCCGCACATTATTTTTCAGCATTGTCTCCTGAGGGGACTTCTACAAAGACCTATTATATCAACTTGCTAATAATCTGATACCTCCCTTAACTTAACTTGTCGAGGCCTTAAAATATCAGTAGCTAATGTTGGCATTGGGGCGGTGTCTAAATAAAAGAACACTTTTGGAAAACTTATTGAATCATATTCACACCAATGACCTCCGTCTTCTAAAGTACAATCTCTTTCCAATAGGCTATGGAGGCAATTATTACGGATTATACAGAAAATGTAGTATTTTCTGTATTAGTATACATAGATATCCTTGTACTCAGATTATATTTACAATTTGAGGGTATATTTAATTAGAGGCCCAAAGTTATGGTTGCGGTTGATCATGACATGAAAGTTTCGATCGTGCCAAGTTTCGTTATTTGCTTTGATAGAGTCATTTCACGTCCGAAAGGGGTAAATGCTGTATGTACACATATAGACGGTAAACAAAAACAGGTTTGTTGATTGCTATCCCACTTGATAACATCTTATTTTGCCTGATGACTCTCAATGTACTGTGTGTAAGAATTACATCCATCTATACACGTAAATATAACACAAATATAGTATATAACACTGTATTTACTTAATGTATATTAAAACTAATATTTTATTATTATTGGCTGTGAGGTTAATACATCAATAACTTCATAAGCATGGTGGATTTTAAGTTATAAAGAATACAAAATGTATATATGCCGGAAAATTATTGACACTTAATAACAAGAAATACAAGAGATCTTTAGTATGCTATGACACTTTTAATTATAAAAGGAATTGCAATTTATAGCCATCGCGAAACGAACTATTCGGATCATTGGACGAAATTCACATTTCAGAAACTGAACGCACAAAGGAAAGCAACTGAATGTTTGCTACAAAGCACAATGAAGGTGATATACACAGCTACGAATTGTCCATTTACTACATTTTGTAATAGTCTGTGTGAATCTACAAGGTAGGTAAGTAATCAAAGGAAATGTCACTTTTAATTTTAATTTTGAACTTTGTTTTGTGTGCTATTCCGTTTTCTGTCAAAAGACATGCTGTAAATCCCTCTGCTTATGGATGTATATTGTATTAACAGTGATAAAATAAATATATAATAAAATAGTTTCGTATATATGTACAGCATAGGTCATTATTACAAATTTTGTATAGTTTCGGCAAAGATAAGTTGTTTGTGTTTTAGAATATTAATTGTATTCTAGCATCCCGCACACGGCTGTGCTTGTTTTACTTTTATGTTTTTGAAATTGATTTACCTACAGTAATAAGCAGCATATGTTGCCCAAGATGAATGTAGCTGTCTAATGGTAAAAGTTTTATTCAAATCTTCACATTAAGTTCATTCAATACAAATAAACAAACTTTATTACAAATATTTCCATAGATTTGGATTTATTGTTAAATATCATTGCATTCCCTCAATTGTGGGCTTACCCTCTTACGATAATCGAATGTTTAGTCAGCAGTAAATGCAATTTCATGGGTCAACTAGCGTTCATACGGCTACAATTCAACGACGTCTGATCTAAAATGCTTTTCATATAGAGTAAAAGGCATATTTTATGCATGTTGTGTTTAACATAGAGCAATTACAAAAATATTCAAAATTCATCAATTCTTTTTTGGTTACACTCAGATAATCGTTTTATCTATGCTGTTAAACATTTCCTTTACCATTAAGTATTTTTTTGTTACATAATTTGCTACTTCATCCAAGTCGGGGATAATTTCCATATCCACAAACAAAAAAACGTCATTTATTTTATAGTTATTGAATAATAATATTTATTTTTACATATCTTCATATATATGTATTGATTAGACGACGTTATCGTAATAAATTCATCTAAAGTGTACAATTCATTATACACCAAAACGAGTAAAAATCTGTTGAAAGTTAAGAAAGCGGCAGACACATTACACTCCTGCAGGTGTCGAGTACGAACACATGCACTCTACGCTTTTTGTATGCTCAGATGAAAGATCATAAAACGAGTCAATATGCGTTGTTACAGTGAAAACGTATAAATGGTGTATTTTTTAAACATTTTAACAAATGCTAGGGGTTCAAGTTTTCTATTTTTTTGCATTTAAGAATATAATTTGAAGATTATCCCGTTCTTTAAACAAGATGTAAGATTTAAATCTCGTTAAAGTTTAATTTTTGGATACTGTAACACAGAAAATTCCTTGTGTGGTATATAAATATAATTTTATATGTAAAGATATTTTTTTCTGGTTGTATTGATAAGAAGACATCGGTTAGTCACTATGTGTGATATTTTGGTATATGTACATTCATTTTACATTGAAGCTGTACATTAACTTTGTATTTCTTTGTTACTAATACTATGATGTATCGTTATTATGGCTTTATATAATGAATGTATATAATCCAAATAAAAAATTGTTAATTTAATATACTCTTTAAAGCTTTTACCAATCTGCTGTTAATTCGAAAAATTCCCAAAAACCTGGAAAGAAACTCTGTAGTCATAAATTTTCTTCCTTTTTCTTTTATGTCAATATGACATTATTATGAAACAAATGTCATATACGAACCTTATTGTAACCTATCTAAACCTAGATAGACAGGTCATTTATTTAGAGTAAGACACTAGTATAAATAGACTTACTAGAGACTAGAAGTTTTTAGTCTGAAAGCATCCTATCAGGACACAAAAGAGAATGTCTAAACTTGTATGTTGAACTATTATATTAATGTTTATATAATTTCATCACTTACCTCTCCCAGCTAAGTCTGCGAGGCGCATCACTATTGATCTCCTCTGGAGTTCCCCTAACTCCTTGGGTAAGGAGACGTGCCAATCTGGACCCAGTACTGACACTGCTCGTACTGGACACAGATCCTCGAGGAGTGGGCACTCTGAAACAAAAATATCATTTATTGACTGATTTGTACGTGTTTTATATTAACGTTTTGATCTAGCTAAAATGTTTCGAGTTTTAATGTGCACATCGGATTTTACGACTGCTCGATCAATTCTCTTTTATGACTAATGTTCATTAATATTTATTAAGCCTGAACTGCAAAGTGTATCAAACTATTACTGACACTATACTTAGTGTTTTGGAGCGTATCCCAACACGCTGGTCCAATGCGGGTTGGTGGGTGGACCGATTTTTTACATGCCCATCCGACGCATGGATCATCTTACTTTTCAGACAATTGGGTGATCGGCCCAAATTGCCCTAACCAACAAGGAAACAACAATGAAAATTTGTCGAGTCCCCGCAGGATGCGAACCCACGACCTCCGGTTTCTTAAGCACACGTCTATACCACTAGGCTACGGAGGCAGGCTACATAAAAAAAAAACAAAAACGTATCATGACAAGGCACTTTATCGTGTATTTGAATTACAAGGTATATCGTTCGACGATCTATGAACCAGGCGGGAATGGAATCCATTGGTGGAACAATAATTCAACGGATGGCCATAAAACCTTTACCTTCGGAACAATCGTGAAACATTCCGAACAAGGCTCTACGGATATCGTTCAACCCAAATAATACTAACAACGTACAAAACAAACTAAAATAACGCAATATAAATTTAGTTTGCTAAAATATATGCTCGGATATTAATCATTTCATTACAAATAAATGTAAACTATGGTTATAATTTTGGTATATTTTCAATGACTTAAAAATGAATAGCTTATTCATACTTAGTGACGTAGCGTGAATAGATTGTCAGTGACAGATAACGCTCACGGCACACTTTAAAAAATATTATCGTTTACAATTTAATTTAATCTAGATTTAAAGTTAGGTTTATTTCAATGAGATGACAATTTTAAACTTGTAACTATATGTTTATTGTTTTGATTTTATTGTAAAAAGTTACAAAAAAAGTACTGCCGATTTTCTTTTTTTAGTCCTCAGGTTAGAGGCGTCCTTTTCCGAGCGGTGGTAGCGTTTCTGACAATCAATAAGGGAGTGTATCACTCCTGTGATAAAAAGTTGAAAGAAAGCTATTTGAATGCGAATAAAAATCTATGTTAGATCCATAAAAAAGTTGTCAAAAGTTTTTACAATATTATGTCCCCCTTGAAACCACGAATCCACCTAAGCGTTTTTTTTTTTAATTAGATTAAATGATCTGGTATACTTGTAATTGTTTATAAAATATATTGTTAAAAGATGAATTGAAATTTTCGTTATTAATGATTTTTGAATATGTTTTAAAATTATTAAATAAAATTACTTTACGGATTTTATCGCGTTTATTTTACATTTTAAATTCACCGACGTTTCTGAACACTTTCCAGCGGCCGTGGTCACGGAGTAGACTGAGATGTCATGCGTCTTCTTGCCAGTTCTGAAGGGGTTTCCAGATCTTAATTTTTATTAATTATTTTTAATCTGTACTCGACCTATGCAAAATGAACTGATTTTATTTTAACAGCCGGCAGTGGTATTATGCTTGGGTTTAAATTTTAATTTATTAATTATGGGATCCCAAGTAGGTGGTAGAACTCCAACCATCTTCTCTATTGAAATTTGGATGTTTTTAATCTCAATAGCCTCACGGATCATCCTTGGTAGGAATCGGTGTTCTTTAGCGAGGATTTGTGGTCGATCAAATCTGATGTAATGGTTTGGTGATTTAATGTATGGTCACACACTGCCCACTTGTTGGGTCTTCTATGTTTAATGTCAGCTATATGTTCCTTCTGTCTCACCCCGTGACCACGGCCGCTGGAAAGTGTTCGAAACGTCGGGAATTTAAATATTAAATAAACGCGATAAAATACGTAAAAGTAATTTTATTTAATGATGTATAATATTCAAAGCAATAAAAATAATTATGTTTTAAAATGTTCAGGCTCAAAAGAAAGATATTAATAATATAACAAGCATAATGTTTTATGTAATCTAAATATTCTCATGTCACAATGTTTCTTCCCCTACCTTCAAAACGGTTTGAGCGATTCATATGAATTTTTATGCATATTTAAAAGTCCGAGATTCGTTTAAATTTTAACATTTCCATATCCAACCCTTGCTTTTTAACAGTTATTTTAATAATTTCATCTGAAATACGGAATTAATGTAAACAATGAACATATAGCAATAAACCAGCGTAATACCTTTAGCATACCTATTGATGTATTGTCACTTAGACCTTAATTAAACAATAAAAGGCCATACATACAACGCCACCTAGTTGCACTTTTGTTTTCTCATATACCATCCCTTATTCGACCCTGAAGTAATAATCTACCATTTGCTCCAAATAAGATTTACTTCAAACTTTATTTTGAACGAAAAAGGCATTGCAAATAACTTAATGACCCAATTACAGTAATATTTCGTTAATTTATTCAAGTTTTTGTTATGGTCAAATTCCAAGTTCAAAGTCCAATAATGCCAGGACACTAAGGCGATCAATATCTTTGTTGCACTAAACAATCTAATCAAGTTACAAATTAGGCATTATTCCAACAGTTAATAACAGTCCTACATTGCGTCTGAATTATGCATGTAGCTAATCTGCATTTATCAAACTGTTGTGAAGTGGAATCGAGTCAGTAAACCGTTTCACGTAATTAATAATTTACAAGGGTTAAAATTATTCAAAATTCAGCCAATATTAATAAGTTTTCGTCAAGCTTAACACGATTAGTTAGTTAGAACTACAAAATTAGAGAGCAAAGTAACTTGGCGACATTGACTGTGATGAATCTGAAATTGCGTTATGAATTTATAATCACGTTTAAACAGTTTTCAGACGTGAAATTATGGCTTCGGGCGTTGTGACTTTTCGATTGAACTAGATTTTCGACAATATAGTAATTTAAATAGAACATCCTAATAATATTATAAATTGGAAAGTTTTAATAGACAAATAAATAAACTAATTATCCAACAGATGCGCGGTGAAGAATAAGGTGAAATTAAAGGGATAAAGTCATGAATAACTCTACTTATATTATAACAACTGAAACATTAACGAAACTTTACAATCACATACACTATAAGAATAAGTTATAGGCTATTATTTATGAAGACAAAGTATGGTTTGTTCATGACGTAATTGAGATATCTGCACGTACGCAAAAAAAATCTTCCAAGTGCGAGGAACTTAAAAATAATTTACTTGTTTTAAACTTATAAAGTTTTAAAAAAAATGAGACCAATCCTTACGCCAACTCTTGTATTAAATTTATCAAAAATCATAATTAAATTGTATGATAAACAAGCTTCGAGCTACGTCTTATTCCATTTTTACGTTTTATCTTTTTATAAGCGATATATAACTCGTGAATCCAAATAAAACAAGCTTAAGCTCAGAGGTGCCTAAACATTATAATTTGATAATAATAATAACTCATTTAACTTAAATTCACAAACACGTCTACGGGAAAACAAAATAACAAATCCCTTGAAGTCTTACATAATAAGATGCCTAATTGGTCACAAGGCAAATGTTTGTACATTTAATGATTTCATTAAGATCCTGAAAGCGTCAATATTGAAACACAAAGATAGTAAACTAGGCCGCCTAACTTTAAACGAAATCTTGTCTGACTAAATTGGTTTAGGAATCGGTGAAAAAGGAAGAAATAGCAGTTTGTAAGTTCTAAATCTATCCAAAAAACTTTAGTGTATTTAGATACGTAGGATTATATTATTTAAAAAGTTTATATAGTGCTATTAGCATCTATTACTTTTTTTTTAATTGTTAATAGTTTGGAGTAGTCCTTCTAGTTGAAATATTTATTGATTAACATCACTTATTAATTATTAATAGTGTATATTCAGAAAAAATACAGTCAACACATAATATTAAAAAATGTATGTTTTTATTAGCAAATCCCTTTATTGCAATATTCAGTCAATCGGTTTACTTGCCAGTACGAAAATGAGGAGTAGCTTCGGGGTAGAAAATACAATAGGTATTGCACAATTTCCACAAATGCCCTCACTTCAATGAAAACGTAGAGATTTGGTTTCTATTATTTAATTTATTCTTATCTAAACGGGATATAACAAAACAATATTTTAAAATAAGTAGTAATGAAAAATTTTGTGAGATAATAGTATATTATTGTCACATAATTTTGAGAAATAATTTTATAGAAAAAAAAACGTAAAACAGTATTAATCAGTCCGCTAGGAAGAATTAATTTTGTTTAGTGTTGTAAAAGAACTTCATCAAGTAAGAAGAAAAGAACTTCATCAAGTAAGAAGAAGAAACGGACACAACTTTTTCTAATTACCAGCTTTTTTATATCATTGTAATCATTTACAATCCTATTATTTTATAATCCGATTGCAGAAGCCTTTTAATCAGGCCAAAATAGAGTTTCATGGGCGATTCTAAATTGGCAAATGATGGCAGCTCTGTCACGCTAGACAACATCCTCGGCAAATGGAGAGTGATGTTTGAGGAGGAGAAGAATATTATTTATATTGGTTTTTTTACGTTATATATGTATATATAATGCTGTTATTCTAAATTTTGCAAAGGCATTAGATTATTAGAAGTCAACTACAAAAGAATTGCCCCAAACATCAAAAGCGAATAAGAAAAACGTTCAAATAGATTTCAATGAAAGCGAAGAACTGAAAATAAGCGATGATAAATAATCTAAAATTTTGTCAAGGCAAGATTAATTAGATCTGGCCGTAAATATTATATTAAAAGCTATTTTTGGTACTCCTTTGACTACAAGCAAATTAATTTTTTTTTTTATTTGAATATTGAATTTAGAATTTGGAAGAAAAGTGTAATCTAATAAAATGGGTTTCGAGATTCACTTAAAGTTTTGTGACAGTAGTTTTTTTTCAAAAGAAAAACAGTCTATTTTAATGCCTTTTAGGAAGTGGAGGTCTAAATTTTTTTCAATCTTACGGAGTTAAGGGCCATTCTTGCTGCGTTCCTCAAGATTTTCTGATATTTTTGCAACGTGACGAATAGGATGTTCAGCTAATAGATTTACTATCAGAGAAATGTGCCATGCGAAGAAATTATGCAAAGAGGGCGTTAAAAGTTCGATACGAGACATGGTAAAGTCCAACTCTTTTACCCAGTAAATACATAATTCGTTCTCATGAGGAGAGAGGGCAAACGAGCAGGCGGTTCACCTGAAGCTAAGTAATTACTGCTGCTCAAGGACATTCGCAACACTAGATTTGCAAATGTGTTGCCAGCCTTTAGTAGTAAGTAGAATCCAGAAGGAATAAGTATTAAACAAGCTATAGAAACTTTCAATTGGATCACAGTAAAGTTTCCAATCATGTGGTAACTCCTGCACTGAGGGCTTATCCATCTTATTAATTTGATACTCATTGTGTCAAATATCTAACATTGCATTCAATCTATTATCCAAGCACTAATAGAAAGATCAATTTCTCAATGGTTAAAAATGTAATTTGATTACCAAAAAAAATATTACTTGTACGAAAAATTAACATTACGTTTTAGTTCTTTTACCTCAGAGACATGTATGTCTTCTTTGATAATTGTTGTGCACAAACTTTACCATAAAAATTTGACAATCCTTTGTCAGTTAACAACCAATAGCATATCAACAAAATAGATTTCATATTATTTTAATAACACTTGCTTGTTAGCATTATAAGATAACTATGTGAACATTATTTCAGATTTAATAGTATTAAAAACATAACCTTTAAAAAATAAATCTTGTATATAAAATGAAGAAGAAACTTGGTGTACAATGCAACACTTTATACAAGTTAGAAAGCGTACTGAATTCTGACCGCATTTTTGTACACAGCTTTCAACTCTCGTGCTCTTAAAATGTGATGCACATAAAGTACTGTTATGAATAATACACAAAGATATAAAAGGTAACTAATTTATATATCACTTTTAGTTTTTATTAATAAACTTTCAGCTTTCTAAAACCACTATCAAAAATTAAGTAAAAAAGTATTTTCCAACATCATAATAATTTTTCATAATATTTTAATCGCTGTTATTTAGTTTAAAAGAATAAAAAATAAATAGTAAATAATAATCGAGTGTATTAACGAAATTAAATACGACGTAACTTAGTTTTGTTTACGAAAGTACCAAATAAACGGAAAACTCTATTTCTTAAGACGTAGATTAGCATTAAATAGTTGATCTCTACTTTAGCCTGAACTAAAGGACTAAAGTTTGGCATCATCCCTTATGACTAATTATATAACTTATTAAAAGGTGCCATCTCAAGTTCAAGTTGTTAGGCTGAATCTTAACGAAAGATCGAGTCATGAATTTTGGTTTTATTCCCTGTTCTTTTCATTTTGACTTACAATTATACAATCAGTGCTTTTATTCAAAGATAATTTTATTATTTAAAATATTTATAAAATAATTAGTAAAAATTAAAAATTTTTTTGCATATACATTTGATAATTGTAACTGTGCTTTAAACTTTGTAAATAAAAATTCTAAATAACCTATTTCTAAAATTATTTATTATGAGGAACACATTTCTTTGTATTTTTATTCTCTATGGAAAAAAATTATAGCAAGAAAAAATATAGTGATTTGTAGGTATTGAATATAGTATAATTTCAACTCGACATTTCTCCCCTTTAAATGTAAAAGGTTTAATTATACCGTTTTATAGCTTTAATAATATTTTAACAATTAGATCTTCTTATCTTAATTTATTATATGCAAACATAATGTAATTTGTTGTAAAACAGAATCAGAAAAGGTTCAGTTATTTATAACCTTTACTAATGACGATATCTATAGGCTTCGGGAAATCGTGACGACGGTTTTTTAGTTAAAATTTTAGTATATAACTTTTTGTATTTAGAATAATTATAAAAACTGTATGAAAAATCGAATATTTAAGAAAACATTTCACATACACCGAGTGCAGTTTAATATAAGATTCATTATTCATTTATTTTTTGGACATCAGATTCGTTTATTCATTCTTTTTTTTCTTTCAACTGTTTTTGTACTGTCATTCGGGTAGAACAGGAAAGATTATCTTACTCTATGGCCAGTAATAAAATTTATTCATATATTTAAATTTGGCACAAAAATTAAGAATAAATTGAAATATGATAGGAGTCATACCATATGTACAAATAATGAAACACTACGTCATCATAAGCCTGTATTAGTCCAAACCCTACTGCACGCCTTCTCCATTAGGGGTTCCTAGACCGTATCCCACCACGCTCGTCCAACGCGGGTTGGTGGATAGACCGACTTTTTATATGCCCATTCGATGCATGGATCATTACTTTTTAGACAATTTGGTGATCGGTTCAATTTGCCCTAACCAACTAGGAAACGACAATGAAAATTTGTTTTCACAGGAATCGAACTCACGACCTCCGGTTCATAAAGTACACGCCCTTACCCCTAGGCTACGAAGGTAGTTCAGGTGAGGCGAAAACGCTACAAAATGACTTAAATTCCACCGAATAAAGTAAATAAATAAATCACACATCTTTTTTGTAAGATCATTTTCTGAAATCGTTATCCTTCCGTTACTTTATGTCACTGTATAAAGTTTCAGTAAACATGTGGAAATCTTATACATTTCATTCTCTAGAGACTTAACAAATATTAAATCTATGGCAGTGAAGCCTTATGATACGATATATTTTTACAAGGCACGGATAGTATTATAAGATATATATATTTTGAAGAAACGTCGTATTTTATGACGGAATAATAAAACTATGTAATTATTTCTATTGCTTGCGCGAATATTATACATTATAAAATAAAATTACTTTACGGATTTTATCGCGTTTATTTTACATTTTAAATTCCCCGACGTTTCGAACACTTTCCAGCGGCCGTGGTCACGGGTAGACTGAGATGTCATGTGTCTTCTTGCCAGTGCTGAAGCGGGGTTTCAGATCTTAATTTTTATTAATTATTTTTAATCTTTACTCCGACCTATGCAAAATGAACCTGAACAAAATAAAAATAAACTCCTTTTATAGTTATACTGAGAATTTTCCTATTTGATAAAGTATTAGAATGTATTTAGAAATAAAATGAGACATTGCATTTTGCTCTTAGAAAGTAAATCCCTTTTTTACAAAAAGCAAATGTACAGTACGCTAAGAAAAGTGCTGCTAATTTATTATTTCTCTTAACTTACTTTTATCCTTAGAATGAAAAACGTTAAGAAAATGCATAAGATTTCTTTGTGTACAAGGTAAAAATTGAAAGACTTTCTTGCGATTTTCTTGTGATTAAAAATTTACAATTTTATCTTTATTGTCTTATAGGAATTACATTTATTGACAAGGTACCTGTATTAAATATATTATAGGAAAAAAATATGGTTTATTATCTGTAGGTTATTTTAACGTTTCACTAAAGATCATTTCAAATATTTATATAGATAAATATTTTTTCTATATATGACAGAAGTTTTAAATATTTTCACGAACATAGTAAGTTATTAGTAATAAAAATTGGTTGATCCTACTTTGAGTCAAAGCAAACTACCTCAACGTGATAGACTCGCCCAAACTAACTAAAATCAACAACACAAAATTGATAAACAATTGCAAAACATAAACCCACTTGAATAATAAAGTAAGCTACTTTTCACACTATAAAAAATTCAATAAAATATCATAAAATAACACGGGAGAAACCGCAGACCAAGTATTAGTCTTAAATATAAAGCGAACAGTAAACTACAATAAAAATAAAAATAATAGAAATTATATTTTATTACTTTGCAATGAAATACAGTAAAAATACCGAGTTTCAACTTGTGTTTGTTTATTATGCTGTAGTTTAATTATATTACTGCTTTAAAGGTCAATGTACACCTTTAAAGCCCAAATTGCCATAACCAATTGTCTGAAAAGTTAAATGATCCATGCGTCGGATGGGTATGTAAAAAGTCGGTCCACCCACCTTTGGACCAGCGTGGTGGGATACGGTCCAAACCCCCAATGGATAGGGGTGTATTAGAGGAGGCCTAGGTCCAACAGTGGACTAACATAGGCTGATGGTGCATGAATATATGATGAAATTGGCATATTTAATGCACCGCTACTCATTTATATCGATATTGACCTAGTGATATTTAAAATATGTTTGTCTAGATTTCCAGAAATCTGTTTTTATAAATTAATTTTTACAATCATCATTAATTCTTTGTTTACGCGAACACTACACATTATTGAATTAAAGGGCATTTTAAGGATTTTATCGCGTTTATTTTACATTTTTAATGCCTGCCTCGTACCATGGACGCCGGAATCAAATCGAATCCATAAAAAGTAATTTAA
Organism: Lamproptera curius; assembly: GCA_029286875.1. Lineage (NCBI taxonomy): Eukaryota > Metazoa > Arthropoda > Insecta > Lepidoptera > Papilionidae > Lamproptera > Lamproptera curius. The sequence goes on from JAGSMT010000028.1 coordinate 2,330,387, forward strand.
TACAATAATCTAATAATCATTACGATTAATTACAAATGCAAATATAATTTTTTTAAATTATTATAAAGAATTAATTGACATCTTGTGGTATATTTACACATATATAAAAACTAGCAAAATGGTAGACAACCAACTATGGATTGATCACATATTTTAGTTGGCTACAAATGATAAGATACAGTTAAGCAAGGGCTAAAAATTATTGGTGTTCTTTAAAAGATTTTTACCGAACGACATGTTGAATATGATCCACTAACTAAATAAACAACAAATATAAAATCTTTCAACTTACGAAACTTTATGATTGTTTAAAAAAATGTATTTTCATTTGTTATTTTTATCTTTTGAAATACAGTTATAATAGTAATATTTTTAAGAAAACGGTGGTATTGCTTTCAACATATTTTCATAGAAGGAATAACAATATACAAATATGTTACGTTTAATGTAATACTGCCGCCGTGGCAGGATACGGTTCAAAATCCACTTAATAGAGAAGGCGTACATTAGGGGGGCCTATGTCCTACTGATAACACAGGCGGGTGGTAATGAAGAAGTAGAAAATGGAAGATAGAGTTGTTTCCTAGTTGGTTAGGGCAATTTGGGCCGATCACCCAATTGTCTGAAAAGTAAGATGATCCATGCGTCGGATGGGCATGTAAAAAGTCGGTCGACCCACCAACCCGCATTGGACCAGCGTGGTGGTGTACGGTCCAAAAACCCCCTAATGGATAGGGGTGTATTAGGGGAGGCCTATGTAGTGGACTATCACAGGCTGATGATGATGATAATGATGGATAGTTTATGGTAAAAATAGTAATAATGCCTGTAAGGATTAATTGAATTTAAACGAAATAAATCGTGTGCAACTTGTAAAGGTTTAAAATATTTAAAACACTATAAAAAATTTAAACATTTTTCATTTTTCCGTAAAAAAATAGAACTCAAGATGAAATCATCACAGAGTTTTCAGTAAAGGAATGTTATAAAGAACAAAGATTGTACAGTATAATGCAATCCGTCTTATACAAGGCCAAGCGTATTTTAATATATTCTGACCGCATTCGTATTTGTTATTCTACAACTAAATTTCCTGAGAGTTTCTTTGAGATCTAATGTAAAAATGCAGCCGTATGCGTATCAGTTTTATCCTTGTATATAGACGGTACATTAAAATTTATTTTGGACTTTACTAAAGCATATTATACTTATTGAAAACTCTTGATATAACCATTAAAGTAAAATGAGAAGGGAAAATAAAATTATATCGTATTCATTTACACTTTCACTATATAAATATTTTAAATTTGTTGTGTATTATATAATGTTGTAACTTGAAAAATGTATTAAGCTACCTTAGCTTTATTTATATTTTTTAGTGAATGTATTTATTTAATTCTGTGCGAGGACACTCGAAGATGTATGTACACGCCAGCCAGTGTATTTGTGCGAGTGTTTAAACTAAAAGAGGGTTCACTTTTACATTTTTTTTGTTTGTTTTACTTTGCATATGCATCTTAGGCCTAAAATATCGCCAATTTCATTTAAAACATAAGAAAAAAGTGTATATAAATATGCATATTTATTTTCTTTTACCTAAAATGTATTTCAATAAAATCTTTTGTAGAGCCATTGCCGTCGATTTTATTACACGCTTGATAAACTTATCTTATGCAAGAAGTTAGAAGCTGAAAATCCCTTAGGGGCTTAAAAGTATTTTAATTAAAAAGTTCTGCTCAACTATCTTAGACGTGAGACGGGGTTCAAGGGTTATAATGAGCGGTTAATAATCGTCTTCGAGTTTCGTTTTCTCGTAATGGATAAAAGCAAAATTTTATGTAATTGGCCTTAATTAGTAAAAAAAAAACACTATCATTAGATTCGTTAATGGTTTTGGAAAATAAACCAATAATAATTAATCTCTTTATTACTGCAAATATCATACATTTGGTTGAGGTATATTTATGGGTCAATGCAGTGTATTACAAAACTGAGGCTTACTTTTTTATGAGCATTAGAGTTTTTTATAAAGTTACGAAAGAGAAGGAACACTTATTTGGGTCAGAACTTGTATTAAAACTTTTGTTTTACCCTTTTTTAGGTCTTGGAAGTCGGACGTCAGTCGCTTGTAAAATGTGATGAGATTCTGTAAACTTGTGTTCGACAAAGAAATTTTAAAAATAATTTTGTTTTGATTAGACCTTTCTTATATTTTTTGTCTAATTGTACGAAACAATATAAAAATATATATTGTTTATGAATTTCCTAATATTTTCTTGATTTTAATGAACATAGAGGTAAACTGTAATGTATCAAGAGCAAAGAAAACCTTTTTAAGGTGACGTAGTAAGAACGTAACGTACAAATGGTATATTTTGCCATTAAGCCCAATTAAGCATGAATAATGTGGGCCGCATAGCAACATTATTCTGTTGCAATTTACTAAATAATCTGTTACATAACTACATAGTAAGTATGAGTAAAGTATATGCAGTTTTTGATTTGTAGAACACGAGAATATTTGAATGTTTTTAACTTTTTACATACTGAAATATAATTCATAACGTATTATTTAACTAAATAAAAAGTTATTAGCAGGTTACGTATTATTTTGTCTATTGTAAAGTAAATCATACAATTTTTTAACACATAACATACAATTTTATATATATATATATATATATATATTTTATATTATGCACTAAAAAAGGTCTTTCTCATTCGTTGACTTTTCGTCGCTTGTTTAAACCATTTAACATAGGTGTATTAAGGATTTCAAAAAACATTATGTATGATATAATGAAATATATATAACAATAGATATATTGTTTCCTGGGCTTTCTAGTAACGCGATAACGTTTTGTTGAAAATCGATTTTTCAATGCCATATCCGGCTTAAATCCGATTTATATCCTCGTGGCTTTATCATAACGATTGCATTCGACGAATTTTATTACAAATATTTACATACATATCTAAATCACATCTTTCGGTTTGTCGACAGCGGATACCTTTTGCAATTTATCAATAATATATTTCTTCTGTAATATATGTGAATAGTATAGTTATAAAATAACACAAAAGTAGAACAAAAATATACTGCTCCCGTGGCCTAGTGGTATAGGCGTGTGCTTTAGAAGACCGGAGGTCGTGGGTCCGAATCCTGCAGGGACTCAACAAATTTTCAATGCAGTTTCCTAGTCGGTTAGGCAATTTGGGCCGATCACCCAATTGTCTGAAAAGTAAGATGATCCATGCGTCGGATGGGCATGTAAAAAGGCGGTCCACCCTCCAACCCGTATTGGAGCAGCGTGGTGGGATACGGTCCAAAAACCTCCTAATGGATAGGGGTGTATGAGGGGAGGCCATGTCCAGCAGTGGACTATCAAAGGCTGATGATGAACACAAAAGTTACTTTGAAACTGTATGATTTTATTTTATTCTACTTGATAGGAAAATTACTACATCCTGCGGCTTCTACCGCGTGTTAATGGTAAGACATGACGTGAAAAATCGCCAGTGCCTTGTAAATTCATATTTTGATCACAATTGTCAAGAACATCTGACTTTACGCTACTTAATGTCGTAAGCTTTGTGAAAGACTATTTTAGACATATATTTCCATTAAATACTCATAACTCCAACAGTTTTTGCGGTGTCTGTCGCAATGGATGTAGGAGGCAGATATTTTCCGACATATCGTTTGATATTTATTGTTAAATTATGAATAATTAACACAATTTATTTTGGATTTATAGCTTAAAATTATTTTAAGTGTATATAATATTGTAAAGTTTAAAGACTGTCTATAAATTGGTTTCTTCCTCAAAGAATAACCAATATACAACCATAAATCAGTACATTCTTATAAACTTTCGCGTTTAGAGGTACCAAAAGATATATATGTGGATGCTCTTCTATTCAACAAAGAGTACTAGACAAGATTTAATGAAACTTTACACTAATGTAGCTTATATTTCATAATAAGGTATAGGCTATAACAAATTACGATTTTAAGATTTTCAAACTATGCGTGCATCGCCGAGGAGTGAGAGCTAGTCAAGATATAAATAAAGGAATATTTACAGAAATGACACATTATGAGAATGATAGAGTATTCCTCTCTTGGATGAGTAGGTAATCATGTCATCCATTAGTCATGGTGTTGGAAACATTTATCACGGAGTTTTCGCTCTGTTTGTTTTGCTCTTTTATTATTTTTAGGTCTACGCTTCAAAACGGTCTATGTCCATTATTATTACTTATGTCTGAGGCGTCCTGTTCCTAAGCTGTGGTTAAGTTTGACAATCAATAAGGAAGTGTTAATTATTGAACGAAGATATTTAAATTTGAATAGTATAAATTTATTTTTTAATCGCCACCGTGGCCTGGCGGGATTGATCTTGTTGTATAAACCGGATGTCGTGGTTTCGAGTACCGCGGGGAACCAACTTTTTGCTATCGTTTTTTTCTGTTTGGTTATGACAATTTGAGACAACCCAATTGTCCACCCACGAACCCGCATTAGACCAGCGTGATGGGTACGGTCCAAAAACCCCTAATGAGGAAGGTGTGCATTAGGGAGGCCTATGTCCAGCAGTGGACTAACACGGCTGATGATGTTGATGAGCATAGGTTTCTAAAAACTGTTGCTGTTTTATGTAGTCCCGTAAAAATCAATCGTTAATTTTAATTTGTTCTTATAAGATGGTAATTTTGTATTTGCTAGAACGCAAACTATTCTATTTCGGAGTTTTGAGATTAATTCAATTGTAATATCTGTGTGAATATTGTTATTTTAGTGATAATGATTAAGTTAAAAGGCAATTTGTATGACAATTTGGCCTATAGTTATAAAACAAAGTTTATAACCATAAACTAAATGTGTAATATCATACTAAAACAATTAAGATAATCAAAATTTAATTAGAATATATTAATTAAATGTCTATTATTGTAAAATGAAGAGCACTTTAAGTCCACTATAATATAATATATCATTAGTATAGAATATATTAAAAAATATTCTATTATATATTTTAATAATTTTTAAGATATTAGAAGTATCGTTTACTCTTCCAATAGAAAAATGTTTAGAAATTATCAGAAGATAAAAGCTTTGCAAAGTTTACAACGAGTCGACTTAAATACCGTTAAGACAATTGTTAAATTAATGTCTCATTATGAAACAAATTTTAGAAATCTCAAAGAAAATTCCAAAAAGTAAAAATGATGGCACCAACTGAACATCTCTTATACTAAAAAAAAAAAAACGTTGAAATGGCTCACGTGACCCCGACAACAGCCACAATGTCTCGTACGGACGAGTCGATGCACAACACCACTCAACACAAACACCGTCACAGTTGCAAAACACTTATCATACACGAGTTCCGTTTCGGTAGCGGCTTAAAAGGATCTGCTCTTCTATATTTTAGACCCGTCTTTTATACACCATCACACAGAGACGAAACGTCAATATCGAGACTTCTTTTCTCTAAGTACCCACTTTCGAAATAGTATTCTGACTCAAAAGTTGCATGTCCGACAAAATAATAAGACTCAATATTACAGTACAAAATTAGCTTAGAAAACATTTGAAATTCACTGGTAAAAGTCTAGTTGAGTGAAAGCGACTCCCAACTAGTTCATTTCGCTGTTTATCGTAATTGTTGTTTGTGAAAATCTGGGCTTACTTTATTAGCAGACTTGGCTTCTTTTCCAACGATACGGAACAAAGAGAAAACTTATTTGGTGGAAACAAAAGTTTATTTTGTGAACTGTAACAACAATTAAGAATCACTTACTCGTGTTTTTTTTATTAATGTGACGCTAGTTACTTAATAACTATTGCTTGTTTTATAAGGAAGACTCTGAAGTTTTTTTTTTATTTTTTTAAAGTAGGAATTATTTTTAAAATTATAATAAAAGCCTTGTCATATATCATCATCATCATCATAATCAGCCTCTATCAGTCCATTGTTGGAAATAGGCCTTTTTAAAGCTTAGCCTAGTTAAATATATTTACATAAAAAGTTACGTTATTCGTTTCCGAATATCGGAAGCGCTGGCCAGCGGTGGACTGACACAGGCTGATGATGATTATGATGTTATAGTCTATATATAGAACAATAAAAAATCTATATTAATGTTATTTATGGTTCGGATTTGTTTAATTAAGTAGAGTAAAATAACAAAGCATAATGAAAACTTATAAATTGACAAAAATAGATAGATTTTTTCATAAAGAAGATAAATTAATGAAACCTAAAGAATATTTTTATTTAATGTTCAGACTTAAATAACTTAAAAAAAAAAGCTTAATATATTGTATATAATTTTTTTCTATACATAAAATCTTATACTGTACGAAAAGCTTCTTTCTTATTTTTCAATGAAAACTATTTGAACTACTACAAATTGAAAGTTTTGACCAAATTTTTCACAAAACTATGAATACAATTTAAAGTAAAAGTTGTAAAAGGCCCATCCAACTTTCTTAACAGGGCATGGGGATTTATATTTATTTGTATTATTTAGAATTAATAGAATATGAAACATGTTATTAAGAGTAATAGAAAATTGATACGTCAATGTCGTTTCCGGCTTAAATCCGATTTATTTTCTCGCGTCGCGTTATCGTCACGATTTCATTCGACGTATTTTATTGCATATAAATCGAAATCGTATACGCCGGGGTCATTGATCGAGAGAACGTGTTGCATTTTATTAATATTACATTTCATCTTGATGTTGCGTCTTAAAGTTGCAAATAAAATGGAAATTCTATCATACTGCATTTATATTCAGACCTTAAAACCTAGTACAAAATTTAAATCTACTTTTGTTCAATAACTTGTGGAATAATAAATGTACAATAATCTTTATATCTTATATAAGATTATAAATTGAAGAATACCAATGTATACAACTTGACATAAGCTAAATTTACTTATTAATTTTTTCTATTAAAAATATAAGCTTTTTCTGCACGAAAATCCTTTTTGTTTAATTCATATTTCAATAAAATTATTTAAACCACTACAAATGGAAAATTTTTATTAAATTAAGGTCACTTATTGTGAAAAGCGAATGTTAAATTGATTTGAGTACAAACATTTTTTTGCTTATACATTTTGTAGATTACTCAACGTAAATAAAGTAACCGCATTGGATTGTATCGTAAATCTAACTCGGTTATGCTCAATATTTCCTCTGGGAGCGATGTATTTTAATGCCATGTTTTTTAACATAGATAAATATAATAACTCACAATTAGCTCGTAATTTTATCGCTAATATTTTTATAAAGTAATTTTTTAAATGGCCTATGTCCAGCAGTGGACTGACACAGGCTGATGGTGATGATGACGATAATTTTTTTTAAATATTATATTACAAAGATGTTAAAACATGGTATTGGATACAATTTGTGAAAAGAGTAGTTTGCAGTTAGTTGTAATAATAAATTCTAATAATGGTGATATTCTTATTCTTATATTATTTATAGTTAATTTTCTTTATAGTCAAGGGATTTTAACTAAAAAAGTATATTTAACAATATTTAAAGTATATTTCCCTCAATCTATATGTAATAATGAAAGTTTAGTTCACTTTCTCTTGGCAAATATCAAGATCTCGTCCATTGTATATATACTATTAGGATATTAGTTTAATTGACATATTAGTAGAAAACAAATAATTTATAATACTTTAATTTATTCTTATATATACGTTTGTTATATATAAACACCTAGTGGGGTTAATTAACAATATGAAACGACATAAGCTGTTAAGCCTGAAACGTTCTTATGAATTAAAGTTACAATATTTTGTTTTTGATAACATACTTGATAAACCAAACATTATTCAGACATAATATAGGCGGCTAACATATAAGTGCTATTTATATGAGCGTATGTCGACTACGTGATGAAGCAATCTTAGCCTAACCGTACTAGAGAGCTGGAACTAATTACTCCCTGAGGCGATAGGTTACATGCATGCCTGCACCCTGACGACAATCGGCCTGACCTCAGTCGACTTGAGTTAAATACTTGCTATATTTAGTTTCAGTCAGACTGAAACGTTATATCTTTTTATTAATATACTTTTAGTAGATTCATACGTATGTTAGTGTATAACGGAATCTTTTAACTTAATTTGACCCTCCTACGAACGTGGAATTGACTCAAAATTTAGCGCACTCATACGATGACAATCTAATATTAAAAAAAAACAACTAAAAGATGATAAAATAATAATGGTTTAAAAAACCACGCTCTTTTGGAAAATCCTAAAACAAAGTAAACAATAAACATTAATATATTTAAAAAGCTCATCAGGACTATATATCATGTCAACGATTATTGGTACCAACTCCCCCTTTTTCTACAATTACATATTTTCACTATTTTTAAATAAAATTCATACATGTTTCTTTTCTATTTTTTATTTAGACTTTGTAGAAAAACGTATTTTTTTTAGCTTTATTAAGCTTTTATCTATTATGTTAGTCTTTAAACGGTAACATGAAGAGGCGGTAAGATTTCTTGTCAATCTTACCACACAATATACACAATAAGGTGAAACTTGATTATTGTGTGTTAAATCATTTAATAGTGGAAGGGGGAATGGAAGTTACAGCTTAAAATGCATTAGTAAAAGTTCTTTTTCAAACTAAGATAATATTAAATGAATACATAGCTGTTAATGCAAAAAATATTAAACTCTATAGATTTATTTAATATTTATAAGTCATTTATTTTTATTTTAATGTGAGAACATAAAACAATATTCTAGACTTCGACCTAAATTAAGGTAACTTTATTAAGCTTCGTTCATTAACTAAGTCAGTTGGTAAGTTCGAATGTCTGGACGTTTTATTCATGACAAAGTTTTAGCAGACACTTTTAGTTCCTTGATATCGGAGAGGGTTTTAGTAAAGTTTCTTCATACAATATTAAATAGAGGAACATTAAGTGAAATTAGAAACTCGATTTAATAAAATGTGTCTTATAATTAAATAAAGAGAACCAATTATCAATGAGCGATTAAAAGTGGGATCTGGGTGATCTGGGATAGGCATGGAGTAGGGAAAGCCTTGTCCAGCAGTGGACTAATACAGAGAGATGAGTAATTAAAAGTAATAAGTAATAATAATTTCATCATTTAAAATAACAGTTACCTTTAAAAGAATGAAGAAAATAGCCAGTAAAGTATTTATTTTGTCCTGCGACAAATCTTGCTCTCAAATATAATCTGATAAAGTTTCTGTGCATCTATGTACATGTGTTAGCAGTTATACTTTTTTGGCGTGACAAAATTACATTTTTATTAAACTTTATCCATCGCCTCATTCTACGTTTGTAGATAAAAAAACACTAACAATAGAAAAAAAGGTATTTAACAACATTAACATTATAAGTTTTATTTTGTCGCAGCAACGAGTAAAATAAAGTTTATTTAAATATCACCAAAAACAAAAACGATGACTATATCCTACTTCAGAGTGTCGGTTTTTCGTGACGGTGTGCGCGCGCATTTAAAAAACTTTTCTCATCATTTTTCTTTAACGCGCCAAAAGGCTAACGAATATGTTGGAACTAAAGTAACTGTAACCTGTAAAAGTTAATTAGATAATTTCACAACATACTTCATAATATTCAAATAAAACCTGTAATGTTTTTATTTATTAATAGCCGAAGATTATCATCGAGCTTAACTTTTTATTACCTTGAATAAGATTTGATAACTAAGCATGGTCCAAAACAATTGTTTCTCTTCTCACGTGAACAAACACCGTAGTTATAGGAAACTTTCTGATTGGAGAAGTTTACTCAACGCGTTTGAGTATACTTACTTAAGTTCGCTGTCTTATTTAGTAGTTGAATTAGTATTAGGTTGGCAAGCTTCGTTGTAAGAAAGTCGATTTTTGTTGTTGTGGCTATTAAATAAATGATTGTCAGAAAAAGATTTTTTTTTGTTTATGGTAGTGTTTTAATTAAGAAAAAATTATTTATAAATAAGAATTTTACCGAGTTTATCGCAAGTAGTTATAAATTTTGTGTTTGCGGAAATAGAAGAACTTCACCTTTATACTACAGTATTGTTGCAGATACGAGCAGTTGAACATAAGGGGCGACCCATAAAGTTGAACAGCTCGTCATTAACATTTCACAAATGTTACAGTTTCTCCGTTTTTTTTTTAAATATCAAAAAGCATTCATATTTTTTATGACATCAAAACTAAATGTTTTTACCAATTTTTCTTAATTATTTCACGTTCTGAATAATTTATCAATCATAATTCGGCCAATATAGTTGTTTAGCAATCGAAGTTGCTTATTGGATAAATCATTTTCACTGTTTTGTTTTAAATTTTTTTAAACATATATATAGCTTTTTTTAAAATCAACTTAAGGGTACTATAAGAACGGTTCAAATTACATTTAATAGTCCTTATTAAACCGGTATACACAGGTCGCCTCTGCAGGCTACCTTATGTCAAGGTTTAATAATTGGTCATAAGGCAACTTATACCACATATTTTAAGAAATTCAAGCATGCATTACTAGGGTATTTTCTCAATTAAAAAAAAAAATTGTAATAACCATTTAAACATAAAAGTCCCTTAATAATTTTTTAAGTTATCAGTAATTGTAAAGGCGTAGATATTGTTTTATAAAATATATACATATTCTGCAGTCTACTTGTTGAAAGAATAAATATTTGCAAGCCCTGCTCGTAGCAGCTAGCCTTTCCTCGGGTAGCTAAGTTAATTTAGCGTCTTACTTATCTAAAAAGAAAAGAAAATTTATAGGATACCAGCGTAATTCTTCTAGAAAATTATAAGGTCTATCTAGTACCAAATTAAATGGCTCTGTAGTCAACGTGTTAATAATACGCGAATAATAAAAGTATAATAATATGTACGTTTATAATTTTGCGGAATTATACATGTACAATTTTGATGACAAAATTTTGGTGACAAAAGCCAGCGAGGGTATTATTTAAATAAAAACATTTAAATCTTCGTTTGCTAAAATACACAGCGAAAAAAATTGCTTGAAACATATTAATGTAAGGCTACAAAATGTCATCATTCAATTATTTTATTCATATAATTCGAAATATAAAAGGAAAGTTCTTTAAAAGAATCTATACAATATCCCGATGTTATAAGCTATGTTGTTGTAAAGTTACGTGAAAATTTGCACAGAAGTTTTTGCGTAAAAGATTATTAAACCTGAGACTATTTTACAAAATTTTGAGTTTAAAATATTGGTTGTATTAAATGCACTGAAATTTGTTACATAACTTGAACACTTAAATGTAAATCAGAGCAACTTTACAAATCTTGTTTTAGCAACCGAGTCAGTTAGTCGAATGTCTTGACAATTTATTCCCCATACAATTTCACCATATAGTTATAGTCTGCTAACATTGGTGATGGTTTGAGTTATGATAACATTGAGTGCATAAGGCCTAGTATTAACAAAAGTGTGTCCTAGTACTAATAAAAAAACAATTATGTCCCTTAAAATGCAAAGAAATCAAAGTAACAGAAACGTAATAACTCGGTTTAGCATAACACTTAAAAGCCGTAAAAAAACTAAATAAGTTTCAAATTTGTTTCAAAATTGGCTATTTACTTTTACAGTATATTATATTGACGTAAGTCATTAGTTATATCAAATCTAGTTTTTACGGATTTTTTAAGTAAATTCTTCATATTTATACCCGACGTTTCCGACTCTTTTCACGGTCCATGATCACGGATAGAACAAAGTCAGATGTAAAAAGTGGATTTAAACTGTATAACCGCGTAAAAAAAACACAATATTGCGTTTATAATAATTATTCTTTTAAAGATGTTACAAGTTAAACATGTATGTACACAGTGAAATAATTTAAACTAAATAAGTGAACAGTTAAGACTGCTTGCAGGTTTTTTATATTATGCAAAATCCGCAAGACACGTTTGTTGGGAAAAATATCCTTCATCATTGAGAAATATTATTGTTCAGCTTCACTATCACCTTGAATAAGATTCGTTAACTTATTATAGTTAAGAACATTTGTTTCTCTTCTCACGCGAACAAACTCTGTAGTTAAATGAAACTTTCTGATTGGAGAAGTTTACTCAACGCGTTTGAGTATGCTTACGCCTTCTGATATAGTAGTTAAATCAATATTTAGTTGCGAAGTTTCGTTGTAAGAGAGTTATGTCTCGTTTAGGTAAATTAAAAACCGATTTGGTGACTCAAATTCGAATAAAAGTATGAGGGTTTCGAAAAATCATATTTAAATCAGATTTTTATAATTTAAAGTAACATCTTTTCATCTCAAAGTTAATTTGTCGCTCATTGTAACATAGTGAGTAAACTTGATGCTTTATAAATTTTTATTTGCAATAAAAATGATTATTGCACATTCTGTATATATGACGTTTGATTTTCTTAGTATTATACCTTTTTATTCGTTCATTCATTAGCAGCCTCTATCCGTCCACTGCTGGAAATAGGCCTTTTCAATGAACCCCAATTATTCACTTGTGTGAATTTATTTACTGTAATACGATTTTCGTTTTTGTATATTATGTATAAGCATCCACATAGCCTGTTTATTACATCGATACTAATATTATAAATGAGATACTAACTGTCTGTCTATCTGTCCGTTTGTCCGTCGTTACCGTCAATTAAATTAAAGCTATTTCGATGAAATTTTGTACATACTTAGAGTTAGTCTAAGATAGGACATAGGCAATTAATGATTACGATAAAAGTTGCTGAAAGGGTTGAAATAGGGGATGAAAATTTGTATGAAAATTCGTCACGATTTAATATAAAACGATACGATTTTTTGTCCGTCTGTAGACATATACAATTAAAACGGCAGATATGCCTCCTATTTCATACGGACGGAGACGAGGGTAAAAGCTAATATTTAATATATTAAAGCGTTTGACGTATGTACGTTATATTTATAAGTAAAATCTCCTGCAGCTTGGCAAAATACTGTGAGAAATTGTTAATCTAGCTTTACTTTAATTTTCTTAACCTCTCTAGTTTTAATAGCTGTATACTTAACATTATAAATTACATCTTATTCGAGCGCTAGCTAACTTAAATATGCACATAATTTTGAGACACGAGTTATTCAAAGCCAGCGGGGGTAATATTTGAATAAATACATTTATATCTTCCGTAGCCAAAATATATACCTAAAAGAAAGAAAGAAAGAGGCGATAAAATTAAATTCCCTTTACGGGTTACACCTCCTTTGTGAAAGAAGCGTAAAAGGAATGCGAAGATGAAATAGTTGAATTATTTAAGACCAATTTGATAAGTAAATTCTTTCAGCTTTTGTAAGCAAAATATTGGTTTTGTAATTTAGTACAAAAACCACCAAAATTATATTTTTTTTAATTCCAGTATATATATATTAAATTATTAAATTATAAGTAATGCAATCACTTTCTAACATTTGATATGTTTGTCGTTGTAGTGGGTCATTATATGTCGTTTTCTCATTTTTTTTATCAATCGATGCCTGATATAATAAAATACTTTGCCTTGTAAATGAGCAAATTTGGGCTTGGGCATATATCAGATTTCAATGCCTATGTCGCAAAATACCTGCACATTTCCATATTTCCGGCATTTTGCGAGATCATTATAAAGTTAATGCGGATGCAAATGTCTTTTAAATCTTAGAATATTACGAGCAACCGTCAATTTGTGTTTATTTAAGGTAAACGTAAAGTAAATAGTCGTACAATTAATGTGTCATGCGCAAACGAATCACCATGAGTTCATTGGCACTTCGACAACTTCAAAACGTATAATTATGTACACTTATTTTGTTTCTACATAAGAATATGTTGCATCCCGCATCATCAGCCTTTGATAGTCCACTGCTGGACATAGGCCTCCCCTGGACATAGGCCTCCCCTAATACACCCCTTTCCATTGGGCGTTTGCACCGTAAGAATATGTTATATACACATAAACACTTGTCAAGAGAATCATCATACAATATTTCTTCCTACCACTCTCTGTTAAAATCGAACTTACATCACTTGTGAAATAGTACGAAACATATTTCACCAAATCGATCTTTCTTTCACTTAGCCCTTTTTTCGAAGTTATGCATCCAGATTTAAATGAAATACAGTTTTTACGAAAAGCGACTGGCATCTAACGTCCACAACCTAAAGGGTAAACCGAATTCTTACGATGAATTAATACGAGAAATTAATGGCCAGTAAATTTAAAGGCATTGACTTTCAATAACGACTGCCAAACATGGTCTTCTACAACTGGGACCATATTCGTACATGCCCATCCGACGCATAAATCATCTTAAATTTTAGACAGTTCTGTTTTACCTAATCGATCGCTGTCTGATTAATTAAATATTCCGCACTATGATTTTACTTAATCCAGTACAATGCACGATATTTTACAAAATCAGTAGCATAGATTTAACTGTAAAATCAAAGCTTCGTAGAGGCTGTATTGCAAGTCTAACTTTAGGCAATTACCGAATCCCGCCAACTAGATTGAAGATCTACACAGAAACATACATTTGACAAAGTAACTGAGCGCTGATGAAAGTAAATATGCGCATATTTTAGTGACGAAACTTATTCAAAGCGAACGGGGATGATATTTGAATAAATAGATGCATACCGTCAACCACTAAAGTATATACCGACAAGTAGAATGATGCGACGAGAAGAAATTCATTTTATGTTTAATACCTCCTTTGAGAAATAATAGTAAAGAAAACCAAAGCGAAAATATTTTGTTACATGTGGGTATTTGTTTTAATAACAGGCCTAAGTTAAGGTAAACGAAAACAAGTTCAAAAAACTGTACTTAAAAATTATGAATATGTAATAATATTCTCCAAATGCCGTTAGAAATAAGAGGCAAAACCGACATTTCTCCGTGCTCCTCCGACGCATAGATCATCTTATTTCATTATAGATCATTAAGTGATCAGCCCGCATTTCCCTAAGCAACTAGGAAATAACAATGAATTTTTTTTTTAATTCCCGCAGAATTCGAACCTACTACCTCCGGTTTCTAAAGCGCATTTCCATGCCGCGACCCTACCGAGGCAGTAAATATTTACTGTAAGCCAGTGCATAATGTAAAAAGTGTAGAATATTATTATTCAGAACCCCTTGACGCATGCAAATGCGACATATATTTTATCGATAGATCTGCTAAAGCTACAGAGCAGGACGCTTGCCTAATGGTAAGTGGTGCACCCTGTCCATAAGAAATGAAGATTTTAAATCCACCTGCTGCTATTAAGACAAATGCGCTGTATGAATCCAGCGTACTTACGATAAAAAGTAAATACACGGGTAAATACAGTACTCCATAACCCGGAGACTGTAGTGTCCTATATTTTCCTTCCCGATGAGCTATATCATGATCACGAGACATGGTCCAATTAAATTGGCCCAAGCTAGTTTTGATATCTACGAGGGCTGTTTGATAAATTATTTCCGTGTAAAACTATTTTGGTTGAAGACTGACAGGTTCAATTTTTATATGAAAAATTGTTTAAAATATTGCTAAAATAAATAATAAATTGTCACGTTTACTAACAACAGACCACATAAGAAACAAAAAATATATTACTCGTTAAAACCTTTAGCTCAATTAGAATCTTAGCCCGCAATTAGCCACACGATTACCTTATCTACATTAGATTAACCCATTTAAAGGGATGGGTAACGTTTAATATAATTTAATTGAAGCCAATAACCCAACTTAGCTGAACCCTAGGCAGCGCCGAGATCCAATTACTTAGCAGATGAAATAACTATGCTAGAATTCCTAGCAATTTAACATCGTACCTGACATGCTGCTTAAGTAAGCGTTTTAAATTCTGTAAAACTCGGTAATGGACGAAGCCATTCAAAATACATATTGAACAACTTAATTCTTTGTATACTTACGCAAATGGTAGCTTGTCTGGAAAATGTTTTTCAAAGTAATATGCAGCTAAATGTTTTCGGTAAGTTAGAACAATTTACTGCATCACTACATAGTATAAAACAAAGTCAATTTCTCTGTCCCTATATGCTTATATATGCTTAAATCTTTAAAAATACGCAACGGATTTTGGTGCGATTTGTTTAATAGATAAATTGATTAAAAGGAATGTTAATATGTATAAATTATACATAATATTGCGAAGAAACGATGATAAATTTATATATGTTTCCATACATTTTACAGATATCAGTATTGCATCCGCGCGGAGCCGGGGCGCTAGTTATGTATAATGCGCTTAACGGCTTTGACATGGCAATAATCAATAAAAACTATTAAAAAAGCTATACTTTTATTATTTGTTGACCTGATAGCTCACTTCACGCTTAGCGCTCAATATTTTGTAGCGCTGAGTTTTTCGTAATTTATTAGGTTGTCTTTGGAAAAGTGCAAACAAAAAAGCTTGCTAACAAAATTCTTATAAAAAGAAAATTAAAGTACAAAGACCGAGCCTAGATAATAATATTAATTTGCTGCTATTTGAGTACTTAGTATACGTACCTTAGGAAAATGCGATTGTGGTGCTTATATTTCTGCTAAATGTAAGCATGTCCGGTAATTTCAAGCAAAGTTTTAAATATATAAAGCCAAGATAAATTTTGGCGTCTTATTTTGTAACCAAATTTCATATCTCTTTCCTTTCGATGGTTTGGCTTGCCTTGACGCTTTAATTATTGGTAAAAGCGATGGAACGAGCCAGATTTCTCGTGACGGTATGCAATAGCCCCATAAGAAAAGCAGCATGAGGGGCCTCAAATCCGTACACCGCCATAAGGCAAAAGATGTTACCCAGTAATTACACTGGCTTCGGTGCCCTGCAAACCGGAGAACAGTAGTGTTCACGCTACTGATTTGCGGCTAAAGTAGACCGCGGTTGTACTACCCCAGATGGTCCTTTGTACCTTAAACAAATACTTGTTTCATTTGTTACAACATGGCGTAGAAGGCTCAACAATTTAACACGCCTTATTTACTCTACCTCTTACCTAAGAGCTAGTCCATCCACCCGGTCCTCGCTGGCGATGCTGGATCTCGGCGAGCTGCCGAGCCTGCTCGTAGCCGACTTCCGGCGCACTTCACGACCCTCTGCCTCCTCCTTGTTGATGAAGGAGATGCGAGGAGCGTGGGCACGGTAGCCGCAGACCTTGTGACCGGCTACCCCACGGCATAGCAGCTGGCTTTGTGTTATATCTGGATGCAGAGGAATTTGATATAGTTTTATGATGTTTACGTAAATAAAAAATATAGCTCAAAGAAAATATTCCTTTTTTTTAAATATTAGGTTGTAAAACCGATGCTTGTAAACTACTGAACATTTCAGTAGTTTAAAAATTAATTATACATAATTGTTCATTAACTTCAAAAATTTGAATTGAGTACGGCGAAAATAAATGGTTTTATGGTTCATTTAAAGAGTTTTATAATAAGTACACTTACTGAACACTATGTTCATATTCTCATCACTATATTTTAGGTAGTATTTTTTAATATTTTAATATTAGCTTTATCGTAATAAAGTATTATTAGCGATTGGCTCTACACATAACGTATCTTTTACATATTAAAGAAAGCTGTGAAAGTTGCAGAGATTAATTAATGTCACCTGTCCTATTGTTAAGTAAATATTGTTTTGGATATCCACTATTGAGGAAAAGCGTCAATAATAATATTCCATGCTCTTTGTCTTTACCCAAGGCATTGAGAAAATATTTGTCAAGAATGTAGAGAGGGTCCAAACCGTAGTGCGAGTGGAATTTATTTTAATAAAAGCGATAAGTCTTACGTAGGAATTTTGGTGAAGGATCGAATGTTAAAAAAGATATTTTTCTTTTGAATATTATTTGTCGTTTGTTGAGTCCCTGCAGGATTCAAACCACGACCTCCGGTTCTAGCCACCGCCTATATCACTAGGCTAGGAGCACAGAGGACTTTTCATTATTTTCTTCTATTTATTTATTCTAAAAAGTTCCGTTTTAAAATCAGAGACAAGACTTAAAGGAAAATGCGACGTAGTCTAAGATAAAACCAATAAACTTTATGTCTAATTATGAATAAAAAAGGGTAGATACATACATCATCAGCCTGTTATAGTCCACTGCTGGACATAGGCCTCCTCTTACACAACCCCTATCCATTAGGGGGTTTTGGACTGAATCCCACCACGCTTGTCCAATGCGGATTGGTGGGTGGACCGACTGTTTACATGCCCATCCGACGCATGGATCATCATACATTTCAGACAACTAGGTGATCGGCCAAAATTGCCCTAACCAACTAGGCAACACCAATGAAAATTTTTTGACTCACGACCTCCGGTTTCTTAAGCATACGCCCATACTACTAGGCTTCGGAGGCAGTTAAGCAAGGCAAGAGTAGTTAACTTACTTATATTACGAAATACTTATATAAAACCCCCAAATAGGTAAGTTAGGGAGGCCTATGTCCAGCAGTGGACTATCACAGGCTGATATGATGATGATGATGATATTACAATAAATTATATTAACGTACACCTCGCTATTCTACGCAAACGAAGACTTGAATACCAGCTAGAATAGTATAAATCCAAACATTTGAACTTAAGCACTTTCAATTTGAGTAAGTACTTATTTAGTACAGTATAATAAAACCATTTTCTATGTTAAAGTTGGCAATAACCGTTTTATTAAATGAATTTATGAATCTTAATTCTTTTCTGGAATCTTGACACAAACTAAGCTCCGACTTCACAATGTAAATGTTAGCCGACACATTCGGCAAGATGAAACATTTCTTTTACCTAAACGTGTGTAAATATTCGAGTCAAATTTTGCTTGTGTAGCGTCTTTTTGTGAAAGTCAAGACCATTGTTTATATAAGGTATACATACCTTTGCGCGACTGCACTTAAAGTTGCTATTACTGTTATTATTAATAATCTTTCTTCAAGTTGATGTCTTTTGAAATTACGTTCCGTTTTCAGTCCACTATATCTCTTTTGTACCTTATGCAACTTGGTAACAAAGAGTATTTTAAGTCAGAGTATAAAGTAATTTTCATTTTAATGTTTGCTTGTGGTATACCGGTTAACAGCCTATTTTGACATAAAAATATTAGAGTAACTAGAGAATAATTGTACATTTTTGGCGATAGGTTTTCTTATGAACCAGGAATGTACCATCGCGGTGCCTTCTTTCTTATGTGCAACAGTATTATAAAACACTACTATGATCCGGATTGTAGTGAATGGTTAAACGAAAGGTAAAAAAGAAAACATAAAATCCTGTGCATTCCAAAAACTTGTACTAACTATAGATGTAATGAGGAGAGCAAAATTTATCAACTTTCATATAGATATTGATCTATTTAATACCTTGCCAACAGTCGCTCGAACAATTCTTACTAGAAAGTTTATTATACTAAATTCCTTATCGGTTTATTAGTTTTGTCATTATTAGTAGTTGCTCACTGTCACTAGAAAGCTCAGCTCGTCAAGTCGACTCACTGTAATGAGAATCTTATCCGTTGAAATCCAATTGCAATGATTGTTTGTTTAAGTAATTTAATTGTTTAAACTCTTGATGTACTAAAATGTTGTTTCAAATCGATATAATATTTTTATCATACACTTATTACTTAGCTATATATATGTACATTCATTACAAAATTTAATACTAGTAAAAATAAGCAGTCTTAAATAATAACGACCAATTATCTATCTTAAATCGAGCTGCCTATAAACTAAAATGTTTAAACGTCATCTAAATTAAACCCAATCAATGATAATAATAAAAATATTGTAAAAATTTTATAGCGGAGTTCTCAATTGTATTTTTTCATAGATAAAGTTGTTAATGTAGATTTTCCCAAAGAAATAACTTGAAACTTTGCCAAGTAAAAAATTTTAATGATAAACAAATATCACCACTCTTCAAACGGACTCCTGGATTTGATTAGTATGTGATGTTATGTAACGCAGGTTTGTCAAATCGTGAAATGTATGAAAAATGTTTAGTACAAAAACACAGAGATATTTATAAAACTGTATGGTTCTAGCTTACTTAATATTAAAAGTTTTACGCACAGAATAAATATATATATATCTTACTTTAACCTCCGTACATATTATTGTGTGCGCTTGTAAAAAGTCGGTCCCGGAAAATTAGCTAATAACTTGGGAAAATGGCTAGGTAAAAGAAAACTCATTAATATAGTTAAATTTCTAAAAGTACAAACAACAATGTTTCACAATAATAATAAGCTTATGAAGATACAGATATTAATAGCTTGGGAAAATTTTTATTTATGTAAATTATTAATGTCTTAACAAAATTTGGAGCAAGAATAAACATTATTGTATAAAAGTCTGTACTAAATATTAACTGCATCCGACTATTGTTTGATTGCGTATTAAATATTGTAAACTTGTTGTAAACTTATAAATAAAACTTTATGTATAAATGGCAATAATTTAGTTTGTAATTTGGGAAAAAAGTTTTGGTTCAATTAAAAATTCATGTCGTAATAAATATTTTAGACCGTTTTTTATTCAATATTTACAATTAACACTTATTAATGCCAACATTTTAAACATAGTTTATATTTCTAAAGATTTCATTTTATAGCATTTAAAACATCTTATGTTACTCAGTGACAATGTAGTTCTGTACTAATAAAAAAATATTTTAATCTGTTCAGAACCCTTTTGTCTGTTGGTTACATACAAAAAAGTTATTTTTAAATAATAAAAGCATGAAAAGCGTGGTAATGAGTAGGATATTCAAATCCTATTTAATACAATCA
This sequence comes from Lamproptera curius, assembly GCA_029286875.1. Taxonomy (NCBI): domain Eukaryota; kingdom Metazoa; phylum Arthropoda; class Insecta; order Lepidoptera; family Papilionidae; genus Lamproptera; species Lamproptera curius. The sequence goes on from JAGSMT010000028.1 coordinate 2,351,249, forward strand.
AATAAATTATTTATACTTTCAGCAAGAGATTTACTTTATGTATGTATATTATTTTATTATTTTTTATACTCGGTATTTAATACTTCATGAAATATTATCTACAAAACAGGTTTTTATGAAAAATATAAAACTCCGTTAAATGCATGCGACGACATTGCTTTCTAAATTAATTTAAAAAGCTTTAAGCTGTTTGAACTGTCAGTTCAGTGCAACGGTTAGCAAATTCATAAAATATTTAAGCGTGTAAAACAGTTACTAATAATAATAATAATCCTGGGCGAATAACACATCAATACCTAGACCCGGTAATTACATAGATGCACTATTCTCTTGTAAATTAATGTATGAACACAAATACAAACAATATAAGTAGTTTTGAAAATGATTTTACTTATAAAATGTACAAAAATTTAACAAGCTACACCGCGATTTCTGATTTTATCAAAATGTTGTTTATATTATCTTAAATAAGCTTTATATCCTTATTGAAATTTTTAACAAGTTTTACATTAAAATATTTATTGTGGGTTACTCGTTAAAGTAGCATTTGCAATTTAATTCCGACGTAGTTTTTTATTTTTGAAAAATCTTATGAAGTATCTATCGCAAAATTAAAAAAATCATAGAGTAAATGACAGCAAATAAAATAAAAAGCTCTGTATACTCAATACAGAGCTTTTCTTTTTGTGAAGTCGGCCATAATTGCAATAAAATCTTTTTAGTAATTTCGTCGGTTATCACGAGCTGGGTCCATATTCCCTGTCAATTAGCCTTAGAATAAATGTAAACAGTTAGTTTGGTGTTGGCAAATTTAAATACCTACATTCAACATAGAAATGTCACCCTTGTTTATCGATTGTCAACGGTAATAGCATTGTTATAACACGAATGTAACTCAGTAATCGACATCTCGCTGACAATTTATCTAAAAATAAACGCTAGATGTATGATGCTATTTGTTGCCATGGGTTACAATGTTTAAATCCTGAATAGTTGTAAAATTATGTAAATCGGTCCAACTGTAATATCGGTCTATTGCAATAAGGGATAATCTAATAATACGATTTCATTCGTGTAGGCGTCGAGAAAGCGATTTGCGGTTCTCCAAGAAAATTTCGAATTTCGAATTGTTACAACGAATAATTGGCACTTTATTCGTGGTCTGAGGTCGTGGGACAATTTTTCAATGTTGATTTCTAGTTGGTAAGGGCAATGCGGTCTGATCACCCGATTGTCTGAAAACCAAGATCTATGTGTCAGACGGATGGGAAATGTAAAAAGTTGGTCCACCCACCAACCCACATTGGACCAGCGTGGTTTGATCGGTCCCAATAACCTAATGGAGAAGGCCTGTATATGCGTAGGTCTATTTCCAGGCAGGCGATGAATAACTTTTACGTATAAAAATATTAAATGAAAAATTGTACATTTATACATCATGTTAAAAGTTTTTACACATGTAAATGAAGCAAAAAGCATGTATGCGAAAGCCTTAGAAATTGTTTTATAAAATTAATTTAATTTCCTATGCCCTAAGCGTAACATGACAATGTAAATATTACCTGGCAGCTTCGGTAGGATAAACATTTATTTTTCCCAAAACGTGTGTAAATAAATGAGTAAATTTATTCTACGGAAGACACGAACTATTGCGTATGTATGGTCCCCTTAAAAAAATCAAAAGAGATGAGGACTTTTATATTAATAATGACATCCGTTTCCAAAAGTTATTTAATGTTATCTCGGAAATTTAAATCACAAAAAATATATCATAAATTAACGTATAACATATTAGAAAGCTTTATACTAACGTGTCAAACAAAATTTCAATGTCATTAAACTGTAAAGCTTTCGAGTAATCATGATTTAGCGGTGCGAGTGTTTACACACATATATTATAAATTTTAACTTAAGGTTACTAAAATTATTAAAAATATCTGAATATATTATACATTAATATTTTGAACCATATTTTTTATAAATTTATAAACACGAATTATTATATTGATATTATATTTATGCACTGACGAAAATTCAGATTCAGACCGATTCAATTTAGGATAAATACAATTTCTTTTTATTTATTAAGTATTTAAACGTCGTTGAAGAATACATTGAAGAAATGATAAATAAACTGTAAAAAATATCGTCAAACGCCTCACTTCGTTTGTAAGACGTGTGCTTGAGCTCCCAGTTCTGAGAATGGAGAGTAAATCTTTCATGCCACTGCACGTGCGAAATGTAAATTTCGCAAGTACGGTATACGCGTCAGAACACTGTTATTATATTTATTATTCTCGGTTTATATTTATCTTCTTAATGGCTCAGTGGTTGCACTTGATTTATTATTTTGATCGCAGGTTCAAATCTCACGGATAATTTACTTTGTATTATCATTGATTGAGGCCGGTTATTTCAATATAGCCCGATTGATTGAATAGAAATTATATCTTTGCAATCAAAAATATCTTCGGCAGGCCATGAAATTTATTTCACTTCTTTTAAAACTTCGGAAGAAAATAACGAAGAAGAAAGATTTATAATTATGCAGGTGTACTTTTTGATCGTCTGACGTTTTATGGATAAATTAGATTATTTTAAAGAAAGATAAAACTTTGTTAAATTGAAATATGACTAAATATAAAAACAAATATTACAAGTTCGGAGATTAGACCAATCATGAAGTATACGAGAACAGTGTTTATAACTTTTAATATAAAATTAAAAATAATTACCAAAAATATGTATATATTTTTGAATATTGTTTTTATTTCATTTCCTTGTAGAGATTTGAAGACATTAGTGAAAATGTGCGATGAAATATTTAAATTTGATCGTTTGTGATATGTAACTATTACAGAAACAGTCAAAATAATGATTAACAGATATGATTACATTCGATTCCTAATTGTATATGGGTATAATTGTAAGTAAATAGCCGGTTTAATCTATCAAAAACAAAGATATAAAGAATAAATTATCGCTGGTTTTAATTTTCATTGACGCAGATTAATTCATCATAAATCGCTGAAAATTTAGCTACTGAATTTCCATTGGGCTTTCCCTATTAAGAATATTGTGAAATTCTTGTCGAAGCTGAAATACTTTCAAAATGAGAGTTTCAGCATAACTGTCAGTTATGAAGTAAAACGACAAATTATTATTTGATGATAATTATGTGAGGTCAATGGTAATAATATCATCAAGAAAAATCTATCAAGCTGAGGCTATAAACTACTAATGGAAATTGTAACAACAATTCTTCATTGTGCTAGAACCAACTTTAATGGATTCGTATACATTTCTTTAAACAAGTTATTATAATGGAGTTTTCTGAGACATCTGCCATCATTTTTAATATGCAGAAGTAATTTTACAAATTATATCAATGTAAGTTGTTAAAACTTAAAAAGGAACAGACAAGATTGACATTTAAATTCTACAACTCTTTATTGGACGATTAACTAAAAGAATAAAGTTTAAAGGCTACACTTAAAAAGAAATTAAATATATATAAAGCGAAACCGAGGAAATTTATTACCGTTAAAAAGATGTTAAACTAGCTACTCTAGTTTAACATCTTTAATTACTCAAAGTAAGAATTTTACTTATACTTTACTTACATTATCAAAAATTTTTTTTGAGAAATTGAGAATTCTGAAGAAGTATTTGCAGAAATCCCCATGGGTTTGTAAGACGTTAATCTGACGCGCCAGTTCTTTGAAAAGTTAAGAAAATTCTATTGCACGTAAGAATTTTTTTGTTTCAGAATAATAAACGATAGAAGAATAGAAACAAGGTTTATTTTCATAGATATGTAAATAATATATTATAAAACATTAGCGTTGATTATTTCTATTATCACAAGATTAAATTTACTTTTTAATGTTTATTCTTTTCTCGGGAAACGAAAAGAATTTTGCGTAATACTTTTTTGTTTTTACGCGAATACTACATATGCATCAACAAACTTGCTGCTAGGCCTTAAGATACCATAAGCTCGGTAATGATTAAAACTAAGAAATGACGGTGGCCGGGCACAAAATTTTGGCAGACCAAGGCAGACCTATACCTCAATCTTCCCGTGACCATGGGTACCTGCAAAGTACCTGAAAGGTTGGCACTATTGTGAATCTACTGAAACGCTATAAAATCCGTTAAGCCTTTAATTAAATCTCGACTATCGTTTCGTGATGTGAAGCTATGAAAATTCTACTCAAATCAAATATAGCGTCCAATAAATCAGATCATCGGCATAGAATATATATTAAACAGTTCCTATAATTCATAATAAACAAGGTTTTAAAACATTTGGAAGGGTTTAAGTGAAAAATTTAGGTAACTAGTACGCATTCGATTGTTATTAGAAAAATCTTGAACTGTAACTTTGTAGATGCCAATTTACATTTAATATTGAAATTGAAATAGCTTCCTTGCGATCCAATATTCTTGACGTACACTAAACCCGCAAGAATTTGATTTTCGCCAGATACCAGGATGAATTATTAATGTGGAAGACTGACGTGGGACCTTATTATATATATACTGGAAGAATAAATAGTACGTCTCTCGACTCCAGTTATGGTCTACATTGAGAAGTTAATACATTCTATTTAGTTTAACTTAAATAAAATATTCAACATTTAAAAGTTATTCCAAACGTTACTCCATGTATTGCCTGTGATGTCTGTAAAAAAATTGTAGAAAATATGATAACAATTTTATTAATTATTTACCTACTGTTGTACCTGGTTCTTACGACCGGAAATGAAACCAATAAAAACTAAATTAATTTTTAACTTTTTCTGCAAAAATGGTAATGATTATATGTTTTTCTTATTTATTTATATTTTATTTGGGCTACGATTTCTTTTATAATTTTCTAAATGTTGTTGTCTTTTGAGAGTAACGTTTACGATAAACAAATTTTAGAAATTTTAAAGGGACCTCCAAATAGTAAAAACGCTGACAACAACTAAACATCTCTCATACTAAAAACATTAAAATGGCTCACGTGACCCCGACAACAGCCACGATGTCTCGTACGGACGAGTCGATGCGTAACACAACACAACACACAAAAACTTTCACAGATGTCAGTTCAGCGCAGAGCTTTATATTTGATTTAAATTAAAACGCTTAAAAAGCGTTAGTGGCGTGTTTCGGTCAGTGTTCACTTTAGTACATATTACATTTAGTCTTGTTATTTGATTGCATATTCAAAGTTGCAAAATTACATGCAAAATAATTCCTAGATTTTGTTTGGTAGTAGGTCTCATTTTGACCAACTTCCTAAAAGGAGGTACTGAATTCGTAGCGTAGGTTTTTTTTATAAATGTTACCTCCTTGCTCCGCTTTTGGCGCTGTAATTTTGTTCAATCTTTTTTCTAACGATAGGTACAAGCGGTCATTTGATCCCTATTTTTATTAAAACACATATAATTTAGAAATGAAAAAAATTACGGCACTAAAAATCGTAACCTCGTGCAATATAATGCCGAAACCGTAACTGATACACTTAAAACTATGATTTGCATATTTGTACTTCCTAAAATTGTCTATAATAAAGTCCGCGAGTGCATCTATCTATGTTGTAAGAATAATCCATAATGCCCATTTTAATGTTAAACATTGTAAAAGTTTGCAACGACTTATTAAAAGCTCATTTAATATAATATAGTATAAGTTAAAGTAAAACGTAATAGATTTTAAAAATATATTCTATGTGCAAGAAACGTGTCATATATGATTTTTTAAATAAAAACTTCAAAAGATATTAGAGATTGCATTTGCAGTGACAAAAATCGCAGGGAAGTTTCTTGCAGAGGGCGTTAAGTTGTAACCTGCTTATATTGCGTAAAATGGTTACATACTGTTATTTAGTCGGTCATTATTTTTTTGCTTCAAATTCACTTGTTCACAAGGGACCGTTTGGGGTAGTTCCCCAAAGTGCCTACAGTGTATAAACATTATTGGCTTCCGGTTTGAAGGGCACTGCAGCCAGCGTAATTACTGGGTAAACAAGACGTAACATCTCATGTCTCAGGGCGGTTCAATGATGAATAGGAGACTGTTCGTGATGATTAATTTCTTGATTGCAAACTAATGGTTGCAGCTTAATCAGTGTCCACAAGTGTGCAGTTTTATTTTCTTTTGAAAAATAATTAGCAATTAAATGGACGTAGTTGATGTAGTTTATTAAAATTCAGTTTAAAAGTAAGCAGATTATTAAGCAAAAGCACGTAACTACAGCCCTAGAACTCGTCTACATCATGTTTAATTTGTTCATTCATAATTTATAAGAACATTAAACTTTAAAATGCAATACACCAGTTTCGATATTCTTAATATTTTGTATAAAATAATATATAAAAACATATTTTTTAATCTATCTAGTTAGGGGTGTATTAAGGGAGGCCTATGTCCAGCCGTGTACTATCACAGGCTGATGATGATGATGATTTAGTTAAAGAAAAAGTAAATGCGTTGTTTGGAAACCATTTATGTTTTTAAAAATATCTTATTTTTGACAAATTTATGAAAACAATACATGTATATACGCCATTATGTAAAACGAATATTTCCTAATATGTTTTCTAATTAACGAGTCAGGATCACTGATCAGTATATATTAAATATGCATCTTAATTATATAGTCTACCATCAACCTGCATTGGACCAGCGTGGAGGGATACGGTCCTAAAACCCCCTAATGAAGAAAGCATACATTAAGGGAGGTTGATGATGATGATGAATGAAATAATTATTGAAAAATTAAGCCCTTGGGACATTTTGTTGCTAAACATATTAGTCTTAGCCAGACCATGGACCCTGAAAAGGGTTTCGAATGTCGGGTAATATAACAATGGGTACGTAATTTAAAATAAATTTAACTAATTGTTAAATACGTGAGTAAATCCGTTAAACTCTATTATGTATTTTGTATAGTATTTGAGTAACGTACAGAAAGTGTTATATCCATTTAAAGTGTTTGAATGTAATATACCACTCGAACGATGACATAATTATTCGAAAGTAGGAAAAAAATGATTCAGACCAATTTATACTGATAGATATATTTCGTAGGTAAAAACACATTGTTTTAATTTGGTATTTACAATATTCCTGAAATGTATCACATTAACGGCTTTGCATTAAGCAAATTGATCAATATATCCAACCCATCTATCACTTAAGATCGATGAGTATGAAGTAATTTTTCAATAAAGATGGATCTTGGTTTAAATCATTTGATTCCTCCTTGAAACCTATTTAATGTGTTTTTAATATTTCATACGTTCTACTTTAATAAATGATTTCGACTGCTTTACGTTTATGTTGTACGACTTGTTTATTATTTGAAAAGCTTTTATTTACTTTTTGGACTTTTGTTCTGTTTCTTATTTTAGGCGCTTTTTCTTAATTAATATAATGTGTCAACTTGTAATCAATTAATGATGATTATTTTTTACGGTTGTTTTAAAAGTAGCTACTTATTGAGCTACTTTCTGTGACTCTGACTCATCATCAGGATATCAGCTCATTAAATATAAATTTTTCTGCGCTTGTTTATCTTCCGTGTCAAAAACATAGGGCTATATCACTAGTACTTGCATCTAATTATTTCTCGTTAGCATTGTTTCGTACACTATAAGTTAAAGCAAACCATCGTATTCTGTTGTAGTAGAAGACGACATCAAATGTGTACAGTGTAATTAAATAGATATACTTAATTTTGCCCCCGTAGCCTAGTAATAAGGACGTGTGCTTTAAAAACCGGAGGTCGTGGGTTCGAATCCTGCGAGGACTCAACAAATTTTCATCGTCGTGTCCTAGTTGGTTAGGCAATTTGGTCCGATCAATATGGGTGTTGATCCATGCGTCGGATGGGCATGTAAAAAGTTGGTCCTGCGCCCTACTCTCTCTGGTCGTGTCGGTTATCCATCCCATCAGGCTTTGAGAGCATAAAGGAACAGGGAGTGCTGTGTTTGCGCGTACACATGTGCACTTAATATCTTCTGCGTAGTTGGCTGATTTCTAATATAGATCGGCCGCCGTAGTCGTAATCGACTGGAGAACATTATTATTATACTTAAATTAATAAAGTGTATTAATTAAAGGAACAAGTAAGCAACTTTGTACTAAGTCGTATTGAATGTTTTATGCTCGCATGAAAAAATCTGTTCACAAAATAGCAGAAAAGTAATTTGGCACACAGAAAACTTAACAAATTTTGCAGAATAAAATACTATTTATTTTTGTAAGCTAAACTTGTTTTTGTGTCTTACGTTCAAAAATATATTCTATTTATATAATCTTTGATAATAGATACAATTTTAATGCCGTTTTTAATAGACCGTGTAACAAAAACGAACGTTGAGAAATATATGTTTTTTTTATATATGGGTCATGACGATTTCATTCCCCAGAGAAATCCTAGTCAGTCGACCGCAAGTTTGATATTAACTTAACGATTTGTTACAGATAAGTATTTTTCCGCTCTCAATTTATGAGAACACGATTACTTTGGTTCTTTTGTGTAAAGAGATATTTCTTGTGCAAACTTGTCCATGCCTAAAGTTTCCTAAGTTATTTCTAAAGTGGTAGCATTGTTACAGTAGTCGTACAAGTTTAAAACTGCCTTATATGTTTATATATTCTTAATAATTTAATGAAAAGTAAACGTATATTTTTAATGTTTATTTTTTTCTGGAAAACGAATTGAATATCACATAATACTTTTTTGTATTTATGCGAATTCTACATATGGATTAACAAACTTGCTGCTGCACCTCAAGATACCATAAGCTCAGTAATGATTAAAACAAAGAAATGACAGTGGCCGAGTACAAATCTTTGCTAGACCTCATACCTCATATCTCAGTCTGCCCGTGACCATGGGTACCTGCAAAGTACCTGAAAGGTCGGCACTGAATAATTTAGATCTGAATTTTAATAAACCGTACTACCTGTACATTTTATTACTACTTATTTTTCAAAAGTTAATCAAAATGCACTTGCGGACTGTGATTTATTAGCAATTACTAGTATGCAATTAGGAAATAATCATCACGAACGGTTTCTTTTTCGTCATTGACTCGCCCTGAGATATGAGATGTTATGTCTCGTTTACCCAGTAATTACACTGGCTGCGCTGCCCTTCAAACTGGAAGCCAGTAATGTTTATACACTGTAGACACTGTTGGGGTACTACCTCAAACGGTCCCTAGTAAACAAATGAAGTTGTAACGAAAACAACGCAACTCTCGATTTTTGCTATTATCATCATCATCATCGGCCTGTATAGTCCACAGCTGGACATAGGTCTCCCCTTAATGCACACCTTCTCCATTTATGCTCGAGTGGACCGTTTTTGTGGACCATATCCCACTTTTTTGTAACTGCATGTTAAATCTCTTATATCTTTTATGGTACACATTTAAACAGAAAATCATGTATGACACTTTATTTGCTCATACAATGTAGAATATATTAGAAGCATTAACTTTTATTTTTACTCATACTATATTACCTTAATAAGTTTGTACAGCAAAGCCACGATGTCCGTCCGAGTACTATCCAGTAGTGCAAAGCCTATCTAATTGCAGAGAGGTGTAAGACCGGGTGATGTTATATCCCCGAAACTCTTGACCGCTGCATTGGAAGACGCCTTTAAACTTATGAATTGGAAAGGACGAGGAATAAGCATCAACAGCGAGTATATTACCCACCTTAGATTTGCCGACGATATAGTCATCATGGCGGAGTCGCTGGAGGACCTAAATGCTATGCTCAATGACCTCAACAGTGTCTCTCAACACGTGGGCCTTAGGATGAACGTGGACAAGACGAAAGTTATGTCTAACGGTCATGTCATGCTTACGCCGGTGGTTGTTGGGAATACTGTAGTCGAAGTTGTTGACGAATATATTTACCTGGGACAAGTAGTCCGTTAGGTAAGTCCAACTTCGATGCCGAGGTTTATCGACGAATCCAGCTCGGATGGGCAGCGTTCGGGAAGCTACGACATATCCTCTCATCCAATATTCCTCAATGCCTAAACACTAAGGTCTTTGACCAATGTGTGTTGCCAGTGATGACCTATGGCACTGAGACATGGTCTTTCACTGCCGAGCCGTAGGAAGCTCCAAGTCGCTCATCGAGCTATGGAGCAGGCTATGCTCGGTATTTCTCTGCGTGATAAAGTGCGTAACGCAGCCATCCGCAGAAGAACCATGGTAAATGACATTGCCTGCAAATTTAGCAAGCTGAAGTGGCAATGGGCGGCCACTTAGCTCGTAGAACCTATAACCGTTGGGGAAGAAAGGTTCTCGAGTGGCAGCCTCGTACTGCCATCGCAGTGTCGGACGACCCCCCACCAGATGGAGTGACAACCTGTGCAAATGTTCAGGAGGTCGGTGGATGCAGGTGGCACAGGATCGTACCTCTTGGCGACTTATGGGGGAGGCCTATGCTCAACAGTGGCCTCTGACAGGCTGAAACGACGACGACGATATTACCTTAAATGCGCTTTGAATATGCCTAATTGAAAATTTTAACAAGGTTTTACAATAAAATAGTTATTAAAAATTATTATTACCACATTGATATGCATTTCAGGACTTTATTATACATCATTTTAGGAAGTACAATTACGTAGAACATAATTTAAGTCTATCTTTAATGGTTTCGGCAGCGTTTTTAATTTAAACCGTTGTAATTTTTTTCATTTCTAAATTATATGTGTTCAAAATTTGAAATCAAACGACCGCTTATAAATATTATTTATTAAAAAGAATGATCAAAATGTGAGCGCCAAAAGCGGAGCAAGGAGATAACATTTATAAAAAAACCTAAGCTACAAATTAAGTACCTTCTTTTAGGAAGTCGGTAAAAACGAGACCTACTACCAAATAAGACCTAGGAAATATTTTGCAACTTTGAATATTCAATCAAATATCAAGACTAAATGTAATATGTACTAAAGTGGACATTGACCGAAACACGCTGATAACGCTTTTTAAGCCTTTTAATTTAAATCAAAGTCAGTTCAGCGCAGAGCTTTATCTGCGCTGAACTGACACCTTCATTAAAACTGCTTAATAGAGTTTTAATTTAGTTATGTAAAACAATTGTACCGCATATTTAAAAATTTAAGCTTGTCACATTCATTTTTCCTTTAAAAGCTTCCGGAAATTTGTATTAACTCGAAATTCTCGTAGATATATAATAGTTAGTAGGTAAAATTAAAACAGTCATGAGGTATCTAGTATTCATTATTATATATACATTTAATATATTATATATGCATATAATATTTATTGTAGAACCCATACAATTGTACTAAAATCGGGCTGCGTTTAACTTAGGTCATGAACTAGTTTTTATCATTTCAAAACTTATTTTTTTTGATTCGTCAAGATTCGTTGTATTAATTGACAAGTTAAAATCAGTCTTCAAAGTATGTTATAATTCTAATTTTATTATTATTCGAACTACCTTTCATAAGGCATATACATTTATATGGACAAATTCTTTAACCTTTGAGTCAGCATACTACTTCTATTGCGGGTACTTTGAGAAATTTAGTCTCGATATTGACGTTTGGCCTCTCCGCGATCGTGTATAAAAGACGGGCCTGAAATATAGCGAGACAGCTTCGTATAAGCCGCTACCCGGAACGGAAGTCTCGACTGTGTTAAGTGTTCTGCATCTGTGAAAGTTTTGTGTGTTGGGTTGTGTTACGCATCGACTCGTCCGTACGAGACATCGTGGCTGTTGTCGGGGTCACGTGAGCCATTTCAATGTTTTTAGTATGAGAGATGTTTAGTTGTTGTCAGCATTTTTACTATTTGAAGATTTATAAAATTTGTTTATCGTAAACGTTACTCTCAAAAGACAACAACATTAAGAAAATTATATAAGAAATCGTAGCCCAAATAAGATATAAATAAATAAGAAGAACATACAATCATTACCATTTTTGCAGAAAAAGTTAAAAATTGATTTAGTTTTTATTGGTTTCATTGCCGGTTGCAAGAACCAGGGACAACAGTAGGTTAATAATTAATTAATTTCTTGTCATATTCTGTACAATGTTTCACAGACATCCTAGGCAATAGAGAAATAACCACTATTTCTCTAAACCACTAACAATAACGGAGTATATATTTGGAATAACTTTTAAATATAAAATATTTTATTGACACAAAACTAAATAATAAAATACGTATAAACTTGTAAATGTAGACAAGAACTGGAGTCGAAATGACGTACTATTTATTCTTCCAGTACATTTATAATAAGGTCTCACGTCAGTCTTCTACATTTATAATTCATCCTGGTATCTGGCGAAAAATCTAATTCTAGCGGGTTTAGTGTATGTCAAGAATATTGAAGCAATTTCAGTACTAAATTTAAAGTAGCACCGACGATTTTTTTATTTTTAACTTTTTAATGATTCGAAGTCTTATTAGTTACCTAAATTTTTCACTAAAACGCTTTCAACTGCTTGAAAACCTTGTATTTTAATTATGAATTATAAGAGGAACAGTTAAATATACATATTTTATGACGATGATTCTATTTCTTGGACGTTTAATTAAATGTCAGGAGGATTTATTGTTTTTCGTTACGAAACTTTAGAATATGATATTCTTAATTTAATAAAATACTTTACAGATTTTATCACGTTTAGCTTCAGACACTTTGTAGGTCAAAGTTTTTTACCCAGCCACCGTCATTTCTGTGTTTCAATAAGTTGTCCGTTTTACGCGTACCGAGCTTATGCTCTTCTCCAGTCCTGTATATAGTAGTGATTATTTGTGATGCCCCTAATAATATAAAGTATGTGACTCTCATTTATAAATATCGTACAATTTTTTTTTTTTTTGTATTTGTCCAGGTATTTCCCTAATTGAGTACTATAGTCTATACGCCGCACAATTGCCAATGCTACCGGTCAATTAATAATATACACTTCATGTTTTCCCAACCTTAACACTGACAGAATCACCAAGATAAACTTAGTGGAGCCGTAAGACCAAAAAGAAGATGAATAGAGCTTATGGTACCTTGAGTTCTAGCAGGAAGTTTGTTAATTCATATGTAGTATTCGCGTAAATACAAAAAGTATTATATGATATTCTGTTAGTTTTCCGGAAAAAAGAGAAAATCGTTGAAAAGTTAATTTAATCTTGTCATAATTGGAATAATCAACGTTTTCTTTTCATTAAATTGTTAGAATATATTTAGATACAAAGCAGTTTAAAATTTTCGATTGACTTTAAAAATATTGTATGGGAGAGACATGGACTGCTAACACGTATTTTTTTAAGTTTACTTATATTTATTTTCACACGACTCCTTTTTAAATTAAAGCTTACGTTCTTTCTTATTATTATATATCTTACATATTATTTACACTTGTATGAAAATAAATATTGTTTCGTATTCTACTATCATTAATTATTCTAAAACGTAAAAAAATTCTTACGTGCCAAAGAATTTTCTTAACTTTTCAAAGAACTGGCGCGTCAGATTAACGTCTTACAAACTCATGGGGATTTCTGCAAACACATCTTCGGAATTCTCAATTTACCTAAAAAAAATATTTCTTAAAAAAGGTCCATCGGAGTACGTAAAATTCGGTATAAGAGTTATGTCTGTTAAACATTTTGCTTAATGACGTTAATAAATTTCGTTTTCGCATTTATATACATTTAATTTCTTGTTGTGTGTAGTCTATACACTTTATTCTTTTAGTTATTCGTCCAATAAAAAGTTGTAAATTTTGGATGTCAATGTTGTCTGTACCTTTTTAAGTATTAACAGCTTACATTAATATAATTTGAAAAAAATACTTCTGCATATTATAAATGATGGCAGATGTCTCAGAAAACTCCATTACAATAACTTGTTTAAAAGAAATGTATACAAACCATTAAAGTTTTTTCTGTAGCACAATGAAGAAGCGTGGTTACAATTTCCATTAGTAGTTTATAGCCTCACCTTGACAGATCTTGCTTGATGATATTATCATCATTGACATACAATAATCATCAAATAATTATTTATCGTTTTACTTCATAACTGACAGTTATGCTGATTCTTTTGAAGGTGTTTTAGCTTCACCACCAAGAAATTCACAATATTCTTAATAGGGAAAGCACAGTGCAAATTAAGTAGCAAAATTTTCAGAAAATTATGATGTACTCAATTTACTAAATAAACTTCACACTTCAACATTAGTTTTTTATAAATAATTATGTTCAAATGGAACTTTCTTATTCGAAAAACATTTATTTTATTGTCATCCAACTTATACGACTACCGTTAGAATGTAATAAAATATAATAGAAGTTTATAATACTCTTTTTTTGTGATAAAATAAATAAATAATGCAGTGTTCTTGATAAATGAAATGTGTTTTATTGTCAAATGACACTTGCATACTTTTTCATGACGGTCACTGTTAACAGCCAACAAACTATAATAAAGGAGAAATTACATTGTAGAATTTCAACGCTACCACTTTATATATAACTTAGGACACTTTTGACATGGACAATTTTGTTCAAGAAATATTTTTTACACAAAAGAACCAAAGTAATCGTCTCTCATAAATTGAGCGGAAAAAGACAATACTTATTTGTAGTAAATCGTCGAATTAATATTAAACTTGCGGTCGACTGCCAAGCATTTCCCAGGGGAATAAAATCGTCACGAAACGTATACAAATATTTATTTCTTAAAGTTACTTTTGTTATACGATCTATAAAAGGCGGCACTAAAATTGTACCTTTTATTAAAGCAGTATATATAAAAAGACAGAGAGAATATATTCTTGAATGTGAGACATAAACAAGTTAAGCTTACAAAAATAAATTGTATTTTAGTCTGCAAAATCATGGAGATTTCTGGGTGTCAAATGAAAATTACTTTTCAGCTATTTTGTTAACAGTTTTTTCACGCGTACATAAAACATACAGTATGACAATACGACTTAGAACAAAGTTACATTTATCACCAGCCTGTGATAGTCTACTGCTGGACATAGGACTCCCCTAATACACCCCTATCAGTTAAGGGGTTTTGGACCGTATCCCACCACGCCGGTCCAGTGCGGGTTGGTGGGTGGTCCGACTTTCATGCCCATCCGACGCATAGGTCATTTTACTTTTCAGACAATTGGGTGATCGCTCAAATTGCCCTAACTAACTGAAACAAAAATAAAATTTGTTACGTCCCGCAGGTTCGAATCACGACCTCTGGTTTCTAAAGCAATATACTGTATTGATTTAAGTATATTGTCTCACTTCTACTAGTACTACAACAGTCTACGATGGTTTGCTATGTCTTAAAGGTGTGATAAACAATGTTAACGAAAAATAATCAGCTGGAAGTCCTAGTCATGAAGGCCTATGATTTCAACCGGAGGACAAAACATTGCAGGAAACAATATACTCTGATGACCTGATATACTGATGATCTGTCAGATTCACTGACAGAAGCATAATTTGTTCGTAATTCATTTAAGAGGCGTCAGTCTTTTTCCTTAGACTCTGAAAAAGAAGTAGGTTGCTACCTTTAAAACGACCATAATTAATAAGATATTTATTGTTAAGATTTTGAATCATTATATTAATTGGAAAAAAGCGCCTAAGATAGATACAGAGTGAAAACGCAAATTACTTTATATATTAAATTAAACCTATTTAAATACGTACAACAGAATAGCGTAAACAAAAAAGACCTACATAAATGTAAAGCAGTCGAAGTCATTAATTAAAGTAGAACGTATGAAATATTAAAATCATTAAATAGGTTTAAACCAAGATCCATCTTTACTGAAAAATTACTAAATAGTCATCGATCTTAAGAGATACATGGGTTGGATAAAGTAATGAACAATTTTGTTAATGCAAAGCCGGTAATGTGATACAAATACCACATTAAAATAATGTGTTAACATTTATCTACCTACTAAATATGCCTACGTATATAAATATGTCTGAATAGTTTTTGCTAATTTTCGAATAACTATGTCATCGTTCAAGTGGTACATTTAATTCTAACCCTGCGACTCACTTTAAATGGATATAATACTTGCTGTAGGTTATTCAAATAGTATACAAAATACATAATACAGTTTTACGGATCGAGGCCATATCTCAGGGCGAGTCAATGATGAATAAGAAACTGTTGGTGATGATTATTTCCTAATTGCATAATAGTAATTGCAAATAAATCACAGTCTGCAAGTGCATTTTGATTAACTTTTGAAAAATAAGTAGTAATAAAATGTACAGGCAGTATGGTTTATTAAAATTCAGATCTAAATTATGTAGATTATTCAGCAAGAGAGAAAAGCACGTAGCTACAGCCCTCTCGTCTAGATCATGTTTAATTTGTTCATACATAATTTATAGGAACATTAAACTTCAAAACCCAATACAACAGTTTCGATATTCTTAAAATTTTAAGTAGTATAGTAACAGACATTTATATATAACATTTTTTTTATCTATCTAGTCGAAAGTAAAGTAAATACGTTGATTGGAAACCATTTATGTATTTAAAAATATCTTATTTTTGGCAAATATATGCAAACAATACATGTATATACGTCAAGATATAAAACCAATATTTCCTAATATGTTTTCTAATTAACGAATTAGGATCACTGATCGGTGTATATTAATTATTCATCTTAATTATATAGTCACCCACCTACCCGCATTGGACCAGCGTGGTATGATACGGTCCAAAAACCTCATAACGGAGAAGCCGTGCTTTAGGGGAGGCCTATATCCAGCAGTGGACTTACGCATGCTAATAATGAATGACATAATTATTTAAAAACTAAACCCATGGAACAATTTGACACCCAACATCTTAGTCTTAGCCTTAGGACCCTGGAAAGGGTTTAAAATGTCGGGATATATAAAAATGGGTAAGTAATTTAAAATAACTTTAATTAATTATAAAATACGCGAGAAAATCCGTATTATGTATTTTGTATAGTATTTGAATAACCTGCAGCAAGTATTATATCCATTTAAAGCGAGTCGCAGGGTTAGAATTAAATGTACCACTTGAACGATGACATAGTTATTCGAAAATTGGCAAAAATTATTCAGACATATTTATATAGGTAGGCATATTTCGTAGGTAAATAAGTGTTAAAACATTATTTTAATGTGGTATTTGTATCACATTACCGGCTTTGCATTAACAAAATTGTTCATTACTTTATCCAACCCATTTATCTCTTAAGATCGATGACTATTAAGTAATTTTTCAGTAAAGATGGATCTTGGTTTAAACCTATTTAATGATTTTAATATTTCATACGTTCTACTTTAATTAATGATTTCGACTGCTTTACATTTATGTTGTACTTTTTTGTTTACGTAATTCTGTTGTACGTATTTAAAAAGGTTTAATTTAATATATAAAGTAATTTGCGTTCTTACTCTGTATCTATCTTAGGCGCTTTTTCTAACTAATATAATGTTTCAACATCTTATCAATAAATATATTATTAATTCCTACTTCTTTTTCAGAGTCCAAGGGAAAAGACTGACGCCTCTTAAATGGATTAGTAACAAATTATGCTTCTGTGTGTGAATCTGACTGATCATCAGTATATCAGGTCATCAGAGAATATTGTTTTCTGCGATGTTTTGTCTTCCGGTTGAAAACATAGGCCTATATGAGAGGACTTTCAGCTGATTATTTTTCTATAACATTGTTTATCACACCTTTAAGGCAAAGCAAACCATCGTAGTACCAGTAGTAAAAAACAAAATCAAATTTATACAGTGTAATTAAATAGATATACTTAAATCAATACAGTGTATTGGTTAAAGGAACAAGTATGCAACTTTATATGCCTCCGTAGCCAGGAGGTATGGGCGTGTGCTTAAAACCGGAGGTCGTGGGTTCGAATCCTGCGGGGACTCGACAAAATCTCCACGATTTTGCAGAATAAAATACTATTTATTTTTATAAGCTTAACTTGTTTTTGTGTCTTACATTCAAGAATATATTCCCTCTCTGTCTATTTATATATAAATAAATATTGCTTTAACAATAGATACAATTTTAATGCCGTATTTAGACTGTATAACAAAAAGTAACGTTAAGAAATAAATATTTATTTTTATATGGATCATGACGATTTCATTCCCCTGGCAAAACTAGTCAGTCGAACGCAAGTTTAATATCAATTCAATGATTTACTACAAATAAGTATTGTCTTTTTCCGCTCAATTTATAAGAACACGATTACTTTGGTTCTTTTGTGTAAAGAGATATTTCTTGTGCGAACTTGTCCATGTCAAAGTGTCCTAAGTTATTTGTAAAGTAGTAGCAATGTAACGGTAGTTTTAGAAGTTGGATGACAATGAAATAAATATTTTTCCAACGAGAAAGTTTATTTCCATTTCAACATAATTATTGATGAAAAAGTAATGTTCAATTGTTAAGTTTATTTAGTAAATTGAGTCTATAAATTGAGAATATAGCACTTTTTAAATAAAATGCTTACTAATGCTTAAAGATGAACTTAAAAGCATTTTTTTTGGAATCCTGGTTAGATTCGAACCTTCGTTTCAATCGGTTAACAGTAACAGTCATTCATCATTCATCATTAGCCTGTGACTCCCTATCCATTAGAGGGTTTTGGACCGTATCCACCACGCTGGTCCAATGCGGGTTGGTGGGTGGACCGACTTTTACATGCCGATCCGACGCATGGATCATCTTACTTTTCAGACAATTGGGTGATCGGCCCAAATTGTCCTAACCAACTAGGAAACAACTATGAAAATTTGTTGAGTCCCCGCAGGATTCGAACCCACGACCTCCGGTTTCTAAGCCACGCCTATACCACTAGGCTACGGAGGCAGTTGACAGTAACAGTACGAATTAATAATTATACATTGTTATTTAAAACAATTGAATAAAATTAGTGAGTTTTCTAAGAAATAGACATTAATTAATTACTAAGCACAGTAAAATAACTTCTGAACCAGTTTCGAGAGAAAAAACTGCAGCGGAATAATTAAAAGTTGAACTACGTAATTAATTTTCACTCGAAAACAAATAGGTTACGACGGAACTGTTAAACCGTGAAATTATTTTAATCAGGGCAAAAATTTGTAATTTACGTTTAAAATGTTAAATTCTTCTATTGAAATAATTTCATTAAGGAATATTAAAATATTTTGTCATCTAGTATGACACACACATTAACGTGTTCATTGCGAATATGTACGCACTCAAATAAGACTTCATAGACATTTGCCTTTTTAATGGGAGAAAAATTTTTTTCTTTTTGTTTTATAGAAATTATCGTAATATATATAAATGTCGTGTCACGATGTTTGTCGGCGATAGAATCCTAAAATACTTAACCGATTTTATAATATAGTTGCACACAATGTGCAGTTTAATCCAACTTGGAAGATAGAATAGCTTACATCTTTATTTCTAGTCGAAATATTGTTTTACTGCGATTTTTTTTCTATTATTATTTGATGCAAAATGTTTGCTACAAAACGAGTGAGGGACAATGAAAAGTGATTGCTTAAAATTAATTAATTTCGGTCATTTCATTTTATAATAATTATTATCTAACGTAAAAACAAAATGAAACTTAATAACGCCGTTATTTTATTTAAAAAAAGTAACAAATAAAATAGTTTTCTAACATGCACGTAAAATTGTAAATTGTAGGATTTTACAGAGCAAAATTAAATAAAAATGATGTTGTATCTTATATAAAGGAAATATTTTGATGACGTATTCAATGGCGGATACGATTGTAGGTACTGTAAATATTTGTTTTTTATTATTTCATACGATAGTTGTTTCCTTACGCTTGATGACGCATGTAATCAACTTTAATTCTTGGTTTTTTAATAACCATGCAACTAAAACGTTAAAATTATGTCTTTGGTGGTAGTGTTCCGTATCCATAAAAATTATAGCATTTTTAATAGAAAACTAAGAATTAAAAAAACAATAATAATTTTTAAAACTAACTGTTTCGTATAGAATTTTGCACGATATTAAGATCGGAAGAAATATTTTGATTAATCGTTTTCAAGCTGTCCACTTTAAATACCAATTCAATCGATTTTTATACCAGCGTTATTTTTTCATTGTATTCAGGTGTAACGGTAGCATCATCGAGGTCACTGCTTTTTACAAATGACATTTATCTAATAAAAAATGGTGGTCCTCATTACTGATATTTTCCTTCCGTTTGCCTTAAGCCCTCAAATTGTTTATCACAATGTAAAATTAGTAAATCCTAGCCGCAGCAACGCGTGACAGGGTCTGCTAGTAGATTTATAAGAGTGAACATCCTAATTATTAGAAAAATATTCTCGATAAATGATTTTTGTGAAGACTTGATACATAATCGCAATAAACATTCTAGGGCACTACAATTTTTTCTTTATATGATTTTTTTCTTACAAAACTTCAATGTATAATACATATCTTAAATTGAATTGGCGGGAAAGGGAAAAACGCTTCGTGGATTACTTCGCGTCAAAAAGGTTTTGTTCCGACAAAAACGTTTTCCCATGATCGAAAAGGCCAAAGATAGAGGAAACAAAGACTTGAATTCTTTTATTTTAATTAAAGATATGTCGAGTGACTTTTTGCAAGTGAAAAAATATTATCGAATTTTGCTAGCCTTATTATATGCTATGAAACATTCACATCAATTCTGCGAGTTATGCCGATCACTATACTGTTGCGTTCTGTTGCGGATGTTTGTATTATGTTCTGTATCACGCCAAGAAATATCGAGTAAAGCCAGTTCTTTAATAAGCCAGTTATTTAATAAGAACTTCTTCATAGGGCCAGCAGTGATATACCACCTCTTAGTGTCGTAGGCATTCAAATGTTGGTCTATCGAATGCAACCTGGTCTGTCTGTCTGTCTTTAAAGCCAGCCTTAATGCGGTAAATAAGGCATAGATAACTATGAAAACTGATCATTAGCCAAACATAAACAACCAGGCTCTGCGAAACTATATTAATTAGAAAGAAACATTAAATTGGCGCATATGTAAGATAATTTTTACATTTCAAGTTAAACACGTAAACAAAAAATTTTTTTCGTACCAAGTTGGTCTTCAGTCGGCATAGAATCACGAAGTTACCTAGAACTTCGTGAAAGCTGATTTTCAGTGACGCCATGGGGAATGGTAGACGACGTAACCATGCAAATAAAAACACTTTAATACCGTCAATTACCGTTTAACTTTGAAATTTATACTGAAAACCTATATTTCTGATATATAATTATTATTTATATTGAAATTCTGCCAACGAAGGACGATTCCACTTATTGTTATCGTCCTATCACTTGACAGAAGATGACCGTAGGAAGGTCGTATCCCGAAATAAATTGATATTTGACCGAAATCTCCGCTATTTTTCAAAACCTCTCTATGGTTCCATTGTGGTTTCACCCTAAATGCGATGGAAGTTATGGCAGAATCATATTTCTTTTAAGGTTTTACTATATTTGTAAAGCGAACTGAAGTACGAATTAAAACTTCAATATCAAGCTCCGTGGTGAAGTGGTTACTACGTCATGCCTTGTAAATAAATAAACATTTTATGTTAAGACTGATACACAGGATTTTTAATAAAAACATTTCAAAGTAACGCAAAAGCTTTAGTGTTATAAGCTTGCCGTACAACTAATATTCGAAAATAAATTTAAACCTTTCAAAGCTATTCGAATGAGAGCGTCAGCTGAGCGCAACGTTTTTATTAAAATTTAAACGCTTCTAAAACAGTTACTAACATGTTTCGGCAACAGATTACTCCACTAAATGTTCAATTCCATCTAGAATTAAAATTTGTATGTGTTATTTAACAAAAGATCGTTACACTAGAAAAACGAATATAGAATATTGTTTGTTTTAAGACAAGTCGCATCATTAAATAAAAAAAATGTAGACTGTATCATTTCATCGGATAAATAAAATTGGAGTGTCTGTTTGTATCATCAAAATAATCGTTTTTAAATGATTACATTGCGATATAACCGGCGCATATAACATAGCTATTATTTAATTATTTTTGTCTGTCTGTTTGTCCTGGCTAATCTTCGGATTATATCATCATATCATCAGCCTTTGATAGTCCACTGCTGGACCAAGGCCTCCCTAAAACACCCTATCCATTAGGGGTTTTGGACCGTATCTCACCACGCTGGTCCAATGCGGGTTGGTGGGTGGACCGACTTTTACATGCCCATCCGACGCATGGATCATCTTACTTTTCAGACAATTGGATGATCGGCCCAAATTGCCCTAACCAACTAGGAAACAACAATGAAAATTTGTTGAGTCCCGCAGGATTCGAACCCACTACCTCCGGATTCTAAACCCACGCCTACACCACTAGGCTACGGAGGCAGTTATCTTTGGATTGGCTGGTCGAATTCCTAAGCGACTTTCACTGGTAGATAGCTGACTTGACTTCACTGGAAGAAAAGAAAACTAAAAGAGTTGCTTTTTATATACCACGTGGACGTACATAGACAACATCTATAATTATAATGACACACTACTTATTTAATTGTGAAACAATTCAATAAGATCATCGTAACATGGTTGGCTAAGATTCATAAGAAACTTTTTCTTGATCATAATTTCTTACTTCTTCTTTGACTAGTGTGTTTTTTTTTTTTTTCCAAATACCTGTACACTACATTAAAATTCAGAAGCAGATTATGTAGATTATTTACCAAAACCTCAAAGCACGTAGCTTTATTCCTAGAACTCGTCTAAATCACCTTAAAATTGCACATACATAAATAAAGAGAACACGCAACTTCGTAACTTATTACGCTTTGGATGGTATGGGAACTTCTGCTATTTTGATTAAAAACATTAAACTTCGGGAAGATGAAAAAACTAATTCTAGCTGATATGGCAACAAAACCTTACGTATCTTGGCAACTTAACTAGATAAATAAATACATAAAATACATCACGACAACAAAAAAATATTAATTCCACCACCTTTTAGTTTTGATAATGGGAATCCAGTACCTCGAGAGTCGTAATCACTAATTAATACCTGAATTTCATTAGTATATTTCCTAAAAAGAGAGAATAGAATTTGTTGTTTCACTTGAAAGTCGACGTATTGGTAAATAATAAGAAAAATTTCCCTAGGGTCTTCCATTCAATCCAAGGGTCTGTTTTGGGTGGTTTGAATGGTTTACGTTAATTATAGCAATACGCATCACATTAACGGTATTGCCATTCGCTCGCTAGTTGGCGGACCTCTCTCTGCGCTCCGATGCAAAAGCTCTTTAAGCCCCCGTGCTTAATATCACGCGTTCGAATAATCGTTATAGAAGATAAAGAAGACAACAAGGAAGATCTCGAGAAAGAAGACTTAAGCAAGAAGACCGAAGAAATGTTAGTCAGGTTCCGTGTTTCGGTGGCGCCGCGTCAGGCACAAGTACCTTAACAAAGTAGTGTTGTGCAACGTCCGACAGACATTACCGTATACCAATTCCCAGCACACAATCGCCCACGTGGCATTTCGTTGGCAATTTAATATGTGCGTGCTGCAATAAGCGGCAGCTAGGTACTCACCTACCACTCTTAAAGCGCTGTAACACGTTAGATCTATAGGTACATACCCCCACGTAGGTAGAGTGGGTAGGACTACATCATGTCGCACAGCAGTCGTGAACATTAACTCTTTGCTTACTTCAAACAATACAAGTTAGTAAACCCAACTAAGTTCAACGAAATAATGGCTAAATTCAAAGCCGAGACTAATCACAGAACGCAAGCTGCCAAGCCCACCTGCTTCTCCAAACCACCGACCTTACCAGCCAGGTTACCAAACGGGGATCGTAGCCCAATCAATTCCCCGACACCGACTTGAAAGATGAGCAATCCCAAATTGAGACCGAGGGACAACGACGGCTTCACAACGGGCGGTTCAAGAAAAAAGTGCAAAAAGCCCCTGGTAGTCACGAAAACTCCCAAGCTCATTCTGAACGGGTTAACACAAATGATATTTACATGGCCGAACGCAAGGCCAAGGCCCAACCACCCATCGTGATACACGATAATCGTACGACGCATCTTCAACTTCATTGAACCCAATCGATTCGCTGAAACGCACTCGAAAAATATTAACTTAGGCATCCGTGTAAATTTCTCTAGCTCTTACGATTTCCGTAAGCTTGCTCTATTTTTATGCGAAAGCAACATATTTTTCCTCATTTACGCTCTAACACTAGAGGAAGAGATCTAACTCTAAAATTAGGGTCATCAATAAGGGAATCCGAAACAGCTCGATCACCCGAGCCGGCCTCCTGGAAACTATACCGGCGCAAGTAACTCGCGCGTAACAATAGAGGCCGTCCAACAGCAGCCAGTAGTGAACAACCCACCTTTCGTGGAAGCTCCAATAAGTCAACCCAGTAACAACATCGGAATAATAGACGATCTGTCCTTGTTATTTATAAACGCTGGCTTTTCAACTATAAGAGGTACAAATCCTCACCAATAAAGTTCGCGCCGCCCGGGACGCCACCGCGATACTCATTGCGTTGATCGAGCACGTAGGCCTCATGGAGGCAATTTCTAGCTTCAAAAATAATAACCCGTAATCGTTAAACAGCCGACCCCGCCGTTTTAGGGCAACCTTAGCCTATCGCCTTCAGCTTTTTGACCTCACTGACACACATAGGTCAGCACACATATTCATTTAGTTCCCCTCGCTACGAGCACAGAATCACACCGTGTACACACAATACTACGAATAAAGCAGTTCTCACTGCCCCTGACTCCTTTTTTACAGTCAACCATTCGTCGGCGGATCAGCCCGTACTGAACGGCGACACTTTTCAAGAAGTTATCACACGTAACATCTGCACGTGTGACCTTTACTCTTCAAAGGGTTGGTCACTTGTTTGAAAGAACAGAGCAATCCTTCGGTCTCATTGTTCTATAACGCTATAAAAGTCTGAGTAGAGACTGGTGGATTTACATCACGGTAAAAAAAAAACGTTATGGCATTGAGAATAATGATCTCAATCCGGGTTGCATTATGATATTTTTTCTTGCTTGCCGATTATGTAAATAGTTTTTAACAAAGATGAATATAAAAATATTGAATACAATTACTTTACTTGATTAATGCGTTTTATTAGTGTAGTTTTGCTTTCTCTGTATTTACCGGTGGTAGGTTCGCTGTTTACAGGAGACCGTCTGGGTGGAGTACCACGCGGTGCCTATTTCTGCCGCGAAGCAGTAGTGGAAAACACTGCTGCGTTTCGGTTTGAAGGGCACCGTAGCCAGCGTATTTACTGGGTAAACAAGACTTAACACCCTATGTGTCACGGTAGGCAGCGCGTCGGCGATACCACTGGTATTGTCAACGTCATGGGTGTCGGTGACCACTTCCCATCAGGTGGCCTGACTGCTCGTCTGCCTGCGTATGCCATAAAAAAATTTAGTACACATTACATACACAAATTATAGTTTGCTATGTGTTAGTTGAATTATAACTGCTTTTCCTTTTAATCACCAATTTCTTATTAATGTGATATAACTGACTTTCCTATGGCCTATGTCCAGCAGTGGACTGACACAACCTGATAATGATGATGATAATGAACTGACCTTCGTAATTGACTTTTAAGAAGATGGATTGCTTACAAATTGTATCTGAGTAATTAATTTTTGTCAAATAAGGGTAAAAAAAATTAAAATATGAATTATAAAATCGTTATTTAATTTAACGGGAATTTTTTTTGGTTTTTTTATCAACCAATAAAAACTACTTAGATTACATAAAACTAAATGTAGTCTTTTTTTATTGGCATAAACAGACTGACGAGCAGTCGGGCCACCTGATGGAAAGTAGTCACCAACGTCTATAGACATCGGGAATAGCAGGTGTGTTACCGACGCGCTGCCTACGCGAGACATAGGATGTTAAATTTCGTGACCAACATAGTAAATGCGCTGGCTACGGTGCTCTTAAAACCAACACGATAACGTTTTCACACTACTACTTTACAGGACAAATAGGCACCGTGGTGGTACCACCCCAGAGAGCCCGTGCAAAAAGAGGCCTACACCCTCTGTTATAAATATAAGAAAACTTTCTTTTTTGAGGGAGAACCTTTTTTAGCTTTTGTTCATACTTTGAAGAGTTTACATTATTTACGTAAAGGAGTTTTGTAGGGCACAATGAGCTTTGGTTTAACCATGGCAGCAATTCGATATACTTTGATTTTACTCACGTTGTTTTCTTAACCTTATAATAATAATTATTTATTTTCTTAACAAATATAGTTGTTATCATTTAGAATAAATTTTATTCTAAAAAAAGGCAAAATTTATTTTGGGCTACACAATTTCATTTTAATAAATATCAGTGTCACAGTAATCTTTTACACATATACAATCGGTATATCACCATCCATCACGATTTTTGGATATGACAACTTTTTAATTTAGCACAATGTTTCTCTTAAATTGAATTGGCGGGAAAGGAAAGGCTTTGTGGATTACTCCGCGACACAAAGGTTTTGATTTGAAGGAAACGTTTTCTCATGTTGTAAAGGTTTAAGGTTAGAGATGAAGGCACCGAATGCTTATACCATGGAATCCTTTCTTTAGATAAAGAAATATGAGTTGAACTCTGACCTTCCCATTTAATGTCTCTCTTTTAATTAAAAGCAAATAATCAATAAATAACACACCTAGGCGATTGTTATATGATAACAATAATTTATCAGTAGTAATATCACTGAAGGAGTTATTTTTATTCCTATTTTATGTTACTTTTGTCTTTTAAAATATCAGAGTGTTATTATGGAGTTGCAGTGTGTTTAGAGACATATTATTTAAATCCTATAGCGGCCCATCATCAAGATAAGATTCGAATATTAAAGACTGAATCTCTTTAGCGACCCTAATGTTCCTTTGAACTAACTACTCCACTAAACCCTTTCTGTGCTTAATGTGTTCATTTTTCATCATTCACATCATTTAACTTTCTCATTTATATCAAAAAGTTGTAAGATTGCATTGTAGATAACTTTTGTATATAAAATTTATCTCTGATATATTTACGATAAGTTTTTATCCATAAAAAAAATCGATGACAAAGGACGTTTCCACTCGTTGTTATCGTCCCATCGCTTGACAGAAGATGACCGTAAGAGGGTCCTATCTGGAAACAAAGTTATTTGGTACGTGACCGAAGTCCGTAATTTATCGAAAAATGTTGTGGTTTTATCGAAATTTTACCCTAAACGCAAAGGAAGTTGTTACGTTATAACTGATAACGTAGTTCACGCATCCTCTGTATCGTAAAAGTATTATATTGTATGCCAGTTTCAGTGGTATTTTAGTTTTTGTTTAGTCTTACTAATAATAAAAAATTAAAGTTCAATTGATTCAATGATCAAGTCACTTTAAAGTTTCCTAGTTCAGAAGACACTGCAGTTCAGCTTTTTCTGTTTTGTATCTTACACTGTTATGAGCGATTTATTACAATAGTTTTTTATTAGACTCCGGGCCATTTACTTTATAAATAAAAAGAAATGAATACATGAGAATTCATATTTAAGAACAAGTTGGTATTGATGTCCTGTAGTTGTAGTAGGATTTAAGCTGTCTTTAAATGATCATTTAAATATACTTCATACAAGGCATTCGTTATTTTATTAAGAAAATATGAAAAAACTAAATTGTATTCAAAGTTATTAGTGACCAATTATTATTAATTAAAAAAACTCAATTGTTTTTCATTACATAGGCAATCAATTGTTTGTAAATCTGTGATAAATTGTCGGTTACCCTTTAACCAATTTATGTTACATAAAATGACTTTAAATATATTTTATCATGTTTATTCATACGCACAGACAAAATCCGTCCCATGACCACGAGACCACAGGGATTATATTCCTGAGCTGCTCAAAAGAGTCCGATACGTCATTACGTAAAATATAATTAAATATGTTTCATTCAATAATGTGTAAAACGTGCGTAAATAAACGAATTTATTCATTTGTGTTTGAGTGATTATTTATTATTCTAATTTGATACCGTTCATCTCCATTGGAGCGCCTACGAACGCATTATAACTAGTTAATTTAAGAGGCCAATAACTAAACAACAAAACCATTGATAAATTGGACTTAAATTGAAATGTCATATATCTAGTTTTTCTATTGATGAGTTGCCTAGAGATCAAGGTGGTTGGTACCACAGGGAAAATTTTTTTGTGTCTCGTTTTATATCTGTATATTATTTATTATTTTTTTCAGTCATTTAGTGTCAATAAGGCTTAGTTTAATTTGGCACTGTTTAGATGATGTGGTTTTATTCATTTATTATTATGTAGGTATAATTTATTTAATTTTCAATCCTTTAGATTGTCTAGGACTGGCAGGCATTAATTCCGTTGAGATAGTAGCTTAATTAAATTAATTAACTAATAATAAGCATCTGCCTTAGTTTTCTTTTACTAACTACTCTAGCTTTAAAAAGAATGATAAGTGCTACAAGCATATCAACTAATTGCTTTAAAGCAGAATGATTTATATAAAACAGTTTTGATTAAAGTAGACTAGTAGTCACTTTTTAAGAACGCTAATATTATTTTGTAATATAATAATATTTCTGGACGAATAAAATGTGAATAATGGAAACTAGAAGTGTGATAAATTCATATAGTTACTTTTCTTTTGTAAATAAATACATACAATAGTAATACAAACACCCAGACGAGGAAACCACACGCAGTATTTTCCCGCGGTGGGAATTGAACCCTTTAGAGTTAAGTCAGTGAGTCAGTTAACGCTAGCCATGCGAAAACTGCTATAGTGTTTCTTGTCGCATAAGCTGGTTATACTCATCAGATTATTATACGGCGGTTATTATACTGGTTATTATCATAAAAAATAAAAAATAAAAAATTAATTATACAGCTATGAGTTCAAAGAAAACAATATGAATATAATGGAAAGGATTATCTTTAGAAATAAGTAAGAATAAGAATTTGCAGTGAATTTTCCAAATAATATTCCTGGAGAATAATTATCCAAACAAAAAATGTTTCTAAGATAAAGGCAGCCAAAATATGGAAAAATAATGGCCTATTATTATTTTTACGCTCTCCAATATCCAAGGCGATTAAATAACGAACCTGTGTAAAGGAATTGAATAAATTTACGTATGCCTTATTACGATTCAATTTTCTCGAGGGAAATTCTTCTTTCACAAGTTCGAGTTATACGAATACAGGTGTATTAAAAATATCGAATTTCTTTCAATCGTAATTAAGAAAAATACACACTGTATTCGACAATGTAATATATTATAAAGGTATTATTAGTTTTCATATGTTTAAAATCAAAATAAAAGATGATAATATATAAATAAAATTAAAATGCATTCATTCCAACGGAACCGGTACTTTCTAAATTAATAGCACCGTATTTCATCCTATTGCGTTATCAAATCAATACCTTATATACTCGGATAATTTGATATAAAGCATTTTGATGACCAAATTAAATTACCAACCTAACCTAATAAACTGCAAAAATCATTTGAACGTAGATAGAGATCTAAGAAAGTTAAAATTGTACTGCCTACCTACCTGTACTAACCGCTACACGTAACTTCCTATCTAACCTATTTAGTTTAGATTTAAGTTGGTAAGGTTTTCAGTCTATCTAAAGTTGGTACAGTTTTTTTAGGGAAGTATAATATATTTTTTAAACAATAACAAAAATATAAGAGATTATTACGCTAACACTTGCGGTTGGGATATTTCTCATATTTAATTGAAAGTTTTTTTTTAATGGATTTTAAGTCACTTTGTTTTAAAAAGTCCTTTTTTTTTAACAAAATTAGAAGCCGTTTCTGATTTGAAATCACTTCGTTTACTCAAGACGGCCTTATTTTTAGGATAAAGAACCTTTTCTTAGTCAAATAACAATTCAATATTTAAAAAAGCGCTGACTATGAAGATTCTTCACGAATATATTTGAAATATTCATAAGACACTAGGGAAAAATCAATTAAAATGGTTGGATATTTTAACAAGAGTTAAAATCAAAAAGTCAATGTAAAATTGAATTGAATTGAATCATGAAAAATTCCAAGGTTTATCATAACAATTATTAACAACCTGTTCTGTTTGAATCTTCAAGGAATATTAATTGAACGTTTTAATATTTGAATATAAAGTGTTTTAGTCAATATTTTTATGTATTTTATAATTGCATAAAACATACGAACTGTCTAAAAGAAATATATACTAATATTATAAAGAGAAAAATATTAAGAAACGAGTGTATAAGGAACAAATGTTTGTTTTGAATAGACTCTGGAACTACGCAACTGATTTAAAATATGATTCCACGATTAGAAAGTGACATTTTCATTGAGCAATATAAGCTACGTTTTACTTCACGGAAGTCCACTCCAAAAAATAAAAATAACACCGCCGTGATGGTATACAATAAAACAAATTAAACACTGCGTCCTTAAAAAGATAACATAGAAAATGTTACTTGGTTTCTTTAACTTGGAGAACAGGCTTGTACGGGATTCGGAGGGGTTATAGCACCATAGACATCCACACGATGAGTCAAGATATATAAAAGACACATGAGTATAACTAGCCACTGTGCATGGCATTTGTGGACTGTGAGAAGGCTTTCCATCGAATTTTTGTCCTCTCCTCTCTCCTGGACCTTTCCTCGAGTCCGTACAGTGGTGCCAAATTGATTGGCGATTTATCCAGATGCTGAGATGTCTGTATGGCGCCGCCACTATTTATTTTGTAGTCCAACTCGGGCAGAATAAGCCTATCCGCCTGTGTCAGGGTGTGAGACAAGGAGATGTTATGTCTCAGTAGGCTTGCTCTATTGCTGTAGGATAAGTTCAAGACGCTTGACTGAGAAGGACACGGCGAAAATATGAGTGGCGAATACATCTTACATCTGCGATTTGCGGATGATCATGCCCGAGACCACAAAGGATCTGCAGACGGTGGTACAAAGCTTGGTTAAGTTTTCTACAACGCATCGGTCTCCTGATGAAATTGGGTAAAATCAAGGTTATTTTCAACGAGCACGTTGATCCTGTACCGATCGCAATCGATGGCACGTCCCTCGAAGTGGTTTCGGAGTACCTTTACCTAGGGAAATCGCTCGATCTATGTAGAAATAACTTGGAGGGAGCCAACAGAAGGATTCGACTGGCAGCTTTTTTAAGCTTCGTCGAGCTTTCTCGTCACCCATCCACAGTGCCTCAAACCGAAAATTTTAGATCAGAGCAGCGTACCCGTTATGACCTACGGTGCCGAGACTTGGACACTTATATTTCGACTGGTTCACAATTAAAGTCACTCAGCGAGCTATGGAGAAGGCTATGCTCGGAGTATCTCTGGAGGATTGCTTTAGAAACGATGTGATCCGTCAGAGAACTAGAGTCATCGACATAGTCACTTAAACCGTAGAACTGACGACCGCTGGAGTCGGAAAGTTCTATCGGAAGCGGTTGTGTGGATTAGGGGAGGCATATGTCCAGCAGTGGACTATCACCAGGCCGATAATGACGATGATGATATACACAGTAGAATTAAGCAGGTTCAAAAATAACCTTTTGAAGTTGTATATTACTTTATTCAGTAAAAGATTAAATAGTTTAATTTAATCTAAAGAATAAATATATTTATGTTGATGTATTACAGGTATCCTTACTGTACTACAACCCCTGCTTGTATTTTAATTATTTTAAATAATAAAACCAAAAAAAGACCTAAAATTATATTTTATAATTGACAGACAGATTTATACCGACTATTGACAGGGTCTGAAACATGGGTTAATAAAATCGCAAAGTTATTAAACGCGATTAAATCCCTAAAACAAAATTATTAACGTATACATAACTTATAATAATTTACGGATGTAATCTACTCTCACCTCTATCCATTACAGGGTTTTAGACCGTATCCCATCACGCTGTTCCAATGCGAATTGGTGGGTGGACCGACTTTTTACATGCCATCCGATGCATAGATAATCTTAATTTTCAAGAACAATAATTTGTTGAGTCCCTCGGACCATTCGGACCACAACCTTCGGATTCTAAAGCACACACCCATATCACTAGGCTACGGAGGCAGCTTTGATTACTACTATGTATTATTCACGTCACCAATAAAATTAATTAGTTAGTTTTTCTTAAAGTAAAACCACAGAGTTTTAATAACAAAACATCGTAGAAAGAATAATTTAATACTATAGCGCAGTAGCGTTGCGTGCGAGGTAAAAAGAAATTTCAAAGGTTGTTGCATCATGTCCTATAACAATTTGTTTCGTCCTGCTTCCATTGAAAGTCTTTTGTGGTCAGAGAACTTAGGTATTTGTTCTTTATATTGCAATATATTTATGGTATTTCCTTATATTATATTTGAAACTATACGTTATATATAACTAGCGACCCGCCCAGAGTTCGCACGGGTGCAATACTGATATCTATAAATATGATGTATGAATAATACATCTTCCTCTTTAATCGCTCTGTGTATTAAAATAAACCGAGTCACAATCCGTTGTCCATTTTTAAATATTCAAGCATACATAGAGACATAGGGAGAGAGAAGGCGGCTTTGGTTTATACTATGTAATGAGAAGGAAACAACATAATAAAATTATAGTAAAAAATATGGAAATTTTACTATAGTTTCGCTTAGATTTACACGTTTAAAAGAAAAATAGCTAAATAAATAATAATGTTTTTAATCGTTTAAGTCGTATGGGAAAAATATACTGTATTCGACTATGTAATATATTACATAAGTATTTTTAGTTTTTATACGTTTAAAATAAAAATAAAAGTTGATAATACACTAATTCCAACCGGAACCCATTATTGACACAGTACTTTCGTGCAGTAATAAACACTGTAAAGAATCTTCGTTGTTTTATATACTCGTACAATTTAATTTGGTGACCAAATTAAATTGCCTACCTCACCTAAAAAACAGCAAAAATCATTTGAACATAGATAGAGATCTAAGAAAGTTACAATTGTACTGTCGCAAACCTCTACTAATCGCTGCACTTAACTTCCTATCTGACCTATTTAGGTTAGATTTAAGTTGGTAAGGTTTAAAGTCTATTTTAGTTGATAAAGTTTCTTTAGGGAAGTATAATATTTTTTTAACAAGAACAAAAAGATAAAAGATTATTATGCTAACACTCGGATCGGATCCGATTTTTCTCATATTAATTTGAAGTTTTTTTATTTGATTTTAAGTCACTTTGTTTTAAAAAAAAATAAGAAAATTGGAAGCAGTTTCTGATTTGAAATCAGTTCGTTTACTCAAGAAGGCCTTAT
Organism: Lamproptera curius; assembly: GCA_029286875.1. NCBI lineage: Eukaryota > Metazoa > Arthropoda > Insecta > Lepidoptera > Papilionidae > Lamproptera > Lamproptera curius. The sequence continues at coordinate 2,384,700 of JAGSMT010000028.1, forward strand.
TTTTAGGATAAAGAACCTTCTCTTAGTCAAATAACAATTAAATTTTTAAAAAGCGCTGACTACAAAAATTCTTCAAGAATACATTTGAAATATTCATAAGAAACTAGGGAAACATCAATTACCTATTGTTGAATATTTAAATAACAGTTTAAAAGCAAAGAGTAAATCTAAAATTAAATTGAATTAGAACATGAAAAAATTCTAAGGTTTATCATAACATTTATTTACAACCTGTTTAATTCTCCTAGAAATTTCGAGGAATATTAATTGAATATTTTAATATTTACTGATTACATAAATTGAATTTTAGTGTGTTAAACGCAAGTGTAAATAATATTTTATATTATTTATGATTCGGTACGCTATACGACTCATATATAAATCTATACTAATATTATAAAGTGGAATGCAGTGAGAAACGAGTGTATAAGGAACAAATATTTGTTTTAAATAGACTCCGGAACTGCAGAACTTATTAGAAATATTATTCCACAATTAGAAAACCATATTACATGTGACACAAGGATGGACTGGACTAAGACTTCTTGGTTTTCTGTCTTGGAGAATAGAGCTTGTACGGATTAGTAGGATTGCTAGCTCCATAGACCTATCCACACGGTGAGTCAAGTTGTAAAGAAGACACATGAGTATAACCAATCAGACCGCTGTGATGAGCATTCGTGGATTGAAGAAGACTTTTTGGCTCATGTCTCTTTTCTCTTGACATTGACTGAGGACTAGTCCAAGTACTCTTCTCTCCTGGACTATCCTCGAGTCCTACAGTGCAAATGTGATTGGCTATAGATACAGATGCTGAGATGTTATGCATGACACCGACTACCACTTTCTTTCCTAGATCCAAAGTGGGCAGAATGAGCCTCTCCGCCTGCGCAAGTGTGTGAGACAAGTAAATTTATGTGATTTTATGTGCTTAGTGTTTCGAAAGTTCTGTATGATTATGTTCAAGACGCTTGACTGGAAGGAGACCAGCTAATGTGAACAGGAGGAATCTTACATCCCCGATTTGCTGATATGGCCATCATCATCAGTGGCTGAGACCACAAATAAAACCAAGGTTGATGTTCAACTAGATCGTCGGAACGAGTGGCATTTCCCTCGAAGAAGGTCGAGAGTACCTTTACCTTTTGCTTGAGCTAGGTAGGCATAACGGTCCTTGCTTTCTGCGAGGACGTGATATGGCCCAGAAGGAGGCCCGGAAAGGGACAGGAGGTCGTAGAGCGCCTGGCTTCCGCAGAAGAAGGCCAGGGCGCCGAAAGTGGCGTACGCGGCAACCTTCCCCTGAGACTGAGCCCCTGGGCCGGCCGGCAAGAGGTGCCCCGCCGCCTCAGAGAAGGGCTCAGAGGGGCGCCGTGCTGTTTGTTCACGGCAAAGCACCTAAAGTACATATCCGGGTGTCCAACAACCCTGGAGAGAGAGGCCGAGAGGGCCACGTCGCGAGCTAGGGGTCATGCCGATGACTGCAATCCGGCCCGGCCCCGGCTACAGCGCCGACATGAGAAAGGAACAACCGTTGAGTTTTGAGTGAGGTGTCACTACCGGCCGCTCCATCTTGGTCGAGGAGCCCAGCATATCCCTCGCTCCCCTCACTTATGGGAACCGTATCACATCGGCATTTTTCAACGGGAAAAAAAAAAAAAAAAAAGTGTTAGGCATAACTGGAAGAGGACAACAAAAGGCTTTCCCAGTTGGTTAGACAATTTGGGCTGAACTTACAATTGTAGGAAAAATAATGATGATCCATGCGTCGGATGGGCATGTAAAAGTCAGCCCTACCAATGCCGCATAGGACCAGCGTGGTGGGCGTGATGTCAAAGACCCCTAATGGCAAGTTGTGCATTAGGAGGCCTATGTCACTGTGGATTCTTGCCAAGACTTGATGATGATTGATGATAATGATAATGATACATATAAACCTTGCTCTTTCTTCGCTCTATCTATTAAAATAGACCGTATCACAATCCGTTGTCCATTTTTAAAGATTCAAGCATACATAAAGACGTAGGGATAGAAAAAGCGGCTTTGGTTTATACTATGTAATGATAAGGAAACAAAATAATAATATTATAGTAAAAATAAGTAGCTAAATAATTAATTTACTTAATATTTTTAAAATTGTAAATAAAGAAAAAATTATTTCATTTTTAACAATTTAAATACATTTAAAATTAAATATGCTCATAAAATTTCTGCTAACTCTTACAGAAGGATATTAAAACTAAAAATAAGTTAGTTTTATATAAAGAATCAAACATTTTCGACTCGTGCAAGTTCTTCCTATAGAACTTAAACATAACTTTAAATTCACTTTTAAGGAAAAGTGCACACTTAAAGTTCTAAACTTTTACATTGCGTTAGAACAAGTTGCATCAGAAACTTTAAACACGCAAGAAGTTAGGACTTTACTAAAGTTATTTACTTCCGGTAATGGAGTTTATCTACATTCTAATCCTAATTGTCTTAAAAGAGTTAAAACAATAATAATTTAAGTACGACAAAATCGTTTCTTTTGTTTACGCGAATACTACACATCATTGAATATTTTTTTATTTTTTATGGCATACGCAGCAGACGAGCAGTCGGGCCACCTGATGGAAAGTGATCACCGACACCCATGAGACGTTGACAATACCAGTGGTATCGCCGACGCGCTCTACCGTGAGACATAGGTGTTAAGTCTTGTTTACCCAGTAAATACGCTGGCTACGGTGTCCAAACAATTCAAACCGGAACGCAGCAGTGTTTTCCACACTACTGCTTCGCGGCAGAAATAGACACCGCGGTGGTACCACACCAGACGGTCTCCTCGTAAACAGGGACCTACCACGGTAAAAGAACTTTTAACGAATTTTATCGCGTTTATTTTACTTATTTAAATTCCCAACGTTAATAACACTTTCCTGCGGCATTCTACCCCGTGACCACGGCCGCTGTAATACAACAAAATCGTTTATTAGTTCCTAATAACGTTTTTAAATACTGGCTAATTATTAACTGGAACTGCCTCCAAAACTAGGGCGTGTGCTTTAGAAACTAGAGATCGTGGGTTCGAATCCTGCGGAGACTAACCAAAATTTCAATGTTGTTTTCTAGTTGATTAGGGCGATTTTAGCCGATCACCCAATTGTCTGAAAAGCAAGATGGTTCATGTGCCGGATGGGCTTGTAAAAAGTCTGTCCTCCTATCAACCCGCATTAGACTAACGTGGTGGGATTCGGTCCAAAAACGCTCTAATGGAGAAGGCGTGCATTAGGGGATGCCTATATCAGGCAGTGGACTAACACAGGCTGATGATGACAGTATCAATGTTATTCAAATTCAAATATCTTTATTCAATATAGAAGTGCAACACATGCTTATTGTTTGTCAAGAACGCTACCACTGATTCAGAATAGGACACCTCCGAGTTGAGAAGAACCGGCGAAAGAAACTCAGCGGGCCTATATATATTAAATTTCAAAAAGCCTGGAGCGAGCATTTCATTACCATGTTGTGTTATCTTATAATAACGTTTGACGCATAAACGTTCCTTTACTACTTTTTTTTTATTTATTAATAGTTAAATTCTGAACAGTTAGTGGGATTTTGTTGTAAAAGCGTATACATTGTCCCGTAAAAGATTAACTTATTCTTCGCAGTCTATGTGCTGGAAGATTTAAATTATGTTCGTTTTTAGTAATAATGTTATGTGCATCAAAATGCCTGCGAAAATCATTTCTATTTTTCTGCACATACATTGGTTTCGAATATGTATTGAGAAGTAACGGTTAGTATTTCAATCTCTGTGAACAATTTTGTCGCGGATTCTTTGGTTATTCTATTATTCTTTGATTACACGTTATACTATATTAACAAAAATATTTAGAGTTTTACTGACTCCTTAATTGGAAGCTGTCTTCAAATTCCTGAACCTGAAGGAAAAAGTTTATTCGTTGCTGAAGTTGTAACCAAATTTGATTTTTGTTATTCGAACACAATTGTTTCGTTAAAATTTACATGTACTAATGATAGTATAACTGCCTCCGTAGCCTAGTGGTATGGACGAGTGCTTTAGAAACCGGAGGCCGTGGGTTCGAATCCTGCGGGACACAACAAATTTTCATTGTTGTTTCAGTTGGTTAGGCAATTTGGGCCGATCACCCAGTTGCCTGAAAAGTAATATGATCCATGCGTCGGATGGGCATGTAAAAAGTCGGTCCACCCACCAACCCACATTGGGCCAGCGTGGTGGGATACGGTCCAAACCCCCCAATAGAAAGGGGTGTATTAGGGGAGGCCTATGTCCAGCCGTGGACTATCAAAGGCTGATGATGCATGCATGTATGATAGTATTACATTTATATAAAGAAAGTGTTTCCAATGTTGCTTTTTAATTACGACTCAGTTTTTTGAAGTAACTGAGTAATGTGGCGTATAGCACCATCAGTCTGTTCAGAGACTAAGCTACGACGCCCGTCAAACAGGAGCACAATAATGTTCTCGTGCTACTATTTTGTAGTTAGTAGCATTTTAGATGGTCATCTGTATATATAAGAGGATAATGAGGGGACATAACGAAACATAACAACTTTGAAATCTTTACCTCATTTTTAGAATGAGGTCGATCTTAAATGTTATTATATTCTGATATAATGCTATTCTCATGATAATATTAATTCAATTCTTATCTAATAGGTATAGTATTTCAATAAGAGTGTTTGAAGTTAAATAGAAAACACGACCAATAATTTGCACGGCTAAACCTTTTGAAACTATCCATTTAAGTTACAAAGGACTTCGTAAGGTACTTCAGTGAGCTTCCTAGAATTACGAGCCGATGTGAGTGCGGCAGTAAAGTACAAGCGTCCTTCTATAAACAGAACTTTTTGTGCTATTTGTGCAAACGTAATTCTCGTACGAAGGAAATTTAATAGCTCCTAATTTGAAGGCCGTAAAATTGTAAAATAAATGATTATGTATAGATAAAACGAACCATTCGATTGTACAGAACAATGGATGTAACAACAACTAAATAAGTTAGGCCCGATTGTCAAGAGCAGCAAAAACATAAAAAACAAGATTTTGGGGTTCCGTACCGTACTAAATGATTAGAAAATAGTAGATGGGGATCTATAAATAAAACTAAACTTTATAAATATAATCGCATAAATCTTGAAAGTTAGTTAAAAAACTAAACTAACTTAAGTTTTTATGTATAATTTCAATTACTGCTATCATTATTAAATGTGTTTTCTCTAGATGGATTCCATCGTGCGCGAGTCCAATTCAAACTTGGCCAGTTTTTTATGTTTCTATAATAATTTTTAATTGGATATAATATTGATTACCTTCTTCTAGAGATTATAGACCGAGAAACATTACAAATCAAACGTTTAAGAAGTAAAGTCAAATCAATTATGCCCGTTCCATATTCAAACGAGACCTGAATAATAAGACGCAACTTGTCAATCTGGATTATAACAAGAATCCCACGCCCCGTCTGATATTTATTTCAATTCGCTCGCTGCTTAACGCGTTTTGAAATTCTGTAGAAATTGTAGGTGTATAAGAATTGATGTCAAATTTATTTAAAATTAAGTTGCATTAAAAAGTAAGTCTTGAAGTAAAATAACAATTAAATTTGTTGAAGAATGCGTTTTAATGCTGAGAAGCGCAAACAATAAATTCTCAGTTTATAATATACTAGCGACTCGCCCCGGCTCCGCACGGGCGCAACACTGATATCTGTAAAATATGTATGTATGGAAACATATATAAGTTTATCAGAATTTCTCTACAATATTATGCATGAATTATAAATATAAACCTTTCTTTTATTCACTCTATTGAAAAACCGCATTGAAATCCGTTGCGTATTTTTAAAGATTTAAGCATACATAGGGATATATGGACAGAGAAAGTGACTTTGTTTTATACTATGTAGTGATATTTACATATTGGAGTGGTAAGTCCTGTTTTACAGGGGCAGTCTGGGGTGGTACCTCCGCGGTGACTATTGCTGCTGCAAAACAGCAGTGAGATAACACTACTGTGTTCCGGTCTAAAGGGCACCGTAGCCAGGGTATTTACTGGGTAAACGAGACGTAACATCGTGTGTCACACGGTACCCTTGCCTATTGCCGAAGTCTATGGGTGACCAATTAACATCAGGTGGGTCAACTGTGCGTCTGCCTTCGAATGCGATAAAAGAGTTAACTTCGTTCGATTTTACGTAAACGAATTTAATAAAAATTCAAAGAAGTCACCTGTGAATCATTACAATGTCACTATTTATCATCATCGTAGAATCGTTTATATCGCCCTTAAGAAGAACACACTCCCCAAGTGCATAAGCTTTTTTATTGCGTTAGAACTAACTACGCAGGATATACAGACACGAGGAAGCTTAATGTTTCATAGTGATGTTTACTGGCTTTAAAAAAGTCTTATATTTGTTAGCGTGGTTTTGACCAATTGATTGCGTTTGTTCCTTCGTTCGTTTCAGCCCGTTAAAGCTCACTGCAGAGCATAGAATATTGCACGAGCCTTTGCCACATGCATCCACTGACATTGATTGTGCAGTATTTTACAGTTATATAGGTGTAAAACTATTTTAATAAAACTGTAATATATTTATAAAAAGATTTGTCGTATTAAGGCTACCAGGATCGTACTAAGTATTGTCGGAATACTATTTCTAATGCGGGTAATTAGAGGAAAGAAGTCTCGATATTGACGTTTTGTCTCTGTGCCATGGTGTATAAAGTAGACGGGTCTGACATATAGAAGGGCAGATCCTTGTAAGTCGCTAACCGGTACGTATCTCTCCTCGTGTGTGATAAGTGTTGTGCAACTGTGACAGTGTTTGTGTTGAGTGGTGTTGTGCATCGACTCGTCCGTACGAGACATCGTGGCTGTTGTCGGGGTCACGTGAGCCATTTCAATGTTTTATTAGTATAAGAGATGTTAAGTTGTTGTCACCTTTTTTACTTTTTGAAATTCTCTTTGAGATTTATAGAAGTTTATAAAATAAAAAAAATCCTTCAGATGCTATGAATTACGCACCTCCTCTATCTACTACATTTGGCACGGCATAATAGGCTTATTAAGGGTTATCATTTTACATTTTTCAAAACTTTCTTCTCTATCAATTATTCTTTCACCTTAACCCTTATTGACCCTTGCTTTATAAACCGAAGGTCTTGGGTTCAAAACCCTAATTCAAATACCTAATAATTTCGAGATAAGTTGTTTAATAGATATTTCATAAACAAAAAAAAGTACGCCATCAGAAATCATAACTTCGGGCGATTATATTCAATGCATTTCAAACATCTTTGTTCTTTGTGCCAAAAACGTATAGATGACATTTTGATTAAAAGATTTAAAATATAGTGGCAGAAATTGCAGGGTAATATTTTGCAGACGGCACGTTGTCGCCCGCGCATATATATTGCGCAATATGGTATACTGTTTGAAGTCAGTCAGACAAAATTTTGACAAATAAAGTATGACCATATTTTATTTGTTAAAATTTTGTTGAACAGCTTTTCAAAGATGTGCCCTTCAGCATTGAATGGGGATTGGGAATGGGCACTCCAATTGTAATATAAGTTTCGCAGATTTCGTCAATGAAAATCGGACACTATTAGTTATTATTTATTACAATAAGAATTGATCTATACTATAATATACCTTCTCCTACTTAAGGGTAAATATAGCTATAAACAATTTAAAATGAATATAACCCAATGCATCAAAAAATACATATGAGTTAAAAAATAATCAAAATAAATTCAATTCCAAAGGGGCCTTTCTATCGCTTGTATACATTTAGGCAATTACCAGTTAATAATACAAAAGCGATCACATCAACAAGCGGATTGTATTAAATGTCATAACGATATTGTTTTTTGAACCACCGATGGTTTATTAGTTTGGGGTTTGCCCACAAATATGACGAAATATGAAAAAAGAATGAGGCGGAACAAACAAACGTTCAGGTATATGCCATTCGAACCAAAAACTTTGTTTAATCTTTTTTTCTCCCAGCTGTCTTCTAAATTTGTTGGTCCACCTCTAATCTGACCAGGTGAATCTGACCTTAATACTGTTTTCACTTAAATCGACTTGCGTCTAAACTCCACAACATAAAGAGTTAACTTTACTTGATGGATGGATTATTGCTTATAAAATTGGACCGACAATCATGGAACTTTTTAATCCGAAGATTGATAATTTACTTGTTAAAATAATAAATTGAACCTGAAAACAAGGAACGCAAAGTTGAGGTCCCGGATTGGAGCTCTATTGAAGGTTTTTCAAGCAGGGGCCGACACAACTAAGCAATTGAGGCGAAAAACTAATCTTTTTGTACAATTGTCTTTAGAAAAACTATTGCAATAGTAATATTAACAAAAACATCTATTACCTTGTTAAACATTAGTTTTGAATGAGATAAATTATATAATTTTGCCTGCCTTAGCGAGATCCCTGCTTAATTTTATAACAGATATGTCGTATTTTAAAATGGAAAGATCATATGCGGTAATTTTAAAGACCTAAACTTAAAAAAAATTTATTTTAAAATTTACATTAGTTCTTTTCAAAGAATACGTGAAGTATGGTAATAAAAGAATGTTATTATACCCATATTATGTGAAAAAAAAAACTACATTTTTATATTTAAATAAATCAGATATTATCAAATGTTATGGAGCTGAATCTTCTTTCATTAAATATCCGTATTTATTACATAATGTTTTAAAATAAATTTAATAAGCGCAAAAATAAAGTGAAGGATTTAGATAAATATGTTTTAACTGTATTCATAAAATTACTTCCCAAAAGAAAAAACCATTTAACGACCATCATGATTCTGAAAATTTTGATTAATTTATACAACCCAAAATGGTTAACAAATAATTTTCACGGATGGGTAAGAGACGTTAAAAGTGGAGTAAAGGCCCCTTTCTTCATGGCAACGGCCCGTTGATAGCAAACGTGGGTAAAATATATGAATATTCGTTTAGGGAATATAATAATTTTCTCTTAATTTTTGTACTTTTTTTTGGTTGGGTAGTTGAATTTTTATGAAAACAAAATTTAAGCATAAACCCTATTAACGTCATAACTGTCAAGCCACTGGAAAATGAAGTCAAATATTCATGGAGGTGTTCATTTTCATTCAGAGCTTTCGCTATTAACTATTCACACAATTTGGCGCCTCCAACGGAAACTTAAATGAATACTATTCGTTCAGAAATACCAATGGTTATATAGTAATCAGTTTTCCTTTTTATTATATAAAAAGTATGGGTTCTTTATTTTACATGAAAGTTAAAAAAAATTATAGCATTAACGCAAATACTACTTATAGTTTAATAAAAGATTTTATTGATTTCATCGCGTTTAATTTCTTTTACTATTGTCAAAGTAGCAGGACACATATATTTCCTATCCGAATATGGATGCTGCAAAGGATCTGAAACGTCGGCAAAATTGTTAATCAAAACCGACTATAAGGTATCTACATCATCACATACATCATCAGCCTGTTTTAGTCCACTGCTGGACATAGGCCTCCCCTAATACAACCCTATCCATAAGGGGTTTGGACCATCCCACCACTGGTCCAATGCGGGTTGGTGGGTGGACTGACTTTTACATGCCCATCCGACGCATGGATCATCTACTTTCTAGACAATTGGGTGATCGGCCCAAGTTGCCTAACCAACTAGGAAACAACAATGAAAATTTGTTGTGTCCGCAGGATTCGAACCCACGACCTCCGGTTTCTAAAGCACACGCCCATCACACTAGGCTGGTGGCAGTTACTATAGGTATGTAAATGCTTTATTTAATATAATAGCTTAAAGTTTATTTCACTGGTTCTTTTCAGGTTAGAGACGTCCTATTCTGATTTAGAAGTAGTTTTCGGCAAGGATAATTCCCCTATCTATTACTTAGATAACATTCAGGCGTAACAACTTTTAATTTACCTTAGTGATATTTTCATATCAAAATTAAGATAAATATGTAACCTTAACAGACGTTACATTACGAAAAAATAGTTTTAACTACAAAGCAACTTACTACTACTATACTTAATTGTAAGTTAAGATAATTGAGGATTTTCTAACGTTTAGAGAAATACATCTGTGGTTTATATGAAATGTCAAACGTGTGATACTGAGCCTTAGTAAATTTGATTGGCCATTAGCTTGTGAATAAACAATTACACGAGGAATAATATATAATTAAAAGTGTTGTGGGATTATTATGATTAAGGGTAAGATCAGCGATTTTAATAATGAAATAAAAATATGAGTTTTAAAAACACGACACGTTTTCTTAAGTAAGCTATACTTTTCAGACGACTAAAAGATACTGTTGTTTATTGTTCTTTCCCACAATTTTTCATTCATATTGCTTATTCACAAATAGACTTATTTAAAGCAATAATGATACGCTACTGGCTTCCTATTTTATTCAATCCTTAGCCGTTAAATTCATTTATTTTATGTTATTTCCGTCAGCAGGAGAATCGAATGGTAATTTTGTGAACAATTCAGTAAGGTAAACGCTAAATTATGAGTATATTTAATGGAAACCATAATAAAAAGTTAACTAGAAAATTCCAAAAAATTGTCATTTTATTTTGGATATTAAAATTTATATTGAATTGGCTAATAGTAACAATACATTGATTAATAAGCACTTGTGATGAAATAGATAAATAAGAAATATATACAAATACAAGTCTCATTGGCGAGGACTTTTAAAGGAGTTACATTGAGTTATTTGGGTCCGATACCGAATTTTCCGCTTATTCGATTCCGTGTACCTACTGACAGTTTTATAAAGATTTATGTTTTCGGCCAACAACAATCCTTCTATGGAATGGATTCTAATAAATATTTCCGACGAAATATATCATAATTTGTATTGTCAGTCACACTTTATAGTAATATATACATACATATAAATCTTTTGTATATAGTTTATGTATAGATGATATATTACATACGCACAAAGCAACGGAGATATATCATAGCTTTGTCATAGTTATTCGCTTAGTGATTTATTTATAACATAAATTAAATAATTAATATCTAAAATGGTTTCAATATAGTTATGAATAGAGTTGTTTTTGTTTACTTTTATATTTTCTTATTAGTCAAATTATTTTGAATGGGACACTTTAGATAGAACATAACATCACAGCGTTAAGACTGCTGCTAATATAATGTTAAAATAGTACTTACGCCGACTTAGAGCCATAGAAAACTTGTCATCATCATCATCATCATCATCCTGTGTTTTTTACTTTTACATTCCCATCCGACGCATGGATCGTCTTACATTTCAGACAATTGGCCTGAAATTGATTCAAATTGTCCTTACCAACCAGAAAAAAACGAAAACACAAAATTGTTTCCCCACTGGATTCGAACCCCAGAACTTCGGATTATAAAGCAAGGGTCAATACAGCTAGGCCATGGAGACGGTTAAAAGTTGTACTTATCTTTAAACCAGGATGGTGATCCAATTCTTATAGTATTTGAATATTGCAGTATGCCCAATGCTGACCTGAAGATTCTGCTTGTATCGCCAATTATTATCATTTTAATCTGCTTTCGTATTATGACGTATTTTTTTAAAGAAAGCTGAACTAACTATTCTGGTTTAGTTTTTCGTTCATTGTTTTTTTATATATTTTAGTTTAAATAAAGCTAAAGTGACTTTGGGATGTGCTGTAGTTTTTTTATTTTGTAATTTAGTACCTTACCCCAGTTGCCTCATAGGAGGCAACATATGTAACCATTAATGTCTAAGAACATTAGGCAATAACGATGTGATATATATTTGGGTAGAATTTATGGTTTCTAGCATTCGATTACTTTGAATAGAGTATGTAGTCTATAGAAGATGTCGTAATATCTGCAGTTATCTTCAAATATTATTTATAATATGTTCTGTTCGAAATAAGTTAATTTTATATGTCTTTCGATAATACATCACATTGAGACTATTATGTAATATTTTATAAAATGTTTCGATTAAACATCTTGTCCTACATTGGAAGTAGTATATTAGTATCGAAAATATGTTATGAGAGTAATAAACTATATGAATTAGATAAATAAGAAATATATACAAATACAATTCTCATTGGCGAGGTTTTTCGAAGGAGTTACATTGAGTTATTTGGGCCCGATACCGAATTTTCCGCTTATTCGACTCCGTGCTGCATTCGCATTCGTCCTTGCATTGGATTGTAGCACAAGTGGCTGTGGACTTGTTCCTGCTTAGTTCTCAGTACTGCGACCTGGCAACGCTCAGTGAGTGAATGAGTTATAAAGCAATAATAATAGTAGTTAAATAATTTTTATTTTTATATATAAAAAAACTAAAATTATAAAACATAACCGAAAAGTAACAATACTTTTTATATAACAATATAAAAGATATAGTTTAAAAGTGATTGTTACTTGGTTTTTATTCTCACTGGTTTTTATAACTATAGATTTTATGCATTTTCTTTACCAGAATACTAAAAATGATGTCTTAGTTTTATTTAGTTACTTAATCCTTTTGTTATACATATCATTGATTGAATATGCATTATAAATCAGCAAACTTGTTCAGAGCAAGTAGTTCTGGGCAATTTGTTTAAGAATAATTACTATTTTTTTTTTTTTTTATAATACAATGTAATTAACGACAAATAACTGCGAAATATAAAAGTGTATTAAAATGAAACGTAGTAAAAATAATACATTTCAATACGATAACGTAATTCAATTAAGTTTAGAATTCAATGCAAGAGTTCGAAAACTTTCACCGCAAACAGAAAACTAGCGTGTTACGAACTGCATCAAGTGAAGAATGAACTAAGAATGATTTTTAAACACGCTAACGCTAATGGGTTTTTCAAACTTCATCTCTACTATATATCTATATACAGGTTATATATAGGCTACATGTTTTGATAGAAAATCAACCGTACGCCACACACGAATACAGCTCATTTCACTTTACTCGTAAATACGAGTAGTATTGTGATAAAAAATTACAAGGAACGCGCGACGAAGATTGATAAAATCATTTTTGCTTACGTTTCATATTTCAATCTTGCCACAGATGCATCGTTCCATTAGTGAGCGGCATCACGTGATCATAATCGAGTTGCTTTTTTTTTATTTCATTCGTTATTTTTTGTTACATAACTTATTTCTTTATTGATATATAGTCAAAGTCAAAGTCAAATAACTTTATTCCATATGGAAGCATTACACTTTCTTATTGATTGTCAAATAAACTAACACCGGTTCGGAAAGGGAAGCCTCTGACATAAAAAAAACCGGCGTAAGAAACTCAGCGGGACTTTTCTTTTCCTTCTTTCATAAAGTTTTACACAATTTATACAACAAACATCACATTTTAATAGTTTGAAATAGCCTGGAGCGAACAGTTCATTACCAGGGTGAGTTATCTATTAAGTAGTCATTACAGCAATAATATCCTTTACCACTCAAATGTTCCTTTACAACTTTTTTAAATGTATTTACAGAAAATAGCTGAACGTTTCCTGGGATTTTATTGTAGAACAACGTGTAGGGTCTCAACATCGGTTAGTTGTCTAATTTTTTTGACTGCATAAGCCGCAGAGCTAAGCCTACTCGCCAGCCTAGTGATATAAGGGCCCCATCGCAGTTTAGAATCTATTGTGATGCTGATAAATACAGTGGAATCCACGTGATTCAGCGTTTCTCCATACACGACCACATCACACTCCGCTTGAGGAACATTAGAGTCACAAACCTTATACATTTCATTTTAGTTTTTGCTTAACATTAAATAATTTGCACTAAACCATCCCACTTTCGAGAGCGTATTATTTAAATCGTCATTTTGCAATTTATGTCATTTTATTCTAAATAGTAAATAAGTGTCATCAGCAAATAAATAATACATTAAAATTAATTAATACCAATTATTTATAATAATTTTAAAAGTATAATACTACTAAGAGATGGTAGCCCACCTTTTTGCGGGGGCCTGGGGTGGTATCACCACGCTGCCTATATCTACCGCAAAGCAGTAGTGTGAAAACACTACCATGTTCCGGTTTGAAGGGCTTTGTAGCTAGCGTATTTACTGGGTACACATGCCTATGTTTTATGGTAGGCAGCGTGGTGGTGATACCACTGGTATTGCCAACTGTCTATGGGCCATAGACAGCTTGTCTGCCTGCGTAGCAAATAAAAAAAATATTAATCGTTTAATTATCTAGGTACGAAATTAAAATAATATCTGTGCAAGAGTTAGATGAAATTTATATAATTATGTACTAGTTTCTGGCTTATGAACACGTAATTAAAAGGTGTTGTAACAAACGTTCGTTATTTCTAAAACCCTGATAGTTCTACAAAAAATGTCTATTTTTAAAAAGAAAACAAAATTCAGTTTAAACGACATTTAATCTTTTTAATTGCTATTGTATTTAAAACTAGCTGTTGTCAGCCTTCCTCGTCTGTCTGTAATATATACAATAAATATTTTTATAAAAAAAACGTAGCTTAAGTTACTCCCATTTACATCGGCTATCTATAAGTGAAAGTCCTGTCAAAACCGGACCAGTCCTTCCAGAGATTCCTTTTTTGTTACATATAGCTTACATAACTGCCTCCGTAGCCAGTGGTATGGGCGTGTGCTTTAGAAACCGGAGGTCGTGGGTTTGAATCCTGCGGGGACGCAACAAATTTTCATTGTTGTTTCCTAGTTGGTTAGGCAATTTAGCGATCACCCAATTGTCTGAAAAGTAAGATGATCCATGCGTCGGATGGGCATGTAAAGTCGGTCCACCCACCAACCCGCATTGGACCAGCGTGGTGGATACAGTCCAAACCCTAATGGATAGGTGTGTTAGGGGAGGCCTATGTCCAGCAGTGGACTAAAACAGGCTGATGTATGTATGTATGTATAGCTTACATATCACAATGTTATCATTTAAAAACAATTATTATGAAGTTGCCAACAGACACTTCAATTTTATTTATTTGTATGGAAAAGCAGCAGAAATTCTAGAATACTCTCAATTTATAATTCATCCATCTCCATTGACGGATGAATTTTAGAGTACGCTCACATCACTCGCTCGCATGTTTCTGTCACTTGAAACGCTTCGTTCCAAAAATGGCGGGACAGCTTTTCACAAAATAATGAATAAACTGAATCGAATTATCTCTGAATAAATATTGTATCTAAATATTTATCTTCTAATAAAATTCATAACCTTTGAAACCCCCGGCCATTCTGACTTCCAGAGGTAGGCATTCCCAAGAAGGATTTAAAGGCGGAAAGGAATTTTGGAACGGAAATCAGAACGATGAATGGGACATAGGAAGAAGACCATTATTTTTTCGAACGAAGATCTTTGAGACTACTTTCCACCGAGGTATAACAAGGGCCAAAGGCCGGGAAGAAGGAGAACCAAGGAAAGAAAGAGAGTGGGTAAGGGCCCCTTAAGTCGACGTTGGAATTGGTGGGTAAATTTTATTTGTGTTCGATAAACACACGTTTGGTCTTTTAAGATTGAATACGAATCGAATGGAAAGTTATTTTGCTTTGGTCAGTTTATAGTGGAGAAATATATAAGAAAAGAATTAAAAATTTGGAAGAAACCCAATGCTTTTAGTCTTAAGCGTCCTAGATACGTATAATAATACAATTAATTGTATATTAATATAATAATACAAATACGTATATTGTAATACTTTTTTTAACGTCTTTTTTTCTCCTTCTGGTTTATGATGATAATGTTTAACCTGTTTTTTCAGAAATATGATTTTTAATTGTCTTATTTTAAGTTAGTTTGGATCCACCGTTAAAAAACCATCATGAATAAAATGTTAGAAGCAACGTGATGAACATAGTTCTAAAGATTTATTAAAAAGAACGCAGACACCTTATAGGGTGAAGCTTCCATAAAATAAACATTCCGTTAAGATCATTCAAAGAAGCTTAGGAAAATAACCGTCCAACAATGAAAAACCAATGAAGTATAAGTATTGTGCCAGGAAACCCCGTTCCAAATTGAGTAACATCTTTATAATAAAGATGCACCACTTACCGGTGCATCGTTGCGGGTCAATCTGCGCGTGGAGGATGGAGGCCCGGGAGTTGGGATGGCTGGCAATGTCCCGGAGGGAGAATGGTGGGGGAACGTCTTCCCACCGCCTTGGCTCCGCCGCCGCCGCCCGCCGCCCCAAAGACAAAAGGAAAAGTTTTTAGGTAAATGTTTAGTGAATAGGCTTATGCAACTCTTGTCACAAACAAAGCTAAAGTTATAGCGATGGCCGCGTTAAAATAAGCACAGCTTGGGGTGATGGTCCTTTTCCAAACAAAATTTCCCTTTGTGCTAAACAACAGGAATCCAAGTGTCACAAATTAAAACAAAATAGGCATCTATTCATTACCCACCGTCAAGAGGGAAGAATAGGGTGGGCAAAGGGGTCTTGAGGACAAAAGGGGGAAAAATCAAAATTTGGGATATCTCTTTGGTAAACAAGCCCGAGGATTAACAGATTACGAACTATGTTACAACCACCGGATAGAAATCATTCGTAGGATGCAGCATGGATTGCTTTACACGAAGTCGGATAATCAGCACGTATAGCCGCTACTATCTTGAAAACAACTAAGTCAAGTGCAGGCCTTCT
Organism: Lamproptera curius; assembly: GCA_029286875.1. Taxonomy (NCBI): domain Eukaryota; kingdom Metazoa; phylum Arthropoda; class Insecta; order Lepidoptera; family Papilionidae; genus Lamproptera; species Lamproptera curius. Next base: position 2,401,424 of record JAGSMT010000028.1, read on the forward strand.
ATGGGAGCTAACAAGCTCCAGTCCCACTTCGATTTTTGCCAATCAACGATTACGATAGATTTCGAAGGTGAATAAATAAATTTTCACCCTTTGGCTGAAGTAAAATGTAAATAGAAGGTTTATCATTTGAAAAATGTAGTTTTTTTATGGCTAATTCGGTTAAAATTAAACATTTTTATTTTTTTTAAAAACACTGTCATTTTGTTCTTTCTATTTTAAATTGTATTTAAAAAATTAAACTCCGGGAAAGAAAACAACAAGAAGTATAAAACACATTTTATATTTCGGCACTGGCTAGTTTATTGTATTTTCCTTAGCTTGTTTTCTTGTGATAAATAAAGAGGAAAAACTGAAGGAAATAAAAGATTATATTTTGGTGAATATTTTTGTTGTTATTATCCGGCATATAAATTTACCAATTTCTTTTGACTTCAAAACTTTTGAGTTGCTCAAAAAATTAATAAAAAAACCCGTTTTTTTTAGAACCCAAAAAACGTTTTTATTTTCTTCAAAAGAACGATTTGTGTTTGAAACCTTTATTAGAACCATAAAAACATTCGCCAATTATTTTAATTGATTGAGAAATATATTCAATGTTTTGGCAAATTTAATTCCAAAAACCATTTTTTTAGGAGTTGTTTTTAAAAACCACATAACATTTGACGCCGATGGTGTTGCACCATTGTCAGTGTTTGAAATGGAATCATTTAGACTTTTTATTAAATAGAAAAGAAATATCCCCGGGAAATTTTTGACGTTTTACTTAATCTTCAATGCCTTTCTTTGATTTCCACCACCTTGGAGTTAGCATTCGAGGAAGCCAGAAGGGATTTTAAAGGTTCCAAGGTTTCTCCAAGAAAAAGGACGGACCTAAAAAAAAGACGGCCTTTTTTTCAGATTGTTAGCAAGGAATGTTATTTGTATAATTAGAAATAATAATAGGACAACAAAGATTTTAGTTGGCAAAAATAACAAATAATTTAATGAACACTTTTTTTTGAAATTGATTCCCCAAGACGAATATTAAATGTATTTTGAATTCTTACCAGCAAATATTTATTTAATCCTGGCACATAAACTGTGCCTTCCCCGACGCCCAATTGGACACGTGTTTGTCCAATATTGGAAATACCTGTTGCACCAAATTTAAATGTTACCAAAACCAAATTAAAAAATTAAAGGGAATTACAATAATAAAATGGTTTAACTTTACTTTGGCCAAAGCATACCAGAATTTCCAAATTTAAGTTTTCATCGGTTTCAACAATTGGTAATTTCCATGGGATTCAATTTAAATCAAATTTTGGTAACGGCCCATTTAAGATCTGTACTAGTTGAAAAATATTACACTGTCAAATTTTTTTCTTTTTCTTTTGACCCTTTAAGCCAACAAAAATATAAAGAAAAACACGAAATGTTTTATTTAGAACTTCAATCCCAAAAACTTAAACCTTTTTACCATAATTCAAATACGTCCTTCCTTTTCAAAAAATGTTTCATCGACCGATATTTTGTTTTGGGACCAAATAGGTTTTGTAGTTTTGGATGGTTAGAAATTTAATGCCGAAACCTGAAAAACAATGGGTTCCAACCTATAAAAGAAAATATCTTAAAAATAATTTAAAAGTTTTACAAATGTTAAGTCAACATTGACAATATAATAATTTTTGAATTGGTTTCTTTTACAATCCAAAATTAATTTGCCAAACCAAATTTAATAGGTAATTAACAAAAACACGAAAACTTAAACGGAAGCCAACAACAAAAAGGCGGAATGTACAACGTTCCAGCCATCGTAAATTTAAAACGCCAAAACCGGAAAATTTGGCAAAAAATGTATAAGAAAATCGGTATTTGGACGAATGTTTGTTCAATAAATTGAAAATAACTCACAGGAATGGCGAGAAACGTATAAGAGTGGGCCATATTCGATACCGGTAAGTTGGCCAATCGGAACCAATAAGCGGGGGATTTCCAGAAACGATCTGTTTCAGAAATTGACGTTTATAAATAAATACAATTTAAGTGAACTTTATTGGCAGCATTGCAACACGCACGCGGGGGTACGGCGTAACGTGTGCGCACGGAAATACAAACGTATTGCCTCGCGACGGTTAATCGCGTAGTAAATAGTTGAGATTACGCCTTCGCATATTTGTCGTTAGAAAATACGTATGAATGAATTCGTGATAACCATGACCACATCGATGACACTATCATATAATAGTTTTAAAGATAGAAGTATACTAAATCCCGTCTTATCTCGAAACTTTGGGCCATCATTAAAAGGTTCCCACATGTTTTAAAAGCAACAATGGACAACCCAAATCTTGACTTTTGACTTATCCACAGTGTAATTTGGACATTGGGCTTCCTTTAATCCAAATTATATTGACAGGATGATGTAATTGAAAATTGAATTAGAGATTTTTTCTATGGATGCAATACTTTAAAATATCGTCTATACGGAAAAGCATTTTATTAAAATAAAATTATATATAGGGCAGAGTTATTTTTTATTGTTTTTTTAAAGAATTCTTCCTAGTTCTGACAAATCATAATACAATGTAAACGCTATATCGCATTTTATAGCGTAATAGAGATTTGTCGTTAAACTGAGACAGGAAGATGGCAAGCTAAACCAATCAAAACCAATGATTTGGATGCTTAAGAATTTGGTCCCCAACTCGGGTGAGATTACGTGGAGTTTACTTTTATATTTTAAAACTGAGATCTATAAGATCAAATTTCTTTTTAATTGACTCCTTAGGAACATGTAATGTAAATTCGACATGATAAATGTTTCTCAATTCCATCACCGTGCGGGTCAACTACCTCAAATAATCCAGTAAATTTTGATTTATCCCTGACACTCAAACAAACATTACCCATAAGTAGCTTCTGCAATATTGTATTACAAAGCTAACTTAGTCGATTTTATTGCATCTTAAAAGCGTAAATCTGAGTGCGTAGAATTTTACCAGGAAACGATTTTCAAGAGGATAAACAGAACTGAAAACTATGTGTTTTATGCAATTCCTAAAAAAAAAGGTACCAGGAAAAATATAAAAAAGGAAGCCGGCCAATTTTTCGAAATAATATTAGAAAAGGAGATCATAAAAATACAATTCCCAAAACGGCTTCTGATGTTCCGAAACGACAAAATTGGTTTTGGTTGAATTTCTCGTTTTTTACCTTTATTGCTTGTGTCATCAAACAATTGTTAAGCGACTGAGTTTATGGTACCTTTTTGTTTATCTAATTTTTCTTTTTTTAAGTTGTCAAGTTTTAAAATTTACAATGTTTTTCTTATTTAGATGTTGCGGGAAAGCATATTTATTTTGGTTGGCTGCTATTTTGTGTCCATCTTGTCTCGCGATTTAAAATCTGCCAAACCGATGCCTGCTATTAGCAATTCCCTCGTCAACTTTGGCAAAATGGATATATCGTTTTATCTGGGCGACAAGTTTAAAGGTATTTTTTTATGATTCTGATTTAAATATACACGTTCTTTTCAAGGAATTTTAATAGGAGTTTCTAAAGCTTACGGATTAAAACAAAATGTATATCTAATTAAAAAAGATAAAAGAAAAATTGCCATCGGCACTTTTCGTTAGTAACATTAATATACTTATCTAACTTTTAAATCTATGAAGTCAAAATTAAAATCTAGCCTTGAACCCGGTCGTAGTGCTTTTATTTTTATGACATTAGAGCATTTTACGTAATGGAAATGTTATAACCGGCGAGGTCGATCTATTTTTATTTTCATGTTACCTAAAATATAAAATAAAATATTAATATGTATTTTTATATCTAGAAATGAGCATGTAGTATATTTAAAAAAAAACGTAAAATATTTATAAAATCTTCTATTACACTAAAGCATTGACTTTTAGAAAAAATAAATAAAACATTTAATTTGTGTTTTATATTACAGAGTCGCTACCAAAACAAGACACTGTTAATCCTTCCAGTTCGTCAATGCCTCTTATTCACAATTCTCCAATCGAGGAACCGTGTCCTTGTTCCAACCTTCTTAACCTTAAAGATCCATTTTTAACTCATCCGTCCGAAATGCTTAACAAAATTTTGATGAGCAACAACCTTTTCTCCTTTAACAAAGATCACATATCGTCAACAATGTGCTGCGATTCCCACGAAAACGTCCAAGGAAGGATTTTTCTTCGAATTCACACCAAAGCATTCTCAAATGCTTGTAAATCCGATGCAATCAAATCAACTGTTGATTCCATCACTGACACGTATTTTGGAAAATGTCTTCCCGAAAAGACCAAAAGCAACCTTCCCAGAATCCATAACCACCAGCGTTAGACTTTTCCGTTTCCAAAAAAACGATAAAGAAAAAGCGATTCGATTTTAAAGGGAAGGCGGAATTTGGCGGTCTGGAATAATGTAAAGGTTTAGAAATTAGGGCAATAAATTTGACACCACCAACAAATAATAAACCCTCGGTGAAAAAAGATTTGGGGACAGATAAACCTGCTAAAGAAAAGCAATCCGACTTGGATAACAGCATTGTTAAAACTTCTACTAATAAATCCATTTCGATTTGAATGAAACAAATCGAGAATTTTAAATTGGGAATAAGTGTTTAATTTTCCGTCCCTTGTAATAAATAAAACCAATAAAGTTAAAGAAATTTGCCAATTTGTCAAAAACAAAATTTTTAATCTGGACCCACACCAATTCCTTTTGCCTTTGGAAGTTAAATGGTTTGTACATATTTTCCGATTGTAAACTCAAGTGTAATTTTACCACGAACTTTATAAGCCAAAAAAGAAAATAGCGAATAATTTTAATAAAACACATCGCAGATAAACCATAAGTATACGTTTGAGATGAAGGCAATACGTATGAGTTCATTCAAAACTAATAATAATTTAGAGACAATTTAGTTTCTTCCAAGAACATCATTCAATTAGTCACCTTAATTTGTACCATTTCTGTTTTTAAATTGTATTAAGGACTTACTAACTGACAATGAATCAATCTAGTGTTTTTGTCAATAAAGTAATACCTAATAATATTTCCAAAAGAAATTTTAACAGGCATGCTCCTTGTGGGTTAAAATACATGCCTGATTGAAACGTTAAGAAAGCATAAAAACAGTACGGCAGTCTGAGGATTACGTAACTTTCGTACGTGAGGGGATTCCTAAGTATTTTAATCTCCATGCCATTCTGTTACAAGGATGGCTAGCAATAAAAACAAGATTCCGGAACGTCTTAAGCATTTTTCTTAGAAAACTAAAGGCTATAACTAGTCTGTGACAAATTCTTTGAAAGATATGCTATTTAAAATATTATCGCAATGATATAGAAATTATCACTGCTAATATAATTGCTCTTAAGTGCATATACGTTATCTTTTTTTTTTTCTGACAGATACGTAATCTTTAATTATATGCGATATTTTTCATGCAAATCTGAGAAACCGCCTCCTAGCCTAGCGGTATGAGCATGTGCTTTAGAAACCGGAGGTCACGGGCTCGAATCCTGCGGGGACTTGTGTCTTTCGCTTTTGCCAGCAACAACAATTCTTTACCAAAAATATTTTCTCTGTACAATCCAAAAGTTGGTTGGCAGATAACGCCCTTGGGCATTAAGTTTGCTATCATACAAATTATGAAAGAACCTTTAGTATTAATGTTGTTCCATAGTTGGAATAATATTTATAGTCAATCCTTACCTTTGGTCTTATGGGTGTGGCTTTGCACATAGGTCACCCTAATATTATCAGGGTTTTCTCTATTCTAGATATTTGTAACTAAGAGACATGTATTTTTTGCTATAGTATTGTAATTGTTTTTTAGCAGTCACTTAGCCTCATAGCTTTTGTTAGTAACTTCACCCTTAAAGAGAGGTTAGAAAATATATTATAACTTACTGCTTTTCCTTCCTCTGCTGCCTCTTCTTCTTGAATGCTCTCTTGACACGCAGAAGGAGGAACGCTGCCCTGTCTATGGTTAACACGGAGGGCCGTTTAGTGGCCCCCGGCTCCTCCATTCCCTCGTCCTCATCTGACGGCTCATCGCACAACTTCAGGCCTAGCCATCGTTGTTTTGTTGCGGTCCTCGTGATTATTTATAACTAAAACACGACCAAATAATCGACTCTGTTTAACCTTTTACAGCTTTACCTATATCAAATTTGAGTCTAAATCTTCACTGCTCAGTGGAACGTAGTCATTGTTTACTCGCAACTCGACATTTGCTCGTACCAATAGAACTTTGAATCGTTCTTCCGCTCGCTAGGAACCTGGAACAAGTAAAACAAACTTCAAGTGGGGTATTGGAAATCACGAAACGTTTACTGCCATTGTGTACATATAAAGTACTCAAACAAGGCGTAGTTGCTGTTTATCTTTGGAAAGAACAAGTATTTTCAGCTGAAATTGATAAACAATCTAAATATGTCTTTAATAAGAGTATTGGTAAACGACATTCACGATTAAATTATCATACTATTAATAATATGGAACACAATAAGCCTATCAAAAAAAAATAAGAAGAATATGTTGTAGTTATTTTAAAAGTCTTTTAAGAATTGTATTCACATTGAAAAATTTCATTTAAGATAATAATTTTTATTTGAGCTGCAAAGCTATTTTATTGAACAACAATAACCTTTAAAAGTTATTTCAGTCGTTAGAATTACTTCACTTCTGAAAATAATAAATTTGCCGTTCAAATAAAAAGTTTTAAATATTCACGCTTCATCTGTTTATCCATTTCCAATCTGACTTGTATTCGTTATGAATTTATATTTACTATAATCTTCTCACTTAATATATTTCATTCATCTCAGCTTAGATAATATCAACAGCAGCACAACTTGTTATCATATTCATAAAGGTGAACATATTTTTCAGCCAACCGAAAAAAGAGGTTTTATGATAAAAAGAAATTTAAAATATGAAGAAGGTGTCGCGATACATACATATCGCAATAATTTTTAATACTTTAATATAATAAATTTAATAAATAAAACAGATTTGATTTACCTAAACCATGAAGTATAGTAATCTTAGTAAAAAGCTATAGATAAATGTCCCACTAAACTATTACACGCATATTATTTTATACGAGGTTTACCGTTATCTTTATCCACGATAAACAGGTATTTTTAATTCAAAGCTGTAAAGAACAGAAAATGTTATAGATAGACATGAAGCTCTAAGTGTAATAGAAAATAAGTAAGACTTAGGATCTGCGTTATAGGAGCTTGTAAATTCTTAAGACTTTAACTAGCCTCTTGAGCTCCGTTGATTATAGTCTTTGTGGTTTTAAAACACAAAGGCCACGGCTAAATAAGCTCCTTCGCAAGCTTACTAACTGCGATTTACCATTAAACAGAAGTACTTTGCATGTTAAATAACTAGAAAAAGCTTTTTTCCTATAAAATTAAGACAAAGAAATTCATAATTACGCTGGAAATTAATTTTGAGTTGGAATTAAATAGGTATTACATTATGAAGATATCAATTTATTTTAGGAGGCTCAGTAAGTACTGTATTTGTTTTTTTTTTTTACTTTTCCCACTGAGTTCATATGCGTAAATTCAACAAACTCGCAAACTTGTTTATATATTTAATCAACTATATGTTATTTTTACGTACAGCTTTATCACTGTAAAGTTTTCCTTAATAACAAATATCTATATATGTTTTATTAACAACCTCGTTTTTCTCGCGGTTTCACGCGCGTGGTTATGCTTTCATTTGTGATAATATTAATTATTCATTACATACTTGTAAGCTTACAGGTTTTTGCGTTACAGTCCGGATTAGTTCGTCGGTGGTAGATTTTTTCCGGCTTATATAACAGTTATTATTATATTCTGTACAATTTACTGTATCTATCTTTACAATTTAAAGCTAATACGTTACTTTGATGTATAGGTTATGATATTGTTAAGTTTTATACGTAAAAGCGTCGCAAACCTATACGTAAACAATCACACAACCTTTCGTATTTATAATATATATTAGTATTATATTCCTGGAATTTACTCGTACTTTTTAAGTTGCTCTTTAAACGATTATCGGCTTTTCCTAAAATTGCTCGCAATTTTTTAGTTATATGGCACAAATTTATTATTTTAGTGTTACGGTCATGAATGCAGAAAACAATCCGAAATGTTAAATAGGGGGGTAAAAATAATGAACCAATGCGAAAAACCCATTGAACGGCTGGTTTAATAAATATGAATCTGTCTTTTCTTTGCTAAAGTTACTTAAATACGTTATGACGTATAAAATAAACATTTGCTTTAATGTTAGAATTAAAAATAAACGATATTCACCTTTAAATATTTTAGAGAATTGTTAATCTTTTATTGACAAAATTGAAAATCGAACTTTGAGTTCTTATTAAAAAGTAAACTATGGACATTATGTTGTTATTGTAAACATAATAAAGTTATTACATAACTTTTAAAACATTATGTAAGAGACCTTATGAATTTGTCTCCAGATAACGTACACGTAACAGTAAACTCAATACGAATAAATCTTTCTAGAATCGGATCTACAGAAATAGTATCAAAAAGATACCGTATACATTCCTCGTTTCCTTGACTAGAAAGTGCCCAATTATTTCGACAATCGTATAAGAATAAGTCATGTGGGTACTTTAAAATAAATTGGCCGTCGTTCAAAAGAAATTATAGTTTATTTTTGTAGTTCATAGTTCTAAAAAATAACACTGCTAAAATATTTGAAATATACATACTTATAATTGTTATTCACTAAAGCATTTCAAAATCGTTAAGTTGATCATAAATCACTAATACAACACAGATGACGTAATTTTTAGCGCAACACTTACATATTTTAAAGCATACGCATACAATTACCTATGCTATTATCTTCATAAGCTCGTTAAAAGTCTATCTCGTTTATATTGCTTTTCATGAAATCGTTTAATCAGCCCATTTTGCCATAACAGGTTTAGACACAACAGGAGGGTTTTCCTTGAGATTTGAGAACACCTGTATCTGCAAAGCGAATGCTGTATAATATTAGATCTACAAAAAGCTAAGTTATTAGGAATGTAAAATAAGTCCAGGTATAATCTTAAATAAATTTAAAAGCTACGCAACTAACCATAAAATCAACTTTAGTTAGTCAGAATGTTTTTTTTTTTTCATTTAAGGCAGTTTAAAAAAGTTAGAGTTCCATAAACTTTAATATTGGTAAAAATATGTAAAAATTTTAAAAACAAAGAAATTGAAATAAGGCAGTATTTTTAAATAAGTAAATGAAAATGTTTTTAAGTTTAATGAAGCAATTAAACATAGTATTTGGAAATAGAGATTGTTCTATTTTTTTTAATTTGAGAATATTTTAATTAATTAATAATTTAAAGGCAAAAGTATCAGCAGAAGAAGGTTAACTGCCGAAAATTGCGACTTTAATATATACCAATATCATTCGTAGTGCACGTTCGTTTTAGAGTGCATTTAATAAGTAAAAACAGTTGGCAATTTTATTGATTTTATCATAAAGTTTATATTCCAATACCAAAAAGACTTAGCTTAAAATCTGATTTAAAATATTTCAAAGACTAAACACAAAACTCTTATAATGATACCGTTAATTTTATTTAATCTTATAGCCTCAAGATTAAATTTAAATTAAAAAAATGCTCAGTGTAATAATCCTTACTGATTTCAAATATTTAAGTAACTAAAAAACAAAATGCTAAAACTGGTGCTTACTTCGAAGCAGTTAACTTTGAGATTCTATGAGGGCAGTATATTAACCAGTGTAATTTACTGTAGCATAATTTCGTTTGTTATGTTAATCAACATGCCGCAAGTGATTACGTTAACCCTCGTTAAGTTTACTGAAGCGATTTATTATGAAAGTTTTCTAGTAGAGTATACTGAAAC